>JAVTVJ010000111.1:762500-1367500 GCA_034509425.1 Eopsaltria australis
CAGTGTGCCCTCCTTCACAAGGATGATTTTTAAGGTCCATCAGGAAGAGAAGCCTAATTCTCTATTGGCTTAAAATCAGAGTTGCTTCACTGATTTTCCTCAGGCAATGCTGACTTAGACCTGCTGAAGAACTGCCCTCACCTTCTCAATCCCCAGTTCCTTTTGGGTAACGCTTTCCGTGAAAAGAAATTCAACAAGTATTTAAAAAGATTTCTTCAACTGTGTGCTTCTGTGTGAAAGCAGAGTTAGTTAGGTGACTTGAGTACAACTTTTGAACCATTGAACTGTACTTTTACTCCCGTAGAAGTAGTCTGTGCTGAGTATTTTTAACAAAGCACTCCCCCACAGTGCTAAGCCAAATGGTTCGGCATGATAGTTGCACATACAAACCCAGGAGTGAAATAGTTCAGGTTTGTTTTTCAAGCCAAGGAAAATGCCAGTAGTTAAAACAGTACAAATAGACAAGAGCAGATGAGAGCTTTATTTCCCTCCCAGTTTTCATAGACAAAGGGGACGTGTTAACATGGCTAATGCTTAAGAAGGGGCACAGTGGAGGTTGCTGGACTGCCTTAGAAAGTACGGGACTGATGTGTACCAGGTGTAAATCAGTGTAACTGCACTGAGGCTGGCAGAGCCCTGCTGATTTACACTGGCCCAAAGTTTGGCCTGTGACTTTTTCCCTTGGCAGTGAAGTTACATTGACAAAGCATGCAGCAAAGTGTGATTTCTTTCTAAATCAGTCTGATGTGGAGGCTTCAGCCTGAGACCCACCTAGACTCCCCCTGACCAGACCTCATTGTCTTTCCTCCTGGTGAATGCACAGTGTGATTCTTTGATTGACTGCTGCCACCTGATGCTAAGAAAATGCCCTGGGTTCATACTAGGGATTGTTGGTTCTATTAAAAGCAATGTAGATAGAGTTTATTTGTCACTGAAGCATTTTATGCAGATGTTCCTACTTTGGAGATGTTCAGTCAGTTAGGTGTAAAGATGCGCTGAATAGGTTGCCATCACTTAGGGTCAGGGAAATGCCACCCCCAGACACATAATTAACGTGGCTGACTGATTAATTGCCCACTGAAAAATATAACTACCCATGCATTTAAATATTTATTTTCAGGCTCTGAACTTCACTAGTATTCTCTTATAAAAAAAGAAAAACCCCAAACAACAAAAACCACTGCAGATACTCTTTCTAGAAAGGAAAAGTGTTGGCTGACGTACCATCCAGTGGGGATTAATCACAATGGAATTCACATTACAACATGCAAAATAATGTGTATAATCCAGTCTGACATGAAAAATTGCTAATAACATCCCAAAAGGGAAGAGCTATGAATGGCTCTAATGCCATAGGAGTAGGGGAGATCTTTAGGAACTCAACATTACAATGTGAAACATCCAGAGGAAGAAAACGCTGAAAAGCTGGGTCTCTTCAAAGACCCCACAGGGCTTTGTTCATTACTGGGTTTGTTCACTGTTATGTTTGTGGGCTGCTCTCTGCAGCCTGTTGTACCAGGTTGAAAGAGGCCTGACACTGCAGGTGTGACTCAGGTACAATAAAGTTGGGCCTTAAAAGACAACTCCCAATCTAAAAAAAGGCCTGTGTGCCACTGCAGGGTGGAAGGCCTGGAAGCTAGGGGTTCAGGGGTTTCACACTGCCTACTCTGTGGAAAAGCAGCATCCTCTACCTGGAAAACTTTCAAATGCACAGGTGGAAATTGAATGGCAAAGGCCCAACTTTTAAAACCCAGGTTGTCACTTCCATGCTTAAAGTTGTCATGGGTGTAACCATGAGGTAGGGAGGAGAGGTAGGACTTTGTGTATTGAGACTTGATGCTTCTCATGCAGCTGCTTGTAATTGCCTCTTCCCCATCTCCAGCAGCTTGGAAGGGGAAGAAAGACATCTAGTCTTGGTCCTCTGGGGTGGATACCAAAATCAAAAGGTTTTACTCTCATGAACTAACATCAGTGTCTACTCCATAAATTTGATTATCTACTCCTTTTCCTGATTTCTAATATCATGTAGTCAAAAACTCCTTCCCCTTGGTTAGTGCCCAGCGATACCAAGGGTGACGAACAGTGTGTGAGCATTGAACTGTGTGAACAGAAAAGCATGTCAATTTTTTACAGCAAAGCAAGAATTAGAAAAACATGGCATCTTCTGTAGACATATTACCAAATGCCTGAACAGCTGAGTGGTTATGGGGAGTTCTAAGTAATTTCTTTGAGCTGGAGTAAGTGAAACATAATAGTTAATTTCTTCTCTCTTAATTATTGCTGGAATAGACCATCTGTAAAGAGGTGTCTTTCTGTGCACCCTGGTGAATGAAAAATTTCCACAAATGCTTTTGGAAGCAAAAAAACCCCAAAACATGTGGGGGCTGTATTTCACTCTCAGAGGTAGACAGAGGACTTCTCTGGGGCTTCTGGAAGCAGGATTTGTCAGCTGGTGTCAGGGGGAGCAGATCTCATGCTTATCTGATGGCAGAACGTGGCTATCAAACTGCTGGTGTTTCCCTAACAATGATAGGTGAGCCAGGCTCCAGAGCTCTGTTATATCAGATTGATCACACGCATTTCCAGACAAGGTGGCTTCTAAAGGGACAAGTGGCTTCTAAAGGGACAAGAAGAAAAGCCTGAAGTAGAGAATAAGGGGCTGGCCCTGACCTGGCAGTGTGACATGGCTTCAGTAAATGAGTGAGAGCTGCCCAAGTGTCTGTTTGCCACGGGAATGGTTCAAGTGGCTCCTAGTGCAGGTTGGAGAACTCCTCTTGCCAGAGGGGACAAAGAATAGCAGTGAGGGAATACTTGCTATTATAAGCATGCTGGCTACTGGCCTGCCGTGTATTAGCAGTTCTAGAGCTGTGAAGCCATATTTCCGTGATAAAAGCGGAAAATAATACCTTTATGGAGATTACCTCAACCTTGCAACTGCCCTGCAGTTCATCAGAGCGATTGCTTTTGAATCATTTAAGGCAAAGGGTGAGAAGGTGGTGCTGGTGCCTGGGACAACTACTTAGAATGAATTACTAAAGCTTGGAGGTAACTGGTTTTTAACATTCACCCATTGTTCAGGGGCTTCTGAGAGTGGCACGTTCCTGCTATCTGGGTGTTTCACCCGTGAAGTGACAGTGACATTTAGAAACCACAAATGAGTTTAAAGCATCCCAGCTCAGTAGCCACTTGGAGCACAATGCACCCATTAAAGAGGTTAGGGTGGTATTTGTGTGCTCCGGAAAAAGAAGGAAAGACCATAATATCTCCTGAGAAAGCCATTTTATGGGGTTCTTGTTCATAGCAGCCACAGAAGCAAGCCACTAGCTGAAGGCTTTCCTGCTTGATTGGTTTCAAACTACAAACAACATTCAGAGATACCCCATTTCTTTGACAGCTTTCAGCACTGGTTGTGACCAAAGTCAGGCACAAAGGTACAAAGGGCTTTCTGTGCGTGCATAACTTTCATATTAGTTCTCACATGGAGAGGGGAACATGGCCATAAATGCACGGGTAAAATATCAAGCAGAGATTTCTTTCCTTAAAGACAATTGTGCTTGTTTCCCCTCCTGCTAATTATATCCTTTAAATCCCCTCACTCTCCCAACTCAGACAGTAACATTTTGTTACCTACATTCTGTCAGTAGACTTTACAAAGATCTCTAACACATGTTATAAAAGTTATTGCTATAGTACTATATATAACAGCTTTGCATAAGAGAATAGAGGGCTGCCACATTTAGAAAATGCAGGTGCTATGTAAGCCCCTTTCTGAAAGAAAGAACTTAGCTCAGTTTCCTTTGAAGAACCAGAGACTTGAAATTGAAAACTGTATTAATGCCATTGTCTCCTTGTATCAGCAGGTTCCAGAGAGATTCCTGGAAGTGGCTCAGATCACGTTACGGGAGTTTTTCAATGCCATTATCGCAGGCAAAGATGTTGATCCTTCCTGGAAGAAGGCCATATACAAGGTCATCTGTAAGCTGGACAGTGAGGTCCCTGAGATTTTCAAATCCCCAAACTGCCTACAAGAGCTTCTTCATGAGTAGAGAGTTCAGCAGCTATTTATGAATGTATGAAAGTAGCAGTCCCCTTCTGATGCCCAAGTCATGTGTGTCTCTATTTTAATTTCATATATATGTGTATCGCATACATATATATATGTATATGAAGTTAGACTGATCCCTCCTGGATTTAAGGTTTCGTTCTGTTCCAAGGGGATGGTTATTTTACTTCAGCCTTTGGTTTACTTTTGCCCGAGACCCTTAACATTTGAAGAATCAACGGGGTTAATTTTCAGGGAGAAGAGTTTGGAAGCGTGTAAAAGCCTGTCTTAGCAAGTTAGGGCATTATGTTTAAAAATGCTTTGTCAGATTTATTGCTTGCTGCAAAGTGGCATTTTGTCTTGGTGAGACTAATGTCATGGCACAATACTACAGACAATGAAGTTTATATTATGTTTATACTGTTAAAGGTCTGAACTCTGTGGAGTCACTTCATAAGCTTCGAGCTTTTTTATTTGTATTTATATACTTTTTAATCAATAACTAGATTTTGTTTCATACTTCAAAAAAAATACAACATCTGTTTTAGGTACTCACTCCAAGAAGTGACACCCAAAAACGCAAACCCTATGCTTCATGTTTTCCTTGCAGAAATGACAGATACCCTGCACCAGTAACCAACACGCCAGGTTGCTGTTTCTCTAAACCGCAGCAAGGGATGTTTGCACAAATCAAATACTGTTCTTGCAGGGTTAGGCCAGTAATTCATGCACAATATTGTATCAGCCACACTAATTTTGGAATATGGTCAGCTTGCTAAAGCGGAAGCATTTCACTCTCCATAGAGTAAAAATGAAACCTTCAGCGTCGTATATTGCCATGTCTCGGTCTTACTTTAAGTGGCATTAGTCTCTAAATTTATTCTTTTCTTAGTCCATTCTGCCCCCCCAAGATTCCCTTTCCAGCATACAAAGTTTTCTGTCCATATTCGATATCTATCCTGAAAAGCACTTTTTGAATTATCTTAGATATAGTAGAAGAGTCTTCACCTCACAGTACTGAGGCAAAGGAAAGAAAAAAAAAAGGCTTGTTTGTAGCTGTAAAATATAATTAGTCTTTCTCTAATCAGAAGAATAAAAATTACGTTTTCATAAAAATCTAATCGAGCATTATACAAAAATCACAGTGTCCTCCTGGCTATGCAGGGTTCAGATAGACAAATTGGATTTTTAAAATTGCAGTGAGTGCAGCTTTAAAAAAAAAAAAAAAAAAAAAAGGAAAAGAAAAATCTATTTGAGCAATGTGGCTGCACTTGTCTTCTGAAGCTGGAACTAGTGGTGACCAAAACCTGAGCTACAGTGTAAAGTTCCTGATGGATCTGGGTTTGCCTGAATGCTACACCATGATATGACAGAAAGAAAGAAAGAAAGAAAAAGAAAGAAAGAAAGCTAACTGCTAATTCTTGTGCTTTCTTCAGTGGCTCTCCTTTTCTCATGTTCTCAGAAAGAAATCATCTCCAGAAGTTTGGGGGAAGGTTGAATATGCTGTGGCACACTGTATTTGTCATTTTCTTTGTCGTCTTTTGTACGGATGCAGTAAGAATTTATTGTTATCATCAATAGTATTTTCCCCTACATAATTCAATCTAAATCTAGAGGAAGTTCCTAATTAGCCGTGAATTATATTTAGACCATTGAGGATATTGGTATCTTCTTTATTTTAAAATTACATTTTGACTTTGGAGAGTGAAAGTTTACCCATGTGACTAAAGAGCTGACCTGATCATTGCAATTTCACTTCATTTACAAATACTGCTGATAGACAGAAATGTATGAAAGCAATTATTGTTAGCAGAAAGCCTTAAAAACCTGCTGACTTCAAATTAAACAGCACAATCCTCCGATTCCCTGTCATTCTTTTCAAGCACTGGCAGTATCTATGGAGTATAGGCAATGCAGACAATAGCATGGGATGAAGTGCCAACATTTTCACTATGCATTAAAAGCAAAACAAATCTTGATCTTAGACTCCCTGAGAGTACCTAATACTGTACGTATCCTTACAGTAGACAGGAATTTTTTTTCTTTCTTTTGTTTTCTTACATTTTATTTAATTTTATTTTGTTTCCTTTATTCCTTTTTTTTTTTTCCTGTGTGTGTGCATGATTTGGTAAACATTACACTTCATAAAGATGTAACTCCAATGAATTCTGAGTAAGAAAGGATGAAAATTGTGTTCATGCACTTTTTTTGATTTCTGGGAAGAAGTGGCATAAAATGCTCAAGTTTTAATACAGTAAGTTCATCATTGGCATACCATCAATGCAAAATATAACTTTGCATTTTCACCTTGGACATAAGAAAGCAAAGCCATACTTTAATCATACTATGTGGACATACTACTAGCTACCATCTCAACCTGTGATTTTACCGTTGCTTTATATTATTATTATTATTATTATTCTATTACTATTATTATTATTATATTATTATTATTATTATTATTATTATTTGGCTGCAATGGGATTCACATAATCTAAATTAGTGAAATTGTGTACTCAACACTTGATGTTGTTGCATTTATTTATTTATTTATGGGTAGTATAATCTCAATAGTAAATGAGGCATAGGAATTAGGAATAGAAATTTCATCTTAAAGGCAAAATAAAACCCTCCTTGGTCTGAAAAAGGAATAAATGATAATTTGATCATTTCAGTTATGTGATTTTTCTGCATTTTATAGCCATATTGCCTTTGTGCCTCCCAATCCACCTAAAATTACAAATACATGGCATAGCTTGTACTAAATTCTAAGTAGAATCCAATCCAGTTTCTTTTAAATGATCCCAATATTACTTCACTAAAAACGGCTAAAAGGCAGGAGGCTACTTTTGTTGTAATGAAAAGTTTACATAGGAAAAGAATTTCAAAATCCATGTAGAAACCCCATCTTGCCATTCATTTACTGCTAATTCAGATTTATTTCTGCATATAAACTTGAGGTTATAGTCTGTGCCTAGACCTTAAATGCACCAGCGGAAGGATAAAAAAAATCCTTCAAAATACCAGTTTTTCCCCCACAAGTACAATTGTTCTTGTGCCTTCTGTGGCTTACAATTTTCATCTTTTAAACTTTATTTTTCAATTACTACAGCTGCAATAAACACTGACTTTTTTTTTTCCGGCTGTTTGACATAATGTTGATAGCTATGCATATTTTGTGTCTTTTTAAAAATTTAAAAAATAAAAAAAACAAAGCAGGAGAATACGTTTTTGAAGAAGAGAATTTTTAGAACAGTTTGATAACGCAAATTATTTTTTCTCAATTGTTTGAGCAGCATTCGAGTTTTGAAAATTCTTGTAGAAGCCAATTTTTTGTAACTGTGGTGCAAATCTTGTGTTTTCTTAGCCTGATGAAAAGTAGTATAGAAGCAATATTTCATACGTGACATATGTGCATATACGGATACGTATGTGGTCACACACACAGGTCAACATGTGTGGGCATATGTATGTATATTTACACAAAAAGACACACACACACACACAAAAGATGCGTATGAAGTGAAAAGCTTACCTTTTTCCTATCTAGATTAAGAACCTATTTTAGACATTTGTTATGTTTTGTGAAAAGAATGTTCTATTTGAAACTACAAAACATTTAATTCTTACTGTATCTCTGGTTGTTTAATGGGAACGTTTCACATTTAATGGTAAACACGTGGAAGATGTTAGAATGTAGTAATTATTTAAGGCAGTGTTCACCCATGTATTCCTGAGGTTTGCTTTGTGCCTCTGAGTATTATTTAATTAAAGTGTTTTAAGTTTGCAGAATCTTTGTTACTGTACCAGGTATGTGGGTGAACATTGAAAATCGAGGGGAACTTTTATAAAGCAATGTAAATATTCAACCTTACGGCTGTTCTTGCATAAAGACATAAGATTTTAATAACTACATTCTGAAAACATCTGTTGAATTTATAAGAAACACTACAGTAACTGTGTAGATAGTTGAAAGCATTCTTGAAAATCCAGCTCTCTACTTTTAAAGTTAAGTCTCTTTCATCAGATGTCAAGGGAATGGGTAATACAGTTTCTGTAAAATTGCAGAATTTTTTTCTATGTATATGAAGTCAGTTAATAGAAAAATGTTTTTTTTCCACAGGTTAATATTAATTAAGAAATAAAGGTGAAGATTTTGTGGCTTTAAAGATAGGATTTTCACCAGCAGCATTGAAAGATTATACATATATATATATACAGAAAGATATATATATATATATATTAAAAATGGAAAGTGGTTTACAAAACCCCCAAAATGAGCACTGTACATGAGAAGTGAAAGCAAAAACTATATTTGCCATGTGTATTATATAGCAATCATTGGTGTTAATAGTGCAAATGTTTCCTTCTAGTACCAACTCTGTGTTTGAAAATTCCAATACGCATTGTTTTCAAAAAGCTCCCCTTAAGGAATGTAACTGGTTTATATGAGTAAGCAGTTACTGTATTGCACTTAAATGTTCTGTTGAAGGAAATGCAATTTTGTTTTCTGTAGAACTGTTGGTTGTAAACCATCTATAAACTGAAGCTAAAAATGCTCATATTTAGAGCTGGGATGAAAACTGGTATTTAACCTTTGTATCTTCTTTGGAATATCCTTTTTAGTGTATGAAAGGTGGTGGCACTATGACTTTATTCAGTCTTTTCATCTGAGCCACAGTCACCTCTCTCCCAAAGCAGCCACCTTCCAAATGCACAAATACTGGGATATGTAGAAACAAATCTAGAAGAAACAGTGAGCTTACATTTTTCTCTAAAATCCATACCTTCTGCATTAATTGTACCCCTTGAGTGAGACAGTAGACAAACACAATAACCATCTCATTACCACCTAATGTGTAAGAGTCAGAAACTAAAAAAGGAGGGGAAAAAAAGCCTCTTTAGGTTGGTTTTGATGCTGCCCAGAAGAGTCAAAGGTTAAGGTTTAAACTGATATTGTCCCAGCCATTACTCATATGTATATAGTTACAAAAGTGACAAAACACTGCCTTTATATTATTTAGCAATATGTTGTAAATAGCATTATTAAGCTCTTTTTTTTGTAATAAAGACCCTTTAATTTGAAGATAGTACAATAACTGAACTGATAAAGTCAATTTTTGATTTTTTTTTATTTTATTTTTTAGCTAGAGGCAATTTCAACTGTGGATTTTTTTGTTGTCGTCTATTGTTCTGAAGACTTTGCATAATTTATTGGTTTAATTTATCCTAATTTATTTGATGAAGGTGTACAATTTTGTATTACCAAGGATGTACTGTAATATTAATTGATGACAAGATAAAACAATAAGACTCCCCTGTCCGTTTGGAAAAAAAAGGTGCAGTAGACAATTGATTGAAAAAAAGTTACAATTCTAGCTTGGCAGCTACTAAATTTAAGATAAACACAGGAAAAATGTTTGGGGGGGGGTGGATTTTATTTTGTGTGTTTAAAGCTTTTGTATACTCTCCAGACTTTTACCTTTTTGCTTTGTACCACTTAAAGGATACAGTAGTTCAATTGCCTTGTGTGCCTTCCATCTTCTCTAAACTGAATGTATGTGCAGTATATATGCAAGCTTGTGCAAAATAAAATATAAATTACAAGCTCATTGCCCTTGTTCACATTTATTTCCAAAAGTTTGTGTTGCCCCACGTCAAGAGGTGAACCCCTGAACTGCTCAGCTGTGGCCAGACTGTGCCTAACACTGCAGTCCTCTGAAGGTTTTCTTTTCCCCTTAGTTCCAATTATTTATTAATGAAACTACCAGCCCTCTTGCAAAATGGATATAATGATTTATGGCCTCGGTGTCCTACCTCCAGCACAGCGCCGGTTAAGATAATGAATGTTATTTTGCAATAGTCTATCTGACAAGGAATAACTCCCTGGAAGAGACCTGTTATGTCTGAGGCATAGACAGCCCTTTAAATTAAATGGAACCAATGTGAGCTAGAAAGTACTTTTGTTTATACTGTTTAATCATTTCCTGGGTATGCCTGCCATGCTGGAGTCCTGCAACAGGGAGTTCCTCAAGCTGGGTGAATGCAGGGACAGTGCTTGTTGAGCTGTGGTGGTTCACATTTGGTTCACATTTGTTACTCTTACCAGTTGGCCTTGTTCATGGTGGTGACCACATACCATCCTCTGTTCTTTTTGTTACAATCCATCACTCATGGATCTCTTCTGTCTCAAGCTGTGTATTCATCAGCATTATATATAACCAGTCTGTTCCTACACAATTCCTCAAAATGTATTTGTTCGGGGTTTTTCTTTTTGCTCTTTGCTGTGTCTGCTGTTTCATATGTACCTTAAAATTCTGGGGCTGAGTGATTTACATGGGACCTTTGATTTACATGATTGTCTGTGTTTCAGATAGGAAAGGTCTCTTTTTGGCTTAAAATTGGTGCAGATGGCAGTAAGATGGTGGCTTATTTAGATCACAAAATCCTGCAAGACTTTTTTGATTTTGAAGGAGAAGCATGTTAAAAACATGTTTTGATCTGGGGTCATTTATTTTCAGTATCTTCCCTGATTCAGCCTCAGGACACTGTAGAGCTGAGCTGGAGCCTGAATCCAGCTTTAGCATCATTGTAACAGCCAAATAAATACTTCATCTCTGCAACGGCAGGTAAAAATCCATACATTTTTATACAAGTGGAGTTGCTTTTGTTGGGCCACATCAACGTGAGGTGTAAAGGAGGTCTGTGGAAGGTCATAAAGGTACATCTACATAAGTAATAGTCACTTAAGTGTGAGATCTCTGGTTTCACTGCAAACAAATTGCCTCTCCTAGTTCACATCTATCCACATTACCAAACCAAAATACTAAATAATTTTTTGTGTTAGTTATAAGACTTAGCTAGACAAGGAAGAGGGAGATCATCCTCAGGTACCCAGTTAATGGACCAAACAATCTGAGCTGCGTGGGTAACCGCCAGCTCACACTGTGCCCCTATCAGTTTTTTTCTCAAATATAGTAGTTCTGTGAAATGCAGGACGCTATTTGCCATTTTACCCTGCAGTGGAAAGCACACAGATCTCTAAATAAGAAATCCTAGCTATTGGCATCTCAGAATACTGCAGGAGTTCAGAGCTAGACTGGAACTTGGCAAGTAGTCCCTGTCATTGCAGAGGGCCAAATCAACTTTCCCAGCTTCAAGCACCCTGAAATGATCCAAGTTCTGCAGATCTGGCCATCTGTGCTTGGAAATCCTCAGTTCCCCTAATACCTGGAATTTTTACAATAAGAAAGATACTATGTTCTAGCTTTAAAATCATAAGGAAGACATGAATTCTCCCTGAAAAAGGCAAATAATAGAACAATTTTGTCACTGAGACCATCAGTAGCTACTGGGGTCTTTTACACATCACATTACTGAGCAGCTGAATGTGGAAGACTGCATTTTGTCATTTGAGAGCCTGAAAGGGTTAATTGCTCTCGTTTTCTTGGTCTGTACCCTTATTTATGCCCAGTCTAGGTTGTGCCAACACAATTTCTATGGAGATGATCCCTTCTGATCCAGTCTTCCCTCTTTGTTAGGAGGGAAAGGGAGAGTGGCAGCATACGACTGACTGCGTTTGGGAAATGATGGCAAATACGTCCCTCGCTCTTTGCAGTGGGTTACAGTGCTTCCCCAAACAGACTCATCCGAGTGACTTTTAAAATATGGCACTGCATTTGTTTTAAGAACACAATATGCAAAATTAAATCTTTGCTAAATTCTGTTGTTGAATGGGGATGGAGGGCTCCCAGGGTGAAGGCAGAGCTGCTAGATAAACAGGGCTGGGGGTTAGGGGAGTTATTTCCCTGCCTGCTCCAAGTGTTTGACCCTCTGGGCACACTGCAGGGCCTGCCTGTTCTCCCAGCTTTTCGGTGGGCAGGGGCATTTGGAGAAGCTGCCTATTAAAGCTTGATAGGTTGGTGGGTGCAGAAAATCCATCAATTGCCACAATGCCCATTTTTGCTTGTGGCTTATTAGCACCACAACCATACCTGTACCTCAAAGAGATGAAAGAGGTATCTTTTATTTAAATATCAACATTTTTAGATACTCAAATTAATGCTTGTTGGCTTAGGTTAGCCTGACAATTCCAGAGCTGCAGAGCAGAGTGAGACACTGACTCTGCTTCAAAGAAAGGACCCCCCCCCCCCCACCTCACTCTGCCCAGAGTCTGGGAGGCTGTGTTTGCATTTTCATGAATAAATCCTGGGCGTGTGAATAGTGGTACTTTCCCATTTATTTGGGAATCAGTGTGAAAAAACAAACAAACAAACAAGCAAGCAAGCTATTTGCTTCACAACAAAACACATGAAAATGAACTGCTGTTCGTACCCAAATGCAGTTAATTGCATGCACGGTTTAATTTTATTCTTTAAAATTAGGCTTAAGGTTGAGTCTCTGTCTAGGCAAAGGAAAATAAAAAACCAGAAAGATGGCACAGATAGCTAAAGAAATACTACTGGCTCCAATGTAAATATGTTTGTGGTTTGCAAGAGACCTGCCAGTCAAGCAGCTGTGGGAGGTAACAGGGGAGAACGCGTGAGAGGAAAAAGTCTTGTGGCAACAGTGGCCAGTTTCATTATGGCCACTGCCAGACTGTGAAACAACTCTGGGGGCTTGAAATCCTATTGCCTATTAAAACTGGGCATGACAGCTCTTTTTTATGCTTCACCAACCAGAGATGGAACAGTGTCCTAGGGGAAATAAGGAAAAATATTTATTACAAGTGTTTAACACCTTTTAGTACAAAACAACCCTAATATGCAGCACTCAAGGATAATTCATGCCAGCACATGTAAAACCAAGGGAAATCGTTTATCAGCTCAATAATTTGGTCAGAGCTTTTAAAGGAAGAGATGATGCTCCAGTCAAAACCATAAGGCCAGATTTCTCTGAAGTGGAAGCACTTTAGATTTTTTTTTTTATTATTTTTACAATTTCTCCGTAATCCACACAAGGCTCTGACAACACAGCCACCCCAGGGACTGCATGGCTGCCTGACAGGCTGAAGATTGGCCATTCAGACTGGGGGTTTACTTGCCCCTCATGCATGGCAGTAGTTGCTGGCATATTTAAGAAAGCCAGAGGACAGTCAGGGTTGGATCTTGAACAGCACATGAGGAGAAGGTTTAAACTGTTTCAAAGGCTTATCTGGAAACCGGAGCTTGTGTCACACTGCAAACAGTCTGGAAGCCTAAGGACACTCGGGTCAAGGGGTGTATTTCAAATCTTTCCTAACAAAATGTGTGTGTTTGGAAGCAGTATAATATAAAATGAGATTCACTGCTTTCCTACACGAACATATGCATCGTGGCTTCCCAGCTTTGGGAGAAACCTAGAACTCAGACGGGGGGAGCTCCACCTCTTGCTGAGCGCCACAGGGAAAAATCTCGAGCACTTTCAAAGGGCTGCGCTCAAATCTATTCCTGCTGCGTGTCCCCATTTTATAGGGAGTAAATGGAGAAGCGGGATGGTGACACCATTTCCCCCGGACCCCCCACGTGCCCACTGCAGAGCCGGGAACAGCTCCTGCCCCTCCAGCCCAGGCGGGCTCTGCCAGCCCCACGCGTTACTCATTAACACCCAGTTACTCTTTAACAGCCCGCACATGGGGGTCCTGCACAGTCCTCCCAAATCCCCCGGGTTACATTGCACAATCCACACTGCCAGTTTTATCTCTTAGCTGAAACCTTGCTTCCTGGCATCCTTTTGCATCTTTGCGAGTAGCCGGAGCCAATACGTCAAAATACCGTTTACCCGGCCATTTGCTTTCCCAGAACCTGGGGGGAATCACGGAGGAATTGGAAAAGCCCATCCGTGGTGAGGATTTCCCCCTGCCCATGAGTCAGGTTTCTCCCTCCCATCAGGAAGAGCCTGCTGTTTAAGTGGTATTTCTGCCCTTCCAGAAATTTCCAGAGTGTTCAGCAGCCTTTACCCGGGGGCCGGCTGCTGGTGGTGGCACAGGATGGTGACCCAGCCATGGCAGGAAAAGAGTGGGTCAAGGTGTGCTGTGGCAGGGCAAGGGGGAAACACAGCTCTGTCAGAGAATGACCCTGTGCCCTGTGGCAGATGGGTGCTGCCTGAGGCCACATGAGCTGCTCCGTGCTCAGGGTAAAGGGGTCCAAAGCCAGTGGCCAAAAGGCACCCAGGGAGTGCTGGAGGACAGCAGTGGTAGGAAGGGTCTGGGCCCCCCACTCCCTACACAGGGCTGAAGATGGTGCCCAGTGCAAGGCAGCCCTGCCCTTCATGCAGCTCCCTCCCTGTGTTTCCAAATTCCAGTACCCTTCTCACATGTCTTTGGACGAGGGAAGTGGAAGGGGGATGACAGTGGTTTCAACAAGGTGAACATGGCAGCAGCCCCAGCAAATTGGCGGGTGTGTTGCCCCCAGCAAAAGACCTGTACAGCAGCCAGTTATTCTGGATAGTGTTACATCACTTGCAAAATTCAGGATTTGTCCAAAACATGGTGCTGTTTTTATATAGATTATATCAGCAATATATAATAATTATTATTGTTATTATTAACCTTAAGGAACTTTGTTATTCCATAAATATAAATAAAGTGTAGTTATCCTTAATCTGATTTCAAATGACCTGAAAAGAGGATAAAAAAAGTGCAAGAGAGCTATACAACAGGGGAGAAAATGGCGAGTGGGGGAAGGGGGGTGAGGGTGTTGACTGTAAAAGAAAGAAAATTATCCCAATTCTAGCACTGCTGGAAAAACGTGAAAGTTATTGCCGCACAAAGAACCTCTTGAACTGCTCTGCCTTCCAAAATTTCTACTGCACTCTCTGCAGTTACTTGTGTATGGCAGAAGCAGCATCTTTGTATTATATGAACAGTCTGCTTCATAATCAAATACCATCTGTCGCTACATCTGAACTTGTTTTCAACATCTGTGCGTTCTGGTCTTAACAAAGCTTTAAAAACTAATTCAAAAACTTTCACAGATCACTGACTAAATATGTACATTTACCATCTTTCATATTGGTTTAAAATATTTCTTCTATAGCTGCATCCCCTTGGCTGGGAATAGTTAAGATGTATACACTGAGTTGCTTTATTAAGCTTATTTTCTAATGGCCTTGGGTAGCCAAGTGCAAAAGAGGGACACTTGCTCAGGCACCGAGAGGACCCATCATATTCTTTCTTGGTGCCAATACAGTCCCTTTCTGCCAATGAGAAACCTGAAAGTTGATCAGCTACCATACCCCAATTACTCAAAATGACACTACAGATAAAACTGCAACCAAGGGGAGAATCAACTGTATGGCTTATATGCTGCTAAAGTGTGTCTGAACAAATGGTGAAGTAAAATCATGAGAGCCCTCAGGAGGATAAGTACGTTGTTACTTTGCACATGCTTCAGAAATGTGAAGTACATCTTTACAGAACTTTTGGCCAACCCCCTGGCAGATGTTGACCAGTTTTGCTTATGTATACATCAGTTGCAGAACACTAAAACAGAGATTGGAAATTTTAATTTAGTCAAGGCAGTTGGGCTAAAATGATGGCTTTTGTTGAAACCATTAAATAGAGCTGCCTAATGAAGTACAGTACAGCACTGGCAAACCGAGCCCTGATGAGATGCAGCAGCTTCCAAACTGCAGCCCTGCAAAAGGGAAGAAGGAAGCTTGCAAGTCTTTAACTAAAGTGGAATGGCGACAGCCCTTGTAAAGCTGCGTTTGATTTTGTGTTTGAGGGCAGATGCACTTGTACATTGTCGCCCTGACATTTTAACCATTAGTTGGAAATGTGCCGTTGCAGTTCCTGCCATATATTTCTCAATCCTATTTGTTAGAAAGTGAGCTAATAGACAGTGTGATGAAGTGATCATAAATTCACTTTCAAAGGGCATTTGGGTTCAGAGCCTAAAGATTGAATATGGCAAATTCTTAGGCATGGGGAAGAAGGTGGGGGCCAGGAGGGTCATTCTCACTGATGGGTTCAGTGATTGATTCCACTACAGAACTATATTTGCCCTTTACTTGGCTGTTTAACACAGAATAGCTATAATAGGTTCCCGATCCATTATTCCTCTTCTTCTTAGGGTCACTATGAAGTGAAAGAAAATATAACCTTGGCTGTGATAAAATAAACTTTAGCATTATCAGGTGTTTGAAAATTGGAAGGTGTCTGATTGCTTTATATAGGATAGACACAAACACACACACAAAGGGTTATGATATAATCCTCCGTGCTGCCTCTGACAAATGGTTATTACCATTCAGTATTGGTTTTTTGCTCATGCAATAATATGGTGTCATGCAAGCCCATACAGCCTTGAAATTCTTCTTATTATACACAGCCTTCCAAAAATCATATGCAGAATGCTGCTCTTTTAATAGTGATCAGCAGCATTTTTTAAAAGATAGGTGGCTTATATCAAAATTTGCTTTGAGAGAGAAAAAAATTATCTGAAAGGCAAGATGAAAATGAGTGTTTTAGCACAAGGCAGCCCCAAAATATTTTCAATAATTAGAAGAGACTTATGTTCCATTTCACTGTTTTATGTGTTATATAGTATAGAGCAAGTGCCACTGTAGTTAAGTGTTTGTCAGCATTTCCCTTGTAAATCCTGGTTTTCCAGAGGGTTGCTATAACTTGCCAATTTCAAATCGCACTGGGCTAACACTCACTATCCACATTGTCAGCCCAGATGCAAATTTCTGTTGTTGTTATTACCAAAAATGAAATCAAGTGAAGCTGCTGGTTTTTAGTTCATGGCAAAAGATGATGGTTGGGAAGTGGGGGATGGTGGTGGCTTGTGTGCATTTTATTTTCCCCTGTTGCTCCTAGTTGGGATTTTGTTGCTGCAATGGTCTGATTCAAATGGGTTTGTTTTGAAAGGGATGAGGAAGGATATTTTTTGTACACCCCAAAAAATGTGTGGCACATAGATGGCTCAGGGAGAGAAGAGGACAGTGTTCTGATTTGGTACAACTTACTCCCAGCCAGGCAGTTGGTATCCAGGGGTATTCCTGCTGACCCCATCCCAGGCTTGGGTTCTGCATCATAAAGGCCTTAACATGCTAATAAATGTCCATTAAGCATCTGAATCCTACAAGGAAACACAAAATTAGTTGAACCAGCAGGAGCAACTCCTATGAAGCACAGGAGAAAATCCTGGTGTCCTCCTCCCAGCCTTTGGCCCCAACCTTTGGGGTCCCTGCAGGATGTTATAAACACCTCTAACAGAACCACAAAGAAGGAGCCAATCCTCCTTCTTCAACATCCCCAAAACCTACATGATCCCACAATGGGCACAGGAGAGCACAGGGCCTCAGGGCTGCAGTCCCAAATGTTTTCTGCTTGGCAGTGGAGCAGAGGGGTGCTTCCTCCACTTCTAATTAATTAGAACTAATTTTTCAACCTAAAAAAAATTTCTGAAGAATATTTGTCTTATCGATTGAGTCATTTTCTATTTAACACCTGTTTGGTTTTGTTATACTGGAGAAGGTTTTACTGAGGTGTTCTTGACTGCTTTCCTCTGTGGGTGTAGCCCTCCACCCCTGTGAGGCATAGGCATGTGAATCCAGGCTAAAATCAGATTTAAACCAGTGCAGGAGTACACTTTAAGTGGAGAAACAGGCCTAAGGTCAAAGGCTTGCATCGAGGAGGAATGCACTTGTAGATGTTTACAAATCTAGATGTTTTCTGCAAGTAAAGAAATGGGGAGTCCCTGAGTGAGCAGTTGTTACCAGTTCTAGGGAGGTTAAAACTGGTAATACCGCACTCTAGCTGCCTGGAGAAAGACCAATAAGAACAATTAATCACTTGGAAGACACTCAAAAATAATGTAGTATTTTAAATCAGCCGATGTGACTTGTAGAGCTGTCAGTTGGGGAATTTATCCTGCTGGGTGGGTTGGGGTACGGCTGGTGATATTTTTGATGCTCTGGACTGAGAGACCAAGGTCAGCAGAAGAGGCTTTGACTTTAGTATTGCTACATCAGCTTACATCAGGTGAGGTTTCAGTCTGTGCACAGTAGCAGCAGGTTATCTTTGTAAGCTATTGCTCAGGTACCTCCTCCAAGATCTGCACTAGTCAGAGCTACCCCATACACCACTTCAGCACAGAAAACAAGGTCCATATTAGTCACTGTTTTCCCCACCTGGAAAAACTCTTAGGTAGATTCCACTTGAAAACAAAGGGCAATTACCTGCCTATCTAGTGTTAAGCTAGAATTCCACTTTTGTTCTATATCCAAGCCCCAAATTTCCATATATTGATGCATTCCGCCACAAAATTCAAGCTTCAAGATCAGAGGACCCCAGCTAAATGTCAAGATATTTCCACACAAAAGAAAAACTGTATTTGCCCTCTATGTAAGGCATACAGCAGATAAAACCAATAATACCTTATCTCCTCCCATGACTTCCGGGCCAGGAGCAGCAGCAATATATATTAAGATATCAATTGACTGTTTATAGGATTAAGTAAGGAATAGCTGAAATCAGTCCTTGCTTTTATATGAGTTTAATTCATCCAGTCAGAGATCTGTGTGGTAACCACCTATAATAAAGTAATAATAGCAATAATAATAGAGCTTTGCACTTTTACAGCATCTTCCATTGAAAGTTATCTCAGTGTGCTTCATAAACATTACTCTTGCATCCATTCCTTCAATTCCTCCACTTTCTCCTCATCTTTATCTGTAGAATCTGCAGCAATATGATAGCATGGATGGCCTTACAAATAAAGTAAGGTAAGCAGTTACTTCAGTGAAACACAGAAAGAGCAAGGTAAAGTTATGTGAAAAATATGAGGGAAATTCAGTAGGCTAGAGATGGTATATATTCATTTTGCTAACGTATTATGCGCTCAGTTAAGGATAAAAGGAAATCCATACATTCTGCTGGGTTCACTGATATTCTTGCATTAAAGGAACATAAATCAACATGCACCACTCAGCATGTCAGGTTTCTGAGACATAAAATGAAGAGGAAATAAAATATCAGTGAAGACAGTTTGGAAAGACACAGGTTTCGTTTCTTTATTATGGATAATATTTTCTCATATCTCAGTCTTACTCACATGTATTTCACATGTGAGTAAGTCACAGCATTGAAAGGTGGTAGGAGATGCAGGCATGGGACTGCAATTTGAAACTCCCCAGAACAGCAGGGCTCTTTTCATCTAGGGTTATAGGGCAACTAGCTCACTAAACACAGTTATGAGCCAAATAAGAAATACTAACAAATAGTGGCACAGGTATTGTGTTCAGTGTCTTGAACTTACTTCAGAACAATGAAAGAAGGTGCTATTTTCTCCAAGCAATTCATCCCTAGAATCTTAGCCTGTCTCCAGTGGAAAACTTTCTGGAGTGAAATTCCCTCCAAGTGGCTAGCCAGCACAAATCCATATAGCATAAAGCTTGTGGTAATGGCTTCTTCTACTTCAGTGCTCTAATGTAAAGTGAAAGGTAAACAACCTTTAAAAGATGAGGACAACACCTGAGAATGCACAAAATTATGCAAGCAGGCAGATTTGGGAGAAAAATGCACAGTAAAAAGGAAGTTTGTAAATGGAAAGTGCTTCTAAGCAGGAAAATCCCAATCTTCCACCAGAACCCTTTTTCCTCTTGCACTGCATTAGGTTTGAAGATTCTCTCCACAAAGAAGCTGGTCTCTCTATGACTAAGTGGCCATTTCCCTTGCTGGGCAAAGCCAGGTTTTAATTGAGCACATTGAAATGCTGGGAAAGGCATGGATAGCAGAGGGAAAGGAAACAGGCAGTGGACTCCAATGGAGGACCAGGACAAATAAGAGAACTGTGGTCCATGCCTCAGCTGCTCCATCCTTAAAATACCAGCAGTAGGGAGTATCTTCCTGTGCTATGTGTATTAAGAGGAGCTGTGTTTGTAAACATCAAAACTATTTCCAGCTATTACCCCTTCAGTAATTTCATTCTGCCCTCTCCTTTTCTCAGTATGACAGTGACTGTAGCACTAGCCCAGTAATTGAATATTTTCATGCCTCAAATTCACTGGTATTTAATTTTTATATCATTCTCAGAACCTACCACATATTTGTTTTGATTTATTCAATATTGATCCTTTCTGTGACTTTCGAGCAGCTATCACCTTCCCTGCCCGTTCCCAGGGAATCTGCCAAGCCAGCAGTTTGTGATTTTGTCATAATACATGTGTTTCATTTGCCGAGTGGCTGTCACAAGCATCTCACAAATGTTACATCCCCTCTTTTTATTCACACGTTCTGTATATTCAGTGTTCAAAGAGATGGGCCTTTCTTGTGTGGAGAAGCAAGGCTTTTTGTATCAGTTTGCAGGATACAAATCTAAACCTGTTTTAGCAGAAAAAGAGGAGCTTTATTTTTGCTGGATTTGAACAAATGCTCTTATCTGGCTTTCTACAATACACTATGCACACGAGAGCAGAAAAAAAGAAAGCTGACTGCAGCGAACCCAGGGCCACATTTTCTGAAGTGTCGAGGTGGCTTCAGCAGGTTTCACTTTGTTCACAGTCACTTGCATTTTGCTTGCTCATGGCACACAAGCACGTCCTCATTTCAGAAAATCAGTGTAAAATATTCTAAACTGCCTACCCCAAATCTGTTCTTTTTCAGTTCTGTGTCTCGCTGCTGGGAGTCTTCTGCAGCATCGCCATGACAAGAAGGCCAACTATAATTTGTCTAAACATTTTACTTTTAGGAGTCACCCTCTTCCAAGCAAGTCCATACCACGCTATGTTAAAAGCACAATCAGCAGACCAAGTGAAATTTTCATCCCCTCTATTTAGCTCCACCTGGAATACTAACTCTTCCAGCAACTCTGGAAGTCAAAGAGGATATTGAGAAACTGGAAAGGTCTCAGCAGAAGGAGACCAGGATCATCAGCACAGGAGTGTTGAGGAAAGATTGAAGAAACTGGTCTTATTTAAAAAGGTGAAGAGGAGGCTGGGAAGGGAAGTCTCTAGTCAATATTTGAAGGGTAGTCACAAAGTCAGTGTTTGAAGGGTAGTCACAAAGACAACCAAGCTACTCTTCTTGGTAGTGATAGACAGTAAAACAAGGAGCAAAAACTGGTTCCTAAAGATTTTTGGCTTTTTTTATTTATTTTTATATATTTGTGGTTTTGTAGATTTTTACCATATAGATGTATAGTTTCTAGTGTTTACTTACACTTTACAATAGTAGATTACCCTTTCTAACACATTATGTCACATTCTTGAAATTTTATTTAGTCTTATTTCCTAGACAAGAATTTCTAACAAGGACATCTTGTTTTACACCAGCACTTGGGAGACATAACAAAATATAGGGCGAAGAACCCTTTGGAGTCTCTCCAATAGGACAGGTCCAAGGGTGGGTTCCCAGGACAACCATTCTCCTATTAGATACACTTGCTAGATATACTAATTAATTAAACTTATAAAATGGTGATAATCTGATGCCATGAGTGTGCATAGCTACATTTTGTGCACCTGAAAGCTTTCATTAAAGAACCGCTCTTTATATCACCACTTCAATGTTGTTTGGAAAGTTTTTCTTTCGATTCCAGGCAAAATAACCACGAGCTGTGGCTCAGAAGATTCAGAATAGACAATAAGGAGCACTTACTCACTCGAGGAGTAAGTTCCTAGTGCAGGAACAAGCTACCCAAGAGCTGGTATCTCTGTCCATGGAGGCTTTCAAGACTCATCAAGAAAAAAAGCCAAGAAACACATGTGACATTATCTGGCCAGTTAGTAATAGCTGTGCACTGAGCCGGAGGCTGAACAAGATGACCTCCAGGAGGTCCCTTATATTTCATACTTCTGTGGTCAAAAAGTGTTATGAAAGTTCAAAGGACCTTTTCCAAGGAGCCCTCTGAGAGCATACACATATACACACTAACAGAGGGAGAAATCAAACAGGGCTTCCAATACAAACAGCTTCTCAGTGTATTCTGCCATCAAAGTTAAGCTCCTGTGATCTCCACAGGCATTTGAGAGATGAAGAAGGGTAGAATATAGAAGTCTGAGAAAAATAGTCTCTGTGCTGTTTACACTCAAGTTTTTAGTCTTATCTCCCTATAGAATTCTTGTACCACTTGGGAAACCCCCAGCTTTCTGCAGAGGCTACTGTCAGCTTCCTTCCATTCCTTCCCTAAACCATTTTTTTAAGCTGTTTTCCCTTCTTGTGAGCTAGCATTCTTTCTAATTCCACATCCTGACATTATTTGGGTTTTGTCTCTATTCTCTCCGGAACATGCCATCTTGTGTAAACCCGAGATCTGGCTCCTTATCTCCAGTAATTTCCACTCTCAGCAGCCTCAGAAATAACTGGTTAATTAGAGGCATATGCTTGGGGGCTGTGTCCATTTCCACAGTTTATGCTGTATCACTCAGGGGAAGCAATGGTGGAAGAATCTGTCCTTTTCTGTGGAGAAATATCTTTTGTTTGTCGTGCCACCCCAGGCAGCTTGCAAAGTAAAAGATGGTTTTGCACAGGGAAATTCAGAGATGGGGCAGACTTTTGCATGGATTCTTTTCAGTAAGCATTTTGCTGCATTACCATTTCTGCTATCGCGTCCAGTGTCACCAGGGAACGGTTCAGCATAAACACCTCCTGAGGAACTGTTCCAGAGCCTAATGCCAACCTGAGACAGCTGCTGATGCTGAACAACATCATCAAGGGCCCACTGTCCCTTCCTGCCACTCCTCCTCCTTCACTACCAGTGAAAGAACTATGAAAAGACCAAGAGCTGGTGTACAGCCAACAAGAACTAAAGATCTTGCAGCTGGTTGTACCACCTGTGCCTTGTGAAATTCCAGCCAAAACAACGTCCCCTCCCTCCCCTCAGATAACCCCTTTATTAGAGAGAAGGGCATCCCATTTGATAACTTTATAAGCGGGAGGGGCACGTGCACAGCACGTAGGAATGGAAGGCAGTGTCTCCTGCTGTCACCAGTGGCTGTGGGCGAGTGCTTGCCTGTCCTTTGTGGGTGAGCTGGGCCTCTCGGGGTGAGCTGCCGCGTACGTTCACATCCACACGCAGTGTGCAAGCCACATTGTGCCAGATATATATAGCTGTTCAATGCCACCCTGCTGAGCCAGTGCCAGGACAGATCACATGGTGCCGGCTTTATTTGGGCTGGTTTGAGGGAGATGTACAGAATCCATGAGTGAAAGCGCTGATACATGCGGCTCTGACACAAAAGGAAGAATCCTTCACTTAGGGCCATAGAGCAAATCCAGTGTTCTGGATTCCCCCATTAATATCAAAGGGCATTATACGTGTGTAGTCAGAGCACATTGTCTCAGGGCACGTTCTACCACACAGCTCTGAGGGGGAAATTTTGCTTGAAGAATGCTAGAAATGGGTCTATAGCCATTAAATGATAACATTCTTCAAACATCAAAATATTAGACCTATTTGGTTTTATCTTTTAATAACAATTAATGTTTTGATTAATAATATTTCTTTTTACTGGACTAGAAATGGCAGAGGAACAGTTAAGATGGAAATCACACATCTTCAGTCCATGTCAGTCATGTATTAATTTCAATTTGTGTGTTTTCACATGTGGCATGAGCTTACACTCCTGTCTTGCTTGTGTCCATGTCCTTATTTAGATTCAATACTAGTGGATGCTAGAGAGAAAAAGACCCTAAATAAGCATGTCTGGGTACAACCAGAGGATTAGTTGCTGTGATTACAGTGCACACCCTGGTGACTAATGAGAGTGGTGAGAACTTACTTTTCATGAGTGCTTGGTCTAAAGGGAAGCTCCTGATGCCAGCAGTAGCCCTGCCTTCAAACACATAACTTTCCAGCTTTGACTCTATTCAGTGAAGGGCAGGAGCATTCATATATAGTGGCTCATTAGAAAACATCAGCATTTCAGCTTTTTTATCCAATTAAAAACATCTGGCACTAGGGTGATCCAGCTGGCAGCCCATAGCTCCATACATAAGTTGTGGAATGGCTGCACCCGTGGTTGCCTCAGCAGAGACCAAGAGCAGCTGCTAGAGCAGTGCTGAAGGCTGAGCACCTCTGCTGCATCCCTGCCCAGCTGAGGGTTTCTAGACATCCCCTGGAAGCAGAACTGCTGCCTAGGGCTCAACTGGAGGCTCAGGGGGTGAGCATCTCTTCCTCTTGACCTACAGGAGGGAAACATGGGCTAGGGGCAGGAACACCTGCTCCTTTAAGCCAGAAGTTTGGGGTTTGTCCTGTATGGAGTAGCTGGAAATCTGTAGTCTATTTGAGGCCAATCTCCAATTGAGGGTTACCCAACACTGTACTGGAAGCACTGGGAACATTCTTAAACAATCTTTCAAGACAGAAACTGCTTGGCAGGAGGATTTCATTTTGCACACTTAGTTCTCTCTAGCAATTTCTGCCACAGAAATTTGTATTCGTCCCTATTGACTCCTCAGGGTGGTACTGAGAGGAAATGCAACATGACCTTCATCAAAATAAGAAGTACCATTAATACAACTCCTATTCTTTCTCTGCTTTCCCCACAGAGTAAAGCAAGGCACAGGAATCATCAAATTAAATGGCTGGGTCAGCTTAATGTAATAAATCTATTAGTTCATATCATCATATATTTGATTTATACTACCCCAGACAATTACTAGCATGTCATTTCTTTGTTTAGGGATTTTTAATTTGAAAGTGTTCTAATCCTTAGTGTCAGCTGTTCCTGGTGGGTGATGACATATCTACTGTGAGTGAAACATTCTGATGACATATAGAGTGTAGGAATCAAATGTCATAAGCATAAATATTTAAGCAATAAGACATGACAGGTAGAGCATTTCTTGGCGATTATCACACACCTCGGGTGGTGCTATGACGAGGCATTTGTCCAAAGGCCAGCTGACTTTAACACACTAAAAGTAGCATGATTGCCTGGAAATGTGCTACTTGAAGTGTCTTATTGACATTTTTCCCTTCTCTTGATGATTTCTTCATTTTCCAATGGGAGCCCCAAGGAATTACCATTTTCTTCCTCCAAGCGAGGGAATGATTACACCTTGGAAAGATCTGAGCACCTGGAGCTACATTGAAAGGGAGCCTGAGAGAAGATGGACCTAAACCTTAATAGAAGACATTCACTGCCCGTATTCACAGTCTGAATGTTGCTTTGAAACAGCAAGTCTGTCATTTCCTACCATAATAAATGCTTCCTGCATCAAGAAGACATAGTCAGCATGGCAATGAGGACTCAAGTAATTTCTTTAGGAGCATTCAAGCTACAGACAACTTTTGAGGAGAAAACACCACATCATCTTCACTTAGAAGATGTTTTCTGTAGATCCTAGTTCTGGTTTAATAGCATCACCTTTTCTAGGAATGATATAAGGTTATGCTGTGGAAAACAGAGGGGTTAGTCTTGACTGAAAGCATATCAAACACATATTTAACCCTCAAAGTTATAGCTGCAGTTCAATCCATCCAGTACTGCCGAAAGCCGTGCTGAGATAAGCCAGCCTAATGTCACTACGAGCAGCTATTCACACTTCTGGAGCTCAAGTCTCAGGATTTGGTTCATTTCTGTTTGAATTGGATTATGTTAAATAGAACACTATACACAAAAATAAATGTTGTGAACCTTCAATGCCTCTAGTAATTTTTACCTATTTGCTTGCTGCATAAGACAGGAAACATACAGAGGAATTTGCCAATTTGGCCAAGTCTGCACCATCCATGGTGATTTCTGCTGTGATCACAATACCTCGCCTTTTTGCATAAATACTTGGCTGGGCTTAATACAAATAGGTGGAGGAGGAATATGTATACACACAGTGCACCTCACTGAGGAAAACAATGGGTCACATTCATAGGATGAAATAGAGAGTTGCAATGCAAATTTTAGGCATAACTGACTCCCTCAGCAACTCAGTTCCTTGGCAATGTGCAAGAAGGGCCTAGCTTTAATTTCACAGATATCTAAATCATGCTTAACTTTTGGTTTTGGATTGGAATGAAAATGCCACATCTTCTTCTTTTACCTCCACCTACCAGAGAGCTCACTGAAATAATAAAGAGTAATGGGAGTAGCCATGAGAGCATTTGCCTGCTCCAGAGGAGACCCTGATGATTCCATGGATGACTTTCTGCCTAGTGCTGAGGTGAACCCCTTTTTTTGTGAAAAAAGAGCCGTTCTCTCTGGTCTGGCTGCAAACCTCCCACTCTTCCTTCCTCAGCTGTAGCTCCACAGCAGCTTCAGCACCAAGATTCAGGTTTGTTCCTCAGCCTACAAAACCCAGCAGTAGCACTCAGCCTTAGTAGCATTTAACATTCAAATCACAGGAAGGCCAACAGGACCATCTCATGCAATAAAGCAACATAAAAATTCAGAGACAGAAAAGACACCAGCAAAGTTTTCTTTGTGATCATTGTTTAACACTGTAAGTAATGAAATATTAATGAAAGTATGCTACTTTCATTTTGTGAGCAATTTAATTCAATTAAAAATAAATGGATCTCCCTGGCTCAGTGGATATACTGATATTCAGCACTGCCCTTAACTTAGTTTCAGCAGCGTTTAAGCCCAGCACAGCACAAAGTACAGCGACTGAAACATAGCCCCCAGCTAGCATCGTTAACTCTTTAAGTCCCAGAGGCACGATTCTGTTGATTCTGTCACCCTGCTGAACCAACACGGCCTCTCCCAGGGAGTATTGGCTGTGCAGTTTAACTTGCAGGAGCAGTCATTTATGCCCAGTGTGTTAGCAAAGATATCTTGCACTGGGGCACCGTTTTCTTGAAAGGAAGTAATTTCAGAAAGACTTAGCAGGCCTGCATGGGCCTGAATCTGCTAGCATGCCGTGATCTGGTTAAGTAATATATCTGGGAACTTCATGTCACATAATGTAGAACTATTCTTTTATTGCGCTGAAAGAGCTGTTTTAGATTCCCTCTGAGCCCATAGGCCATGTCTTTCTGATAATAAGAGTGTTATCAATGCTTTAATATTGAACTCAAATCTCTGCGTGAGAGAGCATCTAAGAGCTATTACTCAGTGCTGAAAGCAAAACCCAACTGTTCTGAATGGGGAGGAAAATGCCAATCTGTTGACAAAAAGTTAAATAGAGGTGAAATCTAAACTCAGGCCAACATTTTACAGCCTTAGCGCATTGTTAACTTTTCAACTTATCTGTCAGGAATAGGAAACTAATGTTTAAAAACAATGTATTGCTTTTACGAGCAAGGTCAGCATTTGTTAGATTTCAGGGTTATGCTGAGCACAGTCAGCCAGGGCTGCACAGAAAGAATTGCTTCAACACCCATGGACTGAGGTTTTCCAAAAGTTAAAATGTACAAACCAATTTCATTCCCTTTTTTTTTTTCCACGCAACCAACAGGAGCTCTGCTCTGACAGTTTTGTTCAGACACTGTTTTCACGCGTGGTAGTACTAGCTGGAGGTTAACATCTCTCAGAAGGAGCTGTGGAACAAACCCTGGGTCAGAGAAGTGGCTGCTACATTTTGCTTTTGGGGGATCTCGAGTTCAGGGTCACTCTGCTCTCTTCCAGGGGCGAGGTCCAGATTTGTGCGTCTGCCCCTTGGACAATGCCAGGCTTTGTTTGAGCAGCAAAGCATCCTTGCTCAGCCATGCAGTTCCCAAGGAGCTGTGTAGGTAAGATAATACAGGGGAAGTGGAACAGAGAGTCATTCTCTGTGAAAGAGAGAGAGACAGAGATCGTGTTCAGAAAACGTGGCTCAAGGGTGTTTTCCCTATATGCTTTTATATTAAATAATCCCACCTCGTACACTCAGGAAGGTTTTGATCCATGAAGCAACTGTATGGACTAGTAGATCTTGGTGTCATTCGACACAATTTGTGTGCAATGTCCACTGCACGGTAAACTGGCCAAAGAGAGAGAGAAAAAAATAGTTTAATGCAAAACAAAGAGCTTCTAAAACATGTGCAGTGTGTGCTGCCACATTCATGGATTTGCTTTCCTGTCAGATACGTCCCCTCTCTTTCCTTTGCAGTAAATAGGTGGGCAAGATTTAGCCTTTTTGTGCAAGAAGGAAAAAACACCATGAATACCAGTTTAGGTGACTTTGGGTGGAAATCCCAGAAACAGAAGGGTATTTCTTATCATTCACATTGAAATCAGATTTATTTGTCATAGAATAAAGAATATTTGTGGGTTATATGCAAGTATGCAAAAATTGCTTCCTTAAAATAAACCACAACACAGTGTGAGTCAGGGGATCAATCCCATAAAAGAGGTGAGAAATTGCAAATAGTCAAAAATTACCAGCTTTTGAACAAGCTGTGGACTCAGATTTTCTTGCAAAAAATAATACTTAAATACAAATATAAAAGACACACAACAGAAAGGCACAACAGGTCTCATAAACAATCTGGGATGAATTATTTGACCAGTTCTAGTTAAAGTATCTTTTTTACTTTCTGCCCCATGCGCTTGGAGACTTCCCAGCTTGTTTTAATATCTCTAAGTAAATGAGAGCCCTCAAGGCTCATTAGGGCTATTTACACAGTTCTTCACCAGAAAAAAATAGATCTAAAAAAAATGAATAAAGAAATAAACTGATTTGGGGTATGAATGGGAAGCCATGTTTAAAATCGATTTCCAAGTCTGCTACCAACATGGACTTCCCTGGGTCTACTTTAAAAAAATATCCATGGGGAGAGAAAGAAAGAAATGGTGAAAAGGAAAAGGCAAAGAAAAAAAATGTGGGAAAAACTTTAAGTGTTAAGGCTAGTGTTCATGATAAAATGGAGATAGTGAAAAAAACATAAATACAACTCAGAGAAGGGAATCTCAGGACCTATGATTTAGTCTTGACTCTCCACAGGCAGCCATTTTTCTAATCTTCTGCTCTTTATTAAGAGAGAATTTTAATTTTTATATTAAAATAAATATAATGGCATCTTCTTTTTCCCCCAAGTTATTGGTTCTATTTCTCTAGGTATGAGATATCTCTTACTGTGGATGTACACTCCTGTGGTTATTGAGGGAGAGACAGGGACTCTTGTTACATGGGGCTAGAGGAGCATTTACAATCATATTGATCTCCCAGACATGCAGGTGCAACTACTCACGGCCAGCCAGTTCCTGCCATCCATATACACATGTTCCTTTGAATGGCAGATTGTACCTACCCACCCACCCCAAAATAACATCTATCTGATTAGCATAGCACCTGGGCTATCCACATTTTCCAGTGCTGAGCCACTTCTTGGAAAGCAGGGCCTGGCTTCCAGAAAGGGGAGGGGAAAAAAATGGATATTGCAAGAGAGGTTATAAATTGCCAAGTGGCCAATTCAGCTGATGCATGTGAAAGGAGAGGATCTTCTCATCATATTTCTTCCTAGACCCTGTGATTCTGTCAGCAGAAAATGGGGTCCTTCTTAGCCCAGAGCAGGTGTCAATCTGTCCCGTTGTATGTTTCCTTCTAAGCACATTGATCCAAAAAAGAGAGCTCTTAACTGATCCCTTTACATCTTGGAAGGCTGAACTGAAGGCAGAGGAGGAAGCATTTTCTGGACAGTGACACCACAGCCGAGGTTGTCAGCTCTGGTGGTCTCAGATGCACAATCAGCTTCAGCTGAATTAAGAGGAATCCTGCATGCAAACCCAAATGAAAAGTCAGCCTTGCATCCATGATCTGCACTCTGCATTGCAGCCAAGATACAAATTTCTGAGCAAGACCAAAGTTAGAACAGACTTTCAAGTTATAATCCCATCAAGTAGAGCTGACTAACTGAACAACATTTGCTTGGGGCATTCAAGATTATACACAAATATTCTCCAGAGCAGCAAAATGTAGGCTAAGCATCAGAAACTCCTTCTTGAGGTTTCATCCAGTCTTCAACAGTGTATTTTTAAAAATTCACAAATTTCCAAGAGTGTGTGAGTAACAGGATACAAATATAACATTGCTCAGTATTAACTATTAAACATAGCCTGCAGCTGTACCACCTGGGGCTCTGATCTTGACAGCTCTCACAAGTTACAAAAGACTTGACTCTGGCCAGAACTTGGACAAAAATCCTTTAAGGAAAATATAAATGCTACAGATTTTTGCAATTCAGTAGGAATTTTTAGTGTTTGCAGTGTGTTTTAACTGATGGCTTTTAAAGGCTCTTTCACTTCTTGGGGCAAGGGTGTTACCTGCCACATTCCTCCTCAGTTATGAAATGACTTCCCACTTCTCTGAATTCCCCTCTATCGTTTCCACATGACACTGAAATGTCCAAGGCTAAATTATCAGGTCCTGTGGCTGTGTGATCTCAAACAGTTGCTGCTTTTCACTCCGAGGGTAACTGCATTTCCACAGAGGGTAAATCACTTCCTATAGATGTAAAGTCTAGAATAAATTGCTTGGGATCCTTTGAGATGACATATGCATGAAACACTGCTTTAAATATAGTACTAGAATTCCAATAACAATTATGTGAATCAAAGCTGGCAATAAGGAAAAATGTCTGCTTTTTTGCCATCTATTTCTCTGTCTTTCCCCTTCCCACAAAAACCACAATTTGAGCACATCTGCTGAGTTAGATACAAGGTTTCACCTTCATATAATCTGACAGCTGGAAGTGGTTTTCCCTCCAAATAGCCCCTTCAAAAGCTTTTGAGCTTCACGTCTCTTTCCTCAAAGAGCCTTTAGCTGGAGAAGCAACACTCAAACCCTTTCCTCCATTGACAGTGATTGTTTCCCCTGCTTCTCTTCCTTTACCTGGGCTTGTGGTGAAAACTCCCTGGGACTGCTCTAAGGAAATTCTGTTATGTGCTGACATTTACCAGGTGACAACAAGGTCGGGTCAGGTGTTTGATACCCAGATCTTTGCATGTAATTATCAGGTAGTATTACAGGTAGCTGAGGCTCAGCACATTTTGAAGGGTTATGATGAAGCAGCTCCTTTTCTTGTCTAAGCTTTTTCTCAGTAAGATTTTTAAAGAGGCAGGTGGAATTCTATTCCTAATTCTGTGCCTCTCATGGCCAAACTTGGAGGTTACTTTTTGTGCAACTAAAAATTGTGAATAAGCAATGAATGGGTTTGTCAGCCCAGAAAAGTGATAGTCAGTAATGTCTGTCAGTGGTATTCTATGAAGTTTTGATATTTGCCACCAGATTTCTTCTCTGATGTTAGCAGATCAATCCCCCTTCTCTAAATCTTCTTAAAACCTCAAACGAGTGCTGCTTTCAACTCTTGAAAGAAAAAGCTATCCACTTTCTGTTTTTTTCTTCTATGTCCAGAAAATAGTCCAACAGAAGCTTCTTAAATCAACGAGAAGCTTCACTTGGGATTAGAGTATCAGTCGGTGGATCTGACCAGACCGGAGTTAAATTACAGTTCAAAACAACATTTTAAATACTACAATCACCATTTCTAAGTCTGTTTGCACATATTTTGGTCCGTTTGCTTGTCTTTTAAGCTCAAAACCTTGCCGTCGCTGCAAAGTTGCCGTCTTAAGTGTAAATCTAATCTCAGTATTTTCCAACAGAGGGAAAAAGAAGAAGAAGAAGAAGAAGAAGAAGAAGAAGAAGAAGAAGAAGAAGAAGAAGGGAAAGCAGGGGGGAGAAATAACTTTGTAAATGCCACTGGCGGCTTTGAAGGCGGTGCTGCGGGCAGGCTGTGGCCGCCGTGCTGCGTTTGGCGGCGGGCGCTAAACCAGAGGCTCACTGACACCCAGCGGCTGCGGCGGAGAGCGCAGCGCCCCTGGCCCCGCGCACACCGAGCCTGGCAGGCAGCAGGGGAGCCCTGCGGGTTAGGGAAAGCTTTCTACCTCATCTCACCGACCTCTGCTCTTCGCTTATTAGTCCCTTTGCCACTGCAGGATGAGCGGTTCTTGAAAGGCGCTGAGCACCTCTCTCTCCCTCTCCCAGCTCCGGTACCTCTCGGGTGCTTTCAAAGCCAGAGTAACAGTAAAAACTAACCCTCCTTTCAGGCTCAACAAGGAAAATTATACACATGCCACACTGCAGTATTTTTCTTCCTAAAGTCTTTAGGAGGGCAGTCAGCAGAGCAGAATATATCCTATAGCTATAGAGCCGTAGTGCTTCTGATCACCTGAGGGGGTGTGCCCGTGGTTAGGAGGGCTAAGGCATTTCAGGGAAAGTGCCTGATCATCTGAGAAAAAAAAAAAAAACCCAAGAGTGGAAATTGGAAGAAGGGGTACAAAAACCACAGGAGGCAGAGGCTAAGAAAAAAACCCAACAAAATAGTCAAGCTTCATCACTTCAAATACTGTAATTGCATGCAGAAGGTAGAGGAAGCAGCCACAGAAGACAAGTAACCACTGCCTTTAAAGAAGCCCATATGAACTGACCTTAGCCTCTAGTGTCCAATACCTGAGCTGTTCCACTGAACATCCTCTAACTCTGAGGATGTTCCTGGTTGAAGGATTAGGTCTGTCTCAACTCTAGCCGTTAAAAAAAGAAAAAAAAAGGCTGTAGAATCCTGGAGCTGCAGGACTGGATGCTCAATCAAGCATTTGTTGGTACATCTCCAGCAAAGACAAAAGGCACCTCCAAAGTGAAGATGGGTTTAACTGTGCTTATGTCCAAGATTAACAGCCCCTCTTTACACAGTGCACATAGTTCATAGCAGCAACAAGCAAGAGCTTTGCTTCTTTTGACGTCGGTATTCTTGCCATGCTCAGCACCACAGTTTCTGAATGCTTGATGAACATTAAAGTGAAAGTGAAAAATCAGTCTCACCACATAAACTCTTAGTTCTCACCTCCAAATTTTGAAATCTTTTTCTGGAGCAGTAGGAAGAGGAATTTCCTACCTTAGTTGATGCTTGGGGTGTTGTGTAGAAAAGATGTAGTTCTCATTTCCCCTGCAGTTTGTGTGTACAAGACAAACACTAGAAGAGTGAATTTCTGGTTTAAAAACCAGTTATATAATCCTGACTAGCAACAGGTCTGTGGCCATTTACATCTCTTCTGTTGGCCACATGCTGAGCACCCAGCAGCTGCTGGGCATTTCACAGCACACACTGCAGTATCCTTAGAGTAAATGGAGATCCCTCCTTTGCAGTTGGAGGTGGAAAGTGTCTTAGAACAGGGCTGTGCTGGACCAAGGCAGCCCAAAAGGATGCAGAAACATGCACTGGTCACAGTGTGCATTTGATTTCCTTGCACAGTTTTTCTGGCCTCTCTTCAGATGTTATTGTCAACTTTTGCAATCATACAGGGAGGAGGTTTGTTCCTCCCACAAGATCTGGAGTGACAGCCCCATGTGTGACACTAATCTTTTGACAGAAAATTCCTTCAGCCTCTCTTCAATAAGTGTCCCAGCAGGGCAAGAGAATCTGGAGACAGTGCAATCTAGAAATTTTGACAGAAAAAATTATCTAAAAAATGTGGGATGCACTCCTAAATTTAAAAGAATGAATTATTTTGTCGGGGTTTTGCTTTGTTTTTGTGGAGAAAATAATTCCCTTGTTTTCTTCTTTAGCAATTTGCATTTGAATAGGTGAATCTGTTCTTTACATTACTTTTGAGAGCCTGCATTTCCCAAATTCCTATCACACCACTGGGCTTTCAAGGACAGGAGGGAAGCCAAAACATTTCTGTCTAATGCAAACATGGATTACTGGAAGGATGTTCTCATTTTTTAAAAATGTTCTGGGAGCAAGAGCCAGGTTTGCTAGCACCTTCCCTGCAAGCCATCGCTTCTTTGGCTTGCTGTGTGTAGAGAAAGAAAACCTCAGCAAAAGGAAAGGGCAGAAGTTCCTGGAATGCCTCAGCATGCAAAGAGAGATGAGCAAAGTGCCACCGGGCAGGCAAGCACACACACAGCAGCTGCAAGGAGAGTGAGCACACTGATGGCTGCAGCCTTTTCCCATCAATCTCCACTGAGCCAGCATCCTGTTTTACCTGGGGAAGACCATCTCCAAGGTAAAAGGCACAGTGCAAGGAGAGAAGATATTTAACACCTCATACGGTAGCAGAGTTGAGATTTCAGCTGCAACTACCCCCAGGCAAATCCAAGTTTCCAAATGTCCCAGGTGTGGTTCCAGGAGGCATCTTCAGTTCCAGGAAGCAGACCTCTGCTTTAGCAAAACCAGCATCCAAAGCACATCTTGCTTAGAGTCTAGATGGAAACTTCATGTCAATTCGAACCATTCTTGCAGCCAATGGATACAACAAAGTCCTGAGAAATGCTGGTGAGCTGAAAGTTGTCACTCTGTGTGTGTTTACGTATGGGGGTTTTTGTATGTGTGTATATATGTATATATATAAAGGTATTGCCTCCACTTGACTCTCCTTCTGCTCCCAAAAGTTTGGGGTATCTGGGGATTGAGTCAAGCACAAAGTGAGAAATCTCAGAGCGTGCTGCTGATACTCCATCCCTGCAGAACTCATTACATGCCCATTGCTCTACTTAGGGTGGATTGGGAGGGGGATCTATTAGAGGGAAAAACTACAGAGTAGAGTTAAGAAGCATTTTTTTTTCCTTCTAACTGCTGTCCTTTCATCTGCTCTCCTTCTCATGTTTCTGGGCTTTTTTTTTCCCTTCTTCCTTCTCCTTCATCCTATGGAAGTGGCACTGAATGCTGATGAGATAATAAATGCTCCAACCCCAGGCAATCATTTGCGGGTAATTAGTTCAGCAACTGAACTTCTAAGAGTCATTTTTCCACCTGCCCAGCCAGAAAACTTGGGTGGTTAGTTATGCCATCACTTCCCTTTGGGGAAGGGGCACTCAGAAGCACAAGTACTTGAGCTCTAGGATGCACTCTGCAATCCTTAATTAAGCCTAGCCCTGACCTAGATATTTAGTATTTTATTTACTTTTTATGACATTCCTTAATTAGGCCAAAAGCCAAATGTTGCATCCCAGTAGGACCAATCTGAGACTTGTTGTAAGCTTCTGTGCACAGACACACCCAAGATCACAGGTTCAAAACAATTGGAATAGCACCACTTGGAACTTGGAGAGGTGCCCTTTCTCTGTTTCAGAGTAGACATTTCAAAATCTTCCTTAGAATGGAGGTTTGGAGAGGGAAATCATGGCATTTGGTTTAATGGGCCTGACAGGAAAGGTTCCAGCTTTCCCCTTTCCCAGGATAGCCATCCTTCTCACCCCGCCTGGCTTTGGCAGCTCCCAGCCTTGTGACGAGGAGCCTGTTGGCCTCAGGGCTGCTGAACCTGAAGCAAGCACCCTTGGAGCCGAGGGTCAGGAGGGATCCAGCTCCAGAGTGGTCCAAGTGATGGTGAAGCCCTGGATCTGTGGTCCCTGGAAGGCCACTGGGTGAAGTGAGTGAAAGGGTACTTGGCAGATGGGCAGGTTTTCAGGGGAACCTTTGCCTGCACTCTGCTGGCAGGGCCCCAAACCTGCCTGCTTCCAAGAAACACTCTGGTTCCAGCAATTCGGCTTTTCCTGACAAAGACTTCTTCCATCCGAGAATTCCTGTCTGGCTCTGGTGTAGCCTCAGAGCTTCAGAGGTGACCTCTGATGGACTGAGGGGAGATTTGGGGGTTTGGGTGTATAATTGGCTGCTTCATTGTGAAATACAAGATGACCAGGTCTGCAGATGAGGAAAAGGACTTCTGTGTAGGCAAGTTATGGGGGCTTTGTGTCCTCCCTTCTGATGGTGATCAGCATCAAACACAGAACATAAGATTAAATAAACCAGCTGTTTGTCTGCTTTGGTGTTGGCAATTCATGTCTGCTACTTATTAGACTCAAAAAGAAAGCACCCTGAAAACATACAGAATTCATCAGGCAATGTTGCATTTTTTGAGTCACTGAAGGATGGACATACCCACATCTCTTCCTCAACACAGATCATCTCCAGAAAATTTTGGTTTAAATCTTCATTTTTTTAGTCCCAGTCTTTTTTTTTTTATTTTTCCTTTTTCTCCTCTTAAAGTCACCTTGGGTGACAGATGTCACTAGGCCTCAAAAGAGCTGCTTGGATAAATTGGTAAATAATATTCATTAAATAGTACGTGGCAGCATATCCCACTTTTCTTTTTATCCGTTCTAACAATACCAAATTCCTCATCCCTGAGACTTGCATAAAGCCCATGACAGAGGGTTCACATTCAAACTCCAATCAGCAATTCACAAACTAACAGAGAATGATCTAGCTGATTTCACCAGGGACCTCCATATGGTGATGAAATTTATTCTGAGCCATGTTTAGGTTTTGTAGTCGTGGGCACCATACGCAAACCCTGAGAGAAACGGAGATTTTTAAAGCTGAGCTGGGAATTTACTAATACAGTTCCCACTGAAATAAATGGATGCTATTTGCCCTCAGAATCTCGGTCATCCTAGAAGTCAGAGTCCTCTACCTTGCATGTTTATTTCTCAACCAAAATTAGGATATCTTTCACTTTTTGAGTCTACAACAATTTCCCAATATATACTCTTTTAGACAGTATTTGTGCTGTTGTGTCCTGCAGGTGGATACATCTTTTCCAGTTGTAATATTTTTAACCTATAAATTGTTCAGTTGGATTCCATTCTCACAAAAGTATAATGAGAAACTTATATTCCCCAACTCTGAAGCATGTAACAAATATACAACTTTATAGTATGGTATAGGTCACAAGTTTGTGTAGCTGATTTTCAAAAGAAAGATATATTCTATTTTTTTCTCCCTACAGTTCAAAAAATGGATTCATTTTTTCCTTTAATTTTTGCCTGTTTAAATACAGGACTGGGGTTGTTTTTTCTGCATATTTCCCTTCAGACAGCATATTTTCCTGATGGAACTCCCCTCCCCCCAATACACAATGTGCTTTTCTGATTTACCAGCTCTAGCATTTTCTCAACAATCATGTGAGCAAGAGCAAGGACTGAATATTTTTAGACACTAGAACTAAGCAGATGGTGAAGGATGTAGAAGATCAATAACTAGTTTTTGTAAAGTTTACATTTCTGCTTATTTCAGTGTATTTCAAAAAGCAACAAGAAGAATATAAAACTTCATGGAATGAAATGTGAGGAAACTGCTCTAGCCTGTGTGCCTTGTATGAGAACGTTTTTCCAGCCATTCTTTGAAAGCAAGCCATGCACTTGCTCCAGCTTTAATTGTGAACTCTCCTTTAGTTAATTTAATTGTACTCATGTTGCTGTTTGGTAAAAGGTCTTGGACAGATGTGTACTCATCTGACATTCTTCCAAGCATGTCTGCATGGTCAAACTAGAAAGGTTTTCGGGAGCTGAAAGTCATCCCATCAGGAACCTGAAACAACACCATCTGCTTTAGGTGACTAAGCACATGTCAAGAATAGCCATCTCCCTCCTTCTGGGCTTGAGCCTCCATGCTCCCTTGGGCTTTTGCTGTGGAGCAGCTGCCTTTCAGAGGTGCAGAGGAAGGGGAAATCATAAAACAAGTCCTGGTCACAACACAGTTTTCGCTGCTACCTCAGGAGCCTGAGGGCTTAACTGAAAACAGGATGGAATCAGGCAGGTGCTCCAAAGGTGCTCCAGCACAACGCTGGAAATGGGCACTCCTGGCCCACAGTAGGGGCATTTAACAGGAGAAACCAGTGTCTTGTTTTGTGACCTTGAGTAAGTCTCTCCATCCTTCTTCACCATCACTTCTCAGCTGCAGAATGGAGCAGCACAGCCTCATTTTGTTCCTCCTTGCCCTTACAAACAGCAAAGCTCACGGGGCCAGCTCTGGGTCAATGTCCCTGCAATATCAGCCCTCAAGCACTAAGTAGAATTAGGAAGGCCAGCAGTTGACAAAGGCTGACACAAGTCCCCAAAGTCATTAAAACAGAGCTCACATTATCCAGAGCGTTCTCAGACACTACCTGTAGGGTTGTGGGTCTGCGGAGCAGGCACACATCACCCTTCAGCAAGATCTGCTGCAAGCCTGGTGTGAGCAGCAAAATGCCAGAGACAAAAAGGCTGGGAGGCAAGCAGCTCCTACTGCAGCTTTTCATCCCCAGCTGCTGACCTTTCCAGCCCCATGGCTTCTTTTCATTAGTGGGAATGCCTGCCCCTTGCTGATGAAGAGGAACTGACTGGGAGCGCTTCACACATTTGCCTGGACTTGAACTGGAGCTGTCCCTCAAACTGGGCAATGGATGGGGCCAAAGAAGGCCAAGACACATTCTGAAGCTTTGTTTTCAACAGAGAGAAGGCAGCTGAGGCTTGCATTGCATTTTAGGGTCTGCAACCTCCTCAAGCTCTTTGTGCTTGGTACTGGCAGGGCAAGTGTCCCACAGCTGCCATGTATCCAGCAAGGGCTGGGGCACTGGAGGGCTGGGACCAGTGAGGCTCCTTGTCTGCAAGGGAGGTCAGGAGGAGGCACATGGGGCAGGGTGGAGATGCTTCCTCACACCAACTTTAAAGTGCTGCTGTGGGGGTTCCAACTTCCAGCCAGATCCTCAGCACCCAAAGGGGGCCCCACGAAGGGTGTCAGTGCTGTCTCTAGCAGCTGTCCCTTCCACACGAGCAGTGTCAGCCTTGGAGCCAGGCCAGCAGCTACGTGTGGAAGCTGTTCCCTCCTCCAGCCTTCTGGACCTTAGGCAAAAGAGCTACTAAATGAGCCATACTGACACCAATACTGCAATCAATTTGTTAATAAGGATCAGAGACAGACTCTGCTGCTGGGAGGAGGAGGTGAGGGGAAAGGAGATCATTATTTTTAATTTAAATAAATCAATATGTTAATAGGGGAAAGGATGTGCCCTGCACAAGGATGGTGGAAGGGGGAAGGCAAATGAGTGCAGCTATTCTCTTCCCTTTTTTTTTTTTTTTGGAGGAGAGAGGGAAGGGGCATGTAGTTTGTCATTAGGGATTTTTTTTTAAAGAAAATTATTTAATATAAAAAGAGTGGGAATAGAGAATTTTAAAAGTCCTGTAACAGCAAATAACTAATTATACCTGTCCGAGACTCAGAAGCATGCCTAGCTCTTTTCTTTCTTTAAAACAAATTAAAGAAAAAGGAAAGCTTGATTCCCAGGAGGGCTTATCTAAGGCCTCTCATCTCTAATACACATCTAAAGGGACAGGGAAAATATCTTTTATCACTTAAATCTCCCTGAAATTTAAGACCAGCTGGGAATTTTTTTATGTGGGTATGATTCATTAAATTCGTATCATTCCAAAGAAACCTTCCTGCCGGTTTATCTTTGCCACTGCAGTCATCTCTCCAGAAAAGCACAGTTTCCCAAATGTTGTCAACCCGGACAGCTCAATCTTTGGCTGAAGGTTAGATTTCATTCGGAAACTATGGAACTGGCCCCACATTTTTCTTTTCAGGGAACTGGTATTTGCAAATCATTCTTGAAGTCAACTTTTTCCCCTCTGCTGAGACAATAGGAAAATCCTGCACCACCATACCGCTTCCATTAGGCTTCTTAGTCCTGGGAGGTGGAGGGCTTTTATTTTCACGCTACGTTTCAATATTTATGCGTTGTACTTGTGGGTTTGGAGTCTTTGATCAAATATAGGTACAGGAGCTCTGAAGGCTGGGCTCTGAGAGCTGGCTCGGAGAGCAGCCGCATCCAGCTTCCGCTGGGATCAAATGCAGCAAGTTTGTATTTCAGCAATCCTCAGAGCCGCTCCACGGTGCGGTGATGTACGAGCTGATAAATACAGGGTTGCGGCGTAGTTAATATTCCCACATAACGTGCAGCCGCCGGAACGCTCCGTGGAGTTTTCGCAGGGAGGAAAATGTATGTTTTACATAATGAGCTCCTTCACATGTAGTGCCACAAAAGTTACTAGGGAGACGGTCTGTCTTGGGCGCACGGAAAAACAAAGGGAAGTTCACGTGGCAAGATCGCTCCTCGCCGGCTCCGTCTTGCAGCCAATGCGGAGGGTGGGGAGGCACTTCCAAGGGCGAGAGTTTGAAAAGCGGAGCTGAGCCAGGGCGCCCGGGCAGCGGGGAGCGAGAGGCTTTGGGAAGAGGTCAGGCGGAGGGCAGGGTGGATCGAGTTCAGGGGCGGCTGCGGAAGAAAGGACGGGCGGCCCCGGCAGATGCTGCCGGCGCTGCTCGGGGCGGCTGGCGGGGCACGGGAGCTCCATGGTGATGGGTGCGCTCCCGCAGCACGGACAGAGGATCCCTGCCCTGCCGGGATCCAGCCACAGGGGCCGTGTCCCAGCACACACCAGCCCTTCCAGCCAGACTGCACCCAGCGCTCGTGAAATGAAAAATAACTGCAAGCCAATGTACCCTGAACTCCCCGAACTGATCCCAGGATGCAAGAGGAAACCGTTTTCACCCTGGGATTTTTCTTTTCTCTCATTCACTGAGCAGACAGCTCTGCCTTTTGAAAACCTCTGTAGGACGTGGCTGAGAGTAGAAATTTGCCCCTGGACTCCCCGTTTTTAATTCTTCTGTCCCCCAGCAGGTACCTGGGCACGTCAAGCTTTGATGCTTCCCTGGGTGAACGTATAATTTTTCCTGTTTTGCCCTGGAGGAACTCACTACTTCCCTGCATTTTAGTTGTACTTATTACTCTAAGATTTCGAGTCATATTTCTAAGGTTCAGAAAATTCATGTAATACAAATACCCTTTGTTAGTAAAGGCTGTATTAACTACTTTACATATAGACACAGCCCTTAGATTCACATTAGGGCTTCTACCACATTTCCAAAATCCTCACAGACGTCCACTACCTTGAACACAGTGAATGTGATTAAAAGTATCATCTCTTCTCGCCAGACTCCTGCGGGAGTATCAGATCTAAACTAGATTATTAGACTAAAACCCTGCTTTTCAATTCAACCCAAGTTAGCAGTTGGGATCCTCTGGTTACAATTTGGAGCAATCATCAGCATTTAGAGGCCAGACTCACACAGGAATCACCAGCAAGAACTCACACCATGGATTCACTTCGGTTTTGCTGCTCCTACGTGTGATACAGCTCTCTGTCTCCAAATGCAGCCAGTAATATGAGCAAGAAGCCTTCACTAAATATTCATAAATTACCAATTTTTAAAAACCTAGAAAAACAAGAAAAATTTTCCTGGTAGAATAGTTCTCAAATTAAAAACCATCTTTTTTTTTATTATTATTATTCAAGCATTGTTTTTGCTTTAGCACTTCATGCCGTTATCACAAGAACAGTTTTACCAGTGGGCAATATTTTGCTGCTGCCTTCAGACCAGCAATTAGAACAACTAACAGACAGTTCAGACAATAGCCAATTTATCTGCAGAAAGGGAATTTGCATTTCTCTTTATATACCTTATGTTAAACATACACAGTGTCATACAATAATTATCACTATATAAACAAATTGCAATTCTACGGTCTTCAGAGCAGTGACCTTTTGTTATATTAGTGCACCTGCACAAAGGCTTTTAAGCTGTTTGAAATGTTTTGAGCCTCGTGTTCATAGTTTTTGAGTACTCCTATTATATAATTATCAAATGGTTGAACATATAAAATATACAATGTATAATTAACATGTATAATTAATAGATACACTAATAACATACACATTAAAAGATTATTATTAAATATTAAATTATATATTGTATGTTATTCTTTACACATTATATTACAATCTTCAATGATGTGTCATATATTGTATATTTCATGGGGTTTTTTGCATATATCTCTAAACTGGTATTTCACATGTCTCCACACATGATCACCCCTAATGTAAGCAACTGTGTGCATTGTGCACACATACAACAGCACCGTGTTATTAATTCATAGCTGTATTTGGGACTGCTGCTTTTTAAGCATGTGGTTTAAAGGAATTTCCTTAAGACATATTCAGTAATTACATAAATAAAATAGATTATGAAAGTCTACACTGGTATCAGGTGGTTTCTGTTAAGAAAAGTACTATGAAGAAAAGTATTAGTATCCGAGCCTAATTATTGGTGCTGAAAGTCATTTCATTTCAAACATCCTATTAACTAAAGTCCATACACAGAAATTATTGGCTGCTTGCACCAATCCCCATTATAAAACCCGGTGAAATCCCTTTGCAAAAAAAGGGAAGACTACAGCTTAAACCTTATGTACTTCGATAAAAAAATATAAGATCAGTTTCATCCCAAAGTACAAATCCCAATCTCCATCTAAAACTGCCTGACCCTAAAATATATTCAGAGCTTGTTCTAATCACAGGAGATGTATTCTGAATAGGACAGCCCTCTATCATCTGCTAAGTCTCTTTAAGTCATCGTTTTCACTGTATCTGAAAAATTAATTCCTTTTCAGAAATATTCTCATCTTCTACTAAAAGAAAAAAAAAAAGCTTTTTGATGTAGAGTGACAGGATTATGAAGTGACCCTTCAGGTCAGAAGGAGACTTTTCCTTTTCTCATCAAGGAAATCAATTTCTAAGTCCAAGTCTCTTAAAATAATATATTCTTGTGGCACGCATACAGCTTTTTTTGATCTGCTATGAAAAGAATAAGAGGTAAAGAGGATCAGGGGTGGCGATGGAATATTATAATCTGCCACACTCACACATCAGCCTTTCACTAAGTAATTCCAGATAAATTGAGGATTTACATATTTAAGATTAAATGGGGAAAGAGTAGCGATGCATAAATAGAAGAATACAAAGATACAATTTAGGGAAGTTAACTCTTAAAAAAATGTTACCTGATGTTTGATACCTTTCCAGTGTCCCACCCCATATTTTTTAAAGCATATAATGTTTATAAGGAAATAACCAGGATAATCTCTTTGAGATCAACTGAGCACAAACACAGATGCCTTAGGGTTTCTCTCCTCTACCCCTCCCACCTTCACTACTGAAAAAATACCAATTACCATGACAAGAAACAGTTAAATGCCTCCAAAGACACATACACACAGCAGATGGAAAACAGGAGGAAACCAGCTGGAAGTGTGTTTCCCTTAGAACTGTTTTTAACAGCCTGTGCACAAATAATGTCTCACTAATACACAGATAAAAATAAAACATAAATATTTAAAAGGTGACTGGTCAAAGCAACAAGATGGCTTTCGATATGGGAACTTTCCCTTTTTTACTCTGCTCCCTGTCCATACTCCAGGTAATTGTTCAAGACATCCTGAGCCAGGTCTCTGAATCAGGGAAGGTAACTTCAAGGCAAAAGCTCTGGTAATGGCTGTAACGTCTCATGTTGCTATTTGTAAGGCACATGGGCTTGCCTTGTTTTTTATTACTCACCTGTTCAGCCTTTGCCTTTATGCTGAGCTTCCTGAATGGAGGGTGTCCCAGCACTGCCCAGCTGAGCTCCAGGAGCAGTTGTTCACATGAGCACAAGAAAAGAAGGCCAGCCCTTTACAAAATTCCTTCTCCTCTTGGGTGCTTAAGCAGAAGCATTTTAAAGGAACTCCTTTTCCAGAAACTACTAAGCACTTTCTGATAATCTGGGTATTTTTAAGATGTCCAACAGATCTCTGTAATCCATATTTACCACCACACACCTTGACCTGACCCCTCGGAGTCCAGACAGCATCCACACTCCCTTCTACTCCTGTGACTTTGCTATTAGTGAGAGCAAAATCGGTGGAGATGCAGAGAGATGGAAATGTCCATGCCCCTTTCTAGCTGAAGCAAGGGCAGGAGCAAACACAGGCATTGCTTGTAAGAAATAAGAAGGACTTCCAGAAGGGGCAAAGGCAGCTGCAGGGGGCCATGGAGAAGAGAATCCCACAGTTCCCCCCTAGAATTCCCCAAGGCAGAAGCATTTGTGATATATCCTGCTTGTCCTGTCTTTGATCTTGACTGTTATCATCAGGTAGAACAATTTCCAGTAGAGTATATGGGTTGTCTGCCATTTATTTAGATCCCTTCCTTTACAGTTCCTTCTCCACTGATTCTCATTAGTCAGCCCTCTCACACTCACCAGGAATTCAGCAAAGCAGATCCTTAGCTGATGTTAATTGGTCTAAGTCCATTTGCTTCAAAGAAGCTGCTCAAACTTACAGTGCCCAGAAATCTGACCCAGTTTCACTTCTCTGCATAATGTGGTCTCTTGATGGAGGAACAGATATATTCCTTCTGCTCTGAAATGTTGAGTCATTGCACATATTTTTGAGAATCTAAGAAACCTGAATATTTTGGAGCCAATAAACCCTGAGCATGATGACTTACTCAAATGAAAAAAATTGAAAGCTCTGGGACATAAGGCAGAAAAAAATCAGGGTATCTTGCTGGTCCACCCAAAGGCAGAAAGAACTAGAAAATCCTCTCATGACACATCCAGATGACAGCAGAAGACAGGTGAACACATGAGCACCTGCAGAAATCTTGGTCTGAATGACCTGAGACCACCAAACACACTCATTAGACAACTGGTTAAACAAAAAATCAAGAGGGACTTGGCCCAATTAAGACTTTAATGATTTGGACCAATAACAGACAGATATATGTAGTCTGATCATTCAAGGTAAAAGAGAGATCTTTTATTTAATTTTTTGTTTTGTTAATAATAAATTTTTACAGCTTTTTTCATGTGCCTTCAGAACCAAGAGAGGTGAGCGAGTCCTGCCCAACACTGCTCTCTCTTTATGAACACCCCTGGCTTGATTGCAGAGGGTGGCTGTACCACAGGCAAGAGCAGCAAAGGTGGGGGGGATAATCAAGGACAAGTAATTGCTGATCTGTGAGGCAAAGATGGGAAGAGAATGGTCTTCCTCAGGTGGCATCACAACGTTCAGCAGTTAAGAAGAAACACTTTTCAGAAGCTTTTCTTGTTGAAATTCTGGCAGCACGCCCCTTGGCTTTACCAGAATATTAAACATGATTTTAAAGTTGTTGTTTTTTAGTGATCAATTTCCTTGTTGAAAATCTACAGAAAAAGAAAGGCCTGTTTCCTCTGATGTTTCTTTCCCCCCATGAATGAACTATGCTTTTGTCTGTTTTTATTTTTGTAATGCCATATTTATACCTAACACCTTCAAACACATATTATTTTAGAGATCTGATACCATCTAGTGTTATTGCTGGCTTTTCACATCTTACACTTATCAAGTAACCACAGTCAGCAACATGTCAGAGTTCATCACTACATCACGTCAGTAGCAAAACAAAACCTGCTTCCCACCCAATATCTATATTTACACACCCCACAGGTGGGTGAAATTTGCAGTTCATCTAGAAAATTCACTCTCCTTTAATCTCTGGAAATTAGTTTGTCTGTGTGCATACGTATCATTATCATCTAGTGCTTTGCCACTGATTTATTTCAGCCTCTGTAGAAAATAGGCTTGGAATTACTCATAACAAACACAAGTGTTTATAAACAACCTTTATACAATCTTGGGCAGGCCAAAGTCAAGGGTACATTTACTTCAAGCAATGCTTTACTCCATGTTTCAGAGAATTAGGTGAGATTTTAGTTTGCAAGTACTAGTGACTGATGCAAAGTCTTCCTAAATATTCATAGTTACTGAAAGCTGGTGCTGCTCAGGAGGGAGATGCTTATATGATTTCATACTATAAGGGGGCAAGACCACCAGAAGAGCCAGTCAGGACAACAAAGTGGGTTCGGTTTTTGGGCACTTTGAAACACAAAGTGTTGCTGAACTGAAAATATGCAGAAACACAGTATTCATTAAGGTAAGAAAAGAATGGTGTGGACAGTCTGATAGAAGATGGTGGATTAGTATCCATGAAGATTCCTTTCTTCTCTGTATTCACCCAATAGGTACAGGACGTTTGGTGATTTCTCCACAACATCCCACAAGTGGGTTGATCTGGACAGGCAGCAAACACCTCTCTAGATAAAAGGGTAATTGGACTCCATGTCCCCTAGCTCAAGGCCTCTCTTCCTGTGTAATTGGGATGGATGTCAGTTACAACATTAATTTCTGCAGTAGGGTCACTTTGGAGCTACACTGGTAGCTATTGATACTTTTAAGTCACTCAGAAACCAGTCTATTAAAGATATTTATTGCTACCCCTTGCAAACAATTTACTGCCTGTAGAGGAAATTATTCTTTAATGCTTACATGGAATTCACTGGGAACAGGGAGAGGGGAGTTTATAATTTAGTAGCTTCGTAGTACATAAAATTATTATATTTTTTCAACACTGGGTTTCACTTGTTCATTTATTTGGCATGGGGTACAAATGCCTTTACACACTAAAGGTGTGGTTTTCTGTGATGTTTACACATGCTAAATGCCTGGGGCTAGGAAACAGACACCTGTCTTTTAGGAGCACTCTTCCAGGCAGACTATACAGGCCATGTGAATGAGATCAGCTTACAGGGTCTTGTGTCTCTCCAATAAGAAGGCAAAGAGCAAAGAAAACAGGGAGAAAGCCCATCTAGACAGGGCTGCCTCCAAAAAAAGAGATGTTGGCATCTAACATCATGTGAATGTTACTAAATTATGGTAGTGGAGAAACAATTCAGCATATGGGAATTCCCACATGCCTCCATTTCTTTTAAGATGCCTGGTTAATTTACAAAACAACCACTAAAAGTGAGCACATTTCATATGCCACTGTCCCCACTTGGAACAGGACTGTGTTGAGGACTGAGTTCGATGAAGGACACCAGCCACACTGCAGCTCCCCTGAGCAGAGCTGGCCACACCCTCCAGAAAATTGCTGCACTGTCAATCAACAACTTCACCAAAATGGAAAGAATTGTCAGAGCACACTGCGACCCACTCGACTGTGGCCACACCCTTGTATGAACTACAATAACACTGCTAGTTTTAGGGAGCTCTGCTCCCAGGAGCTCCAGAGAGGCTGGTACAGCACACAGGTGGGCCCAAGGCAGGGGAAGAGGCTCTTTTGGGTGCATCTGTGCATTGGTACTACTTGTCCAGTGATCTTTAAGGATTTACTCAAGCCAGTTAAACCACAGTGACAGAGAAACAAGAAAATGTTGATAACAGAGAGAGGCAGTGACAACCTGAGGAGCAGCTGCTAATGAGAATTAGCAATGCATGTTCCTGTGCCCATTATCTAGGAACTGAAGAACACTAGGTATGATATGACCCCAAATGTGGTCTTCCATTCCTCAGCTTCATTTCCCCTCTGATTTGGCTCTACTCTTCCAGTTACACATTTTTAGTCTATAAGTTGTGCATGTCTCTATGGCTGTTCTCATGAGATGCACGGTTGCACGTGCAACAGCTCCATTGGAAAGTTTTCAAGAGGTAGGCTGTGAAAACAACATTTCTTTCTTTTCTATATTAACATTTTTCAAGGGCTAAGAACTGGCTTGGATATCATCTTTTCTCATTAAAAAAAAAGTGTTGACGTGTCTTTATTTTGGAACAATGATTTATCAAAGAAAAAAAGGAAAGAGCAGCTGTTTCTCACTCTTTGAAGCAAATCTGACTAAAGCATCTCATATTTTTCGTTGGACTTTAAATGCTTAATTTTCATCTATATTAGAAGAGGACTTGGAGCAGCACCTCTTCTTTGTCCTGTCATTAAATACTTTTTTAAGTGTTTGTTCTGGCTGAAGTCTTGAGGAATTCCAAACCATGAAGTTCTCTCATCTGAACACAAGGCTTGGATGTCACCATCACATACAGCAACAAACATATGCACGGAGGTTTTGTGGCTGAAAAATCTACCTCAGCTGATGCCTGAAAGTCGACAACATATATACATTTTCTTCACTCTTGTAGCATGCGTGGGCTTTCCAGTCTCAACTACTTTCTGTGTTTAAATTAAACATATGATATAGCTGTATACTGAAATGCTTTCCTGTGAAAGGTTCATTGATGGATTATGATAATTGATTTGCTTTTACATAATTTCAGAAGGTAACTGTTAAAAGCCCCCTCGATTTGACACTGATACAACCTTTGTGCCTTTTATTAACAAAGCAAGTTCTTAAAGTACCCTTATTTTTACTGCAGCTGAAATGTGATTACACCTTTGAGATCCATCATGTCACCTATAGTTATCTGAAATGCTGTTCTCAATTCATTATACACAGAAATAAAGATACAAATCCAGTCCTACAGTCTCATTTTATGTGACATCTCTCAGTCACGTGGGAGATGTGTACCAGCACACTGCATTTATTGTAAGTCTATATTAAAAGCCTGTCCTATATGAGCATGTGGATTAGAAAACTTGTTTCCTGACAATGTCTACAAATGCACAGTCCAATCCATATTCCTTGCCCTAATACAGATCTAATAAAAATGTTCACAAAATTCTTAAGGGTTAGCTGCCTTTCAATTTCTCCCCCTCAGGTGCTTCCTTCCCAAGGGACTGGTTGTTTTAAAAACAAATCTACCTAAGAGTCTTGTTTTTCCTAGAAAATCTCCAGATAAGCACAAGTTGAAATCGCTTTTTTTCATCAAAGCTATTTCTTTATATCTTTGACATTGGTTTTGTTCTTCTAAATTAAAGGGGGAATCTGTAAAGCTCTGAAACTGTAAAGGACTGAATTGCAGGTCTGTTTGGAAAAGGCCATAGTTTAAGGCAAAGCTTACAGCTCTGGAATTGAACAGGGGGGCTCCCAGCTCCCACCACATGTAAAGAGCTTTCCAACCCACTGCATCAACAGCTCATTTGCCTTTGCACAGGTGTGGCCACCCCAGCTCTGGAACAGTCTGGTAATGTTAAGTCATATGTTACATGGATGGGGTCAAGGGAGGAAAAGGGAAAATGTTCCATTTTCCATCACTTCCCACTACTTCCAAATTTAGAAGTGAGGCTGGGTATGTGGAAAAAAGGCATTGCCTCCCACAACACACCTTAACTCTCTTCTATCATTAGACCATCACGGTTCCAGCCATTTGACTGGTACAGCCTTAGAAGCAACAAGAGTTTAATTACCCGGATATTCAGCAAAGGAATCTTCTGGGTTGTTGCAGTGCATTCAGAAAAAGCTGCTTTGAAATCATTTGAGCAATACACAGCATTCCCTGTGAGAGGCTCCCTGCTTTGCTGAATTGATGCAGACCCCCTCTAAGGTAAGAAGCACATTTGCACGAGCTGGCAGAACCCATGTGAAAGCTCGGAGCTGCTCAGGGCTTTCTTGACATGTTTGCATAATTGTGGTTTTTCAGACCAAAAGAGGAAGGTAAACTTCATTCATGCCTGACCTGCTGGCCTTCACAGCTGGAACATGTTGGAATCACTTCTGGCACTGAAAAGGTTAATTGTCTCCTGCTGTGAGGTAGGAGTCTAGAAAAGGATACCACATTTGGTGGGAATTATAGTAAATGAGGTTTTCTTTATAGCACTGCTCATTCTCAACATGTTGAAAGGGCATTAGTTCACAGTCACTTTCTCTGGAATTATCAAATCTGCTCAGGAAGCCTTCATTAGGATATTAAACAAGACTTAATAAGTGAAAGTGATTTGCATTGCTGATAATCGTGCGCATTAATCAAGCAAGCTTCTGTCTCTCCCTCTGCAATATGTTTCATGTTCCATTGTAAAGCCTCTTTAATTCTGTAGGGCTTCTTAAAAGGGAAACGTTACATTTAGAAAGCCATTTTTAAAATTATTTACTTAGCAAAGATCACTATAAATAATGTTCAACTCACTCCTCAGCTTTAACCATCAATATAATTAATACTGAGGGGTTTGTATCAGGGATATGGACCAGATGTGTTCCCATTTATCAGATATAGATTGCACTTACTCTAATAAATGTGTTTTCATTCTGAGTAAGTTTTGAAACCAAATAACTGCATGTGACACTTTAATCTGAAGTCACAATTTTAGGCTAAGGCATTTATTTCTCATGCCATGGGGGACCATGCAAGCTTTCACTACATCATCCACATACCAGAGTCACCCTCACAGTTCCTAATGAAATTGGGCAGTAAACATCCCCTGCTCTTTGGTAATTCCAAGGTAACTTCTCATGATTTATTCTTGGGGGCTGATGCCACTTCTGTAGAGCACAGCCAGCTAGCATGGTGTAAATAATCCCCACACTTCTGCAGCATCTTCCTTCTCAGGATCCCACAAAGGTTTGTAAACAGGTTGAATTTTCACAACACCCAAGACAAGTCTTTTGCACCAGGCAAACCGACAGTCAGGGTACAAGTATTTTTGCCTACATCAGCAAATGCTTGAGAAAACAGAATTAGACCCTTAAAACATCTTACTCTGCTGCTCTTACCACAAGCCTGCACTATGCCAGTGTTGGCTACCCACTCTAACACGACCCTACAAACACCATGAGGGCTCTGCACACTCATCAGTGCCACCTGCACAGCCATGAGGATAAAAAACAACCCAACAAACTAATCCTGATAGTACTGTTCTTCACCAAATGTCTCACCAAGGATAGCCTTAAGGAAAATCTTGTCACAGAAGCGAGAGTGGAAAAAGTGGTGAAATGAAAGCCTGGTTATTGTTTATAGTGCAACAGGAAGCACTGTGGCTATAGCCTGTAAATACACAAAAGTGACCAACACTGTAGTCTAAGTAAGGAATAACACTGATGTCAGGATGAAGCAGCACATCATCTAAACAAGCTCACCAGTGGGGGTGACCTCTTACCCACCCAAATGAGCTGGAACAAGGAGGTTTATACATTTTTTTAGGAGTCCATATGAGAGCCTGAGCAACTATGATCATGTCTGGCTATTTCTGATACAGCTGTGATTCTGTTTCTAAAGAAGGGATGGAAATTATTGGTGGGAGTCAAGGCCCACTCTTTTTGCAGGTATGATGATTTAGCCCACTCCCTGGAACAGGCAGACATTGCTTACTTCCTTCATGGACTTTTTGCATTGTCCTTACCACATGTCATGCCATTTACATTCTCCCAAGATTCAAAAGCATCATTTAAGAAACCATCACTAAAATTACGACCATGAAAGTATTTATTGCTCCTAAGAAAATGCTGTTTGCTGGAGCTCATGTTTGCATTCACTGAGGCTGAGCACATAGCTTAAATGGAGCTAAAGAGATGATGTTTCTATAAAGTTGTGGAGACTCAATTCATTCTAATGGTCTGAAACATGAATTATGTGCCCTGCTTCACTAACTTCATGGTTCAGTAAGCTGCTATAGCTCAGATGGAACCATTTATCTGAAGAGAGAAAGGTGTTATTCCCTGCTTACTGCTGATTTCCTTTTATTTGTGTCTATATCTGTGTTTATGTGTGGTGTTTTCCAGACAGCAGGTGTTAACCTTCATAGGTGTAACTGAACAGTTTTCTTTTTTTTTTCTAGAGTATATTTGAGAAGATCAACATCCAGCAATTCTTTCCTGTTTTCAATATCAAGTTTTACGGTTGCACCATTCACATGGGTGAGAAACTGTTCCTCTAAGCTTTGAAATCAGTTATGTGAACTCCCTCTGACAATAACCAAATGCAAAAAATACTCCAGTGTCCACTAATAAGTGCACAAATGCAACTATATTTTTTTTCTTAATTGCTGCACAAAAGTTTTAAATTTTCAAAGCAGGAGCACAAAGTTTAAGCTCTCAGATCAAAGCTTTGGTGTTTAAATGGACTTGGCCATTTATTTTGCAAGTGTGTTGGGAGTTGCACTGGGGGTCAGTGCAGCAGCCTGGCCTGAACACGGTCCATTACCCTCTGCAGCAGCAGCAAACATGGAACAAAGGGACCCCTTCATTATCCCACACAAGGAAAACTCTGGCAGGGGCTGAAAGAAGGTAATGAGTATATCTCCAGTGAACAAATAGAGTGCCACATGAAGATACCCAAAGTAGCTCCAATTGACAAAAATGCAGTTTCTCTTCATGGCATTGCACTGTGCCATGCAAGCATAGCTTGAACCTGTGTTTGTGGTGGTGCATTCCTGGTAGTTCTTGGTAAAGTTAGGGCCAAGACCCCCTCCATATAGCTCTGACAACTAGAAGATCAGAGATAATGCTAATGAGATCCCTCTATTCTAAATTATTGCTGCCAACTGTATCAGTGTTAAAGCCCCTACTCCTGGGATCATATGATTTGCTGAGAATCTCTACTCTCATTTAATAATAGAAAGGTAATTTCCATCAATGATGCAGAGGAAAGCTTGGAAGCATGACCAGAATATGTCCTAAAACCTCTCCTCTCCTGCCAAAAAATCCCTCAGAGGTAATAAAAGGAGTCTAAAAGGTATTATTTTTAATCTTCCAATATTTAAGCCAATGACATAATTCTCTGTGCTGCAGCATCTTATGATTTTTGAGCACTCAGAAGTATTAATAATGCAGCCTAAAACAGATATTTGTGAAAATGCAGCACTAAATGGCATAAGGGAGAGGCACATGAGGCCTTCAAAATAGCAGAGCAGGGCTGGGAAAGGAGGGAGGGCAAATGGCCACAGTAGCTCTATCAGTGTGAGCAAATAAAACAGGCCCTGGATGTCTTTCTGTTTGGGAGCCAAGTGGAATGAAACGTCTGGTGCCCACATCCATGAATTTGCTTTCCCCCAGAACAGCGTGGCTGTGTTCAATCTGCCCCCTGGGTCTAGGTGGTCACCTATGAGTTTATTTACTGCCACAGCTCCTGGGATAATGAGAAGGGAGAGCTGCAGGTTGGGGAATCTGAGGAATGGGGTGCATGCAGGATCTCTGACACGGTGGGAGGAGGGAGGCAACTTGCAGGGTGGAAAGGGTAAGAGAAGCACAAAGGGAGTGAGTGTCTGCCAGGTGGGAAAAGGAAAGTGTGCAGGACCAGAAGGCAGCAAAATATGCAGCTCTCTGAACACTAAAATAGAATGACTTCCTGGACAGAAAGGCACAACTGCCCTTCTCTTTTTGCTGCAAAATGTTGCTACTCAGCTGCAGTTTGCCACCACCTCTCCTTCCTAGCACTTATGGAAGTTTCTTGATAAATAATAAGCTTTACTAAGCCAGACTGGCATATGACCCAGAAAGAATTCCATACCAAGTTTTAATTTAATCTTTACATGCCACATTGAAAAATCAGGCAAGATGATATCAACCAACTGCTTTCAGGAAAAAAAAATAAGCCCACAAACACACAAGAAGTCATCTAGAATGAGATTGCTGATTTAGGCTTAATTGGACCAAATGTTGTTATAAATGGCATGTGTATATAATTTCTCAGACTACTGAGATTTGTGAGTAATATTAGTGTCAAATACAGTCCTGTATGATTTTGAAATGGAGGAATATGTACAAATATAGTGTCTGACTATTTTCATTGCCTCTGACTTATTTTCAATCCCTGAGAAAAAGATTACACATAAGAGACAAATACACCAATTTGGAGGAAAAGATTTGGATGTACAATTTTTGGGCAGGCTCATCTCACAACCTGAGGCCAAGTCTGTGAACAATTTTTATAATCATGGGGCACAAACACAGAGGGAAATGGTCACAAATATTTTTATTGGTGGAAAAAGCAAAGCAGAAAACTCTGGCTTTTGAGACACAGGAGAAAGCAAGGAAGTTGATTGCACTAACATAATCAAAGCACTCAGACTGCCAGAAGCCTTGGACATCACCTGTTTTTAACTGTGAAGGCCAGAAGGTCAGATGTAAATGCAATAATTGCTTTCAGAAATGATAACAAACATTAAGCAGGCCTTCTCATAGAACATCAGTCTGATTTTGGTGATCATGATATGGAAATAACAGGAGGATATCCTTTCAAGGTTTTGTGCAAGCATGGCTGTGGATTCTCTCAGCCACCAGATTTCTCACTGTTACACATTAATTGATTGTTAATCTCTGCTTGATGGCCCAGTTGCAGTGGGATCTGCTCTCAAAAACTCAGAGAGTTTGTGGCTCCTCTCAGAAGCCCCACTCCTCTCCCCAGAGGCACCTTCTGAAACCTACAGTAGACAATAGCTCACTGGTAATTTCTCTAATGATGTGCCAGTGGTGCTAAGATCCTTGCCTTCTTGCTGGAAGCACTTGGATAACCTGTCAGTGTCTGTTATGTTACCATGTCATATCATATTTTATGTGACACTGCCTACAGGGCTGCATGTATGGAGTTTCATGAGCCCCTTCCCAGTGGTCATGGGGCATGTTTGGAGCAATATTATTTTTCACAACTTCTGGAGTAACACAAAACATTTTTGGAATTAAAATAATAGAAGTGACCTCAAACTGAGACTTTGCTGTTGGCCTGATGTATGGTGCACCACGAAAAAAAACCCAAAAGGAATGCGCCTTCTGTCCTTCATGGTAAACTATCACAAGGATCCAGCAGCCACATAAAATTGGATTCTGGCAGAGTGATCAACTCATTTGTACTCATATTTCCTGTCATTTGCCTTGTGATCTGCTTAGCAATGTCCTCTTGGTGAACCTGACATTACATCCTAAATCTACAGGTCTTTTTTTTTTCCCCAGCAGTATTACCCTTCTCCTTCTCACATGCTGCAAGCTCAGCATTGTTGGTGGAAAGTACTCAAGTAAGAGAAGAACACAGATTAACCAATCAATATAAATTAGCACACAACCAAACTAACGTAATTAATAGCAATGAGGCTTTGTCATAAAGAGAGTAAATTCAAGGAGAATTCTTCAAAGTAGGTTTTATAGTGCCCTGGTACAGTAGCAATTGCATCTTTCTTCCTGTTGGGGATGGACTGTGTGCAAAGAGGGAGAGAGAGGATGAGAGAGAATGAGAGAGGAAGGAAGGAAGGAAAGAAGGAAGGAAGGAAGAGCAACTGATGTGGTTGGCTTTCTGTTTTGATATATCTGGGTGGCATGTCTTCTTCAAGGAAAACTGAAACACCAGTAAAGACTAGGCAGGAATTGTGGGAGGCCAGGAATTGAACTTGTTTCATGCCTTAAAAAAATAGACATATTAAGACCTTTTATAGATTGGTGTTATTTTATCCACATGTCTAAGAAAGATTATCACCATTGTACCTTTAAAGAGGTGAGGATAACCTAGAGTAAATAAAGTGCCTATGAGTGGCGAGGTCAAGGATGGAACCAAGGGTCTATAAATCCCAAATCCTTCCTCTCACAAATAGTTAATACTTCCCCTCAAATGTGAAGGACTATGATTTTTCTGGGTTATGTTACTTTTTTGGGCTATACAACCTCTTATTGGCCAAGAAATTAGTTGATCAAGATCCAAGCAAATTAAGCACACTGCAGTGAAAGATGAAGATCCCATATTAATTTGTCTGTGATAGCTTCCACTTCTGAAGAAAACTGCTCATTTCAAATGTGATTTTATTACAAGAGCAATAGAAAACACTCTTTTCTTAAATGAAGTTATAAAATTATTTTTACCACATCCTTCCTCATCTCCTTTTTCTATGGATCAGAATGACAGGAACCAGATGCTAAGCCAAAAAGGACATTGTTCCACCTGCAACATCTGGCTCTTTGGCAAGCCATATGGGAAGCTTCAAAGTTGCATTTCTGCCTCTCACATGGTAAGGCTGCTGGTTGATTGCTTTATCTTTCTGGATGTAATTTTCCTTTGATTCACCTATAATTCTGAGGAACTGATGCATTTGTATCCATTTTGAATAAGGTTCTGTACAAATGACACATTTGATCTCCAGGCAGTTCTTTTTATTTCCATTTAAGTGTTCTTTATTTCATGCAGTAGCTCTACTGCTGCTCAGCTACATTGTGGCTGATACTTGCACACATACCATAGCCTTTTTTCCTTACACCAAGTTAAATAGCCAGGCTCACAGCCATGCAGAACCAAGTAGAAATTGAAATACTTTTCTTAGTATTGCACCCGGCTGCAGTGAGGCATTTTTAGAGAAGAAGCAGCCACCTGTTACTTAAAAACATTCCTTACTCACTCCTGTCCTCAATTCCTTAGTCTTTTTCTACCAGGTTTTTTCCATTTCTCTGTTTCTTGTGAGCATTAGTTCAAGTAAATTAAACATTAAAGTAACTTTCAGATGAACCAGAAAAACAAGATGACTGCAAGTTAAGACTGAGCACCGGTCTCCCCAGGACCAGCTGGCCTATTGAGGTAACAACTAACTTCAGCTGTTTCCAAGCACTTTGATGTTGAAGTATGAAAAAGCCCCTGTCCCTACAGAAAGATAATCGAGATAGCAGAGAACTGTACAAAGCATGCATAGCACAACAGTGTTCTGGCTGGGCTCTCTAGAGGGTGCTGTGAAACACTGTTTATTACTAGGAAAGGAGTAATCAATTATTAGCATCCATTCATTCAGGATTTAAATCCTGATTAGAAATGTATCTTGCCCTACAGCTATCCTACCTTTTTTACTTTGTGTTGTAATATGTATAAGGGACCATGGTTCATACCTTCATTCTGCTATACCCTTCCTCCACCTGCACCAGCCATCAGACTGAAATCTGTTTTCCTAATTGCTCTGACCCTGCTCTGAGGAAGATAACAGGCAGTCCATCTGAAAGCAGGATAAAGTGAAGCCTAAGAGAATTATTTTTCCCTTTTTAAGAATCACCTTTCTTCAGCTTCTCTACCTGGAGCCAACCAAAACTCAGCAGCTGCTTCCAAACAACATAGCCTATGACAGCAGGTCCAGTCATCTGTCCACAGAAGGCAATGAGTATGTTCCATGGTGTGGCCCAGCAGTGTCTGCTCCATCTATTCACTTTAAACACACTGGGTCAGGTTCTGTTACGTGATGGATGGACACTGACCTACTTCTTACCAACTAAATCCCAAGGCAGAGGGAATTGCAACTTTGCCTGTGTCAAGCTCAAGGATAGATGCCTTGCAACCTGCAGACATAAACTCATAAAGAGTAAAATCAGCGGAGGTGAAATGAATGTGGATTGCACAAGTGTAATTGGCAAAAATATGACCCACTGTGTTCCAGCTCCACAAAAATTCAGCCAGAGTAAAGGAAGCTTATTTTCATCTACAGTCAAACTTATTTGAAAATATGAAAATAGTAACCAAAACTTGTTTTGCCTTTCTGAGTTTTAAGGATAATTCCACTCTGAGTCAGAAAAACTGGATTTTCTCCAAGGTTCAGAAATTTGTTGTCATGAAAGTTTCTAGCAACAGAGGAAGCTGCAAGTGGGGTTATGGCCCAGTTCTCCTAGCTACTGTACCAACTCAAGGTAATAGATGATGTCTCCTGCAAAGGACTGGCAATAAAAATAAAAAATAGATATGGAAAGTGGCAAAGGAGAGAGAAGCATAGAGGTGAAGTGACTTAATAAGGTTACATAGCAGAGCTAAGAGTAGAATACAACTCTAGCCGTGCCTTCTCCAAGTACCCACTGGAAGAGGTCAAAGACATCCCTCAGTTTTTCCAGGCAGTCCCCCTGTATTTGTTATCCTTGATTGGGTGCCTTCATTTGGTCTTCCTGGAAAAAAAAAATAAATCCTTGGGCTGTACTTCACAGTGTTGACAAAATAGTTCATAATTATGAACAGCTATAAATGAGTTTGAGCTCATTTTTTAATTTTATTGTACCCATTTTGCACATTTATATACTTGGTTGTATAGGAATATAAGCGTATCTGGGGTTTGACTCATCTCTCCTGCAATCTGTGCTGACTCCTTCAGCCATCTGACAACTAAGCAACTATAGTTGATAATCTCTGGGGCAGCCACAGGTAGTTTGTAGAGAAAAGACTTTGTCAGTATTGAGAAAATAAGAACTAAATATGACCTGAGTGACAGCTGACATGGAAGTCTACACATCCTTTTCCCTTTCAACAGCAGAGGAATCGACCAGAGGTGGAGCACCTCAAGCCTTCTCAGACCTAGAATAAAGAAGAACTTAACTCCACTCAATTTGTGCTTACAGGTTTGGGTATCTCCAGTTGTTGAGCCCTCATGGAAGAGTTAAAATCATGCTGCTTGCAAGCCTAAGAGTGAATAAATAAATGTATTAACACGTAATTTTGCGAAAGGGAGGGGAAGCACTCGCAGCTCCAATGGATCCTGGCAGCCACAGGTTCACTGGGCAGGTGTTGACTGGATTAAGGTGACACCCAGTCCTCCCTGGCCCAGCTGCAGCAACTGCCAGTCTCCCAGCCCTCCCAGTGTTCTTTCTGTCCAAGGAAATCAGATGACTTCGTTGCCTGCTCCAGAGGTACCAGTCACTCTTTTCTCTAAAACTGCCCAGCTGAGCAGTGTAGTTCAGTCCGACTCAGAGAAACTCTTCCCAGCCTTTCCTTACCTTGCTGACACTTCTGCTCTAGACCAGTAGGAACTTTTTTTGTACCAAAACCCACACTTGATTTTCTAGCCCGACCTGGAGGTAGATACTCTTCTTCCAAACCTTTTCTATCTCCAAAACTTTGCCTTGAAGATGGCTATTTTCAGGGAAATTGAGTGATCATGGAGAATCACTGTGTGCAGAAGATCCCCTTTGCTGCTATGACTGTTTTCTGAAAGATTCATTAACTCTGTAAAGAATGACACCTAGTACACAGTGCTCTCCAATATCTTGAGGAAAGGTCACAAAAAATAACCAAGGAGCTGGGAATCTGTAAGATTAGGCAGGATAGAAGATGTGGCCAACAGAGACAGGAGAGAGATGGAAGTAAGACTTCCAAAAGAAGTGGGTATAGATCTCCTCTGAGTCAAAATCCTGATATGCCAGTGAAGGCTTTGCTTCCAAGACCTCCCCTAATGCTGGCAAACTATGTAGAAATATAGATTTATGGTCAGACAACACTTTTGCCAGCTTTACAGATGTAAAGTCTTTCGTCTTCTGCATTTTTAAGCTGTGCAGCCAGCAAGATAATTCTACGATGTTGAGCTTTTTCTTCTGTATAAAAGTCCAAAATACTTAGTGTTTTTCTTGATAGATAAGATTTTATGATTTGTCCTTCCTCATTTACAGTAGCATTGTCATTTCTTAATGGTCAGAAACCAAGGGCCTAGTATTTGAGTGTTAAGGACCATGGAAAAAAAAATTCCCTGTGAAGAGAACAAGATCTCTGTGTGTGCTCAGCACCTTTGAAAATCAGGCTGTCTTGTGCTTAGCTATCAAAATGATTGGCACCAGTCATATCCCTAGACAGTGTGATCTATATGAAAGTATTCCTCCTTCAAAATCTTGTCACTAATTCCAAATCATGTTGCTTCAAGACCCTGTCAAAAATATATTAAATTTCTACATAATCCAGTCCAGTTCCTCTGCAGAAGAGCTGTTTAATTTACCCTATTCAGCCTGGTTAGGCTATTCATATTCTCCGTGTGAATAGCCCACCTTTATTTTTGATCACATCAGCATCAGAACAAACATCACTTCCCAGGTATGGTCTCAGGACATTCACCTTTTAATGTCTCCAATCAAACTGCTGTTTTGATGCTTTTCCTTCTGTTCCCCAATCCTCCTCCTACATTTCATATAGTTTTCAAAGGATTTCTTTCTGTGGTGCCCTGTGAGACTTCCCTCCACTATCTCATGAAATGCCCCCAAAGTGAGTGGTGATTTGCCTTCTCTTCAGTCATTATTCTTTATGTGCACCTTTGCAAAATCAACAACAGTCTCTTTATGAATGCAGTGAAACTGTTTTTTTTTAAACCAATATGAGTATTTCACCTGTGGCCTTTCCCTGGAAAAATGAAAGGGTGACACAACAACGGTTAGGGAATTCTCCCTGTTTTTGTTGACTGTGCTTACATCAGACCAGTCTGAATGTGCACACCCACCCACAAGCATATGTATTTTTATAGCAAATTCTGTCCAACTAGTGAATGAAAATCAAAAGGGCTGCACTGCCCTGTGACACTTCTACCAAATGCCCAGGAGAAAAACTTGGCATTAACCTTCAATAAACGAATGGATTATATTTCAAATAATAAGATGGCTAAATATAGGCATGATCTATGAATTAAACATTGCCTAACTTTGCATGATGCTAATTTATTTTGGCACATCTTGATGATTGCACTGTGGCTATGTCCTTCTGAATGCTTTTTAATTGTCCAGTGGTTGTCCTTTGCAATCCAGCTGCTGGCTACAGTGAAATATACTGTAACCCATGTGAACACTACATACACAACTGTACACACATATTGTGTACCAGACATGGGTGACACTTTGTGAGGTACACATAGACAGACAGCATTTATGCATACATGGCCTCATTCATTTAAAATAAAATAAAATTCAGTTATTGAACTGATTAGAAGCATTGTCAGCAGAGTAACTGTGTGTAATGACTGCAGACTAAAGATTTCTGTGCCTTTTCTAACAGCAAATCATTAGCATTCCCCATGCAGAGAAATGCTACACTATTCTTAGCAGTAAATCTCTTACATTTGGTCTTCTGTAAAAACTAGAGGGAGGCCTCTGCCAAGAAAAAGCAGCCTTTTTACTGGGTGCTGTACAACCACAGAAGAAGAATGAGCCACTGCTACTCTAAGGTACAGGAGAGGTGAGAACACTTAGAAAATAAACACAGAGAGAGGGGACTTGCCCAAAATCCCAAAGGCATGGCAGCTCCTGCAATCTTCTGCCTGAGCTCTGGATGAGCCTAATCCCAGAGAAGAGAGGAGACAGCCATTGGTGGGAAGGCAGCTTTAGGATTAATTAATGATGAGAGAGGCTGCTGGAAGACAGGGTATTTGCAGAGGAGCAATGAAGAGCTGAAAAGCCCCACTGCAGGGTGCAGAAGGCACTGTGCCAAGTCAGGAGGATGTGCTGAACCTGCCCTGGCCAGGGTACCATGGAAGGGCACTCACAGCATGGCAGAGATACCCCCATGAGAAAGGACACGGTGCACACTCACCCTAAGGATGCTCAGCATTGTGAGCCCCTTGCTCTGTGCACAGCACAGTCACTCAGAGCATGACCAGCTCTCTGTGGCACATGACTTTGTCCTTACATGTTCATTTCAAACACAGGGGCACTGCAAGTGCCATGCTCCCTTTAGCCAGAGAAGCTGTTTGATCCATAAACATGCTTTTCACTCCTTTGGTCCTCTTAGATGCCCACCTGTGCCTTAGAACTATTTCTTGAGTAGGACTTTCAAATGCTCCAAGGGTGCTTGTAACCCTCTCCAGTCCCAGAGTTTTACCATATCTGTTCCTCTCCAAGTCAGAAAATGCATCTGAGAACAATGTGCCAATGCTTTCACACAAGACATTGTGCATATCCCTGAAATGAGGCTTACTATTCTACTGAGACGCACAAACTCAGCCTCTACCGCTTTCCCCATGTTTAAATGCATGATCACCTGGAAGAAATCTGCAAAAAAGGAAATAAAACATATTTGCCAATGGCCACTGTTAGAGGATACACCACTCCTGTAAAACCTGGATCAAACCAGGCACATCATGCCCTGATAGTCCTTCTTCCTAAATTAATTTAGGCAGATCCTGCTCAAGTTTCTCAGGTACCAATATCAATTATTTGATTCATGTAAGGGAGGGCTGGAAAGAGGATTGTCCCTTTAAAATCTGTTAACACTTTCTAGTTTTTCCTCTTACTTTTTTTCAAACTCAAAATATGGAATACTTTGTGACTTTAGATCTGCAGGGAAGAAGATTAGCCAGCTTTGGAACATGGCAATGTGCTTCTAAGCAAGTGGCAAGCACTACCTCGAACACACAGCCCTAGAAGATGTGCTCAGTAAACTAGTATGGATTTTTTCTTATTTAATGAAGAGATGAGCTTCCCATTGATCTCTGTCATGTAAAGCTCATTATGGAGTCCAGTTTCACCAGTTCATGCCCATGTTTACCAAAACCGTATACTGAGAGCTCTGAGAAATTAAAGGAAATGCCGAAATATATAAAATAATAAATATTGGAAATCACGTGCAATTTATAGTGCAAATTAACAGGGATTACTTGTACAAGTAGCCTGCAATGTCCTTAAAAATATTCTTTAACTGAGGAAAAGTTTTCTGACCTTTGGAGGAAATGCTTGCTTCTAGCTATGACTAAAAAGAGATTTCCTTCTTTCTCTGTTGTGTTAAGAATCTTTTCTTCTTATAAAGAAGGCACCACAGTGGTTTATAACTGTCATAAAAGCCTGCAATCCTTTTGAGGTTAAGCTACTCAGCTATTCAACTTTTACTACAGAAACTTTGAAATTCAAAAAGAAAAAATAATGTAAGTTTTTGAAGGACATGTGTTGCTGTAGGTGATCCTGTTAATTAAAAGTGATTGCCTGCTAGGAAATCATACTTTAAAAAGTTTCATGAATTTATTAGAACCCTGAAGGTATCTTTGTATGCACAGGGCTTTACATGCCATTTATGCAATTTTGTTTCAGATCTGTTTAAAGCTTCACTGACGCTCCCTGAGCAGGGAACAGCACTGCCAGCATTTGTATGTATTTTGGCTAATTGAATTATGTGAAAATACATACTAATGAAGCTTTACCAGTGATGTTTGCTGAGGATAGTTTAAGTCTCATTTTCTTCTATATTAGCAGTATCTTTCTGTTGCAAATTTACCTTTTTGAACAGCATACATTCCTATAGGTTTTTGTGCAGAAACTAAGTCCCACTTTTTTTTTTTTCAGTGTTATTTAGTAAGTAGTCATGTGAATGTATATGTGAATGCATGTCAATTGACATACAGCTTTCTACAGAGATGAAAAGGTAAAGAGTGAACTATGATTTGAGATTAAAATATACTAGTTTTTTATTAGGAGAGAACAATTTCAAATGGAAAACTAATTAAGATCTATCTTAACAATTTATTTTTCCTGCTACTAGATTTACAGATTGTATTTTAATTGGTCATTACTTAATTATCCATTTCTGCACAAATCCATCTGGCCATATTCTTACATAGACCTTTCCTCGGCAATGCTTTGCTGCCCCTTGACAATGGCGTTTGAGGGATAAATGATTGAGACAGAACAGTTGTTTACCTTGTGTGGGTTTTTTAAGCTGAACCATGGGAAATATCAAAGCTGAGGTGTATGAATCTATTGCACTTGAGATATGTGGGGATCCAAATCCCTGCGCTCACCAACTGACTGCAGGTAACTCAAGTTTGTGGCCACTTCACAAAAGCAATCAGCTTAATTGCCTAATAAAAATTGCGGTCGGGTTTGCTGCTCACATTTTCTTTTTCAGGTTAGACATTAGAAAACTCTTTTTTTCCTTTCTGTCATGTCATTTTTGTACTTTGTAGTGTATTGCATAAACTAACCCAATGTGCAGGCAGCACCCTGCCTTGGTGTAATATCAAATACTGAAATGTTGAAAGGGAAAAAAATCCTCTGTGACTCTTACCAGCCAAGAAAAAAAAAAGCTGAGGAAAAGTAACCGGAGATTTATGAAAGTTCAACATACACTTTGATGAATGTGTGGGCAGGTAATTTTGCACATGCTTTGGAATATGTTGTCTGTTACAGAGAAATTTATGCATCCCAGAATTGCTTTGGAATGATCAGTGCTGGGGAGTTGTTCGGACTCGACTGGGCAGTTGGTAACGTTAATATTCATCTGGAGCTGCTGCACTCTCCTTCACTGAGTTTTTCCAAATCCACACTATTTTAAATAATATCCCAGTACAGCTATAGACAATGTGTATAATTAAAAAAAAAAAAAAAAAAAAAAAAAAATAGCAGACAGGGAAAACTATCATCTGGTATAATTAATTTTTTTTTTTTACTCTGGAGTTCTTTTAGATTATAGTGCTTTGTATCAGAAAGACTGGAATTGAATTTTTTCAAGCTGAGTTTTCCCTGCTATTTATAAAATGTAATAGTGGCATCTTTAGAAAAGTAAATATTTAGGGTTTTCATGTGGGTGTGTGTGTCCATGCATTTCAGAGTAAAAGAGTTCTGCCTGAATTTTACCTTTTTAAAGTCAGAATCTGCATTTATCTATCTACCTGCTGCAGCATGAGCAGTTTGTTGTGTAATGCATGAATAAGGTTTGTGAATAATAAAGCCAAGAGCTAATACTTTAGAAGAGAGTATGAAGTACAGTAAGAAAAGCATATATTCAATTTTTTCAGTCTCCCATTAATACTGGTATTGTCAATCCGGACTATAATGTCTTTTAGGATTAAATAAATGTGTCAGTTCATCTGAATGACTGAGTGAATAATGTATTAATGTGCATTTGATGTGCACATTTACGAATATGTATCTGCCAAGCCCAGTAAAAAAATCCCTTCCACAGAGAGTCCTTCTTTCAGAAATGATACCTCTTGAGGCATTAGAAACAAACAGGGCTTTTCCCTCAAGCTCTTATAGTCCCTCTTCATCATCCAAAGTAATCAGATAAACATTATTGACATGTCAGTGAATTCATCATTAAATAATGATGAATTATCACTTCTATCACTATAATAGCTAGGTGTTTCAGAAAACTTAAATGAAAGAAGGCTGCAGGTTAAGGGGAAGACTTTGTTCAGTCATGTAAGAGATGTACATAATGTGGAAGAAAGCATTTGAAAATAACCCTGAGCCTTTTGAAAAATTCGTAACTCCTATTCAACAGAAAAGAAGCATATTTTACATTTTGTCTTATTTATCTGTCATGCCTCTCTGCTCAGTGCTGGGGTCTTGAAACTGCTTCTGCAGCAGGAGTCACAGCCAGTTCCACTGCAAGTTCTCTGCCACCAGCACACACTCAAATACTCACCAGCTGTTTTGCTCTGAAAAGAAAAAAAAAAGACAACCTGGTGCTGTTACCAAATGCCAAGACCCTAGTTGAGATGCAGACAATGTCTCCAGGCTCCCATTATGTTGCCTCAGCCCTGAGCTCTGAAGAGTATCGATAAGGGGCACAAAATAAAACAGGGAAATCAAGAGACGCTGAGTAATAGACCTTTGAATCTTTGTTATTGTTAGATTTACAAATAACACAAACTGGTTTAGGTAGGGAAGGGAAAGCAGTTTGCAGTTCAGCATTGGCCTTGATACAACATCATTTCTCATATGTGGAAAAAAGCATATTTGAACACTGAGAGTCATCATGGTACAATGAAAGTGAATAAATCACGGCTTCTGTATTAAAGGGTCAGCCCCTCCACACCCCTGTAAAAGGGGTAGCAGTGCTCATGCCAACATAAAGCTTATCCACCTGAATGCATGGGGCATTGTATGTGCCTTGAGAGAGAGAAGATTTTGTGTCCTGAGTATTTTCCATCTTGCAAGATCATCTTTCCTCTGTACCAGGCGTTTTTTCATCTCACTTTGTATTTTGCCTGTGGCCAGTAAAACCTTATGCTTTTCAACTCAAATGAAGATTTACATTGAAATTCTGGATTTTGAATGAAAAGAAACTCTAGATGCTGAAAGGCTTTTTTTTGTGTGTGGATGTTGGCTTGTGTGTGCAATTGTTCAGCCTTCTAGAAAGAATTTATATTTACTTGCTCTTGAAAATGGCACCAAACTCAAAGCAGTTTAGGCAAAACATACTGTGCTTTACTAAAACCAGAAAATATTTCACCTTAAATGCTCATAATTGAAGTCTCTTCCTGGAAGAGGTGCCTGGCACTCATCCAGCCACAAGGCTTGCCAGTCTGTGTCCCTGGGTGCTGTCTGTCTCTGAGGGAAGTCTGATACTGCTGCGCCTTTTCCTAAGTCCTTGCTACATCACTGCCCTTCATCCATTCCAACAGAACTGTGGTGGCATGGCAGTCCCACCTCCCTGTCCCACTTCTGCTACTTGCTGTAGTCCCCAGAGCAACAGACTTCAAAATGCAAAATAACTGGGGTGGTCATAAAGTCACTTTGGGGCAATTGTTTTAGTTGGGTTGTAGACTCAAGTGGGCAAAACTGTGTTGCTTAATTCAGATCAAATTGTTGCCATCTCTGAACAAAAGTGAAAGCTAAAAGCGATGTATTCAAGGCAAAACTGTGCGTTTGCCATCTTTGCATATTTCTGTAAATACATGGGCTTATTGTGACACTACTGAACCTGGAACTCAGTCTTCCAAACACATCCTTGGCTTCAAGTAGGGCTGTTATCAGTCTGCTTTCCAATCACACTGCCCAGTTTGGCCCACACATAGACTGATCTGTGCCTGCACAGCAGGCCTTTGTCTGAAGTGACTTGGGTTTTGTATTTCCAAGGTAGCAACCCTAGATGGAACAATAAATACTCTTTCCTGGCAATGTTTTTCTCCTTAAGATGGCAGCTTGCATCCCATTATTTTTAAGGTAGCCCACTGCAGCAGGCTGTTGCTTTGAGACAAAACCACAGGAAGTGCTGAATGTGGTTCCTGGGTAAAACACACCATGATTTCCCACCAGACTTGTATTACAGTAGAGGTTTAATCCTTTCCCAAAAGAAACGTCTTTCTTGAGACTCAGTTCCAACCAGTAAAGGATGGGTCATTCAGAATTAAAAAAAGAGAAAACAGACATGGCTCTTTGCAGTTTGCAGTCCTGATAGAACAGCCTCCCCAGCCTCTGGGGGATCAGGTAACAATGGGGTTTGATAATACTGCCGGAGTTTATTTGAGGGATGTTGACAAGCCTAATTGCTTGGCAGCTCCGAGCAGCTGTAGGGCCCCTGGCTGGTCTGGGGTGGGGGGGGCATTAACTCTTGCTTTGCCTGTAGGGTTCCTCATGACAGCCAGAACAGTGCCTGAGAGAGGGTTACTGTGACAGCAGGCTGTGAGAAACACGCTCGGAAAGCATTCAAGTCTGAATTATGGGAAGGGACTGAGAAAGGTACCGAGAGGACGTAACGGTAGTAGGAGAACGGATAATGCATTTTAAATTGACAGCAGGTCTAGAAGTGGGCTTTCTGCATGTGTCCTCTGCACATTTACAGTAAGGTGCAACAGTGTCAGTGCTTGCAATGGAAGCCTTTTCCTGTGCTCTCCAGATAGCTGCCTGAAAAAAAAGACCACCAAGGCAAAAAACCCATGGCAAATCATTTCTCTATCAGAGGCAATGAGTCAACTTCCCACAGCAGTCGCTCCACCATTTATTTCTACTTTTCACTGAACTTTGACTTTTAAAGCAAATTCTACTGAGAAACAGAAGTGAATTGGGAAACATATCCAACATCATCATTGCTGACTGTGATGCAAAACATTGCAGATATAAGAATCCAGATAATTTCCACTCTGTGTTCTACCCTACTGGAAATGGGTCATTTGCAAGCCTAGCAGCAGGTATATAGCTTTAACATGGCAGGGTAAAGTTGTTTTGGGAGTTTCAATCGTGTATTTCCAGATTAGTTTAGTGAAAGTGAAGTCCCCATTTTGCATTATAGCGGTGGTTTTGCAAACAATGTAGTTATCTGATGTGGAAAATAAAACACACAATTGTGCAATTGTTTTGGAACACAATAAAACTGCCATTCTCATTAGGCAGTGACCATTTGATACAGAAATCCCTGAATTATGTCTTAAAATTCTGGATTAGTACTTGGCATTTCACCCTTTCATGGCTTGTGCTAGGAGAAGAGTGAATAGCTAGAATTTTAGCAGAAACCAAGAAGTCTGCATCTCTTCACCATCACTGCCAAAAGGTCTGCATGGTGTTAGCCACAATATCTTCCTTGTCTCAATTCTCTGTCAGTTGGGAGACAATCCTTAAAATTTGGCATGCAAGGGCAGCTCTAAGTCAGCCCACTTGGCACAACCACCCCAGGCCCAAAGGATTCCAGGATTACTATCTTTCAGAGAGACCCCAGCTGTGGCATACAGTGTCATGACTTCTTCCTGCCATGTACATAAGCTGTCCACAGATCTACCTGGACCAAAACATGTGTGCCATCTCTTAGTTAAGCATATTCCTTCCCTTAATTATTAATCAATTCTCCTTAATTTCATATTTATTTAAGATGGTGTTCTGGACACATTTCTACAACGTTTCTTCATGAAATCAGGAATTTCAAGTCTATATCATCTGTATACTCTGTACATAAGAAAGATATTAATTCTTTTTACTGATGCTCGGGCTTTAGTGCAAGGGTTTCTAACATGCCACTAAAAACCCTAGGAGATCTGTGAGTTATTTCTAAGAAAAGTATACTGCAAATAGTTATATTTTCTTTCAAAAGCACCCAAACATTCAGCCGAAATATTTTCAAGGGTTACAAATCAGAGGCTGTTGAGAGCTCCTGCTTTAGTGAATTCTTTCTGGGAATGCAATTCAGACATGCCTGCCGAAAAGATGACTCCCTGAGCTCTGAGAACACTGAAAGCTTCCTTTGCACAACTCATGTGACTTCTTTGTGTTTGTCATTTGGCTTGGATCAGTGAATCCCACACAGTGCATCATTTCTGATAGGAATGGCCAGAAGTGCTTATATATCAATCCACACTGTCTGCTATTCAGGGAGTATTTTGGCCACACCTCTCTTTGGTGCAGACCTTTGGATTTTTCCTTTGGTGATTTGCAATGCTGACTTCTATTTTCTTGGCAATGTGTAAACTCTGAATAGGACAGAGCTATTTCTAGCTGCACATCAACACATTAAAAACAAAGAAATAATAGCCCATACATGAGCTAAAATATAGGAGGATTTTAGATAGCTGCTAAACTTGAGTTGCTTTTACAGGCTTTCATGGCCAGCAAGCAAACTGTTCATTTTGCACTGTAAAGTAGAAAACACCCTCCTATCCCTTTTAAATAGTCTCTTCTTTCATCACTTCTATCAGAGAAGAATACTTTGTCTTTGTTTACTAGGTGCCTCGTCCTCTTAGAGTGCTCAGAGGATTGATAAAAGCTAATCAGTTCCAGCATTTAAGATACATTAAATGACACAATTACCATCTGTGTATTAATGTACATCAAGGTGATTAATTTGATTTTCTTCCAGCTCAGTGAAAAAGAGCACAGTAAGGTAAAAGGGGCCCTGGATTCCCAATGAGTATTTTTTCCTGCATCAATTTTTTTTCCACCTGAGACAGTTTTGCTTTTCTTTTTTTTTTTTTTTTTTTAATGAACCTCTTAATTCTACGCCACCCTAGAGCATGAGCCACCCAAAATGGCTTTTATGCCAAGATAGCAGAAGGCCACAGCACTCTGCCAGCAGTGTCCATGTGATTTCCAGGGCATAATAAAAGCCTACAGTGCTACGTAGTGCCCTGAGGACCCGGACACGAGGTGCACATTAAAAGTAATGCCTGCTTACTCCTATTCCCTTAGGCCACAAACAGCTTTGTTCCTAAGTGGCATGTTAAGGACAAATAACTGCTTGAAACATTTCCAGGTAAATACTTTGAGGCTGCAGTAATTGAAACACCAGAGAGATCTGCTCAAAAATAACCTGAGCACCTGTGTAGAAATCCTACACCTGGCCCTTCCTCCTGATGCAGCTTAGAGTCAGTTGTGGATCTCCCATCCTTGAGAGTGTTCAAGGCCAGGATGGATGGAGCTCTGAGCAGCCTGGTCTAGTGGAAGGTGTCCCTGACCATGCCAGGGGGGTTGGAACGTGATGATCTTTCAGGTCCCTTCCAACTCAAGCCATTCTCTGTTCTATGATTTGCAAATCTTCATTTCAGTTGATTCATCCAGACAATGGGGACAACCACAACAACTCCTGCAACAGCCAGGGATCACTCCAGCCTTCATTTGCTGGTGCTTATGAAGGCCCTTAAAGGTACATGGTTGAAGAACAACTAGAGTTTTATTCTGTCATTAACTCACCCTTTGGCCTTGAGCATGTTATTTACATTCCTGGTATCTTGAATGAAATGGTTGGAGGCAAGGAGCTGCTGATGGATGGCTGGATGGCTGGCTGGATGGATGCACTGGCCATGGACTCCTTCCAAAGCAGGTCAGCCCCTTTGAGTTTCCCTCTGCAAACACAGGAAAGGGATAGCGTTTAGCGGACCCAGCATGGCCAGGCGAACGCCACAGTCTGCCTGCAATCGCCCCGTTTCCCCCCTCTCCCAAGACAGTGGGAGAAGCTGCTTACACTCTTCGGAGCACGGAGCTTGCTCCTAATGACACGCTCGTGTCCTTCCGAAATAGTTCGTGGCGCTGCCAGCAGATGTCAGCAAGCGATAATAAAACGCAGTCCCGAGCCTCGCAGCAGAGCGTGAATTTGGGGTTGCCCGCGCCCAGCCTGCGCTGCGACCTCGGGACATCCGAGCCATCCCATCACCCACGGCATCGCCATCCAGAGCAGGAGCCGCGACCGCCTTCAGCCGCCTTCCATCTACTTTCTGAGGGAGTGATCCCCTCCTAAAACCGTCCTGGGTTGAGGGAAACAGCCGTGATGCCAAGACCAGGCCACCTGGGGAAGGAGGTACTGCCCAGCAGGACACGGGAGCATCAGGTGAGCCGGGCCGGGGAAGGAACAGGGCTGGTGCTTCCCTACTAATAAATGAAATGTGCCCAAAGCACCCGTGCTGGGAAGCCCTCGCTGGCACCTCTTGTTTAGCCACATACAAACAGCCAGTGTGTCACTGGATCTGCCAACAAGCCACTGCTAAGGACAGGATAACAAAGGCACCAAACTGTAAAGCTCTATCCCAAAACTCTCACTGTACAGGTTTAAGAATCACCTCAAGTGGCAAAATAGCAGCACGGTAATCTCCATATTACAGTTCTTATGTCACTGTGACATGCTTTTATATAGGTATAGGTTTAGATTTCAGAATGGCTGCAGCCAGAAGTGGAAATGGAATACGTTCAACTTAATACTGATCCTCTTCATAACCTCAAATAGATCTGCTGACACTTCTCAGAAGCACTATTTAATGTAAGCAGGAAGTTTCATATCAGGACTTTATATCAGCTGTTGGGTATAAGAGTAGTTTAGTTCTTACTGTGGTTTTAGTGCTCCAGGCAGTAAATGTGAGCTGGATCCCAGAAAAACATCCTTCAAGCTATTTGCTGACTACTGACCCAGTCCTGGCCTCACAGTTATTTGCTGACTACCACCTCAATCCTGGCCTCACTAGCAGAAATAAGGGTGAGGCAGCAAATTCTAATTCTTTTTTGATGAACAACTCAACAACTTCTTGATGAACAACTCATCCCCTCATCAAGGAAATCAAAGCCATGTGAGTATTGAAAAGGCATGCAGAAAATTACTGTCCATTTTCTTGAAGGTTGAAGCAGTCTCACAACTAAGCTTGGAGTAATTTGTGTTTGCACTGAGCCCCAGAGGCTTTCAGGAGAGCAGAATGAAACCAAAGCCCTGCAGCTGAAGTTTCGAGTGAACCACAGAACCCTGGAAGCAGACAGGTCAGCACACACCAAGAGGCAGTGCTGGGTTTAAGTCCTCTTTGTGGCTCTTTGAAAAAATATCTACTTTTCTCACTCAGGGCCACACATCAAGTTGTTGCTCAGATTTCCTGTCTTTACAGGAAGACTGGAAGGCATCTGATTAAAGCAAACATTAAAGAAGCATTTGATTGAAAAACAATTAAGGAAACTTCTTAATAGAATTAAAAGACATTTGAATGGCATCATCTGGCCTTGTACCTTTTGCCTTTTTTGCTCATATTGGGCTTTCTTTTCAAGTCTCAACTATCAACAAAGAAATCTTTCTCACATAGTTCAACCCTCATATTTCACTGAACATGTTTGTCTGAGCTGGATAATTTACATTTTTTGGCCCGGGTTTGAAACCCATTTCAGGTGGTTTGGAATTATCTGAGCCTGAAAATGAATTGGAACCTATGCAGAAAAATATGAGTATGCCAAAGGCTTTGCCAGTTCTGTCCCAGCTGTCTGAATTGTCACCAAGCACAGAAAATACTGTCCCCAAAGGAATTGCTCCTTGATATTTATAGGCTGCTAAAGTGAAGCAAGAAAAAACTCTTCTGCAAGAACAAACCCTTTCTCTCAGGGAATTCTCCAGGCAGGGAATTCTTCATCTATGCACAAACCAGTGAAGAAAATGGATGAGAATAAGAATGTTGAAATTCATCAGTGCAAATTCTAGATGATCACAGGAAGTTATAGGAAGTTCCCTACTGGAAACCTACGTATGGAAGGAATACAGGAGAAACAGGCAATGTGGAGATGGGTCTGGAGATCATCTGGAAATACCTGTTGCACTGGATTTAAGTCCCCTTGTATGGACCAGAAAGTCTAAAGCGCAGGCTCCAGAAGCTCCAGAAGGATCTATAGTTTCAGAAGTAAAGGACATAAGACCATTGCTGAATATAATTTACAATATCAAAGTTGGAAATAAGGAAAATTAAGTTTAAAGACCAATTTATGGTATCTTACATCCTATTAATAGCAGCAGCTGACTCTTCAGGTTCCCAAATGCCCATGATGCATTAATAAAAATTCATCCAAAGCCAGAAGGTATCACTAACATTGATGTCTACCTCACTGAAACCAGGCAGAGCAGGTTCCCACGGAGCTTAGCTTGGTGTTTTCTTTTATGCTACATTGCTATTGCTACAGTAACCCCAAGAAAACATGAAACCAAGGGTGTTTGCACAGGTGTATTTGTTATTGCAGGGTTTCTCCTGAGGGCTGCACCATGGAGGAGTGAATGCAGGTGTTGGAGGCCAGCAGGGCCTGACACCCACAGCACAGCTCCCTGTCATCCCACCCTCTCCCCCTCTTACCTTCCTGCAAAAACACCCCATGATGTTGGACTATTTATTTCAAAACTCAGCAAGGAAGGCTGTGATCTGAGGGGCTTGCTGATGAGTTTCTCCACAGGGTTTCCACAAGTAATTAGGATCCAGTCCTGAGGTACTTATTCACCTATTCAGCTTATTTGCTGTAAACTTAAACATGTACTAGCAGGAGTAAAGCGGGTGTTTCAATTCTGTGCCTGAACAAAGAAGCATTTAAACATGTGCTTATATGATTTGTGGAACTGAGGCTTGGAAACCCCAATTTCTCCTCAGCATAAAGAAAGAATCAACAGATGACATGAGAAGTTAGTAATGAAGTTCAGAGAATTACCTGGAAGGAAATTCAGGGAGGAGAAAAGCAAAGAAAACCAAAAAGAAAAACAAATCCAAAACTCTTCTCTAGCACTTCATTTTTACAGAAAATGTCCATGGCTTCCAGAAGAATTTAATCTATTTTCCAGTATGCACCAGAATAACAATCTTTCTCAAAACACCAGCACAGATGCAACATCAGATGTAATGTTCTAACAGTGCAGGAAACAACCTTTGCAGTCCAGCAGGAAAAAGGTCAGATCCTCTTGTCCCTCGTTCTCTTCAGAAAACCCTCAGAAAACGCTGCTGTAAGAACTCTGCTCAGGTGTGAAAATTTTTGCTGTCCCATGGATGTTTTTGTCTCAGCATGAGGAGATGGACCTACCTCAGCCAGCAAAGCTCTGAGCCCAATGAGTGCCTGGAATGATAATGCAGAATGTTCCATATATTCTTTCTATACATTTGATTCTCAGATTAAATGTCATGTTCCTCCTCCTTGAATTACTGATATAACCTGGAACTATGAGTTATTTATCTAGTCTGAAATACTTTAATTTTTCTTAGTGGGATGTTTGCTACCAGGAGGAAGAATCCCATGGTTTCAGTATTTCTCACAGTTCTTTCTAACTTACTATTCCCTTTTCCCACTATTCAGGCCTCTCACAGCTCCTTTATTTGTCTTGTCAGATTTCTCTTTCGATGACTCAATTAGCTCTGATGGAAAGTTCTTTCAGCTGTTTTCCTCACTGCTGCTCTATCTTTTTTTCCAGACAAAACAAGGGTACATCTCAGCTGCTGATGCACAGTTCCCAGCAGCCCATTATGTCCAGGGAAACAGGAATTTAGGAGGCATTTAGTCAACGTCCCTTCTCCCATGAAAAAGGAGGCACCCATGGATTTCTTCAAAATTTTCCAAGGGTTACCGGAAGTCCATTATCACTTCTCTCCTCGTCTCTCTTTGACCACTCTGGAGTCATCCTGAGCTCAAATCTCAGTTCAGGAAGGGTGAGCACAGGTCTTTTGGGAACCTCAAAGCACTGTTTATGTGCTGTTCATATGAGGAAAAATAACTCAGTGTGCCATAAGACATGGAATTTTAAGGTTGTGAGCAACTTTTAGAGGGGATCCAACAGAACTGTGAATGGCAAGGGGCTACTTTGGGTACAGACATGTCTTTCATCAAGCAGTTGTCACCAAATAGATGGAGGTATTGGAGTTGCCATTTTGATCCTTATACTGCACACTCCTTTTAGATTTTTCTTGTGCTAAGCAGCAATCCAAATATCTTTTTGGCTATATTTTAGGAGGTAGTACAGGTTCAACATACACTTTTGGATCTAAAGCAGTAAGAAAAATTATTACTTGTGATAATTGTAATCCCACTGCAAAGGAATGCTTGAGAAATCCTGATATTTACCAGGGAGGTGAGTTTTTGAGAGAACTGTGGTCAGAACTGAAGCAGGATCAAAGAGAAAAGACATCAACACTTACGGAGGCATTGAGATTTATATCATAAGCCTGAGATAAACTGGAATTTACCTAAGGGTCTGAAGAAAAAACAAATAACTCCTTAGAGCAAAGCTGTCTGTACCCTCTCTTCCTCCCATGTCAAGCATAATGAGTTCTGTGATCCATGAAAGACTATTTAAAAAAATACATTCTTTATCCTGTTAGTATAGCAATAAACATTTAAAACTTAGAAGAAAATGCAATTTTCTATGATTTTGCTTTGTACAATCTCAGACAGCTTTAAAATTATCAAAGTTGTGGTGAAATATAAGCAGCTACATCAGCTCCATGACCACGCATCTGTCTAAAGATTACAAATTAAGGTAGAACATGCCCATAAAAATATGTATTATGGACTCATTCTTCTAGAGGACACTTGTCTTCAGCCAATTTCATTATGGGTTAGATTGTGATACTTTTATCTGTGTTAGGTGATGTCTTAATTCTTGGGAATGGGATAATTCAAATGGGATAATTCAATGGGATAATTTAAAGAATTAGGAATTATGCAACTTGAAAAAGGCATCAAAATCTGACCTTAAAAGCTGAGTGCTCTCAATGCATACTAGCGTCAGGCTCATTGCCAAGAAAATTAATGTTAGACTTTTGAGGCAAATAATATTCATTATTTTCCACAAATTATATTTTCTACCAAAATCATCTGAGAAATTTCTTAACTTATAAAGTAAATCCTCTGAGGGGAGGGGAGAATAGCTCCGGTTTCAGTGCCTAAGTGTCTGTTCCATTTAAAGGATATTAGCTAGCCAAATGAAAAATGCATGAATCAATCAGCAACAAGGACCTTGATCTCCAAATGAGACAATGCTGAGCTTTGAGATTTATGGTCTTGCTTCCAGAATTCCATTATTTGGAGGAACAACAACAATAACAATGGGAGATGACATCAGAATAACGCGTGTTCTTCTTTTCTTTTCTTTTCCTTTCCTGTTGATCACAAGATGCTGACTTCTGTGTCATTCACCCCTGTCAAATGAGTAAATGTGCAGGGCTTTAAAACCTCACCAGATGCACACTGGGTTCAAAATAAAATGAGAAGGACATTATTGCCACTTGCACTTTGTGCTGCTAATTAGTTTATCCACACAGCAATTAGTTATTTCTTCCCTTTCTCCTGTGTTTCTTCTGCAAACAGATCTCTTTTTGATTTTCACACATAGAAAACATACTGTTGGGAGTCATGCTGCCCTGATGTAGGGACAAATATTTAATTATAACTACTCATGATTTTTGTTTTCTTTTCCCTGTAAAGCTGCAGCTGCCCCATAATTTTATATCTACAGTGGGAGGAGTTCCTTCAGACATTGTCAGTCAAGACCTGTCATAACAGGCTTAAATTCTTCTGCCATAATACCAAAAGTGAGAGAAGGTAAGGAGGGGATAGATTTACTGGAGGAGGCAAGAGGGACTCACATTTGCACCTTCTGGACATGGGGACTTTCACATCTTATTGTATCTTATAGTGAAAATATGCATACATTTGAAAGTGACTGTAAAGATAAGACTAAAACTCAGCCTTAACTCTCTCCAGACTAGAGGACATAGAATTTGTTCGGTGACTCATCTTGCATGAATGGCTCCTTTCTGGGGCTTTATCCCTTCAGCAATTATCATGGTATAGCTCAGCCAGTGAGATAAGAAGGAAGGGTAAAGGACATATCAGAGATAGGAATGCCTTTGCTGCCTTACTTCAGTAACTTACAGGTTATCCAAATCCTCCATATAATTTTAGGACACGTCAAGCTAACCAGGTAAACCTCTTTCCCTGTGATACAGTCCTCATTTGGGATGACAGTGAGTTTAACACAGAATACATCAAGTTAGGGAGGTAAAGAAAGGATTGAATCTCTTGAAACCTCCTTAGCTTTCAGGAGCAACTCAGTAACTGGCTATCTGCAATGAAAATGGCATCCACAATGAAATCACAGCCCTGTATACCAACCTGTGTATAGAAAAAGGTAAATTCCAATGTTTGACCACAAAAAAATGAACCTCATTGACATGGAATCCCTTCTCAACAACTTTGTGCTTTCTCTTGAAAATAAATCAGCACAGAACATAATCTACTTATTCTACCAGTGTAGAAAAAACCCCATCCAAAGAAATTGGTCTATGTGCTTGCTAACAGAAAACAATGCCTTTTGGGGTGCTATCTCCAGTAACATGAGCAAAAAAAGACACATAAATCTTAGACCTGAGGTAAATGTAGTAATAGAACTGCTAGTAAATCATTACTTCTACATTACTAGTTGACACATGGTTGTGAAAAAGTGAAAGTGCTGATCACTGAACTACAGCAGTGGTGTTGTTTGCAGCCATGAATGTATTGTGTGATCTTCTTGTTGTTTTTTGGAGAATGATCCAGTGTGCCACAGTCAGAACAGCCTTCAGTTCTCAGTAAGGAATCCACACCTTCTAGCAGGAACGTAAATTAAACCAAGAATGACTTCTTCCACAGATTATTTAAACTAATATTTTAATCCCCTTTCAGCCTCTATATGCTTATCACTTAATACTTTTGTATTTGGTTTCCCAGAGAAACTTCTGTTTACCATTTCAGGATACACTTTACAGAATTTATGATGAAGACTATGAGGAGAAAACAACTGCTTTCCATACTTCTGACACGATACAAAAGCCACTGGAGTCAATATAGGAATTCCTGGCTGGCTTTGATAAGTCTAGGATTAGACCATTTTAAACACAAGATCTGGGTTTAGAAAAACCAGTGGGAAACAGACATGGGAAAATTTGGGAAATACAATGCTAAGAAACCATCTAGCTTGAAAAAAAAATTTATTTAATTTTTAAAATATTAGATTTTTTTTAATGAAAGAATCCATTTGGTATGCTTTGAATAAGTTGTTATTATTATTTATATATTATCATTACTGGGGGTGCTTACTTAACAAGAAATTCTTATGTTTTCAGAGTTCACTTGCTCCTGCTGTTTATAGGAGCAGTTTGCTGAGACCAGCAGTCCTCAGGTCATTTATTTCAGACAAACCAACCTCTCCCTGTCTGGCTACCGCTGGTGCCCTGAGTGATGTGGCCATAGAAGGCACTTCAATGTAGGACATCATGGCATTGTCTGGTGCTGCTTAGTTGATGGCTCAGTGCCATCTCCAGGGAGATCAAGTGACAGAAACACCCTGTCTTTGTACCTCGTACATACCCAGGTGAATCATGTTCTGGAGAGAGAGAGGGGGATGAGGGTATGGACAGCACTTAAGCTCAAAACAAATCTGTAACCTTAAAAAAAGATCCACATGCTTTATGGCCTTGAGGAATTAGAAAGTTTGTACAGCTTTGGGAAGAAAAACATAAGCCAGTGTGAGGGGAAACAGTAAATGCAAGAAGAAACCAGTTCCTATGTAGTGGGAAACTCTACCTTTTTGACACTGCCCCTGTTCTGAAACAGAATAAAATTTCTTCCCAATTTTTCCTTGAAGTAAAGTGCTAACAGAGAAAAAGTATTTAGGATTAGCCCAAATGCTTTGCTTTGACTTTGAAAATTTTTAAGTGTTTGAATTAAAATATATTTTGAATTTAAAATAAAAATGTAACATCTTTAATTTGATCAGGTATTTTTGTACATTTTCCTTGTAATCAGATTTCAAGAAGTTAACATTTTCCATATAAAGTTTTCCAAAAAGCTCCTGACAGGCAGGGAAAATGACTGGGCATAGGTATCGTAGAGTTTTTAAAATATACCCCGCTGCAGCAGGTAGCTACATGTACAATGAGGCTTTGACTGTGCTGTTCTAACCTGCTCCCAGCACAGAGTTTCTTTACCTGTCTTTGTTGCTCCAAACGTTCTTTTAGACTGCTAATCTGAAGGAAGGGTCCTTGTGCTCCTGTGATGACACTCCTTTATTTATCAATAGGTGGCCACTGGAAAAAAAAAAGGTGACTTCAGTGGCCCCCTGCAGATGGAGGAATCTGTAGATTTGAAGTTAGGGTTCCCATTTCAGCCACGTATTGTAGCAACTTACAGTGGCTCTTCTGTGAGCTGAGAGCATCACCCAGCTTCCAGCACGGCTACAGCTGCAGGAAAGGACTGGCAGCTTACACAGTAATGACTAAGTGTCTATTGAGATTCACTCATTACTATTAATTTCCCCATTGCTTCCAACTGATTCAGGAGCTACTTATGGAAATTCTTCTTCTTCTGTCTTGCTGAAATCCAGCGCTGTTGCTGTCAAACCTGCCAACAGGCGCAGCAATGCTACTGTGATAAAATAAGTCCAATTCTATCCCAATCTTGCTTTCCTAGGGAAGAACAGAACTCATTAAATAATTATCAACTGTGACAAGAAAGTAGCTGGCCAAACACTTGCTGCTAATCTAGGCATGACAGCAGGACTATACCTTTCAAAGCAGTAATTAGTTAGATGAACAACAACATAAGTACCAGACAATGACATGGAAAGGACTGTCCCTAAAGGACAGATCCATTATTCGTAGGGTTTAGTGCTTGTGTGACTTATGAATGTTATTTTGCAGTATAAAATTACATTTCTCCTCCGCTGCCTTTCTCTTTGTTTTCTGCACAGTTTATGGAAGGGGACAGAGAGAAAATCTGGAGCTGAAGCCACGAGAGAGCAGGTGGCAGAAGCTGTGCAAGACCTTCCTCACATTCATGAAACTAGGGTGGGTGGATAGATCTCACAGCAGAGCAACACCATCAGCCTGCACGCCCCAATTTTGTGTGGATAAGAAATCTGGTACTCACACCCTGCCCTTGTTTTATACTTGGACTGATACTCACATAGTGTAGATTTGTAGATTAGGTCTGGTAATCCTCATGACTTTCCTTTCTCAACAAGGCAGATTCTTAGGTGGTGTAAATTGGTGTAACATTATTGAAGCCAGTGGAATAACACAGATTTATCCTCAGCATACACCAAAACAGCAGTAAGTGCCAGAGGTGTTGTCCTACCAGCTAAAAGAAATCACAAGCCCAAACTGCTACCATTGAATGTAGAAAGAGGATTATGATCACACGTAGAGTCGAAGCTGAAATTACACCCAGCCAAACTTGTTTTCAACTGGGCTGTTCCAGTGCTTAAAGTTAAGTATACACATAAGTGTTTGCAGGATTAAAGCCTTGGTTTGTAATGACAGAGCAAATCCAAATAGAGATGGATTAGCTGGCAGGGGGCAGGTGAGGTGGTCAAAGGCACATGCAGTTCATCATATGGCTCTGTAATTTACTACGTGATTATCACAACTACATATTTGGTGTGGGGATATAGATATACATGCACACATGTATACACAGAGCCAAACTTTATTGGCACACAAGCCTCACAGTCATTTCAAATTTAGACTCTGGGCTGCACTTGTTCCAGGACTCTGTGTCTATTGCCAACACACTGAAGCGCCTCAGGCATCAGTCTGATTCTTTGTTTGCTTGCCCATTAAAGTTCTTATCCCACACTCCCTTTTGGCAGAAAATTTTGTTATTTCTGCTTTATGCTGGCCTAGGCCCTTCTCTTGCCTCTGTTCCTATTAACCTATAGCAGTGACAGCCAGGAGCAAACTGGAGCAGCTGGTTGGAGATGCTACTATCAGACTGAGAAACAGCTGTTGTGCAGAGGGGCCACCCTGAAAAACTTCTATTGCAGCATTGCTGGGCTGTAGTTTGGCCATTGCAGTTGGGGAATTGGGGAAAGAGAGCACTTTCATTTTCAGATATTTAATTGCTGAAAAATGTAGGGGTGTGTGCAGCATCTTTATTGGATGTCACACAGAAGTAATGCTTTCCAGGTATTTTTTGGCACTTCGCATCATTATCCTCTTACTGCCAGCATGGAATGGCCCCATGTTGCAACTCAGTGTGCAACTGACTTCCAATTTTTCTGTTTAAATTAATATTTACCAGTTGGTTATTTTTGGCAGACTTTTATTGATAGCACTGATTCAAAACAAATAGCCAAATTCTGCCCTTGGTTACAGCCTATGACATTTGGAGTTAACTCCACTTTTACCAATGCCACCAAGGGCAGTCATGGTCCTTTTCCTGCCTTTTTGTAGTGTGACCTTTGCTCTGTCATTACCTATAGATAAGAGCTGGACTGCAGTTTTAACTTTGAATAAGTTGGGATACAGCATTGAGTAGAGCTCCAAAATGTATGGTTGGGCACTTCTCTAAGATATTTAATAGCCCTTGCATCTTGTCCTTCAGGAACCAGTCACTTCAGAATACCATCGTGTATGTGCAAAAGAAACTCTTGCAAAAGCACTGTAAATTAGACCTTTGCTATCAGCCAAAAAAATTAATTACTGGAGTACTTTTGTGTCCATCAAAAATCAGGTGGATTAATCACTTCAGACTTATTTTAGTTATTTCTAAACTAAAGATGTAGCAGAGTCATTGACCAGGGCTTAGGACCTACACTGTAATTTGAACAGACTCAGAGCAAGTGAGGTACTCAAAGAAGCTGCACAGAATTTTCTGCATGTCCTGCTGTATGTTTGCTTCCACACCTCTGTACAAGAAAAATCTCAGCTATGTCTACGGAAAAGCCATAAAATGGCATGGCAGTGCCTGTGTGATTGGCATGTGGGCCTAAGAACTGTTGCATTCAGCTCACATTGAGAGCTGAGCTTCGAACCACACTCCTGTTTGTCATCTTAAGGGTGGGAAACCGCCAAAAGAACAAAGTCAGCCACCAAGGCTGCCAGGCTAAGTTTGCTGTGACATTGATAAATATTCAAGCCAATGTCTTTCAAATGTTATTGTGAATCACCTTTCCCTCCTTCCTTCCCCTGCTTCAGTCATCTTGCTGGCTCAGAATATTCACCTTTGTCTCAGACCTCAGCTGCCTTCACTTTATTGCATATGATTGCTATTGTCTTTGTCTCTTTTATCCGCTTCACTGTGTCTCATTTTCCTAAAGTATCTGGCACCCACTTTTCCATAACACTGTTCCTTTGTTTCAGGAAAACATAATTTCAGGAGGCAGCAGAAATACAGTTCCAAAGGCCACAGGGTGACATCCTCTCTCACCTGATCTTTATTCATATCAGGCTTTAATGGCACTTTTTTTTTCCATTTCTCAAGCACCCTGCAACACCCTTCCTCCCTGACAGGAAGGCACATTTTATTTCTCATAAAAATACTTTCCTACCAATCTTCTGTTCTTCAGAAGTTTCAGAGACCTTTCTGTTAAATGCTGGTTTTCTCATGTGGATGGACCTGTTGACCTGGTTGTGGTTTATTACTGTTTTGACACTTTTTTGTCCTTCCTAGATTTGGAAGGATTTAGACCCTTTTGTCATTTCCAATTCCTGTCATATTGGCTTCAGCATCAATCTTCCCAAATTCTGTTTTGAATACTGTGGAAGGAACAATTGAGAATTCTAAATATCTGACCTGTCTGGTTTTCTAAAAGTAATATTTTTAACATAATACCACTAATCTTGTGTTTGTGGCTCATACATAATCAACCTGCCCTGGATATCATAAACACCAAAAAAAAAAAAAAAAAAAAGAGAGTAGTTTCTCTCATTTCTACCAACTCAGGCAAGGATGCTGTTATGCTGTCCTTTATGTACACTTTCTTAGCTCTCTGGTGCACTAAAAAAGGGCCCTCAGTCCATTGAAATAACACAAAACCTCAGTTGCTGATGGTAGTGGTATGTGATTTCCTGTGTACGTTTTACACCAGAAGGTACAGTGCCTATTGTACGTCCCCATTTAGAACTCAAACACAATGGCTCATGCAGCTGCATGGTGACCTGCCAATAAAGTTTAAGACACCATAGACTTCCACATGAATCTGCAGATTAATGAGACAGAGAACTATCTTCTTTTTTCCCCACAAAAGGCTACTCGTGCATTCAGAATGTGCTGCAGACTAAAACCAAAGTTCAGCTCGCCACAGGAGTGGAGAGAGAAGAAACACGCACAGGATACACTCAGAAACAGCCCAGCCCTTATGGAAAACTCCTGTGGAATTTAACACAAAATGATACGCTTTCTACAGCCTTTTTTTTTTTCCTCTACCATCCTATAGCTCAGATACCTCTTCTATTAAATTCTATACAATGGCTCAAAAAACTTCATATAAAAGATATAATGCTCCATAGGTTTTCGAGTAATTTTATAGCATTCCGTTACATTTCTATAGGACCCCCTTGTTTCTATTCCAATTATGTTATCCAGAACTTTTCATAAAAGGCCCATCTTATAACAGGCCCTTTCCCTCTCTGTTTTTCTTTAACTAAATGTGTAGAGAGATATACATTACAAGGTGTGTTTCTTACAACTCCATGACTTCAGTTATATTAAATTCCCATACACGGTAAAAGCATTATTTGTCTTTTGGCTAGGAAGCTTAGTAAATTAATGAGCAAACTGTCAAAGCCAGACAAATAAAAATTTGCAACTGCCTTCTCATCTTGATTAGGCCAATGAAACTACACTAATGTGAAAGAGGAAGAAAAAATGAGCTTTCAACCCTTTTTTCTTCTAATTTTGAAGCAAAGCCCAAACTATAAACATTTATAGAAACCTTTCTTGGTGAATGTCCTCTCAGGACTTTATGTTAAAAAGTAAAGTAAGTAGTGCAAGGGTTAATTTAGCTCCTTGAGAAAAGTCTTCAGGAAGTGTTTGGCACATCCCAGTCCTAAAGTTATGATATAATTATTACATATCTGTCTTTCTGGAATACAGTGGCTGTTGTCTTGGATGTTAGTTCAAGCATTTCCATGATTTTGGGCTGCTTAATATTTGTCAGTGGACACAAAGACAGCAGGTACTTCAAGGATGATCTGATACCTTTATAATCTGAAGGTGATAATCCACTGTGGAAAGGTAGCTCAGACTATTGTTTGAGCTAATAATTACAGGCCAAATTAATCCAAAGTGGACTGGAGAAATGACAGCAATTTAAATAGAATTTTTCATTCAAAAGGTCACCTAGTTAACTGGGTTATAACAACACTGGATTCACTAGTCTCTGTTTTCATGGCCACGGTTCCAGACATGAAATTGTTTTCACATGCGTTGTTCAGAGGGAAGAGGAACACCAGAATTTCCATATGGCCTTATGATGAGCAATAAAAATTACAGTAACTAAAGAAATGTCTAAGAAATAGGTTTTATTACTTTTTGTATTTACAGAGTTACTGATGGAAATAAGTAATTCCACATCTATGAAGGCAAATGCTGGGTATATTAAGAATTGTATAGAAGACTAAAAGTTAAGGTAATTGAACCAGTGAAGGTCACATGGTCTATTTTTTTTTTCTTCCATAAATTTCCCTTAGTTTTGGTCTCAGAGAGGCAGGAGATGGAAGCTTAAAGCAAAGTGGCAAGATTTAGCTTATCAATTTGAGACAACTATTTTTAGTCACCGATTCTTGACACAAGGATTACCCTTGCCAGTTTTTATGCCTTGAAGAGAAGGGACCCCAGAAAGGTTTGATAAAATGAGAATGTCTTTAAAAAGGACCCATAGAAAATATACAAGTAAGAGCAATCCCCCTTGGGTTGATTAACTTTATTAAACAGCAATTTTGTGTCATTTTTGACTCATTGAGAGCTTATTTTGTTCATAAGATTGCCTTTGATGGTGTAAAAAGGTCTCAGAATACATGAATCACAATTCAATACCATCCAGAGCATCATCAGATGTCATAGAAAGGGATAAGTTCAAATTCCCTAAGTGTTAATGTGGACTGTGTATTCACTTATTTTTATTATCAAATCTCTATTTCATTCCTGAGCCGACAACATTATGTCTTACTGCTTTCATGATTGTTTCAATCCATCTATTTCCTGCATACATTTCAGTACTTTTCATTTTTCACATAACTCCCCTGAGAAGAAGCTTTGCATTGACTCATTTTCTTTCTTTTCCCTCTTTAAGAAAGTTTTGTCTCCGTGGATTTTCTCTGAAGATGTTTTAACTGATGAGCTGTGATTTCAACACAGTTTCCCAGACTGCCTGAGCAGTGGAATCTCATTCTTATTGTCTGTGTTCACTGAAGTTGGTACTGTGGCCCAGCTGAACAGAGTTTTCAGCTCTCAATACTGTAACTCTAATGCATCATCTGCTCTCTGTCTTTCTTTTGTTCCTTAAGATATTTCTTGAAGTATGGAGAATCCCTACTCCTCTTCTAGCACTGGAAGAAAAGTGTCATATTAATCTTTGGGAATTAAGATTTCTGTTCCTAGTTTTCTAGTGTTTGAAAAAATCCTGACTTTGTTAACACAATCCTTTTCTGGGACAGAATTTATGATTTATATATTTGTCCATGAATTCCTGTTTTTATTTCTTATTATTTTGATGAAACAGAGTAAAATAACATCTAAATACATCCACAAAGTTCAATGAGGCCAAGAGCACATGGGTCAGGGCAATCCCAAGCACAAGTACAGGCCGGGGGACGAATGGACTGAGAGCAGCCCTGCAGAGAAGGGTGTTGGTGAGTGAGAAGCTCAACACGACCTGAGAGTGCACCCTGGCAGCCCAGAAAGCCAACTGTGTACTGGGCTGCATCAAAGCAGCGTGGGCAGCAGGTCCAGGGAGGGGATTGTCCTCCTCTACTCTGCTCTGGTGAGACCCCACCTGAGGTGTTGTGTCCAGCTCTGGGGCCCCCAGCAGAGGAAGGACATGGACCTGTTGTAATGAGTCCACAGGAGGCCACAACACTGATCTCAGGGCTGGAGCCCCTCTATTAAATGAAGACAGGCTGAGGGGTGGGGTTGTTCATCCTGGAGAAGAGAAGGCTTCAGGAAGAATTTACATAATCCTTATGGATTTAAAGGGACCTACAAGAGAGTTGGAGAGTGACTTTGTACAAGGGCAGGTAGAGATAGGACATGGGTGAATGGCTTCAAAACAAAAGAGGGCAGGTTTAGATGAGATATTGGGAAGAAGTTCTTTACTGTGAGGGTGGTGAGACACTGGCACAGGTTGCCCAGAGAAGCTGTGGATGCCCCATCCCTGGCAGTGTCCAAGGCCAGATTGGATGGAGCTCTGAGCAACCTGGTCTAGTGGGAGGTATCCCTGTCCATGGCAGAGGTTTGGAACTAGATGGTCTTTAAGGTGCCTTCCAATCCAAACCATTCTATGATTCTATGAAAACAAAACAATATATTTTTTACTTTCATTTAATATTTGCACCAAACCTTTGAGTAGATCTAAACCCATCCATATTAAGTAGACCAGTTGCTGAATAGCCTCATTTTCTCTCTTACATATTGGGACTTCCCAAATTGCTGTCTTCAAGAACGTTTGCTTTTCTATCTGGTCAATCATATCTGCCATTCTGGTCCCTCTACACGCTTGGGCCCTGAATTTCATTTACCCTCTGCAGTCCAGGTGCTCCCACTGTCTGACAACTCCCAGTTCCACACAGCCTTTCCTTCTCACTGTGTGTTCTCTGTGTTTTCTCTGCTTCTGTCCATGTAGAAAAGCAGGCACAAAAGGAAAAGCAGAAGAGGTGGTTGACAGAGAAAACACCGACAATGTGGACATGAATTAGCCTGCTGAAAGATGGGCTCCTCAGTCAACAGGGAATCCTACCCTGTGAGAGGGAGCTGCTATACTTAGAGAAGGCTCTTTGGTTTCCAGAGTCCATCTACTCAATGCCTTTTCTCTTTTTTTTTTTTTTCATTCATGAAATTAAACCAGGACAGTAAGGGAAGAAGTTAAGAACAATATTAGTTACAGTTCTCCCTCCTTCCTACTATTCATTTTTTTTAAGAAGAGATTAGAAGGAGGAGTAGTGGTCTGCAACAAAAAGGGAGAAAAAGGAAAGATATGACATACAAGAAACTGAATACTAAGATTCCTGTATACCCAGCAAGGAAAAAGAAAGACAAAAACCAGAAGAATATGTGAAGTACATTATACACAGAAGAAATCCCAGCAATAGAATTTGTCAGGAACTCGATGAAGGTGGTAAAATAATTAATAATGAAGTAAGGCATATTCAAAAAATATGTCTCTCCTTGATTTGGAAAAAGCAGGATAACAGCAGTATCATATCAGGCAGGCAAAGCCTTTTTCAGTCCATTAGTAACCAAATAGGATGTTAAATATCTACTTGTGATAAAAACCTGTAATTCATCAGGCCCAGATAACTTGCACCTGAGGAGTCTCAAATAGTTGGTGGAGGAGATTCTTCCTTCCACATGTTAATTTTTAATGGGTCTTGAAATAACACAGAAATTCCAGAAGACTGGAAGAAGACTGATGTTTTGCCAGTATTCAGCAAGGACGAACATGATGACCTTGGTAAATATAAGCCAGCTAACCTAACATCAAACTGGAGAGGAGGTGAGGGGGGAGCAAAATAATAGAATATGGGATTCAACTGATAAAGAATGAAAGGACAGGAAGCAATTAATGCCAGTCAGCATGGTTTTATGGAAAATAGGTCTTGTCAGACAAACCTGATTAGATTACAAATTTGGTTGAAAAGGTAACTGCCTCAGTGTGATATACCGAGACATTTGTAAGGCATTTGATTTAATTCTGCAAAGCATTCTGATTTAAAAAAAAATATTGTACAGCCTCGGTGAAATACCCCCTAGCAGAACAATGCTCTTATTAAGCAGCAAATCTCAAAAATGTTTCATCTCTGGGAAGTCGTCACTGAATATAGATATTTTTATCACGGCTGGGGAAGGGTCACTCTTAGGCATGGCATTTGAGCATTTTTGTAGCTGAGTTAAATATAAATTACTGTTGATTGTACTGCTAATGCAATCTTTGCAAAAACAAATAGAAAAGTAACCAATATGTGCATAGATGTGATGTTACATCTTTATACAGCATTGGCGTGACTACTGAAATGCTTCACAGTTTCAGTGACTGTGTGTTTCACAAGGCTGAAAAAACCCCAGAGGTTTAAAGAATAGCTGCAAAACTCATTGTTAGAACTGAAGAAAATGCCTTACCATGAGAATTTTAGAGAATATGGAGAGATTGCTTGATAACAGTCAGTAAATACCTCCATCAGCAGAAAAGCAGCTCACACACTTTCCTTTCTCAGCACCCCCAGTGTGCTTGGAAAAAAGAGGTAGCAGTCTTAGGGCCCAGGTCACCCTGAAGAGTTTCTGTTTCCACATCAGTAGCAGGATAGGTTAAATACAGCCTGGTGGCAATGGGGTGTCCCTCATGTCAGGAGGGGTGCCTGACCTACTACACACAGCAGCACTCGTGTAGGTCGTCTGCATCTGTGAAGGCTCCAAGATTTTTCTCTTGCTTGTAATCCCTCTCCAAGTAAAAGGGCAGACAAAATGACCCTGGATAACTCAGAAAATGTCCTGGCCAATTATCCTAGGGAGCCTCAAGGAGTTATCAGAGGATCAAAGACCCTTCTCTAGTCTTCAACTCAGAAAAGTTGCTGCTAGACAACAAAAGGAGAGGCAGGGGAAGAATGTGACAACTTAATGATGCTACAGTAGCACCGGGTAAGGTCCTCAACTTGAGCAAGCAGGTGCCCCTCCTTCAAAGTCAGTGGAGAGATGCTGATTTACACCAGTGGAGAATCTGACACAATATGTTTTTTTATTTGCTTGAATCCTGCCGTGGCTCCATAAGCAAAGGTTAATGCAGGTCTGCCAGGGGCAGGCTGGAGTTAACACAGAAAGGCAGTTGTGAGGTTGCTGATTCTGATAAAAGCAAATTGTGAACTGCAAGCATCTGAGTGTTGAGTGTCACATTCACACCTAACTGCTGCCCTTGCCTGTTCCCCACAGTCATCCAGCTCTGTCATCATGATATGTTCCTGAAACCACATTTGTGCTGCTGTCACTTTTTGTCTTCGGAAATTTGTGTACAGGCTTTCTATAATGACATACTAAAAATGCTTGTAAACTTAAAATGGGTGGATCACAATATGTTTAACCCAGCAAATCACTTCCATATATTAGGCAGAAACTTGAGTCTTTACTTCTTCTAGGTCTGCACTTGCAGTAGAGATGTTAATACTGATTAAACCGTAGGAGGCACCTGATAAGTGAGGGCAGTGAAGAATTTGTTCCTTTCATGAAAAAAATATGGATTAGAAACCTCTTTCTAGACCTCTAGGTCTTTCACTGTCACAATGTCTCTAAAGAGAAGAGTCAGACATCTCTATAGGGTTTCCCATCTTCTCCACTTCCACCAGTCCTCTGATTTGGAACAAAATTCTGACTATCAACAGAACCATGGCATCTCTAGAGTATTTTTGTCTGTGTTTCAGTAGTGGGCAATGTCAACACTGTCAACATGTCAACAATTAGTGGCACAGATGTAGAAGATAACATGAGGACAGATTTTGAATGTCATGTCCAGACCCCTCCAGGGCTGGGAGCTGGGAGCACACTCACCTTGCGATGCATGGGTGACACACCATCCTTGCAGCTCCCACTGAATTCTGAAGTACTGCCATCCCTGAACTCTCACCCTGCAGGTTGTTTCCTAAAAATTATTAACTGCACTTTTCTTCTTTGAAAAGCACCATTTCCCAGCTCCTGCTGAGTTTTTACTTTCACACTTAATCTCTGGTTTACAAAGAATAACACAGAATTGCAGTCACCTTCTGAAAAGGTGCAAATCTGAACCCAGACTATCCATAAATTGCAAAGATACCAGAAACAGCTGCCTAGCTACAGCAGGACAGAGTTTAGGACAAGCCACAAAACCTATTAAACCATCTTATCCTGAGTTTTTTGTTACTTACACTGCATTGTGGGATGTGCTTCCAGCTGCCCCTGTTGTGAGGACCTGTACTGGTGAGCTGAAAGCAGTTGATGGTGCCAAAAGGTCCAGGTGAAAAAAAAAAAAAAAAAGAAAAAACAAAGGATAAAAAGGACACGGTTACTATACCAGATCTCTCTGGAAATAATTGCTTTAAATATAGAAAAGGTTATATACCATTTCCTTTGTCCTTTCTCTCCCCATAGGCTGCTGGCCTATGATTGTTTCTTGTACCTACCCTGTAGCTGATTTTATTGTTTATTCCTAGCTCCCCCTCCAGTTTGCTCGGGGCCCTGTGTCTCAGCCAGTGACTCCCTGCTCCCTCTCCAAGTTCAGAACCTTTCTGGCTAAAGTCTGTGGTGACACATAACACAACAAGACAGCTCTGGGCACAGGGCATGCAGCCGTTCCTGGAGAGCACAGGCTGCGGTCCGGCAGTACCGTTTCTGGAAGATTAAGTGATTAAGCCTAACTAAAAGTGACTAACAGGGATGGATCTTTTCCTGTCAAACACACAAGGTTTTCCATAGAGCGGCTCCAAGGTTGTGAGTGAAGGTGAACAGCTCTGCTTCTAAAGACTCCTTAATTTTAAGAAATTCAAAGAGCCGGCACAACACTTTGTTCTGTGACTTTCTTAAACCTGTACCCTACTTCACATCCTTTCATGAGCCATCATCTTTCATATTTAAAGCAGACACAACGGAAGTTAAAAAAAGCCAGAAGAGATGAGAAGTACAAGTCTCTGCAGATGAGAGGCATAATTTAGCAAAGTATTTTATCACCCAATCCTGCCAGGTCCACAACACGTTCTGCGGGCACAGACTCCTCCACTCATCTTGTGAGCAGTGGGGAGTGAGAGCATTCCAAGTCTTTTTCTGGTGGCAGGAAACTCCCTGGTGTTGACTGTTCATTCAGCCTTTGCATGCATATTTATATGGCTAAAGCCTTGAGAGCCTTCATGAATTGATTACCAAGTCTGTGCTTTGCAATAAACCATTATTTATTTAGACATTCATACTGATTCATAAAAAACCATGTTCAGATTTTCTGGTGAACATGGTTTGAAAACACATAAAATAGGGAGATCCAAAAGAATATGTTTTATTTACGGGTTTTGTATAAATACAGAAAACAGGGGACGGGATAAATACTCTAACAAAGTAGTCACCACACTGTTTTCATTAATAACTTATCAAACCAGTTTTATTTTTTAAAACATCCAAAGGAAGCTAAAAGCTATGCAGGCAGCTGGTTGAATTTCTCCTGGAGGGTTTGAATGGGACTGCAGGCCGGTGCTGAATTTCACTCTTGTGAATAAATCCATGCATTAGCTGTTGGAAAGCAATATTTTTCAGGGTGGAATAAAGCCTATTTAGTAAATTATTATTTTTGTTTTTAAAACTAAATGACTCTTTATTAAAAAAGAAAACTACTGAAATTTGAATTTTTCCTCATTACCTGAGGCATAATCAAATTGTCAGCTGTTTTACAAGGGTGATAACGTGGAACAGAAGTGTGATAACATTTGCCATCATTCCAGCTGGTTCCCCCCAAAAGACACCCTCTCACAACCTCCTCATCAGTGAACCCACACGATCCTAGAGAAGTGAAAGTTATTGTTTAGAAGTGATCTGATAATAAACATTATAGAAGCATTAGGGTTGGGAAAGACCTCCAAGATCATCGAGTTGATAGATAGTTGTTAGACTTCTTTCATTTGGACACAGTGTTATTTGAAACACAAATTAAATGCTGACTTTAGGAAAGAATGTAGGAATTTGTCACTAATTCCAGTGTGACCAGGATTTCGCTACTGAAGTATGTCATGTTGTTCTCAGATTTCAAAAACAAATGCTGAAATATTTCATTTAACTGATATAGAGGAAAAAAAAAGCTGAGAAGTTTTCCAAATAGTTTATAATGTTATAACAAGACATAGCAGCTGAAAAGACAACTGGGCATTTTAAGGTTACAAAAGAAGTATATGTGTTTACTAGGGATTTTTGTAAACATACTTAATAAGGACATTTTTAAACCAACACTGCTTATGTCCAAAAAGTTCTGCTGTACTTTGAGTAGGAATTAGTTTAAGAAATTCAAATAGCTTGTGCAGCATAAGAAGTCAGAGTAGGCAGGTTTAGGAGCTGTGATACTATTTGTCTAAATATAATGGATCTATAAATTTGTCAAACTAGACTGACCATAAGGCCATTGTCCTAGTTAATGTTAAATCATTCTTAAAGTGAATACATAATTGATTACTATTTTAAATATACCTAGGTACAGAACATTCTATAATTTAGATTCCAGACATTTGATCTTGACATCCTCAATCTACACTGAACTGGGAAGTAAATGGAAGTCCTCACACACAAGATGAGGTTGGGCAGGCAGACCCCATGGCAAACTAACCCTAGCCCTAACCCTAGCCTTAACCCTAACTCTCTGCTCCTATTATTTTAACTGGATACCTGAATTCCATCCCTTCAAGGTCTACAGTTGGTCATGACCAACATCTAGCTCAGTTGTGGAGGATGATGGCATATTTTTCAAGGACTGGATCTAGTTTCATTGTTCAGTCTTTCCTTGTGAAAACAGTGATGTTTTAACTAATTCAAACAATGCTGGTCCAGAAAGATACATTATTTTTGCAGTGGATCTGGTAATTTCATCATGTTACAATGGATGAGAATATCAGGGAAGTTAAAAATATACACCTGGATATAAATTTGTTATATGGAATAGGGTCTTGTTAGGGACCTGAGGGCACAACTACGCCTTAATCTTCCTATCCAGCTGCCGTGGGGACTCCCACCCACAGTGCCTCCTGATGCTCCTGGGACCTGGCTCACCCCTGACTGTGCCTGGGGCTCTCAATGAACCTGCAGGGACAGGCTGGGCTTGGCTTCTTCTCTCCCTGCCTTGGTTATCCAGGAGGCCACAACACCTGAGCCCCCTGTGACCTGAACTGCAAACCTGCTCACGACTGAGGTGCCTTGACCTGGGAGGCCTTGCTGCTCCTCCCGATGGCACTTCATCACCCTGGTGCGAAATAAGTTTCAGATTACCCCGCTAACTACTCCGCTACTGCCGTCAGTATATTCCCTGTTCACCGTGTTCCACTGGAGTTCCAAGGGAGAAGCTTGCATGGATAACAAGCTGCTCCTGAAGATATTTAAAAGCTATTCCCTGAGACAACTACTGTCTTCACAATATTACTGCACAGCAATGGAGCCTGGAAGTATTTCTTGGTCCTTTAGCACACAGAAATCCTCCAAATGTGATAAAATAAAACCAGACACTTCCTTTGGCACAAGAAAATTATGTGGCACATAAGTTAAAAAAAACAAAACAAAACCAAACAAACTCTAAAAGCAAAAACAACAGTGCAACACAAATCTAAGAGGCTGAAAAATGCCACTGGTGTGGCGGAGGAAACCAAAATCACCTCAGTTGTCCCTTTCTTCAAATGAATAGGACTCGCTGCACTGACTTCACTGGGAACTGAATTAGGTGCTAATATATTAACGAGAGGGCTCTGAGGCCAGCGGCAAAGTCCCTTCCCGGTGCGCTCGCTGCTCGAGATCCGGGCGGGTCTCGGGGATGCTTCCACCGCACACAGGTTGGCGTGGGCAGCACCTCCCGGACGCCAGCCCGGAGCGGGCGGGCAGCGTGTCCGCGGCCCGGGCAGGGTTCCGGGTCGGGCAGGGCTCGGGGCCGGGCAGGGTTTAGGCTCGGTCAGGGCTCGGGCTCGGGGTCGGAGCTGCGGCCAGGCCTCGGCGTGCAGGCGCTCCCGGTGCGCAGCCGCCGGCGGGGCCCGCGCCGCCCGGAGGAGGCGCTTCCCGCGGCGGGCGGGCGGCAGCGGCGGCCCCGGAGCCGAGAGCGGCGTGTGCGGCCGGGAGCGCAGCGCCGAGAGCCCGCCCGGCACCGCCGCCCTGCCCGCGGCCAGGATGCGCTCGGAGGCGGCGGCACAGCTGGGCGGCCTGGAGATGTTCGCCAGCGCCGGCAAGGGCCGGGGGCTGCGGGCGCTGCGGCGCTTCGCCCTGGGGGAGCTGCTGTTCAGCTGCCCGGCCTACGCCGCCGTGCTGACCGTCAGCGAGCGCGGCAGCCACTGCGACCGCTGCTTCGCCAGGTAGGGCCCGGGCCGCGCCCGGCCGCCGCGGCTTCTGCGGGGCGGCACCACAGCCTTCCCCCTCTCCGGCTCCTGGTGCTGTGGCAGCGTGGAAGTTTGAACTCAAAGCTGGTTTTCCGTGCTCAGGAAAGAGAAAGGGGAAAACCAAAAAAAGTTCTGCTCTTCCCGTGCTCTGGCGAGTCACGTAGACACGTGCGTAACCATCCTCTCGCAGGAAGTTTCATTGATCCGTCTAGTTTTGTAACGACTTCGTGTTCGCTGGTTTAGGCGAAGGTTTGATTAGGGAGAAAGGGTCTGCAATCACCTAATTCACACTTCACATTTCCATAGCACGAATGGAATATCTATGAATGAAATATATATCTCTCTGTAATGAAGTATGCAGCAGTAACTGTACATTACCTCTTAGCCTGCAATTTACTTCTACCGGGGCAGAGCACAGGCAATGCAAGAAGTTGTTTGTCGCATGGCTGGGGACATTGGGACTGGAGTGCTGCCTGCTCCTGCGTGCTTTGGGATTCCTGGTCCTGGAGGGATGCAGGGGGCTCCGGTTTGCTGGGGCCTCTGCAGCTGCCTCCTCACCTGTGAGAAGGGGACATATTCCAGTGTTTGCCTCAAGCTTCTCAATAAAGCTGCTGTAGGGGGAAAAATAGGCATATTAGGGTTAGAAAATCCAGCATAGATACGACACTCATGTCACACCACACCATATTTTTAGAAGGTGCAGTACTTTGGTGGCTTCTGACAGCTTACTGAGGAATTAAGTGCTTACCTGGTTATAACTCAGAGCAAATATTAGTAGTTGCCTCAGTAAAGAAAAACAACTGCTGTAGTCGTGCTATTTTTATCCATACATCCTTTTTCTTTCCTCATTACCTTATCCTCTTATGACTTGTTCACTTGATCCACTCCTCTCTTTGCATATGAGCACCTAATGTAGTTCCTGGTGAAGTGAGTCCCATCAGTTTGAAGAAGGGTACAGCTGAGGTGATTTTCCTCACCTCCTTTACACCTTTTCCCAGCCTCTAAGGTTTGTGCTGGGGTGTTGTTTTTTGCTTTTGGGGGGGTGGTTAGGTACTCTTGTACCTAACCACAAATTTCCTTGTGCCAAAGAAACAGTCTGCTTTTGTTTATCATATTCAGATTTGTCTGCCAGAGACCAGGGAACAATTCCGTACTTCATTGGTATGAAGTAATACTGTAAGGATAATATTTATCTCATGGAATAGCTTTTAGTTATCTTCACGAGCAGCTGCTTGTTATCCATGCAAGGTTCTCCTTTGGAGGAGCACAGTGATCAAGGAACATACTGACTGCAGCAGGACAGCAGTTAGTGGGGTAATCTGAAACTTATTTCACACCAGGGTGATGAAGTGCCACTAAGAGGAACGATGTCTGGGTGATGTAAGGTGATCTGCCAGTGCTCAGACATGTGTTCTGAGTCTGTGACTGTTGCATTAGCACTGAACTAGCACGTACTAGATTCCGAACTGGGCTTGCTGAACTCCCAAAGAGCCCTAGCAGGTGGGTTGTGGGCTCAGCACCAGCCTTGGGAAGGGAAACTTGGCGAAGCTGTCATGAAAACTTTCGTGGTAACATGGGCAAAATGAGGCCGTAACATTGTATTTGCATGAGATAGTGGCTGTTACTTTAAATACGCGGTTGTAATGTCAGCAAGAGGAGTCGTGATGTTAGCCCGGCTCGCTCATGTTGCACCTTGAGTGCTTCGCAAACACAATCAGAGGATGCCAGACTTGCTGGGTTTTATGGGCTCTGAATGCCAGTGGCCACCAAAATGTTGTACACTCACATCACATGAGGACCCTCACTCTTGACATACTCCAGTAAGCTTACCTCAGTTTAAGACCTTTTTTTTTGCTACTTACACCAGGGAGGGTGCACAGACATTTTAAAAGCATTCAGTACTGATGAGAGATCCCTACTGCTGTCATACCAAAATGTCACTTGTTGGGTAACACATGTTCTATTTTCGGTGGGATCTGTTGCAACACATGCACTTTAAAGCAGAAAAGGACCTTCCTCATGGCAGTTCCCTCTGTTGGGGTATATACAAATACAAAAAAGGAGAGACTGAGCCTTAGGTCTGCTTAGAGCACACATATGTCAGAGCAGACAGGGTGGGACAGTAAGGGGCTCTCAGGTGACAGGAGATCAAGCAGTAAATTTAATAACACAGTATTTTTCTTGGCTTTTGGAGGCACTTACTCAACAAAGGTCATGCTTTCTATAACCAGAGAAGCAGTAGAATGGTCATAGCAGAAGCAAAGGGTTAATATTGGTGAACAGGTATACAGAGTGGTTTTAAAGTTTGCAAAACACAAAAAATTTAAAGCATTATGTATCGTATAGTGGCAAAAAATGATGCTGTCTGTCAAATAGCATAAAGTAACATTTCCAAACCCAGCAATTTATCAGGAAAGCAGAGCACTTTTGCCTGAGAGTTACTTGGAAAACCTTGCTTTTGAAAGTCTAAACAAATAAAAATAGTGTCTACTGTTCAAAGATGTGGTTCAAGCTATAGCTGCAGTGCTATGAAGAAAATACCGTTTTCAGTGTGAAATGCAAAATACGGTGCAAAAAGTGATCCAGTGTACAGTTTTATTTCATTCAGGTTTCTAGAACAGAATAACTTCTGCTTTCTTTTTAAGGAAAGAAGGATTGTCCAAGTGTGGAAGATGCAAGCAGGCCTTTTACTGCAATGTGGAATGTCAGGTACGGTAATGCAGTTTGTCAGGGTGGGGGAAAGAAGGGTGGGGTTGCAGAATTCCAATTTTTGTTTGTGTGGCATTGATATGCTCTAATTGTAGCTATGGTTAATAGCAGTCCAGTCAGTTCCAGCATCCCACAGATGCTGACCATGGAGTTGTGCATTGGACAATTACAGGATTTCGACATGGTCTGCATGAGTCTTTCAAGATCAGTAGCTTCAGGGCTTGGTACCACTGAGACTTTGATTAGAGCTGCCTGTCAACCCACTAATTATGTCTGTATTACTTCTTCCATAAGGACAAACCAGATACAGCTTGCTAAACTGGTAAGAGATCTTCTGTCTAATGGAAAAAAAATCAGATCACTGAATAGCCATCTTAAGAGAGTTTTTTTTAGATTTGGGTTTTTTTCTTCTTTTTTTTTTAGAATATTTGCTAATATTTTGAGTATTGAGACTGCAACAGCTGATGGTAGTCATAACAATTTGAAACCTACCATGCTTTCTCCCTAACTTCCTCACTGTGGCAACTTTTACTCTTTTTGTATACGTTGTTTTTCAAAGGCCCCTGGAAGTAGAATATAAGTTTACACTAAAGTAGAGCAATACAAAGACTTCCAAAACATTTGCGTGCAGTTTTAACTCTGTTTTTAATTCAAATTAGAATGAGCACCTTTAAAAAAAAAATCCAGAATTAGAATCTAGCCTTTTTGAGCCCTCAACTTGATGTGGAAGAATTACCCAGTTTTCTTGTGGAAAAACTCAGCTGGGTTGCTGGTTGAATAATGTAAGCTATGCAAGGTCTGTGGTGCTGGGCACAGAGTGTGGAACAATGCTTACGAAGGATTTGAGTCACCCAGAGTCTGGCATGCATATGTGTTAGCTATAAATAATCCCAACCTTCTCCTACATGTTAACGTGCTGGGGGTGCATGGGTACATACCAAGGAGTCTCTGTTGTCATTACCTGGACAGAGATGTCCTGGTTTGTGCTCTTCAGTTCCCAGGCACTTTGGACATGGCCTTTGCTTTTATTTCGAGGATGGATCTTATTCTCCTGTTGCACAAGTTTCAAAAGAAGCCTGACCTCTCCTCAGTTTTTCTTCTATTACCTCCCCAACTTCCTGCTTTCCCACAGAATCCTAGTGAATTTTGAGTGAATCAAATAGTCTTTGGGTTTTGAGGCACCAGGAGAACTCAAAAGGCTTAACAGAAATAAGTTTTTTACAAATTTTGTGGCAGTTCATAGAATTTCCAAAGTGAAAGCTTACTGTATGAGCATCCTTAAGGGTCTTGAGAGAAATCTGGGTGAGTTTTGTCAGTGTAGAGAACACCCATGATTCATTCATGAAAAATGCTTGTTTTTTAGAAATGTTTCCACATGACATTATTTCTTACAGGCTTTTAACTAGATGAGGGAAGGAAATCCTTGAACAAAGCAGCTGTTTAGCAGCTTTTATCTAAGACTGTGAGTTTCTTCTCTTACTATATGAAATTTACAATGGTTCATGAAGCAGCTGAGCAAGATTTTCTGAAGTAGGAAAGTTCAGCAATTTGTGCTGGGAAAAATAGCAAGTAGATATTATTGGAAGTAGAAGAACTTATTTCTTCTCATCTGTGGTCCTTTGCTTTCACCGCCAAGTGGCCCTCCCTCAGTATCCTGACTTCCAGCCTTGACAAAGTTTATACTTTTATATTTACAAACAAGGAGGGATTGATTTTTTTTCCCCTAGTAAGGTTTTGTAGATATATTGCTTTTTTAGATTGATTTGTTTTTTAGTTTTCTTTTCTTGGTGGTCAGAATTCTCTCTCTCTAGAGGGACATGTTCCTAGAACAAAAACCTGAACTGCTCAAACTGAGTGTCCTTAAGTCTACTAAAGCTGATGCTCAACAAGAGCCTGTCTGTCTGATAAATTAGTGAATTAGAGTCTTTCCTGCCTGTTGGAGTGTGGTGTGATGCTCTAGATATAAAGGCCTTTTTAAGATTTTGTTGCTGTCTAAACTACAGTACGACGTACACAGGTACTAGCACCTCACTCTTGCTGGTGATGTACATATGGCTTTTGATTCCCTAGTTGAGATAGCACTGTCTTCCATCTTTTGGACCCTTCTGAGTCAGTCTGATGAAATTTATGAACGTTGCTGAGATTGAATTCTTTGACATTCTTTCAAAGTTACCTTCAAGCATAATATTCTCTAGAAACTGATCTCCACTGAATGTATGTGCTACACAGACAGTCTGCACTGCGTCTTCATCCCTGTCTTGTTCAAAGGCGCTTTTCAGCCCTTCAGCAATTCTTTCTCAAAGCCGAAAAGGACATCTGTGCCTTGATACTGAATTTGTAGCACTGGAATGTACAGTAAATGTGTGCCTTTTGCCTCCATGGATGTGAGACATCATTCAACAGTGATAAAAGGTCAGGGCTGTACTTGAGAACTATCATGGTATTGTTCATTTTATTTTTTTATAATTTAATTTTTCCCTGTAAATCCATGGGGTTTTTGCTCAGTTCAGCTACAAATTATATGTACCCAACAAGGGCATGGTATGATTTCACATGCTGGTTAGTACCTTGTTACACAATACAATTCAGTTAGAGAAATGTTTACCACATGAGGCATACTGGGATGAAAACCCAAAGCTTCTGAGCTTGCTCTTTTCTTACCTAAAGACGTCTTACACCACAATTCGTAGGAATTCTTGCTCATTGTGGGGAGAGGTGGATATATACACACACAAATGCACACACACCGGCCTTGGCACAGTTCCTTAGTATTCCTGTTTTGATCTCTTATTTTGCTTTTAAGATAGATAACCACATGTTTGGCCTTTATTAAGCTGGATGTTTGCGTAGGTGTGGATGCAGGGCGTGTGGGAGTGAAAGTTGCCTTCACTGCCTGTCCTTGCTGCTTGTAATGTTTTGTGGGTTGGATCTGGTCTGGATTTGCTGGGTCTTTCTTTTCCCAAGCCCTAATCCAGGTCTCCTTTTAAAAGGGATTGTGATTTCCGTCAGATTCACACCGTCCCACGCTCCAGTGTCGCCTCCTTGGAGCACAGGCCTGTTATTAGAGTAGTGGCTTTCAGCCCCCACCTGCAGCTGTTCAGGTCTTGACTTCTTAAATTATAATAATTTTAGTCAAGCAAGAGGAGACCTGTGCTCATTTTTTCTCTTTAGAAATTAGCTGCTGAAACACCCTGAAGAGAAATATTTTAAGAGGGTTATGTGGTTGCAATTTTGGAACTGGTGAACTTGAACCAGCTACTGGAACTCCTCTTGCTGTTGTTACACATGGCTATCATTTATCCCAGACAGAGTGGAGATCTGCTAGCCAGTGTGCCACAGGAGATGTTTCTGTGGTGACTTTCAGCATTTGAAATATATTTTGAACAAACCATTTATGGGTTTTTCTTAAAGGCTGCTGCAGTTGGTATTGCTGGAGTAAGTGAAACAGGTAACCAGGTAGTAAGGTTCAAGATGTAGTTACAGATCTGTAATTAACATTAAACAGATGTGTTTGAAATGAGACCTTGTAGAACTTGCTTGCTCCTCTTTGGTGAGCTGGAGAAAAAAATACAACATTTTTTGCTGTAATGATTCTGCACAAAAGGATTTTGACACTGCAAGATTGTGTTGGGTGTCTGTCCCCCTATACAAAAACTTGCCCAATGTATTTTTCTTCAATAAATGTCTCCTGTGAACCTGTTAAATGTTAACCCATGAAAGCAAATACCCTCTATAACTCAGCATTTGGTAAATGATGATAGGGAAGGATGGCTGTGAAGATACATAAAACTTCTACCTTCTCTGCTTGTTGAAAGGCTGTATCAGAGAACTTTACCAATTAATATCAGACATCAGAAGTTGCCTCACTGAAATTCAGTTTAAAGAGTTGGATGCCATTTGATCACAATTGGGCCTCAAGATTTTGAAGAAGTGAGCTTAACCCCTGCACTGGCTTGCCCATCATTTCTCTCTGGTATTTGTGTGTGTTTCTTTTTAATTGAATGAAATAGAACAGAGTTTTTATATAGCATTGAAAAAGTCCATATGAAAAAGGAGGTACCAGGACATTTGTTTGGACTTGAGTGTTATTTTTTTTTAATATTATATTTTGTTACTTGTTGTTTTTCTCCTACACTGAGCTATAAGACAGTATTCTGGGAATCAACCCAGTAGTCCTGGATGACAGAATCTTTTTGAAGAACTTGGTGAAGAGGACTGTTTCCATGCTTTGATGTAAAAGGCATAAGCTTTGAAGAACTTCCCTTCCAAAAATGTTGTGACTCCTAAATGAAGGGAAAAATATTGTGGATGTAATGAAAATAGGAAGAAAATACCATTAATGTAGCATTAGGGATTCAGCTAGAACAATGCCTGTTGTAATTCAAACTACTTGGAGGAAAATGTGGAAAAGAATGCAAAATACAGTCCTGCTGTGATCGCAGGGAAAGCTGCTGCCATGGTGTTTCTATCCCAGGTATTACTCAGTCATCAGAACTCTCTTTTTTTTTTTTTTTTGTGGTGTTTCAGGCTTTTATCTCATTTTGCACAATTCAGCCATATCTTGTCCCTTTAACCTCCCTACCAGTTCATATAACTCAGTGGGATTCTGCCTGGGGAAAGATTTTAATTAACGATGTGTAAAGAATAAAGGGACAAATGGATTTTTTAAAAACACTGCTTCGAGACAGGCACGTGATTTTGCATTTTGATTTTTTGTTTTATCAGGTAATTTCTCCTGTTTATTTAACGGGTGTGTATGGATGAGAGTCCTGCGAAGCTTCAGGTTCAGTGCCTTCACTTTTTGAACAATCGTGCTAAAGTTAGTGGGTGTCCTGGATAAGCAAGAAGAGGTGAGAGAGGAGATTTTCCTCTGATTCTTTTTAGCCTTTAGCCTGTATATTCCTAAGCAAAGGCTGTCAGGAATTTTCCAGAAAAGGTTTTGAGGCACACGTAGGAAATGGGTCTCCTGGGGATGCATTTTGTAGTGTGACAGCTGTAGGAGAGTCGAGAGTGTAATTTCACATGACATGATTACAGTGTAATATACTATTTTGGTTCTGGTCTGTATTGCCACATCCTCTTAGAATATTTACTCTGGAGCTTATTTCAAGCAGCCTGTATGTAGGTTTTTTTGAAAGTACCATATTGAGATCTCAAGGACAGCAAAATTGACATTGTGAGGGGTTGAATACCCTTGCACTGTTGCACTGCTTCAAATCCTACCCAAGGCTGGGGCAGGTGTTGACCTTTCTTTTCCTAATAAAATAACCTCCTAAAGCTCTGCATGGCCCAGGGCAGTTGAAAGCACTGTTTTCAGTGGAAGAATTTTTGGTGTAGTAACACTGAAATTCGTAATCTTGGCTTTTGTTTTGATCTGCAAAACCTGTAAATAAGTTGAGCAGCCAAGACGAGAGGCGCTGAGGGTGCTGATTCCTGACTGTTTAACTGCTTTGGTTTGTTGTGTGTAGGCTACAGCTGTAATTCCCACAAGGAATCCATCTCCCAGTAGGCTTATTTGTATCTCCCAGTCCTGTGTAGATGCTTTAGACAGCCTCCAGTGTGTCTCCCTCGTGTCTCAAATGGCTCTTGCCTTTAGTGGTTAAGCAGCTGAGGGAAATTTTTTCTTCTGTGCCACCCAGTCACTGTGCCATATTGTTGGGGTTTTTAAATTATTTTCAAAAATTTGGGGGCAGTGGGCCAACACAGGGTCTGCCACACTGGGTGAATCTTAGGGCATTTAAGAACATTCTGGAGAGTGCTAAAAGGTTTTCAAGTTTTAACTTACAGATTTGTGGGATTTGTTGTGAGTTTTTTTCTCTGCTAGTGTTTTCCACCGGTTTGAATCTGGTGCAAAAACAAAACTTGATGTTCCTTATGCAGACAGAACACTATAGGTCTGTTCTAAAATAATGCTATAAATGTGTGTTTGGGGTGAGATATAGCAATAAATAACTGTGCATTGCTTGAATATTTGCATGTTTAAATGAATTAATAAAATGAAATTTGTTGCAGTCTGAGGATAGCCTGTGCTAGTGCAGATTGTTAATATGTGATTCTGTGCTATTCTGTGAAAGATTCTGTGGTTTTGGGTGAAACTTGTAGAGTGACAAAAGCCAGTGCCTTGTGCCATCTCTCTTGTATGTTGTTACTATATGTTGACTAGGAATATGCTAGGCGTTAACTAAACTGTGTTCTATACATTTAACTAAAATGTTTATCTGCATTAGTGTGTTTTCATTGCCTAGCCGTACTTTTATTCTTCCACATTTGAGGAAAAAATCTGATAATTCCATCAGAATGTTTGGGTTTGACCTTACAGTCAAACGATTCTTAGTGGTTTGAATCCATTGACTTCAGACACATTACTCCTGATTACACCAGGGTCGCCTCATAATGAGGGGCCAAGGTATTAAATGGAAATTAACCCAATAAAGCCATCAAGCTCAGACCTGCTGTGTCCTCACGTGCTTGATCTGAACAATAAGAACTGGTGATTTATAAATCATGTTGTCTGTTTGCTTCTTCGTCATTTCGTACTTTTTTTCCTGCTGAGTAAATGAAGATGTTCTGACCTCAGCTCATCCCTTGTGAATTTGTTTAGAAAAAGCAGGATAGCTGTGCCCCTTAAATGTGACTCAAGCTTTTGTTCAGATTTAGTGAGCGTCATCTTATTTTTTTAAAGGAAATACATTTCCATTGACCTCTAGGATCTGGCTGGACTTGCTTCATCCCCTTTTTCATAAGTTTATCTCTGTGGCACTACTTTTTTTTTTTTAATCATATTTTTCTGTTTTCAGAAGGAAGACTGGCCGATGCACAAGCTGGAGTGTGCCTCCATGTGCACTTTTGGGCAGAACTGGCATCCCTCAGAGACTGTGAGGCTAACAGCAAGGATCCTTGCCAAGCAGGTGAGCAGGAGGTGAGGCTTGGGAGCTTTGCTCCTGCTCTGAGTGCCAGGGAAGGCAGGAAAATGAAAACTGACCGACAGTGACTGTCCCTGCTAAGCATACACACACACACAAGTTTCCTGTGTGCAGACAGGTGTAACACAGAGCTTGAGCAGCTGAATGAACTGACCATCAGACCACTGCAGCTGGGTCAGGGCCACCATAATCCAGCTGGACACTTCTGCAGGAAGCTAGCAAAAGGCAAGTGAGGTCTTCAGCTGTAACCTATGGCCAAGGTACTGCTGAACAGAGCCTGGAAATGTTTATTGATAGTTTCACACTGGTGTTTCAGCCTCTAGATTTGAGCTCGTGGTTACACGTGTGGGCAAGCACCAAGGCCACACTGATGAAGAGGAAGAAGAATAAGATTTGGTATTTGGGCTTAAATTCCAAGGAATGCCTCTAGTGTTATGTGGCTGCAGGCACTGATATCTTTATGAAGCAGTTGCCTGTTGTAGCATTTTTCAGCTGCAGTTGCAAAGCATTGTTTAGCATATAACTTCCAGTACATTTGTGAGTCAAAAACACCTCTGAGGTACTCAGGTGTAAACATTTGGGATTATGAGTTGGCTGGTGAAAACCAGAGTTTGAGAGAGAAATATCAGACTCTTGTTCTTTGGAGAAAAAGAATATTATGAGTAAGGAAAGAAGATTGCAATGTCAACCTCCATTTCAGTGTTCCCTAACTGTGTGGATACTGAGGATAATACAAGTGCTTACAGGGATGGGATTCATGAGTTTCAAGGTTATTATGCTGTGTATCCTTGTAGAGCTCTAAACTGTCTCTGCAAAAACAAATCCTCTTTGAAGCATATTTGTGTGATTGAGGTCTGCTTATGTGACAAGGGCAACCTGGATACTGTATGGAGGGAGGATTTTGGTGGCCTGCTGGGAAGGTAGCTGCATCCTTGCTGTGTGTGTAGATGTGTGTGTATGAATGTACATGTGTGTGACTTAATTAAAGAGTGGTTTGGTGGTGATCCACAAACAAAATCAAATCTTTAATGACAAAAAGTCGTTGGAGTAAATTTCTGTTTTTATCGCTTACAGGAAGGGGGGAGAACCCTACATGTCATATAAAAGCTAAATATGCAAACCATAGTCCCTGAACCTCAGCTGCTGGGCCACCTGCAAAGCCATATTTAATGGCCAAGATTACAAAGAAGTGGCCTTAGGCCAACAGTGGAGCATTGCTTTTGAACTCTGTCAACAGTCAGTTTATTCACTTTCCTCAAAGCAAAGCCTGTCTTCTGCCTGCTTGCTATTGTTAGCAGCTTTCTGGGTGTCTAGAACAAAGCAAATGACATATTTAAAATACTGTTCAGTTTATGTATATAAATTTGATAGGAGTTCATTTTGGCTGCCTAATTTGGTGTGGAGAGAATATTTCTATGCCTTTACTCAGGGCAGTGAGTTTAACTCATTGCTGTTCATCAACTCTTATAAATTCCATAGACTATGGATTTGGGTTTGTCTTACAGGTGGGAGTTTCCAAATTTTGACTGAGTACACAAAACTGCCAAAGTGAAACACTAAAATATTTTCTTATTTTTTTTCCCCCTTTTGGTTAGAAAACTCACCCTGAAAGAACACAGTCAGAGAAGCTGCTTGCTGTAAAAGAGTTTGAATCACGTAAGTAAGAAAGGCTTGCAGGTAAACAGAGGTTTTGACTGAACTGTATTAATAATTTGTTTCCCCATGACTCCCCTCCATCAACACCTTTCAGAACATCCTGCTCCTGCTGGAGGAAGGGAGTAAACAATGAGAATTGTGGTTCATCATTTTTTTGAAAGTGCAGTGCTCTTCTTTCTTTTTTTTTTTCTTCTTGTCTGTTTGTGGGAGCTGTGAAACAAGGATGAAAACCTAGACAGAGCTAATTATGTAGCATACATCCATCTCTTGCTTCTCTGGTATTCTAGCATCTTTTGAGAATTGTAATGTTGTAAAATTAAAATAGCTGGTATTTGTTACCAGGAGGCATAAAATCAGAGACAGCACAGTTGCTTGATAGTGACAGTGACTAAGGGGCTAATTGCAGAACCCTCTGGACTGTGCTTCAGTATCTGTCACTGCCAGTCAAATCTGACATGTTATATATGATTCCATGTCCTAAATGCTCTAAAATAATCCAAAGGAGATAAGGCAATGGCTTGCTTTTAACTGGAAAGCTACTGTTGACATCCAGTAAGGCTGAGTTAGAAACTGACCATTAGTAAGCATCCTGGCACAGTTTTCACCAGTTTGTAGTTTTCTTTCTTGGTTCTGGGCATAATATACACAGAGGAAATGGGTTGTATATTCACATTTCTCACTCTGATGGCTTCCAAAACCTTTTACAAAATGCTGAATAAATGTACTCACTGTTAGGACTCGAGGTAGCAGAGTAACCAAGTCTTATTTGCTTCCTGAACAAAAGCTCCTGTCATTGCTTTCGGGGCAACTTGGGGAACAAGGGGGAAAAATGCCAACATTTAACGTTGCCTAGGGCAAGGGTAATTTTTCCAGGTAAGTTGGCAGGATTGAGGTTGAGGAGAATGGCTAAGTGCTGAAGTAATTTCTGTGTATTCTTCTGCATCGCAGCTTGTCTTCAATAATTTATTAATTTGGGAGCTAAAAGGCTGAAATGTTTTTCTTTCTGTTGCAGTGCCCCACTTGTCCTCTAGAAGCACCCCTGTTCCTGCTGCTTTTTTGACTCGCCTCACTGCTTAGCACACATTTATGAGCTGTCTTTCACTTTACAACACCTTACACAGGACAGAAAAAGGCACCTGTCTGGCAGTTGGAAGCTCAGAATTTCTTATTTCTCATTTGTCTTGATTCTCATCAAATGCTCCCATTTCATTTTCCTCAGTGTTTTTTGTGACTCCCCCATCATTCACATCTGCTCTTACAAATAATTTCCTCCTTTTTCCACTCTTGTGCAGCCTTTTCTCTCCATTATTGTTTTGAGTCAGAGAGAGCAGGAGAGAGCTAGTAACACTGCCACTATGAGAGAGTGGATTAGGAAAAACTTCCAAACACTCTGCCCTTGATGAGAGAGAGCTGATCATCTAGCTTGCCCTGCATGGACGAGCCAGGACAAAGTTCAGTGGCCATGGCTTTGGCTAGAACTTGTCATGGGCCTGAGGGTAAATCTCTGAAGAAACTCATAATGGAATACAGTTGGCAGGTGTGCCAGGACATTTCCACTGATGTTCCTGCTGTCTCCTATTAGATGTCTGTAATGTAAACACAGCTCTGTTGATGGTCACCCCCCAGCCCATGGAGACTTGGGCACTTTCATGCACTGTTTGCTACCTCCTGAAGCAGGCACCTGCAATAGGTCTGGTGGATTGCATTCCTGGGCACCCTCATGTTATCCTCTTGCTGCAAAGGGAACCCCTGTAACCAGCCCCAGTGTTGTTGCTGGATCCCTGTCATGTGTGGCCACAAATAGTTAGGGCTTCTGTGCTGGGAAAGACCAGGGATAAGCAGCCTTAGCAGCAGTTTGGGCTGGTTTGTGCTGATAAGGAATAGGTCTGTATGAGAAAGTTCCATTATATAAAGCAGGCTTTAAAGTGAGTGATGCTGACTGTGAGTTCATGCCACAGTAGATGTGACCATGTAGCTCATAAGGTCATGTCAGACAGCTGAGGACAGCTATCCCCAGCTGATAGGCTTCCAGAGGGCCAGGGCTGGCTGGGCTGTTTGCTAGAGTTAACAAATGCATTTTAAAGACTAGAGCCCTTCTCCCAGGAAAGTAAAGTCTGTGTCCAATTATCTGCTAACCTAGAGATGTCAGAAAATGCTTTTTAATCCTTCACGTTCTTGTAGCGCGTGTGTGGCTTTAGCAAAGACAACGTTATGTTTGTGGAAGAGCAGACACTTCTTGCAGTACTTACAAGTGGCTTGTCCTTGAGGAGTTTCTGTTTAAGTCTCTTCTAACCTAAGTCTACCTGTGGGGGTTTTGCTGTTACTGAAATGGAATGTGTTCTTTGTCCACAGACCTTGACAAACTAGACAATCAAAAGAGAGAGCTGATTCAGAACGACATTGCTGCTCTTCATCACTTTTACTCAAAGCACTTGGACTACCCTGACAATGCTGCCCTTGTAGTTCTCTTTGCACAAGTAAGTTGGCTAGAACACAGCCTGCTTAGGTGGAGGATGCTGTAGGAGTTTAGCCTTTCTGAAAGGGGGAGGATGTAATGGCAACGGTAAGGGTAGCTCTTTGCTTATCTTAGGGACAGCTGAGTATACTTGATGGAGATCTGATTCATTGAGCAGCAGTGGCTGGATGTGCCCCAATTCCATCCTGAGGGGAGAGACTCTTGTCTGCAGGCTTTCCATGAGGTGCATCTCAAACGCTGAAGAAAAGGGGAAATGGCTTTTAATAAACCCTGTCAAAGTTAAGCTTCTTGTGGGCCAAACATAGTGTGGCTGTTGTTGAACTGACATGGAAGGCTGCTGGCCTGAGACCCTGCAGGGGCAAATCCTTCATTCAGGCTTCAAAGTTGTGGAAATCCTTGCTGGTCAGGTCATCATTGTGTCTGACCTTCACAGGGAGTAAACTTCAGAGAAGTAGAAAGAGCAGCAGAAAGCACAGCCTAAAACTTTTATCTGGTGTGTGGCTTTTAAATGTAGTCAGGTGGTTTGGCCATCTGGAGAGATGAAGGAAAGACAGGATGTCTTGTTAGATAACTTCTGATATGTCACTTCTTTTTTCTCACCTACTTTTCATATGCATCTGAATTGAATGTATTGTAGTGGATGGAATAATGCACCAGTGAAATACTGAAAGATCCATTTTCTTCTTTTTCCTCTTTTGCTTCAATATAAGCTAGTTTTGTACTTGTTTCTGAGTAAAATAATATCTTGAGATGGGGGCAAATGTTGACTGCTGTGATGAAAGCTGAGATGGAAATATCCTGTTTGGCAGAGCTGGGCATCTACCAACAAGGAGGCACAGTTACTCTTTCCTTAATTCACAGGTACTCTTATTCTGTAGGGGAAGGATTCTTTAGGATGCTTAGCATCTGCTTATCATCCCTTGTGTTGTTTCTAATTGCACATTTCCTTTGAATGATGAGGGGCTTTTTCTCTTTTGAAGACTTTAAAATTTTTGTATATCAGAGGGATGCTCTGAAGACATTAGTACAACCAGTTTCTTGTGGTATTTCTGAATATTTTTATAATGTAGCCAGAATTCCCCAAAGATTACATTATTTTGGCTGTAATGACTTTTGTTTCAAGAGCAACTCCACCAGATTGTGGTACTTTAACTGACTTCTGTGAGCTGCTGACTCCCAGATCTCACATTCCATCCAGTCCTCTCTACGGATGTCTGATGTCACCCATAGGTGTTACCTTAAGCTCATCCTGATCATCAGGTAACTCTCTGCCTCTGTGGACATTAGAATTTTTTGGACTAAAATCTCCAGAAATCATCTGGATGCTCCTCAGAAGTGCTTCACAGGGTGCAACCTTCTGAGGTGTTAGCCCCAGGATAAATCCTTCTAGAAGAAAGGGAGGTATGCTTGTACTTGAGCTCTACAGACATGTTTCCTAATAATAATTAGTTAACTCGACCTAAAACCAGTAGTATGGATATGCTGCTGTTCCTTTGTTTTCCTTCAGCACTTACTCTGGCCTTGTGGTCTATTTTGCTCCTTCATTCCCCATTGTTTCTCCCTGTGGTTCAGTCATTTGGGATTTGAATGCCTCTGACTCCCTCATTGCTTTTAGGACTTTGCCTGATGCTTCTCCTTACACAGCAAAAGTGTAAGTGGTCCTTTTGAGTGGAATAGAGTTCTTTTGTTCAAAGTCCTTGCCTTTCAATGCTCTCTTCTTCAGCTGTTGGCATCATTCTACTCTCTTGTCCCCATGGAATATAGCTCTTGAGGCTGGAGCTTTTCTTCCTCAGTCTTACCTTGTCATACTCTTCAAACAGTTTCTCTCTTCTCTCAAGTTCCAGCATCTCCTCCTTTCTTTGAAGACCTTGGATTTTGTGCCTCCCTTTGCACATTCTCTTTTCCACCATTGGGAACAACCTTGAAAATAAAACCTCCAGTTTTATTTCTGTTGTCTCTTCACTCCCTCCACTTTGCCTTTTTTTCTAGTCATGCATTCATCTGGTGAAACCAGTGATATCTCATTCCTTCTAATCCCTCCTCTTGTGTCATTTCTAGTATGATACTTTCAAGAAGTGTGTTGTCTCTGGCTTAGTGGAGGGGAGTTGATAACTCACTACGTATTTTAAAATATTTGCCTGTGATTCAGAACCATCAAGCTGTTCTTTGTCAGCATTTGTAGCCTTATGTTCTTACTTGCTGCTGCTATTATCTTTCCCTTCTATTGTTTTTGCATTCAGCAGTTACATTTTGGTTTTGGTTCAGATATGCTCTTACATTGCCCAGTGCAGTAGCATGCCCATCTTGAGAGACTGGGAACCTTTGGCTGCTATATTGCTAAAAATAAGAGGATAAAGATCAAGCAAAGACATCAGAGATACTGATGAGTGAATCAGGACACTTTCATTAATCGGGAACTCTCCCTGAACAGTTCATACCTGAGGAGTGGCTTTGGGTATTTGTGTATTTCTAAAAGGCAGTCCAGGCTACATTCCAGCTTCTGGGGCATAGCACTTTGCTTGGTGAGCAGCCTGGTCTACTGGAAGGTGTCCCTGCCTCTGGGGACTGGAGAAAACACAAGCGATTGGAACTCAATCTTTACGGCCCCTTCCAACCCAAACCATTCTATGATTCTGTGATTTTTGTTGGTAGCATTTGTTGTCAGCTCTTACCCTTCCCAGAACAAATACTGCACTATTCTTGACTGACTGTTCCTGTGCCCTTTCCAGCTTTAACTGGATTTGGCCATGTTGGTTTATGGAGCAGTTTTTTTACTGCTTTGCTGGTGTTTTCTTCATGTTTGTAGGGAGGTAATGGTGAGTGTGGAGAGGATTCTCTTTGTGTCGGTATGTGGGTGACTTGAAGTGGAAGTGGAATAAAGTACTTCACTGAGGGGCATTTTGGCCACTTAAAGTCATACAAACTACATGATAAAAGCTGAAACTTCTGTAAGATTCCTTTGACTTGGATGAGAACAAAAGTGAGAAGGTTTTAAAACCTGCTTGAATCTATTCTATAAGAGAGTTTTGTGAACGAGTTCTTTTGATCCTGTGTCTGTTTAAATTAGGAATACACTTCCTCTCATACTCTGTCCTTTTTCTGTCCCCTCCTCTTCTATGTCTTTATGAGGTTCAAGTCCTTTTCCGTGCTTTTGTTGTTTTCACATGTGCTTTAGCTGTGGCTGGTATGTGCAGCCTTTGATGCCAGGTGCCATTGTGGCAGGTCTCTGTGACACATCATAGCTCCATCAAAGCTCTGTACTGCCCCAGCCCAGCTGACTTTGCTGCCCTTCATCCCCACATTGCTCCTTGCATGTGTACTTCTGCTTTGGCCCTTTCCTTGCCATGGCCCAATGAAGTCTCTTTGCCCCATATTGGGGCTAGGTTTTGTGTGCTCTTTTCAAGCCCCACTTCTCTTGGTTGGCCCTCCCAGGAGCAATCCACTGGACATTGTGTCCTGAGCACGTGCGGGTGTTGGACTGTCAGCTCTTTAGTGTCCTGTGCATTCCTTTGCAGAGGGACTCTGTCCTCACTTCCCTTGTTGAGATGTCATGGAGCTCCCTGTGAGTGCTGGGGAGGTGGATGGAAAACTGTAAGCGAATTTCTGCAATTGTGTTTGATATCTGGGAATGTGACATATGAGTACATGTGGAGCACTCAGCTGACCAGAAGCTGATCCAGCACCTTTCTCTTTTTTCTCAGGTTAACTGTAATGGCTTCACAATTGAAGATGAAGAACTCTCTCATTTGGGATCTGCCATATTTCCTGAGTAGGTTGATTTTAATATTTTAAAGATAAAATTACCTTATTTAAAAACAAATATAGGAAGTAGATATCTACCAAAAGAAATTAATTTATCTTGTTTTAAATATCTTTACTTGGCTAATAAAATGTGGCAAATTATTTGCAGCAGTTTTTCTTAAAAATCCATTAATTTTGGTAAAATTGCACATGTAATTTGTTTTGAAACTTAGATTGTGAACCATATTCAGGCTGGTAGAAAACGCTTTGGTAGCAAGTTCTGGACAGGGCCATCAAGTAATGATCAAAGCCAAATGAAAAGGATTGCAGGTAACTTGCTCTATTCACAACTTCCTGTTTTGGCTGGGTATAATCCTTCACCTGGTGCTCTCTGATCAATAGCCTTTCTACTTTTGTTCCTTGGCAAAGTAAATCCCTTTCACAGCTTCTTTGAGCCTCCTTGCTATGACAGTAGAAAAAAAATATGTACCAGCTTCTTAGGTTTACAAATAAACTGCAGACATTAAGTGTAAACTGCAGTTCTTGAACAGGGGACCACAGCTTTCTTTAGGGCCAAGAAACATTTCTTGCATTTTGAAATCTGTCCTTCCCACTTCATATTGTAGCAGAAGAGGGTATTTTCTGCCCCTGATCTTTGCACAGCCTCTATGAAGGTATTAGCACTGAGGCTTAGTTAGACTTCCTGGTGAGGCTTGGATTACTCATAGCTTATCTGTGTCAAAGTAACCTGAAACTTACGGATGCCCACTTAAAGCTGGATGTGATTTTGCCAAGTGCTGCAGACAAGCAGTAGTAGCTAATCCTTGCTTCACAGATTCTTCTTCTTCAGGCAGGTCTGTCTGAAGTTCATATCCCTGATCTACAGATTGGAAATTAATGCCTTGAAATGCCCAGGATCAGAGTAATTGTGGGGAGAGCGGAGCATTAAACCAGGATGTTCTGGAAAAATGTCCAACACCATCCTTTGTAAATGCTCAGGATACAAGAGTCAGATCTTTCCTACTTAACAGTTATGCCTGTGAGCTAAAAATAGTGAAGAGACAGTTGCTATTTTGCTAGACTGGAAGAGAAAGAATTAAAATTACAGATTTTTATCTCAGATAAGCAGTGAACTGCACTTTCTACAAGCTTGGTAATAAGAGGGTTTACTTTTCTCTACTCACTCAGGTTTTTGTCCAAGATATGTGCGTGTATAACAGATCTCCTCCTTCCCACTTCAAACATGGAGGCTGTTTACATCTGAATAGAAGCCAGCTAAAATTTTAGCACCCATCTTAAGTTGCAATGCAGCAAAGACTTTTGTTTTCCTGTGTTTCCTAGTTGCCTTTTAGGTTAAACATGTTTTTCTTTCTTTCTCCTCTGAGGAAAATAGTGTGTCTATCATAATTATAGTAAAGCTGTATGAACATACCTGTCAGCTGTCCTGTAGCCCTGTAAGAAGGGGAAAATAATAACTTGCCTAGTGCTGCTATAATAGGATTTAAAAATTGTAATGATTCATTAGGGCAGCCATTCTCCATATCATTAGAATAAATAACAGTACAACAGATTTTCCCAAGGTTACCTTCATGTTAAGCCTCAGAATAAAAACAGCTTAGAGAGACAGACTGACTCAATCTTTCAGACTTATTTATTTTGTGAAGTGGTGCTTAACTTTTTGCCTGTTGCTTGTGGGGGTGGTTGGGGAAAACATTTACTTTTCTACTTTTACAGTGTTGCATTGATGAACCATAGCTGCTGCCCAAATGTCATTGTGACTTACAAGGGAACCGTGGCTGAAGTCAGAGCTGTTAGAGAGATTGAGCCTGGAGAGGAGGTAAATGCAGTGTTTGAATGTGCTCTGTACTTGTGCAACCTGTTAAGATTCATTCTCCTTCTCAGGGATCATTTCAATTAGATAGCAATTTAATAATAGGAAGGAAGGATCTCTTTCTTCTCAGAGAAATGCAAGATGGTGTTTAGGAAAAGTTAGGGTGGCTCTGGAGGATTGAAGAGATTTTTGGAGGCAGTACCCTGTTTTGTGCTAAAACATGGGAAGGGCACCTGCAGCAGTCACTGTGTATCTGCCAGCCTCTCTCTCAGTTTACCCATCTGTAAAATGAGGCTGAGTTTACTGATGTTTGGCTGGTGCTTTGAAATTCCAAGATCAAAGCAAATTATTACTGCTATAATAGTTCCCAGTATAATAGTAATGTGTTGAAATTGAAGCCAGAATAAACAAGGTAAATGGGTACAGATAAATCCTCTGACTTCTGTTTGGACAGAGCATCCACAAAACATGGGACTTGCTCATATCACCTCAGTGGCATTTGCAGGGAAATCACAGAAGAACAAATGTGTGGTTTTAGGTGGAGTGGAACTGAACAGAGAGGCATAAAAATCTGTGAAATTGAGTAAGGCTCTGGGTTTACCTTGAAACTTTCTCAATCAAATGATGAATTTGTCAGGGAGTTTTAAACAGTAGAGCTGCACTTTACTTTAAAAAACCAAAAATGGATGTTAAATAGAGTTGGGGAGGATGTTCAAATACCTGCAGGGAATGAAGATAGTGAACACATCCTCTCTGGGGATGGAGTTTGCACAGCATTTTGATGACTCATTTGTAAATGTTAATTTAGTGGGCAAAGTTGATGCTGTTAAGCTCAGATTTGATTTTTGATAACTTCTACTGTTTCCTGAGGTGTGTAATGGCAGCCTGGAAGAGAGGTAGAGAGGTGATTTTTGTGGATTATAGCTGTTCCCCTTTGTGAACAAAGTGAGTTTAGTTGCTGTGGCCAAGGGTGAAAGACTCAGGTGAGCAACTTCTTTTGATGCCATTTGCTAGTGATGATTTGTCTGTGATGTTGGCAGTCCCTGCAAATGCATTGTGGTAACAGACAGGGACTGATTCTGCCTTCAGAATTTTGCTGTGGAATCCCAGAGATTTTCAGCATTTTGGGGGAAGGTGTATCATTAGAGGTAGAGAGGTGGAGTATTTACCTTGCTTGGCATCTTCTTCAGGTTGAATTCTGCCTTAGAAGCTGCATCAGCTCTCCAGGACCTCATGGGTTTTGCTCAGTTGCTTTTCTGCCACTTCAGAATTTTCTAAACGTGAGCTGTGGCTGTGTGTGGTCGCTGTGCAGTCTCCCAGCCTGTGTCTCCATCTTCAGGCTCCGTGTAGCCATTGCACAGCAACACTTTAAAGTTGTTTTTTTTTTTTGCTGTAAATGTGATTCCTGCCTTCCACATGCTTTGAAAATATCGAAGGGAGGAGAGGAGTGTGAGGGAAACTGAGATGACACACTCACACTTAAGAAGGAGGTGCACTGTATGACATTATATGTCATTTTACTTTTTAAGACAAGAGAAACTTTAAGTATAAAGACTGAGCAAAGCATTTAAAATAACTATAAATGAGGAAATGGAGCTAAAGCTGTTCCTTGGTCTGCAGAATGATCAACTGCACTGTGCATAGGACGTGTTTCTTGGGGGAGATCTCCTTTTAAAAGCACAGCATTAAAGCTAGTTGCAGGGGTTCTTTTCTGAAGACCATTGAAATAGAGGAAAACTTAAGAATAGTGTATATGAAGGGCCTTTAAAATGTTCAAAAGCAGGTTTTCTTTGCTTTAAAATATTGCTGCTGAAGTAAATCTGATATTCATTCTTCTTGAACTGGAGCGCTGGGCCTCTCTTCTTTTCAGAGATCTAAAGGTCTTGTCCTAAGTTTCTAAAGCTACTAGGGTCTGCTGTTGCCCCAATTTTTGTAGGTTTTCAGAAAGAAAAATTTGAGATTCCATCCTCCAAAAAACCAGGCCACTGTAATTTATCCTGGGCTGGATATCTGAAATCATTATTTTACTTCTGAAAAGTAGGCATCTCTTTGTAGTCTGACAGGAGCCTGAGATTTATGCTGTGATAGTTTTCTTATCCACACCTGAATCTTGCTGGCCTGGGTGTAAGCCAGGCTAATATTTGAGGGAAATTCCACAACGAATAGGAAAGGAACACTTCTCTGTCAGGTTGCATTCACAAGTGACAACTCCTGATGCTGCCAAGGGGCTTGGAATGCGGGGGAGCAGGCAGGTGATGTGGCTGCAGGGGTCGACAAGCTGCATGAATATGTACTTGTCATGCTACATGTATCAGAAATAGTGTAATAAATATGTTTAGTGATGTTGCTTCTCACTAACTGCTTTTTTTTTTTTTTTTTTTTTTTACCATGTAGATTTTTAGCAGCTATATTGACCTGCTGTATCCCACAGAAGACAGAAATGACCGGTTAAGAGACTCCTATTTCTTTAGCTGTGATTGCAGGGAGTGCACTACGAAAGAAAAGGTAATGCAGTTGGTGTGAAATAGACTTCTGACTGTCAAGGCACCTACCCATATCCTCAGATGTAATATCCTATCTGGCTTAATTACATTTTGGAAAGTAGGATAGTGGAGATGGGGGGAGGTGACTTTGTTTTTCTAGAATGCTTTCTGATACTCATTCTTTCCACTGTAATCATGACACAGCAGGAAATTTCCTGATAGAGGCTATTTAAGTTGAGCTACAAAGCAAAGATGAAAACGTTGTTTAAAGTAGATAATTATACTGTGTCTAGGCTACCTGGCCAAAAGAATTTAGCTCAGAACTCTTTTTTTTTCTTTTTTATTCTTTTTTTTTCTGTTTTGTAATTTTGTGCTTTCTACCAACTCTCAGCAAGTAAATCTTGCTTGGATCATTTCTTGGGTCCTGTTCTGGGACAGACTGCTGCTGCATTTCCTGGTTGGGACATTTCAGTCAATTCTAGATTACATTATATGGCACCTCTGGATGGTTTGGAGACCCAGCAGAATGTGAGAAATGGTCTTTTCTACAATAGCATCATATTGGTCTGCTCAGGGACAGCATGGTTCTGGGTCACAGCACTTTTTGATGTGCAGGCCAGACTTATGTTCATTAGACATGAGCTAATGCCCCTCAAAGGACAAAGGAAGATCCAGGCAATGTTCCTGAAAACAAGGTGTTAGGTGTTTTAAAGAAAAGCACTTCTTGGAGGGAAAAGGTACCCAAACCCAAAAGATATTGAGACAGCTGTGCCTGTGCAACCATTTGGAACTCCTTCACTGAAGGTCCTACAAGAACTGAGCTCTGTGTAGCTTATCTGTCATTCCAGACAAGATCAGTGTGTCTGGCATAATCTAATCCTTAAGTTCCAGATCATTTTTCCTCCCATTTTCACCATGTGTCTTGTTAAGAGCTGCTTCCCAAATTCACCAGACAACCATCTCCTTCCCCTAAATGGTGTCATCTTTTGTGACTTTTTTTTTTTCCCAAATAGTACCCAGTATTGTTGCTTGAGGCCTTTCTGTTGATACCATATCAGTTGTGTTTTTCCCCACAGTTACCCTGATAATTTTGCCACTGAGTTTAACAAAGTCAGGATATCATCTGTGATTTTCAATGAGGTGCCACTCAGCCTCCTTCAGTTCTGGAAAGAGTCCCTGCAGCTCTCTCAGCTGGCAAATTAAATAAAAGAAGAAAAAGAAATCTAGGAACAATGTGAAACTTAAACAGCAAAAAATTGTCTCTAGATTATAGCTGACTCTTCATGAAATAGGATGTTAGATACAGAGATAAGAGTAAGTGGAGCTGTCCAGCAGAAGTGACAAAATGTATGGAAATGTGGTTTTGTCTGTAGATCTGAAGGATCCTTTTCTGTTTTTAAGATCGTGTAATTTTCCACAGAGATATCACTTGGTAGTCAACCTAAGGTACCTGAGCTGTTATAGTCTTAAAACTAAGCCTAAATATGTTTTAAACCCTAATCTCTTGGAAGCAGTGAAATTTCTTATGTAAAACCACTTGCAACACAAAACTGAAAAGCTCTTCGATCTTTCAAAAGAAAGGGACTTTATGGAAGTAGAGAATGGCAGATGAATGGGAAAGCCAGGGGATCCTAGGATTTCTAGCCAAGGCTTTGGAGAAAAATTGCAGGTGCACATTCTACCTTTGTTTTTTCATTCTTTGAAGAGCTTAAGTTCACATCTGTGTCTTTTTATTAGAGTAATTTTGTATAGCAGGTGCACTTTTATATGTAGGGCTTGGAACCCGCCTTTGTAATGTCCATTGTGTTTCCTTCAGGATAAAGAGAAACTGGAAATCTGCAAGCTGAATGATCCTCCATCAGCAGAGACAGTAAAGGACATGATCAAATATGCCAGGAACGTGATTGAGGAATTCAGGCGAGCCAAACACTACAAATATATCCTTTGTCTTACCCTGACTCCACTGGTGTGTGACCTGAAAATCTTGCCTGCTGGACTTCAGAAGTACGTGCAGAAGAAATACTATGACCTGTAGAAATTAAACTTATCTCTGTCCTCTTTGTGTCTGAAGGCATTACCAGGTAGTTGTGTAATGAGAGGCCATCGATATATTGCATTCCTTGACTTCTTCCCACCCCCTAGTGAATTACTGGAGATCTGTGAGCTCAGCCTGGACAAGATGGGTGCAGTGTTTGAAGACAGCAATGTTTATATGTTACATATGATGTACCAGGCCATGGGTGTCTGTCTCTACGTGCAGGACTGGGAAGGTGCACTCTGTTATGGACAAAAAATTATCAGACCCTACAGGTAAATATGAGAGACTATTTTTTTTAATGCTTTAATTCAGTAATCTGAACACTTAAAACAAATTTAGGCAGAGATCATTTCTTTCAGTATAAGTTGTATAAATACTCTACCTGTGATACCACTACTCAAAAAGGAATATTTAAATGCTGGGACAGTGTTTGTTACTATCAGAATGCATCTGCAAATCGCAGGACTGACTTTGAAATCCTTGCTTTGGGTTCTCAAAATAATTTTGTGCCACCTTGGGTGCTGTGCTAATTCTGCTTAGCTGGATAAATACTGGTCTCTAAAATATTGTAATCTTTTACTGAAGAAGGGCTTCAAATTGCATCTACAGTCGGGATTTTTTTACAAGGTAATGGAGGCAAAGGCTGTGTTGCTGTCAGCCTCCCACGGTCTCCCAGCCCTCTCTCTCTGCAGCAGCACAGTGGGCACGGCTGCAGGAGAGCACAGCCCCGTCCCAGGGCTGGGGCCGAGCAGCAGAGGGAGCTGGAGCCGAGCTCAGCTCCTGCACTCCGAGCCGGGGGTGCCCCCTGTCCCTGATCCCGCTGCCCTAGGGCTGCAGGCGTGGGAGAATGCCCAGGCTGAAGCCCTGTGTGGGGCAAGGCAGCACACAGCTTCTATGGGAGATATGAACACCGTTTCTGGTAAAATTCCCTGTTTTTGCAGTAGTGAGCCCGTTCATTAGAGGCAGCCAGTAATGCTGGCTGTGTCTGGTCCTGCCGTGACTCTCCCAAACAGATTCTCGTCTTGAGACGTGACTTTCCTGCCAGCTGGGGGGAGCGCAAGAAAAGCTCTCCCTTTGGAACAGATGCCAACATAAAGTCACAGATCACTTGGCAGAGTGCAGTGATACAAAGAAGGAGCCAACATTCCCCCCCTGGGGGCTCAGTACTATTTATCTTCCTTGGGACTTGCCCAGCTCCTCTGGCTCTGAGCCTGGCATTCCAGGTCAGCTCTGGCGAGGCGGGCTGTGCCCGCTCAGTGTGTGAGCACAGACTGCCGTGTGTGCCCCGCACGCTGCGGAGGGCCCCTCGCTTCCCAGCCCTCCAACCATTATGGAGCACACAGAGCCACTGCTGTGGGTGCAGGGTGGCTCCAAAAACTCATCACAATGCAGGCTCTCTCTGTAGCTGGCTAGATTAAAACTAGTGGCAGAAAGTCGTTGCCATCTGACAGCTGTTCAGAGGCATATGGTAGCTTCAGTCCAATTCCCAGCTGACAGGCGTCCCCATCCCAGACACAATTGGCACTGGCTCTTGGCAGTCACGGCGGAGGGGATGAGCGCTGAATGGGCAGGGGCAACGAGAGGCAGCTTCCTGCCCCATGAGAGGGGGACAGGGGCTGGGAAAATGCTATGAAACTGCCAAGGTTGATAAAGCTGAATTTCTTTCTCTCTTGCAGTAAACATTATCCCTCCTACTCGCTCAATGTTGCCTCCATGTGGCTGAAATTAGGGAGACTGTACATGGCGCTGCAGAACAGGACGGCTGGAGTTAAAGCCTTGAAGAGGGTATTTATTGCCTGGTTTCTCCATTAATAGCACCAGCTCAGCTATGGGGTCATTGAAACACTGTGTGCTTTTCTGTCAGTGAGCCTGGCGTGGTAGGAAATGCACCATGTGTTAATACATTTGGTCACTGGATTTTTGGCTCAGATTTGGTTTTTCAAGAGATGGAGTATGGGTCTGCTCTTGGGTGCCTTTTCACAGTGGGCTCCTACTGCAGCAGCTGGAGCGAGAATTATGCTTAAACATTTGCTCTGAGTTCTTCACTGAGCTAGAGCTGCACTAGTGTAAATGAAGCAGAACCCTATCTTCCCCTCATTTGCTGGGTAAGGACAGGAAAAATGCTTGGCTCTTATTAAAGGCACACAGTGAAGTCTGTGATTTCTATATCCAACTTAAACTAGGCATGCTTTGGTGGTTATTTGTTCTGGAACCAATCGATTTTTACATAGCTGAAGGGAATTCAATGCATCTGGTAATGCTGAAATTGGCAAATACAGCATTTTGGTTTTGTATTTTTCTTCACCCCTTTTTATAGTCTGTGCCTTATTCTTTAGTTTTTTATTCTTCTATTGTTTTATTGGCCCATACTATGTTTCTGGATTATTTTCCCTTATTGTTGTTGGACAGAAATTTATTTTAGTTTCTTAAGCATCAGTGACTACTGTAGCATATAATGACTCAGTGTGGAATGTCACAATGTATTTATTTCTTCTTGCTTTTTAGATGCTGGCAAGTTTTTAGCCAGCAAATAACAGCACCATCCAACCATGGTGAAAGATGCTAGAAAATATATGCTCTAAAATTTAACTGTTACCTAGTTTGAAATTGGCATAGGTTTTCCTTCACTGTGGTGTTAAACCCTTGAGTAGAAATGGGAATTGTGCCAGTAGGAGCATGGGATGGGGTGTAGGGAACTGTGAGGTAGATTTGTTGGCATAGTTAGTTTCCTAACACAAACATTTTCTAATGACTCACTTCCAAAAGCTGTCTACAGGAACTGCCCAAAGTTATCCCAGCCTCTGATGTTTGGGATTTAGTGGAAAAGCAAACCCATTGTTCCCTGTCAGTTTGTGAGCAGCTCATCCAGAAGGTCCTCCTTTCTTTTTTTGGGCAGGAGGAGGGGTGGAGTCATTTCTCGCTGCTGAGGTGGAACCAAAAGCCCTTATTGTACTGACTTAACAAATACAAGAGCATAAAAGTTTCCCAAGGATGAAATGACTAAATGCTCAGAGGGCCAGGATACTGCAGTTCCTTGCTCTGTCTTAGCACTGTGGTCTTTTAACATTCTCAGACTTACACTGAACTTTCTTCTCAGTTCTGTCTAGTGCTGCCTTTTATCACATCTTTTCTCAAGTGGAAATCTTGCCCCTGAACACACTCTGCAGGGCAGGAAAGGTGCCAGTCAGGAGGTTTGGCTGCCTCTCAGGCCTGGAGCAAGCTGCAGGTGAAACACCAGGGAGTTGGACACAGCAGCATCTGTCCCAATCTGAGGGGACTTCTTTTGCCTAAGAAGTTGCTTTCACTTCTAAACCATTGGCAGCCCCTGGAAGGAGCAGAGGCTTTACAGACTCAAGTCTGAAATGCCTCAGCATTACTCCTGTACTAGGCCTGCATGTGTCTGACAGCTCAAGGATAAATTGGTAGGAGCAAAGCTCACTCTGATACTGCCTAAGTCCTCTGCTGGAATATTACCCACTGCACTTGCAGTTTTCTGTCCTGGAGCTGGTTGCATTCAAAGTAGTTTTGTCAGGAATATAATTTTGAAAGGTGCTTTGGGCTCCTTTAAGATCAAAGATGTATTCTCTGAATATAAAACCTTTATTACTTAGTTTTGAATTTCATTTTATTTCCTACTGGGTTTATGACTACAAGGGGACAAAAAGTAGCTAGAGGTGTCAGACTGCTTCAAACCTCTAAAGAGAGTATTTATAGCCTGGTGTTATATATGAATCAATTGTGTGAATATTTTTTTTTCTTTTCATAGGCAATTGCTATCATGGAAGTAGCACATGGGAAAGATCATCCATACATTTCAGAGATCAAAAAGGAATTAGAGGACCACTGAGCCTTTGAATCTATGCAATCCTTCAAACCTTTATTTAAAAAGCCTTGTTATGGAAACCTTCAGGAGCACTTTGAAAAGCGGTAGAGTATGAACACAGCTCTGTCCTATAATTGGAATGACAAACACACTTAGGCCTGGCTTCCACACATCTACAATTGCCTTTTTTTTTTTTTTTAAGGAAGCATCCATGGTTTCTTAAAGGTTATGCCTCTTGACAGCTCATATGCAAAAATGGCCATTTTTTCTTTAGGGATGTTGGTGTGGATCTTGTGTAAAGTAAATAAAGTGGTCTTGGCCCCTCTTGATTCCACTCGTACACTTAAATGGGTGCAATAGTTTTGAGATATGTACTTTTGCCCAAATAGTTTTACTTAATCTGACAAATTAGCAAAAGCCCTACATTTTCTGTTGTGGTTTGGTATCCATTTCCTTTTTTTCTTGCATCGTTTTTATTTGCAGTGGTTTAACTTGAAAGAGAGGGGAAATGGGGTGATGAATTCTGTACATTTTACAGCAAAGCCGCCAATGTGCCCTCAACCAGTTAATCTGCAGGTCCATCACTGCTCCTGGCAGATGAGAATTCATCACAGTAAAGACCTAAAGCTCAGCTTCTTGTACAGAAAATACTGACACCTCTGTTGGAGCTTGAAGGCTTGCACAAGACATGAACTTCTGGCTTTTTAGTCTCCTTTATAGGTTAAACTGAGTTATTGCAGAGGAGAGCTCATATTTCCTTACAGCCATACTTTCACCTCCAATGGATTACAACTATTGTAATAATATGTTAGCAATTATTTTTAAGAGAGGAACAGGAACACTTTCTGAGGAAAAAGTCCAGACCTTAGCTTTCTCTACCCATATATAAAACAAGAGGCTTTTTTCCCTCCATTCAGATCAAGGGCAAGAGTTTGCTTTTAAGGATGAGGGGGAAAAAAAGTATAGTTGTAAACTTCCAGCAACAACATTGAAATACAGTGGACAATAAAATTACCTGCCCATTCCTTACTGTTTTCACAGCCTATAAAGTATGATGAGAAAGAGAACATATCACCCTTATGAACTGCATTGTAATTTCTTTCTTGCAAGCACTGCTCTGAAAATAAAACTGCTAGAACAAGGGTTTGTCAGCTCATTTTGCTGAAATCTTTCATTGCTCTCCAGCCAGCAGTTGTTGCTGGAGTACATAAAACTGCACCAGATCTACAATTCTAGAAAGCCAAGGCCATTTAACTACAGCCAAGCCTAGGAAGAGGGCACTAGCTGACTATTTTTATCCTAACTTTGTCTTGTCAAATAAACTCGCTCTTGTCTTGGGAAATAATACCTTCACTTCAGCAAGTCTGTCCAGAGCACAGAACACGCTTCAACACCAAAGAACTGGATTAGCTGAACAGGAGGCAGCAGTGGGAGCCTTGCCCCTGTGAAACTTGGATTCTATTTACAGAAGTTTTTTCAAAGCTCACTGTGGCCCTGGCTGTGCCTATCAGTTTAACATGGGAAACCAACTCAAGCAGTGTAGGTGCAAATACAAAACCCTTAAACTGATACAGAAAAGAACACAAACATTGTTTTCCTTGAAAAAATGGTTTATTGTATACTGTGAATATGAAGGACAGATTTACCAAAAAAACCTTAGTGACTGAAGACATTCTCACATTTGCAAAAGCATATAAGAAACTATTTACACAAAGGCAGTGAAAGGGGTAAAAAAATTATTGCAGTCAATTAATGCTGATAGAACTTTTTATTATAAAAAGAGAAAGAAAAGAAACAGTGCAAAAATACTGTCAAAAGTAATCAGTTCTATACACAAGATAAAACTGACAAGCATAAGCTTATGTACTGATATGAATAATACATTAGGATATAAAATAGCATGCATAGATTTTTTTTAGAGGCTTTCAATAGCATAGAATAGTTCTGCCATTCAGCCCTAACAGGAGGGAGTGGGGGGCAGGAAGGGCACATAACTGATGTCTCATTTCTCTACAAAATGTGTACGTACAATGAGGTGGTGAGATTCAGATCACTGTTTTGTGCTAAACTGTCAGGTACAGAATTACAGAACAATTAAAACAGGAGGCATCAAAATACTGAAGTAAAACAGGACAGTAAAATCCAGTGACATAAACATGTTATCTCATTTAACACATTCCACACAATAACATATGGGAATATTACAGTCATCTGCATGTGTAAACTTTTTCCTTTGTAAAATAACCAAAGAAAGGTACTTTACTAGTGAGGAAAATGTGTTTTCCATATGGAGCAATCTCAACAGGATAAACATCCTCTTACCAGTGTTTCTGGCACTAAAGATTTGCTTTGTTTTAAAGACCAAGCAGAAGCAAGAAAATACTTTTATTTAATATACACAAAAAGGAAGTTTTTATACATTACATCTATAAGTTGTGGAACTCACCAGCACAGGACATTGTGAAGGCCAGAGGAATAAATGGCTTCTAAAGACAAGATCATGTGATTCATGGAAGATGGATCCATCAGTACACAAGTGAGCAGGATACAGCTTTGGCCTCAGGAAGCCCCTCAAGGACTGGCTGCCAGGTGCACCAGAGGGGCTGAGCACCCTTTTCTAGACGCATCCCTGTTTCTTCCTCAACTACCAGCCACTGTCTAGGTCAGGGGGTGCCCCCCAGCCTGACATGGAAACAGTTCGTGGGAAGCATTTCCCTTTTCTGCCTGCCTGCCTAATAAAGGAACACAACCCCTGAAATACCTGGAGCTGACTGTCCAACCACTGAGTCCTTACCCAGGTGAATCAGTGGCAGTCCTTCCCTTGCTGGTACATAGTGCTGGAATGCTCCAGTGGAAGCTGCTATTTATCACTGATTTCCAGTTCACTCTCCAAAGGCAAAGTCCTGTTGTTAAATCATGTGGGAAACTTTCAGTGAGGGTGCACATAAAGCACAAGCAACAAAACTTCAAAGAAATGCCAGTCAAAAAACAGCTGAGAGAAACCAATGGAATTGTAATCTAAGATACTACAGAAACACTGACTAAATTTATTTACTTTAAATATTTATATAAACACTGCTATTTTTGACATGTGTACTGTTTTGTTTCACAACCTAACAATAGATTACTTATGGTTAATACCTCCATCTTGTTTGCCCCACAGCCATCTGTTCCCTTTCTCAAAACCCAATCCCTGCAAGCAGCTGCATGTGTAATGTCCTATCCTATAGATGGCATCTATAGCTCTCTTAGCACCAGATCCTACAGGAAAACCTCTCTAGAAGGCTAAGAGGGAGCTGGAAACAATTGCCTTTGGGGTTCTGGACTCACAGCCTTTCTCTTACTGACATCAAAACCTATCCCAAACTCCCTATGCCTCAAAGTATACACCAGCAGCTTCATATTCATTTTTGTAGAAGAGTGGTCAAAGGATGTTTTCATGCAGTCCTTCCTTTCATGGTCAGCTCAGGAATTTGCTCCTGCAATGTGACGCAGCCTTTATTTCCTGCAGTGGGTGCCACCCTAGCCTTTTTTTATCCACCAAGATAAGCGGCAAAATTGAACTCAGACCTCCCTCAGTGATGCATGAGAGCTGCTACAGCAGAGATGAGCCTGATGATTCCACTTTCTGAGCACACAGACCACAAACTGTTAGCGAGGCTGACAACAGCTAATTCAGTCATCATCTCCTCCCAGGAGACCAGTGGGAAGTCGGCTGCTGGAAATGCGGCATCGTCTGTAGCTGCTGAATTTTCCCTACAGGTTTCTGTGCTATATCCAAGTACAAGATTGCCCATCAGCATTTCTTTTAGGGTTGCTTGTGGACTACACAGACACAGCAGGTATTGAATCAAAAAACAATGTCCTGGCTGACAATGACCATCGCTATTGAAGCACTTAGGTTGGAAAAGAGTGAGTAAGTCTATGCTTTGCCATTTGCATTTCTGTTTGTTTACAAGAAAGTAATTAAAAAAACCCCAACTTTTGAAATCATGCAAATACTTAATATTATTTGTAGCTGAGGCAGCTGATTTAAATAAGTAGAACAGAAATGCACTTCAATATACTTCAAGGACTGTGTTGGCAGTAGGTTGAGTAAGTTCCCAGAGATGTGTCTTCTGCCAGCTAAAATTAGTTTAGGGAACTTCTGATAAGGCTGAGCATTTAGGATCCCTGTATACCTATATAGGAAGGTATTTGTGGGAAGGAGCTTTGTCTTTACTCAAGTAATTGAGGACAAGAGATGCCAAAACAAGCCTTTGTAGGACCTGAAACAACTAGGACCTGAGCAGCTGATGTCCACCATCCTCCAGTGAGACTGATGGAGGGCAGAAACAGGATCCCCACAGCACTGAGCAGCATCACAACACAGCTGTCATCTCTCCCATCCCTGCTCGAACAATGGGAGGCATGAAATGCTCAGACCATAGCTAACCAAAACTCTGATGCCAGCACCTCAATACAATAGTGGGTAAGAGTTTAAATTAAAAAGGCCAAGGGTGTTATATACAGATGAAGAGTGCACTAAAAGGAAAATAGACACAATGGATTCCCAAGCCAGACTTACTCATCCACTGCAAATTCTCTCTTGGAAAGCATCAGGGAGTGTAGGCTGAACATGCCAGACTGCAAGGTGGGTGCCCTGGGAGAAGCCTGCTTGTGTCAAAGTTCCATTCATTGATGAATCATTGTGACATTTTCAATCCAGAGTTTACTCCAAATGGATGAAACTGATCTCAAACTAGTGTTATGCCTTGATGTTAAAAAAACATGCAACACAACAAACAGCAACTCCAAACTATTATTTTCTCCTCAAGGGTTCTGCTGTTTAAAAGCCTGCAGGACAGGAACTTAACAGCACTGTTGCTTTAAGACTCATGTGTTCATTCCTGCTATGACTAAGAAAATTGGATGCAAAGTGCATTTTCCTGTCACTCTCTAAAGGTTAGGAAATACTGCCCAAGCAATTTTGGCCTGATAAAACTACAACAGGTTCAAAGTGAGAAGGCTCATTTTTTCCTTTACAAAACTGTATCACATTTCAACCATAAAACATCAGCATGCTGAGGGCTGCTTGTAAGCTGGGGTGGAAAGGAACCTCTGAAGACATGCACCAGCCCAATTCACTTATGATATTAACAGATCTAGTCAAGATAAAATCTAGCAGCGAAAAATACATTGAAGTCAGATGAAAGGAAAAGTTTAAAATTACCATTCTTTGACATTGAAAGGGAAAAAGTGACTCACATTGGCCTCTATCTACCATACCAGCCACATTAGGAGTTAATTGGAAATGACTGTTTACTACATGGCCACTTATTTGGCTCATTAACAGGCACTGACTTAATTTGGAAAGGATTTTTAGTGCCTTTTTCTAATTAATGTTTTTCTAAGACACCTATGATGCATCTTTGCATTAAAAACATTTGCTTCATTTTCTTCCCTTCAAACACAGCTCTTCACACTCTCTTATGCAATAACTTCCCTGTGCTCACTGTAGCAGCAGAAATACACATTTCAGCCAAGAGCAGCTGAATAATAAGACATAGGAACAGATTCTTTTCCCTCCTGATTTTCTGCTTCTCACATCCAAGTGGAGCAATGGGACTTGACAGCTCTGAGTTCAAACTTAATTCATCATTAGGAAATTATTCAAAAAGTTATAACGAGATAACTAATTTAATACACTTTGCTTCAAGGTTTATTCCTTGGCTTTTCTCCCAGATATAAAGCATCTCTCTGCAATTATCATGCAGATGCTGCTGAAAAGACTTTAAATGGTTGCTGCTAATTTAACAAGAGATATGTTGGCACTGGCAGAAAAAATTAGAGGAAAACTGAAGTTGACTGAAAACTCAACTGATCCCTAAAAAGAACATGGTCAAGGTCTTACAGCAAAATAATTCCTCTCCATTTGTTGGCTACAAGTCTTCACCAGAAACTTTGTCATCTTCGTTGGGCCTGTATTGCAGAACACCAAACCAACACAGTGCTGGTTTTAAGCACATTTAAGAAACATTCTGGTACAGTACCTTAGCTTAAGCTCCCCACTAATTTTAGTCCCTTTAGTGCTGAAATTAAGAGTGCTTGTAAGCTTAAGCCTTTGTACATTGACCAGGGTTTGGAGGTAGGGATGCAACAGAAAAGCAAGAATAGGATTAAAATATTAAAAGTATCTGGGGAAGGGATACTGAGAAAGGTGATTTCACTATGACAAAGTAACTGCATTGCATCACGTGCCCTGAGAGGCTGTGAAATCTTCACCTTTGAGAATTCTGAAATTGGATGTGACCCTGGACGAGCCTATCCAAGTTTAAAGTCAGCAGTGGGGTGAGCGGGGCTGGGTCCAGAGACCTCCAAGGTTCCTCTTTAGCCTGACTCCTTCTCTAACCATCCGACAATAGTTCACAGCTGGAGATGCCTCATTTAAATGAGATTCCTTTTCTACAGGAGGTGAGCCTCAAGGCAATAAGACTTTCAGTGTAATTACTGAGAAGGTGCATGATTTGGCTTTTTTTCCCCAGACACATTTGGTTGAAAATCCTCTCAGACCAGCAGTTATTGGAAAGACTCATTCACTGACTTCAGCCTGCTGTAGGTCACTGCACTTCACCCTACATTGCTTCTTATGAATCCCTTCAAGGGTTGCACACAGCAGCAAAAGGCCTCCTTTAAAAGATCCAATATTGATTTTTTCAAGGACTAATCTAAAACCACAATTCCTGTGGAATTTTAACAGTTTAGCACCCAAAACACTCTGTCCTCACAATGTCCTGTGCTTGAGCCCTCTGTAACGTGCCCAGCTTCACGTGCAGAAGCTCAGGTCTCTGTGCTGTGCACCCTCAGCTTCCACTTACACACAGCTGTAGCTGACATCTAGCAGGTCTTGTTTTTACCAGGGAAGCCACACACTGGGTCCAGAGCGTCCTTACGTGAGAAAAAGCCCACTGCCAAATAACTGTAGGTTTCAGGAGCTGTGTAGCAAAATAAAAGCCAGCAAACTACCTTTACAAAGGATTGCTTTCCTTACAGACATGTTACAATGCAGACCAGTCATGTCAAATGTGGTTCACTTTGAACGTAGCTATAAGTTTTACAAGTTATTAAAGTAATTCAAAAGTTATTCCAAGAAAAAATAAATTATATCTTGTATAAAATAATCCATGGGAGACTAGTAAAGAACCATCATTCCTTACTTTCAAGACAACTTTAAAAAGTGCAATATATGCACACAGTGTTGTCAAGGCAGTTCCCCTTGTTCATCAGTAATGTTCAATCAGATCCACAAAGCTGGGTCTGGGATGTTTAAAAAGATTAAATAAGTCTCGAGTTTTGCAGGAATTGTATGAGCACTTGGTAGACAAATTTGTATTGGGCTATGGTCTGGATCATAAACACTCTCTGCTCCCGCAGGTGTCTCAGCATCACAGGAACGTCCATTTTCTGTAAAGCAAAGGGGAAAAAAAAAGCATAAGGATGTGGGCTCATTAAATCAAACAACTAATGCCTCAAGTATCAGTTATCTGACACAGGGAACTATACTACAGTTACAGAAAACAAAGATTCCGTGGACAAAATTAAATGTGCAGGCAAAGATACAGATCCTTTCACTAAAGGAGAAGGGAGGGAACTCACTGCCACCAAAAGATACATAAACTCAACATCTGACCTCCCACAGCCAAGTGTATGTTAACAAATAACCCTCCAGGAGAAATAGGTCTGTGAAGTGAAACAAGGACCTAGTATCCACAATTACATGTTTTGCAGACTCCAGACCAGCATCCATTTGTTGCCACCTACTGAATATCCACTGGGACACATTAGGGGTTCTCCAAGAAGGCATCTTCCAGCTTAGTTTGATCCAAAAGAAACTCACTTGTGTGCCCTGAAATGCTCTGCAGCAGGAACTAAAGGACAGTAAGTAGGCAAGATAAGGAGATCCACTGGGAAGGGACATCCCTAAGCCCATCGAGCACACTGGGGCACAGGCAGCCTACAATGGTCTGAACTCAAAACCAAATGAGTTCTGTGAAACAGAGGTCCATGAAGTAAAGATTTAGAAATCACTGTACATTTCATTAGGATGCTACCATCAGATTTCTGGCATTTAGGGAGCCAAAAACCTATGATGCTGTTGTGTTTTATCTGTTACAACAGGTACATGAGGAGCTATTGAGAAGCTGTTGAGCCATGAAGCTCAGCCCGCCAGGCTCAAATTCAAACAGTGTGTAATGTGAGCCAAGCTGAGGGACACAAACCTTCTATGGCAGCAGCAAATGTGAGCACTAAGGTACACACTGGTTTAGAGGAAGTTCTTAAGCAGTTCAAGATATAAAACTGAAGAACAGCTACCCTATCAGGCAACATAAACTGCACTTTGTATTGCCTGCTTGCCATTGCAGAAACACCAAGAGGAGCTTAGCAAGTCTTTGAGATTCCTGCTAATCCTTGGAGGCCCAACCAAGCATGGAATCTGCTTCCAGGCACATCTGAAGTTTCCTGGAAAGTTTAAAATAAAAGTCACGCTGCATATCCATTTCTGTCCATATATATAAAAGTCAGAATCTCCACTCCATGTAAACAAGTATTAACTCATAGGCTATCACTTTCTGAAAACAAGGCCAAATATTCTGCCACATACCCCAACAAGCTGTTATTAAAGGACATCTCCAGAGAGTCAACGAGTGTAAATATTTGAGATGAGTAATGTCATATTATTACCAAACAAGTGCAAAGAAAAATGGAAACTCATTCCAGTGAACTTGGCCTCCCTGTGGACTCAGGTGCTTACAAAATGGTTCTTGCTGAGCAGAGTCATGTGGAACCTGATCTCACCTGAACAACTACAACAAAAATGCAGGCCAGCCTTGACCTGCACAGAGTGTTCCTCTCTCAACTTCTTGGTGCATGACAGCTCATTGGTTTTAGTGGGCACACAGCAATCCATGCACCTCCTCAAAATGGAGATGGCTTTGCCTTATCTCAGAAATGGAGGAAAACCCCATCGTGCCTATTCAGCCTTGCTATTTATAGCCACCTTAGTATTTGATTCCAGGTAAGCAGAATCCTTAAATTCACCTTCATTACAATGTACTTGTAAAAAAAATAAAAAAATACACCTAATGCTCTGTTAAGCTGCACTTGCAAACAGAACAAACAAAAATGCTACTTATTTCTGCCTTCCAAACTAAAGACCTCCCATGCGAAAACATGCTGTAGGATGCAATCATGAGTTAATGTCCCAGTGCCAAGTCTGGACTAAAAGTTGATAGAGCAGGTTCTCAATTACTTTCTTGTACTATGTGCCTACAGCAGTAAGGATGTAATGATGTGACATTTACTTGCCATGCAGCAGTTACTGAAACTCTATCCCTGCAATGAGATACAGCTTTAGGCTCAACCAGCCGTTGCCCAGAAGCCACAGTGACTGAAGCTGTATAGAATTTGATTAAACATGGCTTTTTACCTAAACCTGAAACTTCAGGCTCAGGAGTTCTGATTTTTGTTCCAGCACTGTTGCAGGCTTTCCAAAATGGTCTATATCAAGATTTTCAAACTCCCTTCCAATTTTCCTTCACTGCTGAAATGTTAATACATTTGCTTGCTAGGACACTTCTGTGAAAGCCAGTTCCTAAGACTAAAACATTTTAAGTAATAAGTAATTCTATTTCAGGAAAAAAACTACTACAAAATTCAACTGTAGTCAATTCAACTACAAAATAAACAAATTAAAAGGAACCCCTCTGTGCAGAATCTGTCACAGACTGAAAACATACTGTCAAGATTTAATTTTTTTTTTTTAAATTAACAAACCAAAAATATTAACTTGGTACAATCTAGAGAACCAAAGCCCTTAATGAAAATTGTATTTAACGTTAATGATGATTTTCATTATTAATCAAGAGAAAAGAATGCTTTAATTAAGGGACATCACAGCACTACTGAGCACTACCATCAGGTCCTAGTGAAGCTGATGAAAACTCATATGAATGAAGTCAAGGTTCACCCCCATGCTTAGATGTTGAGGCGCTGCCTTTGCCAAAGCTACGCTTTGCCCAATGGGTGATTTCTGTGAACCACAGACTGATTTCTGTTAACCAAGGTGGCCAGACCTTGTTGCACAATCCTTAGAGTTTGCTTCTGTGCACATATAGAGGGTGCTGTAAAGCAGACACAGCTACACTGATGCTCACAAGACATTCAAGGATGGCTTTTTTTAACTCTACAATTTTCCTCTGGCGTGCAGAAATTTCAGGACTGCTGTGTGAACAACAGAAGCAATCACTTGCATGTAGGAGTGCATATCAAAAGTCAGGCAGGCTCAGGAGTCAGCCCCACACTGGAGCAGCTACTGAGCAGCAGTCAGCACTGGGAGGCTGCTGGATTCCCAAGGCACATCCCTGTGAGCTCTTTTTTGGCCAGGCTACCTCCTCCTTTCCCTTTCTCCCCCAGCTGCCTACCCTCAAATAAAAACCAGAAGAACATATTGTCAGCTGTGACACAGATCTATGGGACAGCTTCAACTTTGGTGAGGCCCAAGCAGAGCTGGAGGAGGTTTATCCCAGCTGATGTGAGCACAGGATCTCTAGGGATCTTGTAACTTCAGAATGATGAGCTGGTGGAGTCCTCAGTCTTCCCTGAACTCACCCAGTGGCTGATTATTGGGAGGGGCAGATAATATATGTCTATTTGTCATTCTTGCTGCATTCTTATCTCTACAAGCAGCTTTGGTCTTTGAGCATTTTCTCTGGCAAGAGAAATCCCTGGTTTCACAGTTGTCATGAAAACCATGTGGCACGTTGCTAGTCAAGATGTGATGTTCTTCCTAGTCAGTTTCCCAGTGACTGATGAAAATTAAGTTGCTACCCATGGTTACTCTACTGGGACTCTTGTTCTCAATCCAGACTGTGTTCTCATAATGCTGGCTGCAAATCCTAAAGCCCTATTCCCCACAGGAATACATAAATAAACTCATTCTTAAAACACAGTTAAATTTCATTCCAGGTGAGATTACAGTCCATACAAGAGAGAGGAAGGAGGCCAAGGAGAGAATTTAGAGAGCTTTAAACTTCAGTTAAAAGAGCAAGGACATTATTCTCTAGCCTCTCTCAGGTAGTAAACACACTGTCTCCAGACTTTTAATTAAATACAGGTATGAATTAGACTAAATTCTTAAAAGAAAGAAAAAAGCCCTGACTTTGAATGTATTAAAATAATCCTAAAAACAAAATGCGTATCATCAACTATACAGAAAACTACAGCAAGTAACCCGCCATGGGGAATCTCTGCCTCTCACATTTAGGGTCCTTGTCTTGCTCACAAAGGTAAAAAGAAAGCACTTCAATACCTATTAATTTCAAGAATTAAAAAGAAATGTAGCCAGTTAGCCAAGGGACGAGCTCAGGGTTTGAAAAAGAAGCTGACTTACGTCGTTATGCTCCAAGCAGCCAATCATGAGCTCTGTCAGGATCACCACCCCAGTCCTGCCCACCCCTGCGCTGCAGTGCACCACGATGGGAGGGTTGCAGGTGTTGCTGCTGTCCAGCACGCTGTTGGTGTGCCGGCGCACCGACTGAATCTCCTCCAAGTAAGCTGCAAGAGAAAAAACAGGCAAGGTTGCCCACATCTACATGTCTAAATGTAAAAATTAGGAGGGGAGGGGAGGAGGAAAGAGAACATGAAAAGGTTATTCTCTGTCAAAATGGCAATAATTTACATTTTTTACAACATAATAATTATCTTGGCTAGGGTGCACTGAACAGCACTGCATCCAGCAAGTACCAGCTGGGTGTCAATTATTACTTGGGAGCCTGCTTCTTTAAATTAAATAGTTCTTTTAAAAAATTAAATTCTGTTTTCCCCTTTGCAAATCTCCAGGTCCCCTAAGCAGATGATTCTAGACATTACTTACAGCAATTCCTGCTATTAACAGGCTGGGATCAAAACAACAGCTAAGTCCCATTGAAACTGCTGCCTGTCAAAGCAAGTATCAGATGGGAAGCAAGCATCCATCTGCCCTGTTTCCTCTCTTCCTTCTCCCTTCTAGACTGTGACAGAATCTCCCCCCACTCTCTGCTCAGGGTTTGTTTCTCAATAGCTATGAGCCCTTCTGGGAGATCACTGCTTGGTTTTCCTGAAGCCATTTGTAGAAAGCTCAGGACTGATGAACAGCTGCCTTGTGTGGCTGTCCCAGCATTGTTCAACACATTCTACTGTTAGACCATGCCGAGAACCTCACGTGCTGCAAGCTCACTTGGCTTCCCAGTAGTCTGAGTGGGAAGTGAGACCCGAGCTGAACTCTCCTGCTCTGACCCTTGGCGTCAGGGGACTGCAGCCCCAGCTGTCCTTTCCCCCCAGGCAGGATGGGGCTGGAAGCCTATCAACATCAGAAAAGCTGCATTTTAATGCACACAGGGAATGGGACTCTAATCGGTGGCAAACAATGGGAGAGAGGAAATGGGGACAATCAGGTTCCAATTACTGCCATGCCCAACCACAGCTACAGGGCTTGGTAGGAGCAACAAAGTATGAAACAAATGAGAAATTGGGCAATAGCTACTCCTTGAAGACACATTCCCTGGTGCTCCTTTGCTGAAACTGAAATGTCATTTTTTATTTTTTGCCTTAGTGGCAGATCTGGGGAAAGGAGGATGCACTGTTTACATCGAGCTTGTACCATGCACAGGAGAATGCATCACTAAGGGACTGTATCTGTGGCAAGACTAAAGTAGAACTAATGGACCTTCCTGAGAGAGGACTTAGCTGCAAAGTTTTCAGGAACTAAGAGGGCAGGCATCTCCAACACATCAGTACACCATGTACAGACTCCTTCAGTGGTAATTTAAAGATTCCTGCATCGTTCTCTACTGTACTGCCAGAGATGTGTCTTAAGCTAAATAATGGTTGAATTCCTATTACTTAATATGGGAATGCTTATTACTTGGTAAGAATCTGGAAGTGTTATTAACACATTACAGATGAATATAATTGCTGTATTTTCAGTAATGTATGAACCAGGACCATATGTAATTGGAGAGGCCCTTAAGCATTGCCTGGGTACATGTGGTTACAAGAGTGGCAGTGAGTTCAGACTTACTGCATTGTGATAGAGCCCTCTGCTCTTTTGCAAAAGGGAAAACTAGAGGAGATGAGCCATATTTCAACAGCAACTGATCCTCTCTCACCCAGACCTTTCTAATCACATTTGTGTACAGCCTATTATCTCCTACACTCATTAGGGAGTTGGGCAATGGCAGTAACTTACACTGACAGATCAGCCAGCAGAAGTATCCTATTATTTATATTTCCTGAGTTTTTGGCATTGCTGTTGCCTTGGATTTTTTCTCCTGCTAATCACCTTAGCTCCTACCTCTTGAATCTCACTTTTTTTTTCCTCCAAATTGCAGCAAAGTATAACCTAGTTACCTAGTTGAGGCCTGTATGCCACAGCAATAACCATTTGATATCAATCCCAGCCGTAACTAGGTACAGTGAACTGAATCCAATGCAAACAATAGTTTTCTTGATGTATCTTATCATGCAAATTAAAGAAATCTTACATAAAAAGCCTTGGACTTCTTCTGGACACCCATGGTCTGGCCAGTCAGTATACTGCAAATGCCACACTGTCCTCTCTTGTCCGGAGAGAAGATGCTTGACCTTCAGACCAGTAGTTGCAAAGCAGCCAGAGTCTGTGCGGAACTTGGTTGTCACCTTGAACTTCCCATAGGTGGCTGAGCTGTGCTTAGAGCCCAGTTTAGGCCAGTAACGATGGCTCTTACTTCTTCCTCCCTCCTTGATAACAACACAAGACAAAAAGCCATTAGTTCCTGCAATTATAACTCTCTACAAACAAAGGGCATAAAACTCTGCAGATAAGCCAAGTATTCTTATTTCAAAGTAGTGGAAGACCAAGGAGCATCCCACAAAGTAAAGAAAATACCCATTAAAACTTAAACCTCTCAGCCATGTAACATATTTTCTAAGTGTAAAACTACTTGCAGAACTAACTCGTGTCTCATGACAGCTACTGCCTACAACACCTTGGTAAATATTCTCCTCCTGGGGAAGCCTCTCCTTTAAATAGAAGGAGAATCTCTTCAGCAGCTTCTAAATGTCTGTTCTTGATCAGCCTTGAGAACTGGACAGTGACTTGATGTGCTCTGCTACTCCCTGTGTTTGCTGAAAGCAGCCAGGCACGAAGCCGAATGTGGTGTTAGTTAACAGCATGTGCCAGTTTTTACAACATAGCACATAGTTCTTGGATTACAATAGGAATAACTGTTTTGCTTGGCATAAGAATAAAAAGTCGTGGGGTGTTTTTGTTTGGGTTTTTTTTTTTTTGCTTTTTTTTACATGGACACTTCTGTGGAAACAACAGCTTCTGGTCTCTTTTCAGCTGATAGGAGTGATGGTATGCAGAACGGGCCTTGGACAGTGTGGAAATCTCTGTCATTTTAACCAGGAGCAAGTTCAGAGCTCTCACATTCCAATGGAAACATCTTTGTTTGGCTTGGCCCAAGCAGAGGGAAGGAGGGCTCCTGCTTGTTTCGCTTTAGCACTTGCCAAACTGAGTGTCAGAAAGTTAGGAAGTATAGTATGAGAGCAGTACAGGCATACGTTCAAACAGAGCCAGAGGAAAAGGGGATGTTGATAGAAAAAACAGGTTACCGGAGTGGGACGTGATGATAACAGGAGATTTGCTCACATCAGAAAGAACTATTCTGTGATTTCACATACCTCTTCAGCTGTGACCATGGCTATAACATTCACCCCCTGTTCCCACACCATCTGCCAGAAGTCATGGCATGTGTGTGGCAGGGGCCCTTGGGTAGCAATGTAGTGCCACTCCTCTCCACCTACAGTCACCTGGGAGAGAGGGAAAAAGGAACAACCAGTCAGTGCCCGAATTCTCAGCAGTTTCTGTGCCAGAACTGCCTTTTAAACTGCCTTTTAAAAAGAGACAACATTGAAATCTTTATTTTTTTTGTTCTTCTACTTTTTGTCAAAATTATGAACAAAAATCATTCTTTTGATAAGAGCAAATCTGACAAAACATAACCTTCAGTGCTTCCACGTCCTGTCTTGATGCCCATAAGCGTAACGCTTTGGCCTAAATGCCATCTATTTTTATTGCCATTGCATCTGGATCATACAGACAAAAAAAAATAAAAAAACTCAAAACCAAACCAACAACCAACCAACCAAAAAAATCTGGGGATTTTTTTATGGCCCTGTGTCTGATATGGCTTAAGTACAAATAAGCAGCTGACTGACACCCCTGGGTTTGGTGACAAACCCAGGATGATGGAAAAGCTGAGGACCAGAGGGAGTGCCTACATGCATTAAAAAGGCATTGCCCTGCTGCAAATTAACACAGGGTAGTGCAGAATGCCTGAACACAAATGACCATCCCTAGAGGATGCAGCTATGCTCACACTCTGCACATAACAGAGCTTGACAGGCCTGTTCCAGCCAGAGATGAGATCAAGATAGGCTTCGTTTCAAGTTACTCTTCCTCACTCATCTTGGGTTTTTCAGTTCAGAACCTGAAAACTACCATAAAGTAAATCCAGCACATTAAACGGCCTTCAAATGCCATGAGAAATTTAAAATTACCCAAAGCTATAGTCATGTAAGTCTATTTCCCAACACACAACTGGATTACCAACCACATCTTACAGAAATATTTGTGTATTCACATGACGTGTAATGAAATCCTTTTCAAAGCATTAACACACTGTAAATTCTGTAGTGCCCTGAACAGAGCCAGCATTACCTTGCAGTTAGCCAGTATAATACACGGCTTCATTTAACTGATGGGGCAGTTAAAAAAGAAAAATCAGTTGAGCATAAAAAAATCATTTTTATGACACATAATTTGCTATACATCAGAAAAAAGCCTACAAAAAAAAAATTGACATTATAGGTACAAAACCAAAGTGCTTTTAGAATTACTACATATAATTTCAAAAATATGCTTACCAGCAGAACCAGATGAACTAATTATTTTGGAAAGTTGAAATATTTTTTCCATCTCAGGCTAAGGCCTCCTAATTCTGTTTATTAGCCCAGAGCCACTTCTCCCAAAGTTATAAATCCCAGAGAAGAAGATTTACAACAAAAATGCTGACACATCCATAAATATCAACATACTGGCAGACAACGCTACAAGGAACAATCAATAACTCTGACAAGTTCAACTATATACTGCTGTGCTTGAGGTACAAGCCTTTGAATACATTTTCAGAAATAGAATCAATTTATTTGTTAGTCAATCAACTGTTTATTAAGCTGAGATGCTTGGGGGTTTACACCTGTAAATAACATAGTTTTTGTACGATAACAAGTTTCTGATTTCACTGAAAGCTGCTTGACCCTGTACATCAGCTCCTTTTCTTTATTTCATACTATGCAGCATTTTCTTTTTTGAATGATGGTTAAAAACTGCAAGACCAATGCAGGCAGACTCTTCAAGTTCTTGTACTAGATGGGAATTAGTACAAACAACACAGCCCTAAGCAGCATCCTGCACTTGGACTGATGGTCTGCAGCCGTAAGTGCTAGTTCAGTGTTACTGAGCTTTTTAAGGCAATCCTGACCTGACCCAAACAGTCAAATGAAGTGCTCTTAAGAACCTTTTTGCTTAATCCATGCATTTAATTACAATTTTTCTCTTTGGCATAGATGATGATCTTTGTATCTAACAGAAACAATCCATGGCAAAAAAGCAGGGAATTATTGTAAAACTGTGGGGCTTGCAGACCAAGCAGTGGGAGCTGGAATCCTCCAGGCATGGATCTTATCAGGATGACAGAGGAGTTTTCTTTGTCTACTGACTTCTGGTCCAAATATCCAGCCTCCTGGCACATGACATGAAAGGCCCATAAATAGTCTGAAGGGAATGGGATGCCTGGAATGTTTACTGCATTCTAATGCCCTAACTCCAGGAAATTAAAAATTAAATATTGGGCTGAAAACACAGACACACACTGTGCTGCTGAGGTAAATTTCACAGATGCAATTTCACCTTCTAAGCAAAAGCACATCTGCTTGGCTTCTGAAAGCGCCGCTCCTAGTGCAGGAGGAAAATCCTGCCAAGGCCCTCAGTCAGGCATCAAAACCCTGCTGCCTGTTCCTGGGTGCTCCATGGACAGAGATGTGTCTGTGTCCAACAGAGACACACAAGATAAAATGTGGACTCAAAACTAGCCAGGGAAAATGGCATCATTTAGGGATATCTATTTTTTTCTCCACCTAGTTTTTAGGTGGAAAATTTTGGGCTCAGAAATTCATCATCATAGCGACGTCTGATTATGCAAAAACTCAGTATCTGCTCCCTACCAGGCTATGCAGAAAAGTGATAAACTGCCAGGATCCTGGTTCAGAAATTGTTTTGAATCACCAGAATTTAACACTGTAAATCACAGCCAAGGCCAGCAAGTCTCTTTAAACTTTTAAAAGGCTTTTACTCAAAGAAAACATTAATTTAACAGGATGTTTTATCCATTATTTTTGAATTATTTCTTTTTAATTTGGATTTTGACAATGAGAAAACGCAGACAACCCTCTCTTACAACAGAATCTGTCATCTGATGCAGAGGATTTCTGTTACTTCTCTCAGGGTACAGTAAATGCCAACAGAGGACTTTGCAAATACTGCTGGAAGCTTAAACACCCACCTGCAGTCACTGGAGTATAGTTCACTGTTAAAACTGACCACGCTTGTAAATACAGTGAGATCGTATCTTTAATTATTTCTATATTGAATTAACACAGAATCTGAAGTTTCTTGTTAAAAATGTAATTTGAAACATGGAAGTTCAATGCAATTTCCAGCCGGAGATGCAGGGATCTTATTAGTAAGGCCACTGCATACTTGAAAAAATTTCTTTATCACTGTGCAGGTATTGGGGCTGATCTAACGCATTTTCATGAGGTTTGAGAAACATGGCACCTCTTTCTACACTAACCAATAGAGTCATTCCACAGCAAGCTGTCAGAGTTGGGCACAAAAAAGCCAGGATGCCTCTCTAAAATGACTTGCCAGTCTCCAGCAGTTAAATCATCTTATGCATGTTAGTTGATAGAGGACTTTAGAGATGCTCATGGTGGCACACAAAGGTATAATGATGCATCCTAAACCTTTTCAGAAGCTCCACAGGTAAGGAAAATGCTGCTGTGCAGCCAGAAATGCAAACAAAGCTGGAGCACACCTTCATTTGCCATGCAAAACTCAAGCACGCCTTTACCTTTATGTGTGAAGCATTGATGTAGCCTGTGTTGTTTTCTTTGGTCGGCACCAGCTCCACTCGGTTCTCCTCGTAAGGAACAACCTCCCTGATGCGGTTGCGCTCCGTGTTCTCAGGCAGGGCAGCAGTGGTGAAGATCCCATCTGCCTTTTTCTTTGGAATCTGCTCGTATTCTGTAAACACCATACCCTCTTCCAGCTTCCTCTTCAAGATTTTGCACTAGGATTTAACAAAAAGGAACACCAACTCATTAATTCTCCTGGGAAGAACGTTTACCGCCAGACCCATCCATCCATTCTCTGAATTCCAATACTCAGCCATAGCATTCTCTCACTCACTCCTTCTGCAGTTATCTGAGGAAATATGACACACTTAATTCTACCACATGAAACCACAGGCAAATTTTGCAGTTCTACGTTCCACCTCCACATTTTTGAGGACTGATAGCATAAAAAACAAACCTGTGCTAAATAATGTCAGTTCATTAAGAATTTCAATATGAATATATGATTTCAACATAATAGATATTTTAGGGTTTTTTTCCAGGAAGAAGATCATACTGCAAGAAGTATGATGAGGCCCACATTTTAAAAATACTGCCTAATTCACAAGGATGCAATGTCTGTGGTTGAACACAACACCAAATAGAGACAGGTGGAGGTGCAGTGCTGCTCCCTGAGTACCAGACAACACAAGGTTGCAAATTTCTATCCAGAAAAACAGAAAGACTCTTTGCAAATTTGCTTCTCAAATCTTAACAGAAGCAACTGTTTTTAATTTTGGAAATTCCATATACATGCACACACCCATGTGTGCAAACATCAGGAGACAACCAACTTTTTTTTTATTTAATCCTATTAGAGACATTAACCCAACTCCTTAGTTGTATCAGAACATGAAAGACAGTATCTGTGGGTGAGTCCTGCAGAACTCTGCCTGATCAAGTGAAAAATGTGCAAAGTGTTAGATTTATAGATTGATCTTGTATGACATTGCACAGTCAGGTGAAACAGAGAACAGCCTCCATTTTCACTGACTTCAGTAAATGTTCAAGACATTTCATGCTTTGCCTGCATGCAAAGTCTTACCGGTGTTAGCCACAGACCTTTTGCATTAATGGCTCTGAAAACTTTTAAGAGACAATTTTTTTTTCACATTTTAAACCAAATTTTAGTATTTTAGATACTTCATGCTGCTGGGAACAAAGGGAACAAGCAACATTTTGTGAGGCTCCATCTTACCCTCTCATCCATTGGCACCTTGGTGACTTCATCCTGGCTGTCCTCCGGCACTGGAACCCTAGCAACTGAGAGTCCGTTCAGTGCTGCCAACATCAAGGGCCTCTTCTGGGCCTCCAGGCCTGCCATCTTCTGCTTTTCTAGATTCTTTTGGCAAGAAAAGGCACGTTTTCATCTCTGTGTGATTATTTATAATGCCAGTAAAATGCTGGAATGTTTTTTTAATCTCCAAAATCTGCAACTCTCTGGCCAAGGAATGCAGATGATCACCATTAGCATCGTAAATTCAAATACAACCTCTATTCTTCCTGTTATTCCTCAAAGGCCTGCTCCTACATGAGCACAGAATTTTAATTTCAAAGAAGCAATCCCAGCATGTAATACAGTTTACATGCCATCAAAAGACACACAAACACAATATCAAGCATTTTCCTGCAGACATTATCCTGAATGCAGGACACACAAAGCATCACCCTGTTACGTTAAAGTAGCACTACCAACGCCAAGATACCTGGGGCATCTTTTAAAAAGCAATAATTTGAATCTGTGACAACAAACACTAAAACATGGGCCATTGTTTCTCTTCTGTGATGGTAATACTTAAAATGAGAAGTCTTCTGATGCACCCAGCTTTTATGGTGATTCAAACAGTACCCATGATATATTCTACACTAAAAACTGAGCTTGCACATCCCAGAAACTGAATGCAATAGCAGCCAGGAAGGGATATTATTTATCATATTCATGAATCATATTATGGTATGACTTGGAGAACCAGAGCATGAATTTTAAATTCATCCTGCTGCCCCCTCCTTATGCCACTGGGAGCTGAAGCATCAAAAAAGACAGAGCATCTCCAGAAATACCCAAATTAGGAATATTTTATTCCATTTCCTTAACAGCTCTTTCAGCTGGATTTGGAAGGAGGGATAAGCAGAAGGGGTGCCTGGTTCTCAGCACACATGGAAGCTGTGGTCACCAGATGGGCCAAGCTCAGCTCCTAGAAACACACTATTGAACCTGAATGCCCTCAGACATATGTAAATAGCTTGGCTTTTCAAAGGCCTATGAGCTTTTTCCTCACCACTGGGCTCCTCCAGAGCACTAAGCAAAAAAAAAAAACCAAAAAAAACCAAACAAACATCCAAACCCACTCTGGCTTCTTTTTATGCTTTCAGAAAGCAGGAAAATGCAAGTATTTTTCTTTTGTTTGGGAATTTTATTATTTTTACTACTTCAAAGGTGAAAGAGAAGAAAGTCTGTGCTTAACAGATCAAGGTCACCAAATTACCATTAATAAAACACCTGATTCCTGTGACAAAAGGAAGGTCCACACATGTCAAGATTCCTGATCTAGGCTGAAACCACCTTAAAAGCTTAATGCTAAGGCCACTTTACTTTCAAAACAACAACAAAAAAGGACCTTTTGACCAAAGTGATCTGAATGGCTATTGCAGAGGAAGAATATTCAAACATCTAATATCTCTTCTCACCTTCATTTCCATTCTAAAATCCTATAGGCTCCTGCTTTTCACTAATTTTTCTTCCCTCAGAAGATCAAAAGAGCATATGTATGCTTGTTGCTATACCAATGCCTATTCATTAATGAAGAATTATGTTTTATAGTCAAGTACCTATTTTACATTTAAAGTTTAGGAGTTGGCAAGGACTAAATTCAGTCTCCACATCGCACTTTAGTATCTCAGGTTGTATTGCTAGCAATTATATCAGCAGAAGGATGCCAATGGACAAGAACAATGGACATGTTTAGAAAATTCCTTTAGTAGTATTTAAATCTGGCTAGTTATTGATGTAGTACACTACAAACTCTTTTCTGCTTTGGATCATTTAGATGCATTATTAATTTGTCCCAGGAATTGTTTTTGTTTCGGTGCTGAAGACAAGAACTACAGCATAACCTCTGGTTTCTGTGACTGCACTGCTCACAGCACTACACCAGGTACATACGTAGGTCACTAAGTGATAAGCACCCCTCATATTTCTGTCATTGTCTTTAAATACTTCTTGTTTTAAATTCTTTGCAAGTTAAACAGAACCCTATTTCTCATACTTGAGTGCATTTCTAACAAAATAAACAATCCAGATGCTCAACCACACAGCCTCTACATCTGCTGCTTCTCTATTTAGATATCCGGTTCCTCAGTTACTGGCAAAACTGACAATCCATATTCTAGGGCTACCAGGGTTTTATTCAGACAACTATGCTACATAAAGTGGCAGGAAAGGCAATTAAAGATCATTTGCAAAAAATCCTGAGTTGCCATTATGTTATGTGTTACTTCACATGACATCCTTGCAAAGGAGGAATAAAACACTAGTGCCAAAAACACAACCTCCCACCCATCTCGGCAAACACATTCCAGACTTGCCCTGCCCTCAGATCCTGAAGGGAAGCAGGCATCAAGGGGGGCTTTGCCATCAGCCTCCTTGTCCCCAGCTGTGTACCTTGCCACCCACCTCCAGCCAGCACTGCTGCCAGGGTGGTGGCATCCTCAGCTGGGTCAGACACAGGTCTGGCCAGCAGCCAGAGAGCCACAGCTGAAGAAACAGACAGGCCCAAGCAGTGCATGGGATCAGCCCCCTTGATGGCCCACAAAACCAAATTGTACGTGGCACTTAATATCACATTTCCCAACTTTAAGCAAATCCACAGCTTCCCACCCACACGTTCCCCAGAGTTTACTGACCCAACAGTTTTCTGGTATGGAAGCTGACCTGTGTGATTACTAATTTCCAAGAAGCCACCACAACAGAGGAAGGCACTTACCCTCATCATGATCTCTCTTTCTATAATGCTGTCCTCGATAGAAAACATTTCGGACACAGGCCTTTCCTTGACTGGTTCTTTCTTGACCCTCTCCTTCACACTGGTGAGGTCAGGCTCCGAGATGGAGGGCCCCAGTGAAGACCCATTTATTGCCACTTGATCAGTTCGAGAGACACTGATGGCTTTGGAAGGCCCCGGCCTCATGGCCTTGGCCCTGGCTACAGCCACAGAAATGCTAACATGGTCCTGCCTCAGCGCTCCGTTGCTGACACTTTTCCGAGGCCCAGGATACTCTGGAGGAGGTTTATTTGGTATTCTAGCCAAGGCAGCTTGCAGCTGAGCACTGTACTCCATGTTCTCATGGAGGGCTGTTATCCGGGACACAGATTCCTGCGTTTCTTCTTCCTCTTCGCTTTCACTGCTGTGTATCAACATTGTGGCATCAGAAAATGTCTTTTTGTGGTGGTAATGAGGAACTTGCTGAACCTCGTGCCCCATCTGAACCGACTCTTCCGGCTGCACCTGCTCCCGCAAAGTGTTCCTGCGCGGCAGAGGGGCGTTCAGAGTTTTCAAGGCCATGGCTTCTATGCCGCGCACCATATTGCTGATGACCTCCAGGCTGTGGCGCTTGTTCACCGCCGCGTGGTGCTTCACGGCCATGAGGGGCTCGCTGACCTCCTGCAGCGACTGGCGCACCACTGGTGAGCTGTCCTCCTGGAAGGTCTTCACTGAGAGCTGGACCTTACGAGTGACCAGGTCAGGGCTGCTGCCACTCACATATTTGTGCCGGTGACTGGCCAGGTCGGGCGTGCTGGTGGCAGGGCGTGGGCGCGGGTACGGGGGCGGCGGCCTGAAGAGATAGTTCTTTAGCATGTGGGTGGTGTTGTAGCTCTGGCTGCTTTGCAGCTGCATGTTGGCCAGCTCTGGGGTGCTGACTGTGTGGGATATGGCGCTGGCTGCTGTCTTATTCTGAGCAGCATTGTTAGGGTTCATTTGGTCAGCTGGAGCCACAGGTTTGTTATAGCCACCCCCCTGGGGCCCGTAGGTGATCGTGTACGGGTGCCTCTCTCGGATCTCAGGCTGGCTGTAAACTAGGTCTTCTGGCTGGTTGTAAGCATGCGTGTTCCCAATATTGAGATTCCTCAAGGACTGACTTTGGCTGTCCATCTGGATCACCCCTCTCTTCATTTGCCTCATGACCGTTTCATAATCCGGAGTTGGCCTGTAAGATGGGACGATGATTGCACTGTGTCTGTGGCTGGGGATGTAGTCTGCTCTCATGATGTCACTTCCTGGGATGCTCAGATTTGAGGACATTGGAGATGCCTGGATGAAGTTCTGTGAGCGATTGAGGGAGTTCATGCTGTGGGCACTGCACACACTCCCATTGGGTCCATTACCATTCAAGTAGCTGAAGTCCATTGGACACCTATCCAAACTGGTCTGAGACCTACAGTAGAAAGTTTCTTCATTTCCATGGAAAATGCTATCTGTGTAGAGCAGAGAGAGAAATATTGACAATTTTAATCCACAAGGATTTATTAATTGTTAACAAAATGTCAAATTCAGTCTGTGCCAGTGAGCACAGAGACAGCTTTAATGTACAAGTGTAGGGAACGCTTGGTCTTGGGAGCATCCTTGAGCCATTGGAATAGAACTAAAGCAAAGCTACCAACGTAAACATTCCCAACACTTAGCAAAATATGGTAGTGGTTCAGATCATTGTGGGAAACATGAAAGGGGAAAGAGAGGAAGTGTTATTGCCTGAGGTAGCAAGGAAGAATAAAGGGGCATCTCCTCCCTGAGCATCCTGGAAGGGTTCACTGCTGCTGGCATCTTAAAACTCCAGTGCTGCAAGCATATGGTTAACCTGAAAAATTCTGTTGTCTCTTCTGTTGATACACAGCTGTCTGAGATTCATAGTAGCAGAGGACTGTGAAATTGGAAATCCTGCTTTAGACCAATCAACAGTTTTGAGGATCTGAAGTATGACACAGTTGGGTGATCAAAGCTCAGGGGGAAAAAAAAGAAAAATACCCCAAATAACAAAACAACAAACCACTCCCTACAGATGCACTATAGAACATTAAATACTTCAGCAAAGTGTATCTGACAGTGAATCAAGATAGTAAAGATAATATCCTGGATCACAACTTTACTGCAAGACTGTCCCTGTTGAAAATCTTCTAAGAAAAGAGTAAGAGCTCCTAAAACTCTGAAATCAGCTAGTTCTTTGAAAATAGAGAAGAGCTGTTGTAAACTTAAGGGAATTTGACAATTCTAAAATTGAGAATATCTTTCACAGCCTCACCTTCACAGTAAAACAGTAGTAGCCACTAAGTTAAATCTACTGTATGCAAGGAACTCTACTGAATGGCTCTTTCCAAAACTTATCAAATTCTACATTAAAAATAGTCAGACCCCACAACCCAAAACACTGACAGGTGTGATTGAGAGCTCCTCTGCTGGTGAGAGCACTTCAACCGTACCTCTCATGAACTGCAAAGAACAGCAGTCTGGCTACGTGTATTCCAAAAGGTGGGGTGGTTAAGGGTGTGAGACTCAAGGTGTTTAGGGGCTGGGCTCCATTCCCAGACTTGATCAAAGTAACCTGGCACAACCTCTTAAGGAATTTATTTGTCAAACATGGGCGTAAAAATAGTTAACCCTCCTTGTGTCCGTAAGGCTAACAATGCAGGCAGATGGTAGTGGAAAAATCAGCAGAAAAGGCTGTCCACAGATACAGTTTCATAGACAGAACATTACGATTTCTCCTACAGTAAAAGCTTTTTGCTGTCTCCTTTTCCCTCACTAGGTTCCTCTTCCTGGCCCCAGCTGGCACTGCCTTTGAGTACAGCCATCATACTCCCTTCAGAAATTATCTTTTCAGCTCACTGAACTGGAATACCAAGTTTAAGGTCCATATAATCATACACAGATATTTTAGGGAAATTTGAAAACTGAAATTGGACTTCAAACAGAAGACTTACTGCAACATTAACTGTAAAACTGCTAGTTCTCCTGCGGCAGCAGCTCCCGTTTGACCATGATGGCATTATAAATCTAGCCATGAGGCTTAGGAGCTTCTTTGCATACACATAAAATTGAAGTACATTGAAGGGAAAATATATGCTCTAAGTACCTTGTGAATTATGTGTTTCAGTGTAGTGTTCTCCACACTGGACATGCATAGGAGGCAGTATAAAAGGATGTTGTCTTGGCTGAAATAAAAGCACAAGGAAAAAAAAAGCATTAGAACTTCATTTGCTACAATTTTTGCAAGTGAAACAGGAAAAATGGTTCTGTGCCCTTTCCACTGAATACTGCTCTTTCTTACCCAGCCAAAGACACGTCTTGGCAGCTCCTTATAGAGCAGAGAATAACCTTTTGTAAATTGCTTGCTAAATTTTGTTACAGAGCCTAAAGCTGACCAGTTAAGACTCCTTTAAGCTCAACCACTTCAGAAAACATCCACAATTCCAGCTCTTTTAGAATTCTTCACATTTTTATTAAAAGCCCTTGTCCTTGAAGAATTAAACCCAAACAAAACAGACACCTAATCAGGACAAAAGCAGAGATGGAACAAATTCAAGGACTTAGGACACTGTTATACAAGCAATAGGACCATATATGAACTTAAAAGAACTCTGTAAACTACATGAACATGGAATTCCTTAGATAATGAGTTCGAGTTTACTCAAATAATTTGCACTGAAGCAAATTTTTTAACGCAAGTCTCCTAGGGGGCAATTCAGCATTAAATCAACAGGATCATTTACAGAAAAATAAACCAGAGCTGACGCTGTATTCCCCAGCTTTATCCCTTGGTAAACTGATGTGTTTTGCAATTCTGCTTTGCCACCTGCACTGCAATGTCCTGTCTGGTGTCACTGAGCAAAGTTTCTGAAAACATATTTCAATATATGAAGTAAGCAGAGAGACAAGGAAGACACTCCTGTCTCATGTCTTCCTTAGCAGCAGAATAAGGGCTTTTCATCCAGGCTGATTCACGTAATTCAAACTATTAAGGAATACTGTGGGAGCCCAAGGCAAAAAACCCCACATAATCTGCCTGTGCATGCACATGCACCAAATGAGCACCATGCAAGTTTGCTAGAGAGGAGGGGTGGGGAAGGGGTAAGATTTACATTTTCTATGTAAATGGTGAGAAGGAATGAGAATCAAAGATACTGAGCTCAGTATGAATTCTTGCATACAAAATAGCTGTGTTAAGCCAGAGCTGGAAAACAACAAGAAGTATTTTTGCTACAAGAATTACTTCCAAAGGTATAAAACCCTAGTCTCAATGAACAACCTGGGCCAAGGAGCCTGCTGTTGACAATCTTAGTAGAGGAGCTGAGGCTGGAACTTACCAAGATGCTGGAAAGCCTAACAAATGGAAGGCAGAGGAAAAGTGCAAGGAAAGAGAAGTGACTTCTACTAGGAATGTATACACCTGGAGCAGACAGTTTTCTTTGTGATAGATGTTATAAAAGGTATCTGCAAGAAATTTGGAATTTTTCTGTTTAAGGCCCATCTGCCTCTTCTGAAAAAAGAGAACCCTGGGGTCTGCAGAGCAACAATATCCAAATTAACGATCACTTGGATTTTTTTTTTAAATCAGGTAATTAAACATACCATTATATTAAGATCTCCTACACTGAGGGGGTTTTTCTGGAAAACCAACATTGCTGGGTGGTCTGACAGGAAAAAGAAACAGCCAGAAACCATGCCAAAACCATATAAAGGGTCTTGATCTGAAAGTAAAGAACATGATCCCTAGTGAAGTGGCAGAGCCTCACCCCAAAGATTCCACTTCATTTCCCATTTCTGCCTACTGATTTATTGCTACACAAGACAAATGAATAGGTAGGTGTATGAAGGTATGTGCAGTGCAGACAACAGTTCAGGAGGGCTTTTTTTTTCCTCACAGAGAGAACTGTTCCAACAAGTTAAGAGAACAATTATGAAAAAGGCAGCTGAAAGTTCACTGTGAGCAGTCAGCAGCACAGTGCACTTTTCAATTGATGAGCCCACATTCTTCCTCTTCATCTTCCTGAGACTTTGGGGTTTTAAAACTTGTTGCATGCTTATGTATAAAACAAACAGGCAGCAGGATTTGTTTTTTCTTTTGAAAGAGCAGATCTTAATTTTTCATCTATAATTTAGAAAGCAGCTCACTTTTCCACCTTGTGATATAACAGACACCATAGCACAAAAATGCAAAGCACAGTTCATTTCTTCATCTTCAGTTTTTCATAGTCATTTCCAGGGACCAAACTCAAAGATACCAAAAATACTGTAAATATGCCACAGGGAATGCAATACACAGTATTGCATCACGACACTTTAGGAACACCTAAACAGTGGAAGGACAAAGAAACCTGGAGGCAGCTACTGCAGCTTTCCTACCAGTGCCTGGGAAACAGAGAGTGCAACTTTTAGATCTAATGGACTGTATACACACACACACACAGAGAAAAATAACCTGTGTTGAAATCTGCAAGGATGAAGCTATCCTAATATACATACCTACTTGAGCTTAATTTTGGAACATTTTCAAAAGCTGCAACTATGCTGTGGGGAAATGTCAAGAAAACACTTCCCCACATCAGCTTTCTGCCATGCAGCAATTGGGTATTGGACTTTTCACTCTGGAAAGGTCTACAAAGTAGGTATAACCTATATCACACATAAAAACAGGCAACCTGCATAGACATAATATTGCCTTCTGTCTGAGCAACCAGCAGTGCTTCTGTTACAGAAATTCAGAATCTGTTAAATAAGATTAAAATATACTGACATGCTAAAGTTTAATCCAAAAAAAGTTTTGTTAGAACTGATGGTAGAAAAAAAATTACTCACACATGATTTTTTTTGGTAAATATTTCAGGAAAAAATTGCCCACTTTTGTCAGATTGATAGTGTTTCCAGAGATTAGTTAAACAGAAATATATAAAATTTAATAAATAACTTTGAATCACAATCCTGACTGATTCTAATAGTTTGACTTATATTAACAGTAACTTCACACATCAAATAGGGTCTTAACTCAAGAAGCTGGTAAATTCTAAGCAGTCTTTATACAAAACCTTGAGGATTGAAGAAACATGAAATATAACATTATGTAATGACTAGGTTTGGATGCATACAGCACAAGACACTTGAAATTCTTTCTAGAGGATTATTTTCTCTACATATTGAAATAACCTCAATCCAGCAGAAAAGATGCTCAGTTTCTTCAGGGCAAATAAAAATATAATGCCTTGAAGACTTTAATTTTTACCACTCAGTGGTGATATTATCCAGTTAATCAATCTGGGCAGTCACACCCTTGAAACTCATTCCAGTCATATTGCCAATAAGAAATGAGTTAAATGGGCTTATTTGAAATTTAGAAAGCAGTTCATCTTACACAATGACTCATCCCATTAGAAATGGTATAGATATTCTTAAAGAATATCTCACAGTGGCACATACCAAAGATGACCTACTCCAGGTTGGCCGTCGTCGGATAGGGGGAGGAGAATTTGATTGTCTGTGGAGGAAAAAGAGAAATTAAAGAAACTACAATATCTCAATTCTGAGTCAAGAATGAAAGGGAAAAACAAGACACAACCTGTTGGTATTGCTCATTATTGATATTTTTAGATATATGAATAAATGACAATAATTCAGGAAGTAGTCCCATTCCAAACTATACGTGCCTTTTGTTCATTGTCTTATTTGGCTCACTTGGAAACACAAGAAAGAAAAATTCTGGTTTAAAATTAATTAAACAAGACTCTCAAGTAAAAATACTGAACATGGCACACAGGTACAGTCTCAGGTGACTGAATGTGATCATTAAAACAATGACAATCTTATGAGATTGACAGCAATCACTCCAAAGCAATGCACACAGATCAGGAAGAAAAGGAAAAAAAACAACCAGTTAGACAGTACTAGCAGAGTCACATACAATGTTAGAGCAGCCAGGTGCAGTGGAAGGAACAAGTAGTGGAAGAGGAAAAAAGAATACAAGGAAGGGAAAGAAACAAGTTGAAAGAGGTAGAAATATAGTGCTTACGTGAAGAGAGGAAAGGTGGAATTTGTCCTCTTACAGTTTCTGATCTGGTGAATGATGTTATGTGCGATTAGAGGAAAGGCACACAGGAAAACAAACAACTCTCATTTTAACACAGAGGGCAGAAAAATTATTTTGCTGGAAAACACACACTGGCATATGCTGTCATCAATATCTGTGGCTCTAGCACACAAGCTTATACCACATGAGACTGTGGTAAGGAGAGCAGTTCTAATGACAAAAATACATTGAAACTTGTTATTTCACTCTGACTTCATGACATTCCCTACCTTTATTAGTCCAAATATTTGCAAGTTGCCTATGCTATATACACCCCTTTCATGGGACCCACATACTTATGGTTCAGTGTTTAGGAAGAAACATGCTCAAAAGCTATGGCTTCTGCAGTCAGGCTAATGGTTGGTACCAGAAAGTGCTCTCTGTTGACCCCAACATACAGCTTCAAAGGGGAAAGAAATACCCCAAGGTGACAGACTACGGTATTTTGTTTTCTTTCTTGACTGTCACAGGGGAAACAATCAGGAGTTCTCTTTGAATTCAATCCCTCTGGAACCATTACCATTGAATTTAGTACTGGACTATTGAAATCCATTACATGCTGCTAAGAAATGTCTTTTGCAGTCCTCCACTCACCTCCCAAGAACTGTAAGTATGTAGAATCTAATCACATCTCTTTTCTGTAAGTGAAAAGATCACTCAGAGCAGTTCACCTCACTGGACTCTCCTATACCATAACTCACCATATATTAATATAATGTGGGCACACATGAAAGACCTTCCAATCTTCCCCTCATCATTTTGGCTTTATTTTCCAACAGATGGCATTACCCAGCTGAACAGATGGGATGTCCAGCTCTAACCAGAGTTGTTGATAGACATGAGACTTCTTCATGGTAAGTTTTGCAAGAATTTAATGTTCTCCGCTATACAAACCATGAAAATTTCTCAAAACTCTAACCTTTTGAAAGCCAAATTTATCTCAATCTGAAAATGTGTGCTGATGTAAATGAAACATCTCAGCTAAGAAACAGACTTCTGAATTTAGGCTAAAGCCTAATGAATTCCTCCTTCAGTTAGAAAGAATCCACTCATGTGAGAGGACTAGCTCAAGGCGAGTTTCTAAGAAAGTGCTCAAACCAGAGCCTAAAGGAGACTTCAGGCTTAGATTTACAATCTCTGCTGCGTTGTGGCAGTACAGATACACAGATTAACGCTCCCAGGTGTCCTCCCTGGTTCAGCACACATAAGAGGCAGATAAATTATCCTGCCCAAACTAGAAGATGACAACCTGCACTTTCCAGCGCCCTTAGCTGCTGGATGGGCAGTGCATCTGCTGCTACAGCTCACATTTTGACATGATGACGCAGGTCACCTTTCACTCCAGGTTATACTAATACTCTGGGCTATCAGCAGCAGACACCAAGGCCTTCAATTCAACACTCCCTGTAGGATTTGACTGCTTGGGGAGCATCAAAGCTTACAAGTCTCAGAATTAAATTTCATTCTCAACTGTCTGTTCTTGCTGTTGATTAAAACAAAACAGGAAAAAAAGGAAAAGGCAGAAAGAATAACTGACATACATGACTAGGAAAACACCCTCTAAAAAACCCCAAAACCAAACGAAATCAGACATGCCAAGACTCAGACCAATTCCAAAGCAAGGTATCAGAAATCAATTGGGAAGCAAGAGCACTCACTCTGTGCAGATTTTGTTCTGTTTGTAAAATTTGTGTCTTGATGCAAACAGACGTGAAATATATTTGGCATTTTCAAGATCATCCTTTAAAAATAAGAAAAAAAAAGGAAAAAAAATAATTTAATTTGTTATTTTTACCAAGAAGTGACAATATTTTTTTAAAATGCAGTTGCAGGAATGCTTGGTAAGGTCTACCATGCACTGAATTTGGCTCCCAAGAACATGTCTAGTGGTCTCAAGAGCATTCAAGGCACAGGATTACTGAAACCCAGTGGCGCGCATTTACACACTGCCACTTCACTGCTAAGGCACAGTAGGGGAGGACAGCAACAACAAAATGGCTCAAGTTTGCTGGTCCAGTTTCTATACTGGCTTTGGTTCAGGGAGATGTGGAGTGATTTTAAATAGCACAGAACAGCACCACAGCCCTCTGAGTTCCAGTATGTGCACACACGGTAGCTCATGCCCAGTTTCTACTTATGCTGCTGTATTTATGCCATTCAAAAAGCACTTCATGTTTTTTGCAGACTTCCCAGGATGCTTGGAATAAAATACAGAAATTGGTACCTAAATGAAATTAATTTCACTTTCTGCATAAAGTACAACATGAAATGGAGGGGGGGGGGGTTGGTGTTGTTATATAAGTGAGCCTCTTTGGGAAAGTGGAATTTTAAAGGTTTGTTTTTACATAAGTAGCTTTCATGATGACACTGATCAGATCTTTTTCTTACTGTGTGAAAGAGTACATTCTCTTCTTTGTTGATCAACTCTAGAACAATTGAAGACTTGTTATGAGCAATATTCCCAATGTCATTCCACCTGCAGAGTAAAAAAAATGCATTGAAGTTTGCCAACACATACATTCAAACATTTCACAAACACAGTAAGAATCCCTTAGTCAACATCAGTCTCATTTCATGGGAAAGGTTTTAGTAACTTTTTGGTGAAGAAACTTGGTCAGGAAAATAAGGAAGTCATGTTCTGATTAGAAATGAAAGGATATGCAGCTCTTAAGCCAAAGAAGAAGAGTTAAAAGCCCTCTTTAAAAAGACAAATTTGAAGATTCCTACAATAGAAGACACATTAAAAACACATTAATGATAACCATTTTACTGAACTGTGGCATTTTGGAACTGATTGATTTTAGCCACATGTTATAGAATTATTTTAAGTGCCATTCCTCCCAAAATGCTGTTTCCACCTTTCATTCAGTGCAAATTCTTGCTAAAGAGGGCTAAGTTGACAACATGGTTATGTAGGCTATGCATACCATGTTAATACACTGGCTTTATGTTTGCAATCTTTATTCTTTTTTTCCAAGTAATTGTCAGGTTGCCCAAGATCTGAGTTATAATCTTCTTACAAATAGCTGACAGACATTTGCGTACATTGCATGCAATCCACGGGGATGGAAAGGACTTGTTTGTTCTGTTTGCAGCATGCATTCCTCTTCAAGTCATGGCAGGATGCTTGCAGTGCATATTTCCAAAGAGTAAGAATCCCAGCACCAACTCTCATTTCTACATGTAAAGAAACTTCTTGCTTTTGTCACCTGGCCCAATTAAAGGATTATCTAATTCCTTCTCAAAATTACATATGCAAAACATCTGCTATGTGGAAAAGAGAGCACTAACATTTTTTAAGCTGACTAATGAAAGCTTTTTTAAGGCAACCCTCCCCCCAAAATTCCAGCTGAAGTCTGATACAAGCCTTAGCTACTGACTGAAAATCAGTGCACCTCAAAAACCACAACTCTTAGGCTGCACAAAATTCCTACTCTAATCACAGGGACTAGTAAAAATCCACTTCAAGTAAACGGCAACAGTAATAAAAATATCCACTAGAAGAGCAGCAAAGAAGAGCAAAACTATTCTCCCTGGAATCATGGAGATTTCTAGCAACATTTTCATACAGAACAAACCCACCAAAGGAAGTTAATATATAAGCAATTCTTATTAACCACAATAAACTGCAGAAGAAACAATAGAGTGACACAGCCATGATTTTCAAAATCATGGAATGAGGAAGCTCAACGTTTTTTAGTGAGGCACCTAAATGTGGCAACCAGATTTTCAGAAGTGTCAAGATCTTAGGCTGCCAGCTGTGTGGTTTAACAGATTTGCATTCAGTAGCATCAAAGAAGACAAAGACAAGAAAAGAAAAGGGATCAAAGCCTTGTAAACTGTAACAAGATACATGACAGGCTACTACAACTTTCTTGCCATCCAACCCATTCACAGATAGCAGAAATTATTCTTTATCTAATCTCTTTAGGCCAAGAGACCAATCCTGAAAACAGCAAGGTTACTTCTCCTTCATTAGAAGATTGGCACTATTACAGTCACACATGCAAGTAAGGAAAAAATCCCACACATAGAGCTCTGGAAAGAAACTCACTTTAAGTACAAAAGACCCTCATTTTTACCTATAAATCACAGTTGTCCTTCCAATTCTGTTTTTTATGAAGATGCCCATGAAGAAAATACCGAGGTGTATGTCATTTCCATGGTTATCCTGCAGAGAAAGGATAATTAATTTAATTGAACAAAGAAACGGGTCAATACGTTTATAGGAATGCATGCTGAAGTACCAAAGAGAAGCCCTTCAGTGTGGATGCAGGACACCTATATTTTGCTGCTTGATTGGACTCTGATTTTCATTATTTCAGAGCAGTTAGCACTTAAATAAATTCATTGTGCTAATTAGTGTGAACAGAAGAAGGCTAAATGAGCTCAAAGTTCTCCTCTCTCAAACACCATGCAGACAAACTGGCATTCATTGTATAACAGCCCACATCCCCTATCTTTGTGATTACAGCTACCTAGAGCCCATAGGAATACCAATAGCAATAGCTCTCTTTCACAGTCATGGTATTTCTCCAGACATCTGTTAAAACATGTAGAGATTTCAGAACACCACACCTGCAGATGGAATCCCTCTCAAATGTGCTACCCTTCACACTTCCTCCTCTAAGTACTCTGCATAGAAGTTCACAGCATGTCACCCCAAAAAGTACTTCCATTTCTGTGCAGATACATCCTCCATTGATTTTCAATTGTTGGGTTAAATATTCAACTGCACACACCACATAAAGAATGCAAAACCAGTGCACTCTAGGAAGTCCTATTATTTTTGCACCTACCCATGACTCCTTGCAGACTCCTGTTTGAAAACCACGTGCTCCTGATCCATTTTGCCATCAGTTCTCTTAAAAAACCTTTTCCTTCTTTTTGGCTACAAAAGCTTAATATTGTTGACAAAGAGGTTTTCCTACATTTATCAGCAAGCAAGAACAGTTCCCCCTCAGCTGCATATACAGTAATTGATTCACACTTTAAAATGGTAAATAGAAATCACGCTAACACCACAAGTGTGGTTAGAAAGCATGGCTAGAAGAAAGTATATGAGAGAAGTTAATGCACTGTGCCTGCATACACTGTAACCATCAGATGCCCTTGCATTTTAATAGACCAGGTTAGAGCTGTTCTCGATCCTCAGAAAGCAAAGATGCAGTATCTGCACCTGCTTAACTACTGAGTGCCTTTTGCAAACAAACCATGGCTGGCAACTCATCCACAAGCCAGCAGAGAGTCAGCAGTTTAGTCAGAGTAGAGAACAACATTCTTCTGCCTTGTGCCAGAGGGAGTTTTACAAGGCAAAAAGATTGGGAATGTGTAGGGAAAATGCATGTATTTTTATACGTACAAATACGTATATCTAGGTGTGTGCATGTACACACACAAATACCTATATGGAAAGAAAGATGTGGATTTCTAATAACATTTTCTACCAGGAAAGAAAGAGAAATCTTTCATTTTCCCTTTGAATGCAGTTCTGTTTGTCTCCAACATGCTGCTCCTTGATGCAAGGCTAACACTTTCCTGCCATTCTGCAGAGCACCCAGTCCACTGTTCATACTTACCTTACTGATATATGCAAAATATCTAAAGACACTTCCAACACAGAAATCTTTTGCAGTGGGGTGTAGCATTATTCCACATTAATTTGTGGAAAGCTTTCATTTCAGTCATTGGCAATAAATATTCCAAATTTTTTTTTGGTGGGTAGAAAGTTTTTTGCCATTCAGCTCCTCCCCTCCTGGCCAATTCTGAGATTGGCACCAAAGGATCAATTTTGACTCCAGCAGGAAGCTTGTTTTGTTTGGTGTGCAGCTCTATTTGTTTTTCAATTCCAAGCTATCTTTAAGTAGCAGGAAAACTGCCCACAATCTATCACTTAGAGTGGCTGGGTAGGTTAGCAAAGGGACACGGGGCATGTTGGGAACAGCAGCTTTTTGTTTCTCAGCACAACTTTATCAGGGCAGCATGTTCTCCATAATGCCACACATCCAGACAATCCATGGCAGAATGGGACTCCCAGTGAAGGGAAAGTGACTGCAAATGTGAACTAATCCCTGAAATTCCCTCCTATTAAAAATATGTGGAGGATCTGTCTGCACATATAAGAAACTAAGGAAAAGTGAAGTTAATGCTTAGCAAGTAGCAACTTAGAAAGACATGAAAAGGTCTGATTTTCCTATTCTGTTAAAGATGATCAGAGCTGAGATTCATTTGCCCAGGCTGCTCTTCCATAGACGGCACATGAAAGAGAAGCAAGGAGCATCTCTGTTTCCCAAGTGAGCAGGCCCTAGCACAGAGCAACCTCTTCTGTGACAAGGATTTTCATGGAAGATAAGCAGCACTACAGGCCTACAAAACCCTCATGCTGCAATATCCATTCCAACTACCAGCAGCCATTTCACCCTCTGGAGCAGTTAATCAAGTCCTGTTTCTTTTGGACAAACATGACTTGCATGCAGACCAAAGGTTGCTGCAGAGTTCTGCATCATTTGATTCAGAGGTTCCTTTATAATATACACACTAGCATACCTTCACAGGGAAAATTTCCTGTCCAAACCCATCCAGACGTTCCACTTCATTGATGTACATTAGCTCAGCCTCTGCTGCTGTAATGCCACTGCAATTAGATTTACAAAAGGGAGCGAACAGTTCAATATTACACACACACACAAAAATACGAGCAAAAAAAAAAAAGGGAGTTTCACAAACCACTTGAGAAGTCACTTAGGGGACGCTGCCTAGAAATGCACAACACAAAACTACTTTCAACATTAGGATCATAATCAGCAAGGGGGGAAATCTGACTAAATGTCACTAAGGTAAGGTACAAAGCACAGTTCAAATGACAAGAGGAACAAATAGAACTGATGACATTACTCCACTTCTTCCACACACATCAAATCTTTTCCAGGCTTTATTAAACCATCAGGTTGTGGATAGTTTTGAATGGACAACTTGAGCCACAGGGGTGCTAATCTGCCTCAATATTATACAAGGCCACTGGAGCTTCTTAAAATGACTTAAAAGGAAAGGCCTATGTTTTCAAGTTGGCTGTTCAAAAACACAGGCACTAAATCCAAAAGTTGAACAGATTCTCTTTCATAAGAGAGAACAAACCAGCTGAAAACTTTTACACACGTGTCTACACACGCTCCTGTCACAGCTCAGGAATTCAAACAGATTTCAATTCTCAAAAGCAGGTCAGAATAGACTGCAGGTTGCTCCAAAAGAAGGCCACTATTAATTTTTCTCCTCTTTGCTCCTCCTTACCACAGCTTACAAACAGAAATATAAGAACCAGACAAATACCTGGGAGAAGGGAGGTGGAATACGGTCTACCTGCTGAAGTGAGGGGAAGTATTTGCTCTTTGTGTTGCAGAAATAGCACTATAGAGCACAGCAGGTGGGAAATCTTTCCTTTCAAGTCTGTGAGTTAACCAAGATCACACAAGCAGCCCATGGCAGGGGGAGAACAGAACCAGGCCTGTTCATGGCCAGCTTGGAAGCTATTCCTTTGGTTGCATCAAAGGCCCAGGCTTGCATTGAAACTCAAAACTGAGAATGGCCTTAGACTCAGAGACTGGTATTTGTCCTTTTACAACGACTTTCTCTCATGTAATGGGGAATGCAGCATCCTTCACATAATATTCCTATTGCATGTGACATGTGGGCACTGCCATTTTTCCCATAACAGCACTCTAGAGGTTTGAACACTTCCACCACTGAAACACCTGGACAACATGAAAGACGCCTGCTCACAAAGAAGGTTTTTTTACTGAAGCACTAATGCACACACTCCTAGCTCATTAACTAGTAACACTATACTGTGTCTTCTCCTTGAGACTTCAAATCCAATTCCTGTTATTTTCATTCCCATTACACTGAGAGCATTTGTATCCCCCTCCTCTTGAAAGACACCCTCGGATCGCCACCGATCCAGTCACAGGGTCTTTCACCATCAGGAATTAAATGCAATCAAAAAGAGAAAGGAGTCTACTGCATGGCACAAGTAGTGTTACACATGCTCATTAAACCTAAGGGTGTAAATGCTCATTTATCTGGGATTAAGTTCCTCAGCCATTCTGTGTTTACAAGAGGCAGATAATCTTTTGTGATAGGCTAATTAAAAATCCAGTGAGACAAAGCATAATAGTTACATGAAGATAAGCTAGTAAAACACTGCCTGGAATGCATAGGGAGGCAGGGAACTACTAGAATGATGATAAAAAATTTAAAAAAAAATAGTACAAATTTGATCATGTCAAGCTCACCTGTGAGTTCGGTGCTCCTGAGCAACCTTTTGAGTCAGCTCCTCCAGGACAGCTTCATCCTGGGTCCAATCCTGTAAGAACATGAAGTAGCATCAAAAACTAGTCAACCAAAGGGAAAAAGGATAAAATGGCAGACAGAAATTATGACAGCAGATGTTTCAAGACTGGTAGTTACAGAGAGAGAACCTATCACTGATCACATAGAAGACTCAGAGCATGGGATGCTGAAAGTATGTGAGGACACAAAACTCTGATTTTTTTATGTCTTCTTTTGAGAAGGTAACAAGATACTGTTAAAAACAGGGTTAAGGTCCTTATTATTCCAGAATACAAAACAGAATACAGAGCACAGATAAAGGACCTTTTCCTGGATAAGTACTGAACAAGTATCTTTAAAAACTTGGAAATCTACAAATTAATATATACCTTTTATAAAACCAGCCCAAAATAATACACAGAGGATGAAAAATGAATTCATGACTATTTTTTGTCCTGCAACATAGGTACTCCCTTCCTCATGTTAAAGGGATTGAAAGTTTTGCTACCTCTTCAAATATGCATTAAAACCTACTTTATGCTTGCAACACATTTCTGAGCAGAAAGTTTTATACTTTCCAAATTTAATAATGTGCGGTAGAAACAATTCTGAAATAATTGGGAGCAAGTTAATAAAGGAAGTCTACTCATAAATTCAAGGCCAAAAAAAGGAAGCCGAAAAACTTCCTTGCAAAACCTCAGAATTCTTACTTTTACTTAAGAAAGCCTTAAGGCTGCATGTAATGTACTTAAATACACTGCTTCTTGCTCAATGGGGCCCTCCCCTCTGATATTTGCTTCTGCCACAAAAAAATGTGAGAGTGGTAGCGTGCTAATGAAAAATGGCATGGTACATGCCTATGCACAGCCACACACCTGTGGGGTGTACTGTGTACATAACTTTGTTCTTTTCACTGCTGAAGAAATGCCATTTGACACACATTGTAGCCTCACAAGATCAAACAGCACGAACGCAGCTGCCCCTCCCTTGTCCACAAGCTCACTTCACTAATGAATTTATAGCAACGTTCTCGGTGGAGGCTTTTTCTGTGCCCCAAATTCACTCAAATCCTCCAACTTGCCTAGGGACTAATTTGTACCTGCAGCACTTAGCCACTGATACTGAACTTGTAGTGAAATATTTACTATTATGTTATCCATCCTCCCTAGAAGAGCAAAGAGAAGTAGTTAAAGAAATGCCTGAAGAAACAGTTGATTTAAGAGTAGGCTTCTGAAGGTGTAGGAAGCAGACACTCTGCTGATCTTCTTAAATTTAGCAATAGTTTCATGGATGAAAGGCAAGATACCACAAAATGATGGTAAACATCCAAAATAGAAGAGAGCTGACCACACCACCATGGAGACAGCTGACACAAAAACAGAGGTTCTAAGAGATGGGCCCAAAGAGTAAATTGCTGAACCACAGAGAAATTAACCACCTGAAAGCTCATCTAGAGATCTAAACCCTCCCCTAAATTTTTTTCTGAATAGAAAAATAGTATCAGTATATCCCGTGGCAATGTTCAAGGCCAGACTGGATGAGGCATTGAGAAACCTGGTCTAGTGGGAGGTGTAGCCCCCCATGGCAGGGGGATTGGAACGAGATGCTCCTTAAGGTCCCTTCCAACCCAAACCACTCTGATTCACTTTGTATTGAAAGAACTTTGCAGAAGTTCATGTACAAAGTGACACTCTGACATCAATACTTTTCCCCATATATATTTTCAGCCATCTTCTTTCCCTTTTAGGCCATCATACATGACTTCATAAGCCATCAACTATACACAAGATCATCAATTACTTATCAGTAGATAAGATGGCTTACCAAAGAAATTTTGCTCCATAGAGAGGATAATAGAAGTTTATTAGTGAAAAGTTGATACTGAACCCACATCCTATATGTGTACTCTGTGTAAGGCATATTCAGATCTCAGTATATTTGTCAATCACCCTTCTCCCTGCTGACTTTTTCAGGTGGCATTCAACTGCCTACAGGCTCAAAATCTCACTTTCACTTCAAGACGTGGTGCAGACATCACCTTTCTGGACTTAAGGATAAACTGTCCACTGCAGTTCCTGTACAAAGAGCATGGGTAAGTGGGATGAAATGCTTCTCAAGCCTTCAAATTACAGTGAGATGAATCATTCTCCCTCTACCACTCCACTAATTGCAGAGGGAAACCAGATGCCTTAACTTCCAGGCAGCTAGACTCAGAGCATGGGAACCCCACCCTGCTTCCAAATATTTTTTTCCAGTTAGGAAGAATTCCATGATCTTTTATATTTATGAAGCCTACACTAATTACCCATGCTGATGGACTTGTTCATCTAAGAAAAAGCCAGCCTTAGCTTCAGCATGCATTTGTGTTGGCTTTTTTCTTCTCTAATTCATCCTCCCAGAGAATCTTAATGTCACAGACTACACATGCTTGGCATTTGTCACCAAATTCCCAACATCATTAGTGATCTAAACTCCTTCCTTAAGCGTTCAAGTTATTTGCTAGCTTCCAAATGCAAACCACATTTACAGCACACTCCCTGGAGAACATTTTGAGAAGACCTGATTCAGGCTTCACTTCAGTGCAACAGTGGGCTGATGTAAATCCACATTCTCTTCAGGAATGGCTGCATGGTTTGTCCTGTGACACAACATTTACTACAGCAGCAACCCTTATATCCTTGATACCCCATGTTGCTAATACCACAGTGCTGATAATATGCACCTTTTAAAATAGCCGTAAATCCTTTTTTTATTCAAAGCCATGCATTTCTTTTGTCAGCACCTGTTCCTACTGGAGGCTCAACAGGAACTAAAAATGGGCTGACATTCCACAGCATAGAATCATTCAAGTTTTGGGGAGCAAATTTTGCTTCCACTAGTCCAGCGTTGGTGCTTTTACTCTATTATCAACAAAGCCATCTCTGAGTCATGGAGAAATTGTTCACAAAAGACCACAAAAGAGAGGGATAAGGAACTCACCATAGGAAACAAGACATATTCTCGGAGGAAGTCATGAGATTCAAACTGATTATAGTCTCCAAAATCCGCTGGAAAAAGAAACAACAGAGTTACTCATTTTGGCACTTTCCACACATGTTAAGACCATACTCAACCTTTGCACAGATGCTTAATTTCAAGTGGGCGAGTTCTCTCTGAAGCCACAGCCCAGCACAAAGATTTTTGCTTGTACTTTAGCTTTTAACATGGAGGTCCAAAAATAATAGTGTTATTACCAGAGATCAAGTAACGGCCAACAAGTAATTTCTTTCTTTTGATCCCTAATATAATGACCATTTGCAATGCTTAACCATTTGCAAGAGTTTGTTTTTCTGTAGCCTTCTTGAACTCATACCCCCATTAAAAAAATGCTGGGATTGCTCAGCCTCTTCAAAAATCGTGCACGTTTTTGCTTCTCCACCATGTCCAACCCTGACCAAGCAAAAATAAAGAAAATTTAACCTACCTCTGCTACAATTCTACACAGTTGAACAAAAGATTGATTTTACAGCCTAGAAAGGTTAAAATCCAGTAATCAATTTTATTAAAAATTGTCAACAACTGGCACGGGGGAAGGTTTATCCTTCTGCAGCCAATGGAACAGCACAAGGCACTGTGTTTTCTGCTTCTTCTACATCTCTCCAAAAAATACTCATCTCCATGTCCCCATTCACTCATATTTCAGGCTGAGGATTCTTGTCTAAATGTCCTTGAGACCGTGGAGTTTTGGAAATGCTTCCTAAAGGCTGAACTACACTTAAAAACCCCAAACAATACCTATATTTATCTATCTGTTAAATATACAACAGCTTATATCAAAAGAGTATCTTGCCAGGAGGTTTTTATTTTATATTAATTGAACAGGATCAAACGCCATCTACAAGATTCTCATATTATAGGAGCTGGAAATCCCCACCATAAATCATTTTATCTAAACATTCTTTCAAAGCCTCTAGACAATTTCACATATTTCAGGATGCCAAAAATGCAGTTTCATTTTGTTTCTACCTCACAGTTATGTTTTAACATAAACAGAAAGAAATCTAAATGGGCATGAAACAGAGTCTGAAAGTTTAAAAGAAGTAAGTATTTAAAATATGTTTGGCTGCACCACACGCAAAGGACAAAGGAAGTAATACAACGTCAAAAATAGTAGGATTGACTCACTCTCAAAATTAGGAAAAAGCTCCAAAACTACAGTGAAACATATTCAGTATCTATTCAAACCTAACTTACACACTGGAAAATCTTCATCTACCTCAATTAAAAGATTCATTATGGAATCTTATACACATATTTTCCTTTATTAGGCAAACATTCCAAGATTTGACAAGAAACATTTTCCCTTCAATTTTTAACAAAGATACAAAACCAGCACTTCTACTGCTCTAAAAAAAGATCATATCAGCATTTCTCTCCATTGAACCTTTAATTGTCAAGAATCAGATCCTCATGTTTGCTATTTATATGTATACTTCCCCCTTCCCACTCATCAGAGAGCATGCAGAGAACATCATAGTTGCAATTCTGCCTCAAGTTCTCATAGTCAGCTGTGGATAGACTGAAACACACTTTATCCAAATACAGGGCTTCTTCCTCTGCACATATACATTATATGACCTCACTTTTATTGATGTCCTTAGGAGGCTCAGAATAAAAATCATGTTGTAAGAAGTAGTTTATTATTAACTTACAACTCATAACAATTACAGTCATGTGTTCTTTCATACTTCATATAGCACTATACAGCAAAATGAGTTTTTAATTAAAGGCAAAATTAAAGCTGCTGCCATGCTCTTTGATGTAATTTGCATTTCAAACCAGAGAAAGTGAAGCAAATTCATTACTGCAAAGTGCTCCATGGTCAGGGCTGGAAGAACTGGAGTTTTGTTGAGATTCGCTCGCATGAATTTTAGAAATAGGAAAGTTGAGCACTGTGATGTGGTGCCTCATTCCCTCCCTTGGGCTGTGAGTGCTTCATCAAGGGCAGTCCACCCATGCACTTTGGAATCAATTGGAAACCTAGCTGCCACGAGCAGGAGTCACACAGGGCCTCAGTGCCCAGTCAAGAGAGAGGAAAAACCAAAAGAGCCATTCCTGGGTAAAGGCTATGGGATCATGTCATCCTACCTTGCACTGCCAGACCAGCCAGTCGAATTCCCTGCTCAAATGAGGATATCAGTCGTCCATCAAGAACATCCTTTTTCACCTGTAGGTAATATTGATATCTATAAAACAAACAAACAAAAAAAAAAAAGAGCACAAATTATAATATCTATATGCTTGCACATTTCCAATAGGAAAGAAAAAGATTGTGGAAAGGAAGGAAAAAAATCACTCCAAGCAGGTGAGGCTCTTGAACAGCAGGTCTGTACCCAGCTTCAGAAGCTCCACATTACCACCACAAATGAATATGATCCCTACCTGTGCAGTGTTTCCAGACAGATGAAAGGGAAAATAAAAAGTTCTAGTTTGTGCTCCCTAGACCACATAGAAGAGCAATATCTGATAAGATTACCTCTTTTATAAATTTTATAAAGGTTACTGAATATCATGCAATCCCCAATGCTAAAAGGGGCTTTTCCATATCGCTTCTATTGTTTTAGCTTCAGTATCACCATTTTGATTGAAGAAACAGGATTTTAGCAATACAGTTTGCTCTGCTAATTTAACTTAAACTATGGCCCATATAAAAGGTGTTTTATTTGGCATTTTTCAAGTGTAAGGATGACTAAGACACCCAAACCGAGCAAACACAGCTTCTAACACAGTCCATGTGTGCACTCAGCCTCATGCTCACAACCTCTATGTGCACCTGGGTGACACAAATTAAGAATCCCAAAACCCAACAAATGGGCTTTTTCAGGCTATGAGCAGACACACCAGCCTGGCTGCAGCTGAAATTACTGCACCCTTCAGCTGCATGCCTGCTCAGCCCCTGAAACTGAGGACAATCACTTAAAATGCCATGGATTTAAGAAATAATTGCTTGAGATAAACTGGTATATAAAGAAATGGTACACAAGCATGTCAGCCAGTCCCACAGACTGCAACCTCTGCAAGGCAGACAGCAAACAGCAGTCAAAGTCTGTGGGCAGTAAACTCCTAACTGGGCTCAGCTACAACCAGCACATCACATCTGACCTTATCTCTGAACCTCTTGGCAAAGAAGCTGTTCTGGCCTTGTTTTATAGCGTAAATCACCTTCTCAGTTCCAGCAGAAGGGAGAACCACTGCAGCACCACCCACAGAATAGGAACTGCACTGCCTTAACTATGCTTGCAAATGTTATCGTTTGTGTTGAGGTGTAAGAAAAATATAATGTTATTTAAAATGCTCAGATTTGGCTTTCACACAGCCTAATAAAGATTAAAGCTTGAGGGGATTTTGAAATTTGATTGAGAGAGGCAGGCTGAAAAGCATATGGCTTCTCAGCCTGGGCCCTGTGCCTCAGCCCCAGGTTTCACTCTTGCTAGGTCCAAGAGACAAACCAGCTTCTTTCCACTCCTTTGCAGTGACCAAATCCCAACTCTGAAAACATGCATGCTCTCATAGAAGCTTGACATAAGCTGCTTTATCAACTATGCAGGTGAGCAAGTGTTTGATGAATTTGGTCTTCAAGATTTGTAATTCCAAAAGCAGCTATTTGAGTCCATGCTACATATACACGAGTTACATACTCTAGTCAAGGAGAGTAAAATCCATATCTGCTATAAAAATAATGCTATCATTAAAACAAACACACAGTTAAGAGGCTGCATGAGACACAAACCAGTGTCAAATCTTATAGTGACATCCTAGCTGTACAGAAATCAAGAATGCTGCCAGCTGCAGTGGAGCCATGATTTCAACCACAGTGTCCACACAACTACAGAAAAAACACAGGAAGAATTACTTAGGTAGGCATCACCAAAATACAGTGCCAATGCAGTTACTGTAGCATCAAATATTATGACCTAGACTTTCAAAAGAAACGTTGCTGTGGAGTTTGAGTTGCCATTTGGCTTGCCATTGGAATAGTGTAAGCAAGGAAGGAAAGATTGCTAAGTGTCTGCCTTGGACAATGTGGAATTCTCAAAAGCTGCCTCCATCTGTCTCCAAAAATTTTCCCCCAATACTGTCTTTGACCAGAAGTTGCCAAAATTAAAAAAAAAAAAAAAAAAAAAAGATCAGACCCTAGACAGATGTTAGAAAAGTGAGGGCAAATAAAGAGCAAGCATATGCACATACACACACTCATACACTCATACAGCAGACAGTACCCACAATCTAAGAAAGGTGTTTCATTTACAGGTGTTTCACTTGATCGTCAGGAAGAAGTCACGTTTAAAAATCTTAATAGGAATATTCCACAACATTCTGGAATCATCGAATGGGGTGGGCTGGAAGGGACCTTAAAGATCTAGTGAGTTTAGGATTTACTATATATTGTAGATTGACATGCAGTAAGAGTTTAAGGGATGTATATAATTAGTGTTCTGACATTAACTAGTGTATCTGTCAGGAAAAAAAATCCCATGGAGAAAGTTGTCACTTCCCACAGGCAAACGCGCTGAAATGCTATCACCCGCTGTGGCTCTGGCACCTGTCTCAGTGGAAGTGCCAAGATAATCTGAAGAAGACTGAGGCAGAAACCTGTGGTTGGTACCTGCTTCTGCTTTACCCCTGGACTGACAGTGACAAGTGACAGCCACCTAAAGAGTCCCCAGACATCTCTTTTCATGGTGTCCAAACAAAGCATGAACTGGGACATCTGTCCCCAGGCATGGACTGGGGTGCCTAATTCCAGTGTCAAGGCAGAGGAGGAGGAGGAGGAGGAGGAGAATACCCTGGAGGAAGCTCTGCTAGAAGGCTCTAATAACTCCACCAGCCACAGATTGATGGCTCAGCCCTGCTGCAAAACTGTGGTCAGGCTCCCTGCCGAGCCAACAGAGAGGAGCAATCGGCCCACATTCTGTCAGGGATTTGAGGCTCCTCCATCTGAAATTAAATTAAATGCTGCTATTATACCGCTATGCTAACTGAGACTGCTCTTTGTTCGCTTGGATTGCAAAAGTAGATCTATAATTTGAGGGAAATCAAACATTTTAAAAATGTTTCAGCTGTAGATTCACTGAGGAAAGCTGTTCCAGGACAGCAGATAAAAACATGCATTAGGTGGTTTAGTTGGGAAAGCATAAGGAAAGTGAACAAAAGAGAAGTTTGCAATCTTCACCCCCAAATAATAAAAGACAAAAAAATTCAAAATCAACATTTACAAAGCTTTAATCACAAAGTCATAAAAAGGCATACCAGAGGAGAGCAGGGCAGAAAAGTCACCACCATGGCCGAGTCAGCCTGGAGCTGAAATCTCTCACCTTCATTGCTCACTTTGGGTTAAATATTATTAGCAGAGTCATTGTGTATTCAATATAATAAAGGCTACTGCAGTTTGCCAGCCTGTAGCTAATTCCAAGGGGAATGGGAGTGGACAACAAGTCTGAACAAAGCCATCATTATAAGGGTATCATTTCCCACAACTCTATTTAGCCAACACACAAAACATGAAAAGTATATTTGCATGCATTGCATCAAAAAACACATTTTTATAGAGCAAAGAAGCTGCAACGGGATGACTATGAGACAACTTCTCAACTCCAGAATAAACATCTGTGTTTTGGCAATCCACACTACGAAAGGGAAAAAAACCCCACCAAAACCCAATAGGTAAGCAGGAGATAAAGGTACTGTTTAAAAATTTAATTGCAACAACCAGATTCAGATTCTGCTACTGCTGCATAAATGTAGGGAAACTCCAATTGCTCAAATAATTCTGCATGGACCTTCCCCAGGACCAGGGTTCACATTTTTTCTCCTGTCACTTCAACAAAGAACATGGGGTGTTTGTGTAGTGTCACTGAATTCATTGCACCCTTCCGTCACCAATGTTTATTTGATATAAAATCCCTGTTGCTGTTTGATACAAGCAGAAAACAATTAATTTCTCTGATTTCCATTTTCTTCAACAACCAGTGTTTCAGATACCACAAGCCACACAGAACCCAGTCTGACCAACACCAGAAGTGAGATCTTTGTAGAGAAATTAAAGGATGGTTTACAAAAGTAAGAATATGGATTAGGTTTGCAGAGTAATTGCACTGCATCTTCAGGATTTTTTTACTAGTGACTTCCACAAAGAACCACAAGGCAAATATTTCCTTACCCTAGTAATTATTCAGTATTATCCAATCCACTAGCCTTAGTAATCAAGTAGCATCAAACTCTGCTAGAAAATGTAAAGGAACCGGACAAAAAATTATTTTTGTCCCAAAGACTTACAATCTAAAAGTATATTTTATGCAAAAAGGTGACAGTATTGAGTTAACAAGGTTTAATACTGTTTGAATACTGCAATATGACCTGCCTGGGTTTTTGTTATTTTTCCCTGGTTTTACTTTCCTTCTCTGTACATCAAAGAGGGTTTGTAATATACACATTATCTCCAATGCAGCAGGAAACACTTAAAAAGCTTTTCTTTTTTTAAATCAATTTGTTTTATTTGGAAATTTCAAGCCAATATAAATATATCACAGTTTCAATACCAATAAATATTTACCTTTAGTGTATCTGAAAACAAACAAAGCACTACAAAACATGTATTAGTTACCCAAGAGGTACAACTCCTTTACAATCGTTTCTAATGATGCAATTACTGGCATGACTAACTTTTTATAACTCATTAGGTACCATTTTGGCATCAAGCCTATCTGTTGGATAACTGCATAGCTATGTAATTTAACTTCTTCTCTGGAGGAAGAGAGAACTGCTTTACCAATTCATATCTCCAAAAGAAGAAGCCTTTAAGACTCAAAGGAGAAACAGATTGGTCCACAAGTGGTTTAGCACAAGAACTTTAGCTCTTTTCCAACTTTAAAATCAAATTTTCAATTAGAGTACAATATGATCTTCTAAAATTAGGAACACAATAAAAGTCTCATTGAGTCACAACAGTCCAAGTCAGCTCATTTGAGATTATCTTAGTATGGTAATATATTTCTGAGGAGAGACGCTGCACTGTACACTTATGCAATAACGTGCCCACAGGGAAAGTGGTTTCTCCATAGCAGAGGCCTTTTATTGTTTACTAAAATTATTTTAAGCACTAGCTTTGATACTGATGTGTATATTGTTCACCTCACACCTTAAAACCTGCCATGATTTTGGCTTTTGTACTATTTACCAAGAGATTTCCACAGATACCTATATGCTACACTTGAAATAGAAGCCCAGTTTTTATTTTGAGGACATATTTTCTCAGCCTTTGAGGTAGATGAGTCAATGACTTGGCTATTCAGGGCAACGAAAGGAACTCACTGATAATGACCAAAAAGTGATTTCTATTTATTTATTACATATTTGAGACAACTGTATTAATACTTAACTCTTACTGGTAGCTTTTCTGAGAAAAACATGCTTTAATGCATTAATGATAATTAGCCTAATTTCACAGAGTATCTGAGGTTGGTAAAGCTACTCAAGTAAACTTGGGCAGGAATCCAAGGCAGATTTGGGAGATGAAGGTCTTATTCCCAAGTCTCAATCCAAAGTACTACTTACTGCATGCTGCTTATTCCATGTGGGTCACTCAATATACTGGAACAAATCTGACTTGCAAACTTGGACTGGATTTTATATGGTAAGGAAGGCAGACAGGCAGACAAGACTGGTCTTTTCAAATGCAACGTCAGTATATTGGCAAAGATGGTGTTATGATTTCTGAGCCTGAGCATGCTGAAACACATTTTGGAGGCAAGGATTCAATCAGCACATCTTAATCTAAAGGCACTTGAAAAAAAAAAAAGGGAGCTACATAGATCCATGATGTCATTGTCAGTAACACAGAGCTAATGCCTCGTCTTTGCCACTTTAAAAACTAAGATGGTGTTGATAAACAGAACATCTCTAGTTCACTCCTCTGGAATTTCATCAACTTCTCTCCCAGCAAAAGTCTGATGTTACACAGCGCTAGACAACAGCCATTTATCTGGGATTTGTGTTGGAATATAAAAAGCAATGGCAGTGTTTCCACTAAAAGAAGGATAATACTTTTGGAAGGATATTATTAAGAATGAGTCTACCACACCCTGTCAAAGACCTTCAGGAAGATCAGCTGACTTGCCAGAAAAAAGGAGCGAAGGAGACGAAAGAGCCTTTGTCACACACGCAGAAGGAAATTCCTTCAGAAGCTCAAACTGCCAATGCCAATACTAAAAACACATAACTTCTTCCAGGGTAAGAGCTCTTTGATCATAATAACCTTAGAGGGTAGGTCAAGGTTAGCTTCAGGTAACTGAGAAATGACGCTGTTCAAAAGCAGCATCCAACTGCCTACATCCTGGTTTCCTCCAGCAGCTGGATGGAAAACATGACTGACACTAAAAACAAAATAAATACATGGAAAGGTTTGTGTCATTCCTCTTCCTAATGAGACAGAACAATGCTGGGATAGCATCATGTTCACACATTTGACTGAAAAAGAGGAGAACAGATCAAAACACAGCTCCTATCACCTACTTCCAGATCATTCAACCTCTCCCTTTAAAAGCAACAAATTATAGTTGAAGGGGAAAAGAAGGGATTTGGCTACAACAGACTAACTTCACAATGGTGGTCACTTTCCATTTATTTTGATAAGGACAAAACATGCAGAGCCTGGATGCCTGGCTTGCTTTGTGAGCTGCAACGAGGCACACAGTGAAAGGCCAGCTACCACAGCTGACCAGTGAGGTTCCTACCAAAGGCAAATACCTTACAAAGGTTAAGGGCCAGCTCCACAGCCAGCTCCTGGCCAGGGATACTAGAACAGGAAAACCTTTGCACAGCCAAAGACAGCCTGATGAGAATTGTGCACTGCTTAGTTGTTGTTTGACACCTCCATTTCAACAGTTGACTACTGAAAGGTTCTTCGTTTGCTTGCATTCCCCAAAAGATAATTAAAATTCCAGACCTCCACCTCCTCCAGTTCTTTACACAGCTGGCATATGATTTCAAAAGTAAATGCAAAGTACTTTAAGAGCAATAAGGTTTTTATTCTGGCATGAATCAGTCAATAATGCCAAATTTCTGCAGAAGAATTGAGCGCTTAAAGAAAAGTATGTTTGTATTACAAATGGACACTGACTGTTTAAGGAAGTAACACAGGCGCTATAACCTCTCCCACAGAAGCAGTATATGCTTCCAGTGTAGCCTGCTCCAAGTGCTGTGACTCTTTGGTGCCCAGAGTTAAAGGGATGGCCAGTGAAGCCCTCAGCAGTGAGCCAGGAGACAACAGCGTCACACTCAGCATTCTCACTGGCAGCAAAAGAGGGAGCTAGCACAGGAAAGAAGTGCTCTGCCAGTGGTTTTCTTTTCCTGCCATTTCTGATGGGCCACAAGCACAGACATGCACCCAGGCCCTGTTGCAGCCCGCAGACATGACACAAACCTTCCAAAACACGCACTCCTTCCACAAGAGGCTCAGCCACCAGATGCAGCTTTGCAGTATCCACCAATTTCTCTGTATTTAAACAGAAACCCCCCAACCGCAACAGGTCCATCCTCTGTACTTGTATTTTTTTTTTAAGAGTTTATTGTGCATTTTGCATACTCCAAGTTCAAATAAACCCACAAGCACAAAGTGAAACTTTAAATAAAAAGGCCAGTAATGGCATGCTTTAGCAAGAAAGGAAGGCATGCCACGACCTGATCTTGATTTTCTACTCTTGAACTATTGAATTAATTATAACAAATTACAGGGAGGCCCACTACAATTTATAAGCACAATAAACTCCCTTACAACCACCTATAATTTTATCAGAGTTAATCCAAATACCTAAAGAATTATACAGCACAAAACTTCAACATGCCTTTTAGAGTGAAAAAAACAGGGGAAGGCATATTCTCTTGTCTTCTGAGCCTTTTCACTTAGAAAAGGTTCCTTTGGATCTCTGCAAATTGGAGACCAGCAAACTGCAGTGACACCACCATCTTTATAAAGGCTGGAGCAGGATTGCAAAAGTAAAGCAAAACAAAATCCTATAATGCAAAGAAATCTGTATTGTAGTATTCTTAACTAAAAAAAAACATTCAATGCAAGCACAAATATTACACAGAAACACTAGGATAAAAATTTTGGGAGGAAAGAGTTTGTTATCCACATGCCTTTGAAAAAAGCCATGTATCCATTTGGTTTGGGTTTTAAACACACGCTAAAAGTGTTGTTCAATCTGTTGTTCAGACTAGGCTTGAAAACATGCTCACCTATGTGTTCATATCTCCTGAACTGAGCAGAATGCTCATATTTGGCTACAGAGATCCAAAGGTTACAGCTCAGGAGACTATTTTTTCTTTTTAGCTTCACTTTCCTTTTGATCACAAAAAGAAAAAAAAAAAAAAAGGTAAGACTGAGTCTGGTAGGTGAATTGCAGAAATGCCACATATTGCTTTCCACAACATGGGTTTTTTGAGTGCAGATCCACAGTATCTCCCACAACTGCTGCCTCCACCTTCACCTTCCTCCGAACACAGTCTACCCCATTCCCATATAGGATCCCAGGGCTCTTCCTCCTTCCTCTGAGCTGTGTCCCCCAGAGGCAGCTACTGCTCAGATATAGGACTCTGGATAATAAACCAATTCTCCCAGCCAGCACCTGTCCTTTGGTGCTTGACACATCACATGGGTTCCAACCAGGAGCAGGAGCTCCAGCAACATACAGGTCCCACCTACACACAGGTGCTCACTAAGGTACCATGGCATGCAGCCTGTGTGTCACTTCCCACTTGGTTAGTCACATCCTCACAACAGCAGGGCCCACACACACAGCAACTCATGTCCCCTGATCTTTAGATGGCATAAAACAAACAAAAAAAACCACCTGAAATGGCAGCTATGTGAAGATTCATCCTCACAAAGATGCAAAAGTGCAAAGACAAGATGTGGCTATGCATGCTGAAGACTGCTTAACCTCCTGAGGAAGAGGAGCACAAAAAAACCCTGTTGGTCTTTCCTGAATTGGAAGTAGATTTCAGCAAAAATGAGATTAGACACCAAAAAGTTAATAACAGCTTATATTTACTTCCTTTATTCATATGTGTTGACTCAGTTCAAAATATGCTGCTCCCTGCCCTGAAAAACAAAGCAGCTGACCTTCAAGCTGTATCTACTGTGGGAAAAGGTGGTTTAAGCTACATATGGAAGCAATATGAGTCAACAGTTTGAAAAGTCTCCTGGTAGCCAGCCAGGTTAATGGCCAAGCAGGTTGGAATATCATGCTAAAAAAATGTGGTGAGTTAACTAGAACAAATGTATACTCCAGCTCATACTATGCAATACTGAAAATAAATAGATAACCTTTTTATTTTTTTATATCAGGCTTAAGTACAGGCATAACTATTCTTTGGACCCTAAACAAACATAGAGAGTTCTCATTGCTCCATTCTTTTCCCCTTACTGTGTCAGTTGAAACAATAAAATGTAATGTACATACCCCCATAAGCCCTGTTTCATTTTTCAATATATGTTTTAATTTTTCCCCTTCCACACAGCACTAAACTCTGGAATGACTCAAGTCCACCATGTTTTTCTGGCTAAATGTACTGCTGTGCATTGATGCAAAAGCTGAACTGAGTGCGCACATATACCAGTGAACAACTGGCATGCATATGTAAGCATCCAAAAGTACATCACAAAATAATTGCTTTGTGGGTGCAGAGCAGCATGCAAGTGTATTCAGGTGTTACTTTATTCAAAGAGCAAGTGAACACGTTCAAACTTACAGAAGAATGTGTGCTTAGCCTGAACTTAACAAAACAACAACAACAAAAAAAAAGCCCTGGTGAGTCTGCAGTGAAACCTTGTTTGTGAATTTATAGAGCTCATTTACAAAACCCTATCAGTGAAACCTTTAAGTACTATCCCAACCTCACATAATCAATGTCTGAGAAAGCTCTACTGATTTAGTGGAATTTTACCTGGTGAGGAGTAAAAATCCAGCCCATTGGCTACTGCCTTTTACAGTAATCTGTCCTGGCAATAAGAAAACTGCTTGAAATATGACACAATGAAGTTGCTGCCTATCTACAGGTCATCAGTACAACACCTTATAGTCCTGTGAAAAGATTGCTGGAACATCTACATTAGCATCACTGCCAGCAGAAAACAGGAAAACTCAGGTTGCTTCCACCTCCCACAGACCCCAGTGACCCTAGTGTTTCCAAAGGAATAATTGAAAACAGTCACCCCCACACCTCAGTAAATCATGCAACAAAACCACGGCCCAGGAAGTTGTACCATCCCAGAGAACGCAACCCAGCAAAACTGAACACAGCTCTGATAACAACGGGATGTTGCCAGGGAAAAATGTGAATCAGTGCCCTGTTGGGCGGATAAAATAGATCCATTTCATGAAATGAATAATTATTCTTTGTAAAAGCTTCAAAAACAGCTGAAGATATCAAGTGCAAAAGCAGCTGCCAAAGATAAAACAGTGAACCAGTAAACATCTCACTGCACAGGAATCTGCCATCTTCCGACACCGAGATTTCTGCCAAATTCTTGTCGAGATTCTCAGCTGCATAAGGGCCTCCACACAAATGCTTCTTTTAAACACATTTGGCGACTTCAGGGTTGTACTGCCATCCAATTGCAGCTCCTTTAGTGCTATACCCTGCTAGCAAGCCAAAAAAAATTAAAGGTATTCAGATCACTGAGAAAGGTAAGTTTAGAATGACACATGGTTTGTGTCTCAGGTATAAGAGAATAGAAAAAGTTTGCTCCAGCCTACAGTACCGACTTCAACATTGAATAAATTTAATTGAAGACTGGCAGTACTACTGTAACCAAGACTTCCACTGTGTATTGAATTCTCAAAATTCAAAAGCTCATAGAAATCCCAATCAAAATCCACAAATCTGTTTGCTCACATGTGCTGCTGCTAGTGGCTTGACCCTCTTCCTGATGCTGTAGAAAAGTTTCAGATATTAATCTGGGACTTCTAAACAGAAGACCAATGATCCACAGTTCCCTTTTTTAAAACACACAGTAGGAAAGAGAGAATGAATCACCTGCAGAAAGTGATGCACAAGAGAGGAATCCTGAATCACACTGTGGAAATACCCATTTCTTCTCACTGATTACACAGGAAGTCTAGAGCAACCTTCACTCTTTAAGGCTTCATCAGGAGCAGCAACATGACTGAGGCAGGATCAGAGTGTGTCATGAAGAGTTTAAGGACTGCATCCCCCAGCAGCCTGCACTTCCCTGAGGAGAAACTGCTAAGTCCCTGTTACTGCACCATATGGGAAGACAAACAGAAGAGTACCAGACCCAGCCTAGGTAATGCAGTCATCTGTCCAAACCAGTGCCTTAAACCACCCTGGGACACGAGTCTGAAGCACCTGCCAGCGTGTGAGGTGCACCAGAACATCCACCCTGTGCTCAGCGCTCCTTAATGAATGGGAAACCTCCCTCTGCAGTGACATTGCTGCTACAAAAAAAGGGGGAAAAAAAAGACAGCCAAGCAGTTTGCAGCAGTCTAAATGACAAAGGCAGTGAGCAACACAGTTCCTAAACTAGAGGAGGAATTTTCCTTTTCATCTTCATTTGAGGAGATGCAAAAATGCTGATGGCACTTCTGTGACTCAAGCAGCTAGGGATGACAAGTGTTTGCTCTTTTTCCACTTTTCTTATCTTTTCTCCTTTAAACCAAAACATTGAAGCTAACATCTTTTTTTCTAAATCCCTCTATTTGCCTTTAGTTACATCTGTCTGGTTTAAGGAGACAACAACACACCAAGAACCTTCAGGGAACAAAATCTATCATAACTGATTCTGTTCAGAGTCATTCCAGCAGCAGGGACTTACTCATTAAGTTTATAGAAATCTCCCAATTTATGGGTGGGAACTCCCTGTCCATCATGGTGATGGCAGCACACTCCCGTCAGTCAGGAAATATTAGACTTGAATTTCCAGTCAACAGAATATTATTTATATTTAGAAATCTATTATGGAACAAAGTCCATTCTTTGTCATTTCGTATCTCTGCATCCTGTGTTAGGCCTGACACAGTCCCTGAGAGTAAATATTTAGGTGAAGGTTTCTTATTGACAAGTGTAAGTAGATCTGGCAAGGCCATGTTGTTAAATACAACTCTTGACACATCTTTCAGCTGTGTAAGCAGAAGGTTACTATCCATGCACTCATCCTCTTGCCTTAAGACACTGCAGTTCAAAGAAAGCAGGACACAATTCTCCACTTCCTTCCAAAAAGTGGGTTAAGTCACAGTTTTCATGAGGTTCTACTGCCAATTACAGCAAGATTTTAATCACCTTTCAGCACTATTTAAGATAACTGGCTACTAACAAAACAAGAAAAAGGGACATGTTCAGATCACACAAGTAGACTTTCAACAGATTTTCCATTAAATACACACACAGACACAGAATGGGTACTGCTAGAGATGTGCAACCATGTGTGTGTGTGGCACTGGGAAATCTAACAGGAGAAAGCCAAGAAGCAAGAAGAGCCAGATTTAAATAGAAGATAATTCCAGGTTATCACAGTGATCCACCTTACACAAGTGCTTATCACCAAGCAGTGGTGAGGACAGCTTCCTCAGAGGCTGAGAAACAAAAAGCAGTAGGTGTGACTCATCCAAACACAGCTCCATACACAAAGCAAGCTCTTCACTGATGAAAATAGGAGCCCAGATTTCTAGCCTCAGCACCATTTCAACTGTCAGATATCACAAAATAAACATACAGGCCACTCAAATTGGTTTTGCTTCCTTTCAGGAAGGCAGAACTTTTTTTCCTGCAAGAGGAGCTGGTAAGATCTTCAAAGCAAGTTTCAAAATACTTAATGTATTTCCTTCTCTTTAAGGATTATAAAATGTCTCAAGTACAAGGTTCAGTCTCATGGACCCTCAGCTCTTCTTTCTAGAATTAAGGTTCAACCCTGACAGCCTATGTAATCAAGACCCATTTTTAACACAGAGGTTTGCAGTCATGTCCTAATCATAAACAGTCACTTCCTCTGGTGACCAGGAATAGGACACAAGGAAACGGAATGAAGCTGCCCTAGAGGACTCACTGGGATTGTGGCACAAAGCAGGACCTGTTGTGATAAGACAAGGGGCAATGTTTTCAAACTAAAAGAGGGTAGATTTAGTCTAGACATAATGAAGAAATTATTTACAGTGAAAGTGGTGAAGCCCTGGAAGAGGTTGCCCAGAGAGCTGATGGATGCCTCATCCCTGGAATAATTTAAGATCAGGTTGGATGGAGCTCTGGGCAACCTGATCTAGTCCCTACTCATTGCAGGGGGGTTGGAGTAGATGACCTGTAAAGGTCACTTCTAAGCGAAACTATTCTATGACTCTTCTGTAATTCCAAGTTCAGATTTGATATGAGGAAAAGATTCTTCACCCACAGGGTGGCCAGTCACTAGAACAGGCTCTCCAGGGAAGTGACTACAGTACCAGCCTGACAGAGTTCAAGGAGCATCTGCATGTACTTTAAATCATATGATTTAGTTTTAGGTGGTCCTGCCAGGAGCAGGGAGTTGGGCTTAGTGATTGTTATGTGCCCCTTCCAACTTGAGAGATTCTGTGTATCCTCTTCTGTCCTGTTGCACATATCCACATTTTCTGTCCATCTGGTTCTTTATGCATTTTTGAAATGGATGCATGATTAATGTACTGTTACCTCTGAAGTTTCACAGGCCACACATCAACTCCCCTCAGAGCCACACTAGTATTGAAGAACATTTCTTTGTTTGGTAAAGCTAGGTATTCTTTTTCCTTCTGGTTTTTGAGAGCTATAGAGTATTTGGAGTCATATCTTTCATGCCTTTCTTTACTTGCTCTTTACCAATCCAGTTTGAGATGTGTTTTGAATGTAAAAAATTCCAGACTGATATTCATCTAATTACCTCATTTCAAGAGCTGCAAAGTTTAGGGAAAAGCCCAACATAATAAAAACCACTAGCACGAAATAAAATTGCTACATGGCATCCAGCTGCAGAATTCTTTTTAAACAATCTGAATCATTTACAGTTGTCAACCATGGTAAAAGCCATCCACATTGCTTATCCAACATAGAGCCAGTGTCTCCAACACACACGTGCCCAGGTGGACAAGAAAAGGAGATCTAAAGTACTTTTTCCCAAGTGCAAATGCCTCCACTACCATAACTGCATGGAAAGGTTCAACCTGGAGTACCTAAGACCAGAGAGGAAGCTCCCTCACCTTGTGTAAACGGTGTTTGAGAAGAGCAGAACCTCAGAATGTAACCTTTGCTTCCATTTAAAAGGGCCCAATGAAAAAAGGCCAGGTTACTCCAAAAGTATCTGTTCTACTAAAATTGAATGTAGAAATAGCTCCCATCAGGAAAGCAATATGCTAGCACATGTGACTAAGCCCCGGAATATAAAATTAGTATTATTTCCTTATGATCAGATATAAATGTGAATCTTCCGAATGCCAAGACATTCCTGTTGCAACATTTCTAACCATCACAGCCACTGCCTTTGAAACACAGTAAACCAAGAATGCAGGCTGAAAGTATCCTACACTGTATTTATAGTTATGCAACACTATTTTTTTAGAGTTGCTACATATGTACTGCCCAGCCACACACACGAAAACACATTCACTTTCTGGCCTAAAAGCACAGTATAATGTAATAGATTAGATCTAAGCATCAACAGTTCCTTAAAATATCTGGCACAAAGAGCTCAGCTTTCAATAACCAACACACAGAGAACAAGCTCCCCATTCACTGAAGAAAGTCAGCTGGGAGAAGGGTTTGCCCTCCTCAGCAAATATTTTATAAACAGGGAATTAATGTTGAATCTTAGGTCTGCCTTGAAGGAGCTCTTACTTTTAAGTCAAAGTTTAAGCATCCACTAAAATACACATCCAAAAAGAACCAACTCAAAAATATTACTGAAAAGCAAAACAACATATACACTGCAATAATATGAACATAAGACCCAGGCAAACACTGCACATTATTTGTTGTTGCTGCCCTCTAAATACAACATGAAAGCTAATTAAGTATCAGGGTGTTTACAACAAGGCAGGTACAAGCTTAATGTGTGTGTTTTATGCTGCAGTAGCCACTAATATTAAAAAAGCGTAATAATTAAAACAAAACAATAAAACCATCAAAGGAGCACCAAAACGTGAATATCCCAGACTGTCTAAGCCTGGGTGGCCACCCAGGGCTCTTAGGACTCATCCAGCTTGCATGCAGTTACAGAGCTGCTCCCTTGTCTGGATTACATGAGCACAAATTCCTGCAGCTGGAAGGAAGGGAAAAGAAAAAAAAAAGTAAAAAATAAAAAAAGGCTGACATTTCCAAGGTTATTTCATGACCCACCCATAATCTTGTCCAACAGAAGAGAGCTGGGATCCCTGAGGACTCAGGACTCCCTGGCTCCACTGAGCAATGAATCCCAGAGCTTGCCTTTCTCCCAGCTTTGGGAGACAGGGTGCAGATCCAGCTGTGAGAGAATCAACTTGAGGACCCTGAACAGGACTGGGGCCTGAATGGTCGTGCAGGCTGTCAACAGCCATCTAAAACCAAGGGAATTCTGTTACAGCAAAAAGTTCTTCGCCTCATGTCAATTTATAAAATTTCAGTTCCAGAGTTCCTACTGCTTCCTCTGGGAGATCTCACCATGATATCCCACAAACACTCTCATGAATAAGGCACTTATATTAGTACTTGTCCCAGCTCTTCTTTTACTGTGTTCCAATAGTCAGCACGTACCTACAGCACCCTCTATTAGTTCTTCTAGTGGAACAGGAAAGCGACAGTACCACCACATACGGGTCAGTTGGCACCCCATGCCTTTCCACGTTTGGTTTCACACCATTCCTCTGTAAGAACTTATTCAGTAATTTGACTCTCCAAATCATTTAGAACAAAAGTTTTGACACGATTCATGGGATTAAATTATCTTCCATTTCTAAGGTCTGCCATTCTTACACACCACCTTGTCCTTTTCTGTTCATTTGATACAGCTTCCACATGTAGCAGCAACTGTTTTAATTCATGTGAACCATTTAACATGGCAAACCATTGATCCAAAGCTCTCTATAAAATAGAAATATTATATAATATATATATAATGATAGAGTTAGAAATACTCTAGAAGAAAGAAGTTACATTGGTTTATGCTACACAGGGTTCCAGCCCAAGGGAACTGATGAACTTTTTAACTGGAAATAGTTAAAAACACAGGACTCTTCTGACCATTAATATCGTATTTATGTTGGAGAGAACATTGTTGCTTCTTAGTGAAGAAAAGGTGCACCATCTTTCCAGCTGGGCAAGCCACACAGCTGTTTCTGGTGCCAAGAGAGAGGGCTGTGTGTCAGGGCCTTTCCTGTGTGGTGTGAGTAGAGCTGATCAGCACGAGAACCGCGGCCACGACACTTCCCAGAAAAGCAGGCAATGAATGCAATCATTTTTCTGGAAACTACATAGCCTGCCTTCAGATAACATCTTTCCAAGACAGCAGGCATGCTCCTAAAACATGTGCTGGTAAGTACACCGTAAACACAAAGTGATAAAGGCTCCTAGGAGGAGAAGAATTCAGACAAGGCACTGAGACTTTTGCTGCCTGAAAACGAAACTTTTTTCCACTCTGTTATACACCAGTAGCACTGAAGGTTTAAATTCTGACTTAAACCTCCAGGTATAAGAGACCAAACTCTGGAGTTTTTTGTTTTAAACATTCCACCTTCCCATTTGCCATGCATCACTCAGTTCTCTCTCATTTACCAATCCACTCAACTAAACCACGCAACTCTCTTCACCTCCCATCCTGCACACTATTTTTCTGTACTTTCACAGAAAAATTTGTAAGCATCAGTACATTTTTGAGAACCACTGGCATTAAAAAAAATCCCATGGGTCCACCTGTGGTGTATGGCCACACAACTGGTCACAGTCCTCGCTTCAGGCAAGCACAGTCCAGGATGTCTGGAACAAATCTGATTGTACACATTGTGCTGTTTTTTCCAGCACAATGTGATATTCAAAATAATTATTTTGGACAATGAAGCCAAAGCAACTACCATGAGCTCAAAAGTACACACAGAGACTTCTCAGCCACGAGCTGCAGGTGTGACCAGTCATGAAAAGCAAAGCAGCCTCATGTACTTGTCACATGTAAATGTTACACCCTTAACAGCCAAAAGAGTTCCACTTCACTGGGCTTGCCACAAAACCAGGCTGGCACAGGAGGATATGTGATACCCAGCCCTAACACAGAAATTAAAAGCACAGTGTAAGGAGCAGTAACTAGCAGAAAAGACAGCAGTGACTGGTAGAAATCTGCAGCTGATTGGACTTATATTAAAAGCTTGCTACACAGAAGGATGTGAAACTTTAGCTTTTTCAAAAAAAAAAAAAAAAAAAAAAAGCAGAGCAGACTAAAAGCAAAGATAAGCTCAAGCAGGCGAGACATCTAACAAGGACTTTTTTGAGGGGAAGGTAAAAAATCCAGCATTTGTTAAAACAGATTTGTGAAAACATTTTTCCCTGTAAACATGAAGCACTCAAACACTAATTTTTCCCCCCTACTTTATTCTCACACAATATAAAAATTCATACAGTCCTTAGAGTCTGTACCTCTTTATGCTTTACAAGAACTTCTGCTTAAAAGGTCTTCACCTAACACTTGTAGAAAAATAAAGAAAGAGAAAGGCTGGGAACTATAAAGAAGAAATATTTCTTAAAAGACAAACAAAAAAACAGCTACAAGAAATGGTGAAGAAAAGGGTATAGCAGCAAAATATTGAAGAAAATAAATATTCATTTAGTAAAAGAACATAAGTTTGAGGCTGAATTTTCACACACTGTCCAGAAAACAGGCCTGGGAGCCATAGGCTCTAATTTTCCACCTGCGAACACATTCATTCCCACACTTTGCAGGTGCAGCCATCCCATTCCAAACACTGTTTTCTTTCACAGGAAAGCTGTACAGCACGTTCTTCTGGGGAAATGCAGAGCTGACAGCTGAACTTGGGGCAGAAGCCCAATGCAGCACACTGCAGATGCTGGAACATGTCCCAGCCAGACCTACCATGCAGAGCACCATGGGGACCCAGCTCCATGGGGGCACCCACTCTAGGAACTGCTCTCACTTCCCAGGATTACGTCCCAGTCTGCAACAGCACAAAAGCCACTTGATACTACTGAGTACAGAGCACCTAATAACATACTGAAAACTTCTTCCAGGAAAGAAAAAAGAAAACCAGACCAAAGCACACCTTTATTCTTTCACAGGAGGCACAGCAGTATCACGCGCTAAGAAAGAGATCCTGTGGGGAGCAAAATGTGACTTCAGTTTTCCCTTAGAACTGTGGGAAGGGGGAAAAAGAAAAAGGCCCTGGACTGTCTGATAATTGTGCAGAAAGCAGCAGCGCACCCACATTTTCAGAAAGCCACAAGAGTGTGTGGGTTCTCTGTTTTTGGAACAAGAGCACAGTGAAAGCAAGCTTGTTTACTTTAGACACTGTACAAAGACTTTTTTTTTTAAATAAATGCTTGAAAGGATGCCTCCTCTCTGAGGAGTTAGCAGAAAATAAAAGGCAGATTTATATGTCTAATCTATGCAAATATCTACTCTACAGGGCATCACAAAGACTGCTTTATATCAGACAGTATGCAGATCCCAGGTGCTTTAAATATGCCAAAAGCATGTGCAGCATCTCCATCTGTGATGGCTGCTCACTGAGAACAGCTGGATGACTAAAAAGAGGTTGTCTAAGTAGCCTTCCATGAAAAATGCTTTTTGCTAATGTGCCAATCCCCATACTCCCACCCAAATTACTCCTGCTGTAACTGCCATTGAGCCTGAAGAGGGTGGGTTTTTATGTTGTTGTTTGTTTTGGTTTTTTAAATTCTGTTTATCACAAATTCTTCTAGAAATTTTCAAACTGTAGCAATGATAACATGGTGAAAACTCCTACTGACAAGTTAAGGAATTATCATGGAGTTTTAATTAATCTGTGGAAATGGAAAAGATCTGTGGGACTGGGGACCAGTAGAATGTCATGACCAGCAGCCAGGGAGATGCTGGAGTCACTGAGATCTTGGAAGAGACAGGATTAAGATCAGGGAATATGTACATATGGGAGCCTCAACTCAAGAGAAGAGTAACAGAGCAGAAAGAGTAGGGAAATAAGAGGTCTAGAGGGTAGGAAATAGCTTTCCTAGGAGAAGGCTTAATGCCAAGAGTACAATGCTATTGCACTGAAAGTAAGGCATAGCAATAATATTTATGTCATGGCCACTACCAGAAAGAAAAAACAGGTACTCTACAGCTGTGTCCGCTTTCTGCATGTTTCCCTGGGACATCCTTGGGAAGCGTCCATCGCAGGTCAGAAAACATGACTGCCCTGAGTAGCCCCAGCATTTGCATTCAAAACCACAAATTAAGCAAGACTGACAATGTCCTGCAGGTGCTTCTTACCCTGTCCCAGTGATTAAATTCGTCCAAAGAGAAGAAAACTCCACACCACTGATACTTTCATCTTTAAGCAAGTGTCAGTTTTGTAGCAAAGAAGGAAAGAACTGCAAGCCAGAGTCAGATCTGACATACTAAAACAATTAATGTGCTCCCCAGAGTACTCTTCACCTCATCTTTTCTTGCAGGTCTCAGAGGTTGGCTTCAAAGAGCTTAAGAGCTAAATAAACTGCTCTGACAGTCTTATCTTTTCATTTTCTTTACCACAGGTTCTCGTATTATCAGAAACACCTCTTACAAATTAGCTACAGGCATCCCACATGAGGACGTGGCAGTACTTGTGTTTATGTGACAGGTGCCTGCAGCTCCACAGGACCTCAATAACCAGTCACACAGCCAGCCCAGATAATCCATTCACCCACTCAGCATCCATCCACAATTTGAAATTACAGGGTCATTTGGGCACAAACTGAAATATTTGGCATGCCTTCTAAACAAAAACCCCCTTCTCTATTGCAAGGGTGACTGAGCAGATTGCCCAGAGTTAAGTGTGGAATCTCTCCCTCCATGAATATATTCCATACCCAGTGGGAAATAGTCCTAGAGCATTCTCCTCTAGTTGACCTTGCTCTGAGCAGACAATCTCCAGAGGTACCTTCCAACCTCAACCACTCTGCAACTGCTGCTTGCATTTCACTTCAGTAAACCATCTGACCTTCCCACACTGTGACACCCTGTGAGGGACAGCACTGACCTCTCACCACACTGCTATTCCACTCCTCCCCCAGCGTGTCACTTGTGGACAGGTTTCCATCCAGTCTGTCCAGCACTGGGGACACAGTGCTCGGAGCAGTGTTACTCACCCTTACTGCTGCCTCCACACTTGGCTTGTCAATACAGGAGGTTACCAGAGAAACCACGCAGAGCTCCTGACCACTATCATCACCTGCAGGCAGTTAAAATCCAGGGGCCTGGAGGCATAATTAGCATTTTCTGCTTCCAGCAGTAATGATAAGATGTAAAAGAGTTAAAATTTTATAAATACTGTCCTGTTGGTATCAGGATTCTCCCTGACGGTCCCGACCACCAAACAACAGCCGAACACAAAATGGTTCACATATTGTTTTGAAGAGTCAGACGATCCTTCAAATAAAATTATTAAAGAACGCTACCTCAGCGCCAGTGACCAACACCCTAAGTAATGCTCCTCTCAACCAAGAGAGCCTAAAAGACTTGCATCATTTTCCCTTTTTGCAATGACAGTATGTGAGGCACAGGATGCTGCAGTCACTGGAAACAGGAAGGAATATTCAATTTGGCAACAAATTTCTCAAAACCAGCTATCAAGTCTATAATCCTACAGATCAGAGGCAGAGTAAACCAGCTCAGGAAACCAACTCCCTAGTTTTTGAATACTTGTGCATTATGTCAGTGTTTGCTGAAGCATTTTCAGAAGACTTCATCATCTTCAAGGAATATTAATCAACCCTGGAAACCCTGGAGTCTACAATTAACTAAAAGCTTGCTGCTGAGAGATGGGTTTTACCTCCAACTCCAAACACAGCCAGGCAAGCTCAGGGCTGGAGATGTTTCCACTTAGAGAAGGTTACAAAGGTGACAGGTTCACTGCTGGCAGTACTGTCACCACCTCTGCCGCTTTGGCCTTTGGTGATGGTTGTGTTTTGGGGTTGGGTTTGTTTGTGGTCATTCTGCGGCCTCCCAGAAGGGGATGAAGTGTCTCAGCACAAGTTCTGCATTTCAGACAGATTTGTCATTTGCATCTAAATATAAGTCAAATACATAGGCACTGAGTGGGTGAGTCCAGTGCCTACCTCAACATCACATGCAATCATAACATGATCGAGTCTAATCCTAGAAGCAGCCAGTATCAAAATAAAAAACAAATGTTTAATCAGTTTACCAAGAGCAAACAAAGCAAAAAAACCCTTTACAAGCCCACATCCATCTCTCCACATCCACATCTAATCAGGTTTTAAACTAAGCCTTTCTCTGCCATTTGTTTCAGAAGAATCCTCCAGGTCCCCACCGTTGCTTCAAACATGAATCTACCTATTGCACAGTTGAAGGTTTGCTGCCATCACACCATCTACAGTGCAGCAATTCCACTCCATGAAACAACAAACAAATCTTAACATGCTATTCTATAACTGAAATCCTCTGGTAAACTGCTGGCTTTGCTACAGATATTTAAAGAAACATAAAAGGCACTTATAAGACTCTGCAGCTTATGTTATCAATCACTTCAGAAAGAAAAACAATTCAGCAGCCACTCCAATTGAGAGTGCTGTGAAGTTCAATTGTCACTGAAATGCTTTGTTATTACCAACCTGGGCAGAATGAGCAAATATACCTCTGCAGGTGAGCTATGAATGAGCAATCAGCACTGCAGGCTGCAGCTTGAAGAGATAATAGCATCCAAGTAGCTACAATGCTTCCTTGCACACAACTAGGCCAGGATTGGGCTGACAAATTGAGCAGCACAACATTTCAGACAGTCTGCACGTTCAAATAGTTCTGAAGGAAAAGGTACTGAGGCTTCCCTCTCCCAGCGCGTGCAAAGCAGGGACACACAGATACAGACAAGCATCAATGTTTGGTCTGTCTTCGGAGAAACTGAAGTTTTATGATGCTTTTATCCCACTCTTTGGCAAGAATTCAGCACACACAGTAGTCAAGGGATGGCTTGACAGCTGCCATTTCAAAACACAACTTCTTCACGTCCTACCAATGCCAACTCTCCAGTTCAGTGTCAAATAAAGACCCTTTAAAATACACAATCCGCAACATGAAAAATTGCTTCACATATCTTGCATGCCTTCTAGAATTAAGGCCACTCTTTCTCCACTATTTATATATCTTCCTAGCTATTATGACCATGTGGTGAATTCCAGGTTTTCAGCAACAGCAGGTTTTTTTTCTTCTGCCAATCTGAAGCCTTCACCCACTTATTATAGGTTTTACCTTTAGTTGTGCTGATGCAACTTTGCTCTAGACTAGATAAATGAAATAATTTTGGTTAAAAAGAAAACAATTACACCCCTTTTTAGGTGAGGTGGGCTTTTTTCTCCCCACTCTCTTTTTTGTACTATTAAATTTCAGTACAGCACAGATGTGCAAAAAACCACACAGTGATGTGGTTTACAAAAATAGCCCCTCAAAACAGTTGTATTGTTACATCTGCAGTACAGGGCTCTGAATAAAAGAGTAATTCCCACTGAAGTTGTTTGCAAAGGTACACCCTGATCATAATTAAAGGACTCTTAACAGTTTTAATCTTTCTGTGAAGCATAATGGAAAATCAGGAGTGGGATGAGTAAAACCTGGGAAAAAAATGCCAAAGTTCACTTTCACCAAAGCACACGTAGGCTTAAAAATAAACTAAAACTCTATATAGAGGCCCTTTGTCTGTGACTTCCTTTTCATTAGTAGAAATTTACAGAAGAAAAACCATGGTCACCATGGCCCTTTTTAAAATCTATGTCATATTTTTAAACATACAGCTATTGCTCCCATTTTTTCCCTGCAGTTGGTCATGCACAATTATTCAGTGAGACAGCTTTTTTGTTTTTTTCTTCCCAAGCAGACATAATCAAGTGGTGACTTCTCCCATTTTTTCCCATTTGGGCAATGATCAGGAAAGGAAATAACCAGAGGATACCTGGGCAAACACTGAATGCCAGAAATAGAACAATTGTTTCTCTCAGTTGCTCCATCACAGTCCCATTCTCTCCCAGCTCTACCACAATACTGTGAACACAGGGAAGCACATACCTTGTTACCTCCTGCTGCAGTCGGGAAACACTGGGCACATAGAACATCACCCCAAAGAAAAGCAAAGGCTCATTGGCAAATTTGTCCAGCTGCTTCTTCAGAGGCTTTTCCAGTTCAACCCAGCGGTCCTGCTGGCTCTTGCTGAGAAACCAAAGGCCAAAGTAGTGAGTCTAGATAAAGAAACAAATGAGTGTCAGTTTACCTTTGCCAGCTAGATCACTCACACCATGTCACAAATGCAAGTGAGAACAGATGGCATTGTGTACATTTTTCCATATGCAAAATCAGAGTAATTTCTTTTTTTGCTGCCCTTTTTTGTAGGACAACTTTGAAGACAATGACAAACTAATATTGTAATATACTTCACAGAGCACTACCTGCCTCCTACCATCTCTCCCAAATGCATATTGAATAACTCTACCTGACATTGTGGCACAGGTGACATAAATGATTTACAGAAAGTGTCTGAGCCTTTGTTTTCTTGAGGGACACCTGTGCTTTGTGAACAGACAGCAAACACGAAGTCTGAATTCAAGTGCAAAAGCTTCAGGAGACTTTGGATCAGGCCCACTGCACACAAAGGACAAGGAGTCTTCCAATTAGAAAAATAAAGAATGCAAACCCACATGCATATGTCGAAATATATCTACCAATACCAGAACCATTTACCCAACACAGAACATGTTTACTCATCTTTTTTGTAACACACTCACAAGGTTTTATGACAAACAAGTATACACTTAGAACATGCATATCACACACAAGTTGTTTGCTCTGGGCTCTACAGAAATTCCAGATTGGAAACCTCAGCTGTTTCCTACCCAGCACAAATCTCAATGGAGGTAGTAGCTACTGTATGAGCCACATGGGACTGCTGCTGGGGAAGAGGAGTTAACACAGAACAGTGCTCAGAACTAGAGCTTTAAGTACCACAAATTGGCAATAAAGCAGCCAAAGGGATAGCCAACCCATCATGAAGGATTTTATTGAAAAGCACTTAAACATCAAGTACTATGAATACAGATCTGAAGAAAAAGTGAAAAACACTGTAGCAGACAAATTGCAGATGTTAAACTTTGCAAAATCCACCATGGACAGCCTGTTTCATGCTGTAAGGATGTTTCTATAAAAACCACTGCACACACTATGACTTAGCACACAACACAAGGACAAGTAATACAATACCCAACATTTTAAATGTTTACAAATGGCAACAAACCAGCAGGGGAAACGCTGCTCCAACTACTTTATAGCTGAGGGCATGCAAGAGACAATCATGCAAAACTCTTAATAGGTGCACAGGTGTCCTTACTTTAGGGTGTCATTACATACATATTTTCAACTTTGGACAACATCCAGACTAGCATTTAAGTAAGGTGATAACTAATTCAACTTGATTCCTCAATTAAGCCTGACAGTCTGGTACAGTGAAGCAAACTTATTATTTTGTAGTATTTCCTCCTAGAAATTAAAGGTATCTTCAATTAATCAATCGATCATTCAATCGAGGGCACAAATAAATCAAGAAGTCAGCATCTCCCACAGGATAAACGCCAAACAAAACTAACATCATACATGTTCCTTGATAGATTTCTACTCTCCCTTTGTAGTCACCAGTGGATAAAAAGTTCTTTCTGATGAGCTCACCATGGTAGTAATTAGATTAAAATGAAGGTGGGAGGGACAGTGGAGGCAGCAGAGAAAAGGAATTATTGTGAAGGCAGAAAAAAAGCAGTGATTTTACCACTCTTAAGGGAAACCTTTTAACACACTTGGGAATCATTGCAGGGGAGCCCATCCTCGGCAAGAAACAGTACAGAAAAGCTAAAACAGAGTTTCCATATTACTCAAAAAGGTAAATTTTCACAAGACTTAGAACCCAAATGCAAAGTGTGAAGTACTTGCAAAACATCTAGCAACTAAGAAGATTTGGACTCTGAAGTCTAAAAGAATTATTGAAGGAATTAAGGCATTACAATTAAACAGCTCAAATTAGCACAGTCTCTCCCCTTTGAATGGGGGCTGGGGAACAACACGAGTTTATATTTGCTACAGTAGAAAGGCTCTTTAAATACCAAATCCAGAATCAATTCCAAGGAACAAGAAGTAAATGAAATGCAATGTTGAAGTTCCTAGACTACAGCAGGTACTGTGGGGCAAACACGGCAGCACGCATTTTGCACTACTAAAAGACAACAGTTTTCCTGGAAAGCAGCCTGGAGAGGATCAAGCTATTGCAGATGAAACACAGGAATTGATTGCAGAGCAGAGCTTATGTCACAAATTCATGCACTTTGGAGAGACAGCCCACACAGTTATTTGAACATCAGCTCCCTGCTGCCAGCAACTTTACTTCTTGAAAATGTTTTTTAAGAACCCATAGTGGAGAAGGACTTCTGTAGCCATTACTGTGCATGCCTGAGGAGACTAGGAACATCAGTAATCCCCAAAAAGGAACAGAAGAACATGGAACTGGAAACAGCTGGACCATCAAGTTTAACATGCTATGAGCAGGCATTTGGCTCTCCAGAAGGCAAGTCATGCCATGTTCTCCAGTCCACAAAGCACCCCAAAAATTAGTTGAGGGAATAAAAAAATGGGATCTTCTATCTATAAGCAGCTGATTGAAAACTAGGTTGATTCCAAAAACTGGTCTGTGTACGCATTCCAAAGTGAACCACTGACTTCACTCTGATTTCCATGGAATCAGTATCTACACCTACAGCTGGCAGGCTCTGAAGTAACACTTATTACCCTTGAGGTTTTAAAATTTGTCTTACCTACCACACATGACTTCATAAGTGGTACATGGAAATTGGTTTATGCTCCCCCAGGAGCTGTGCTCCTCTGCTAAAGCGGCAAACAAGAACCAGAGTACTTGCATGCCCCAATGAAAAGGTGATTCTCAAAATACGGTGAGTCAGAACACTGGCTATACAAAAACTGCAGTGGGAAGTTTTAAAATAGATAACATTATAGCTGCCAGTTCAGGAGGAAACATGTTTGTTCTGGACTTGGCCTTACCTATACTTTCAAGTCCAGAACTACGCCTGGCTTTACATTGGGCCAAACAAGTAGAATTGTCAACCCCAAGAGATGACAGAAAATTACTAACCACCAAATGTCATTCTAGAAGATCCATCAAGTCCAGCTCAGTGTTTATTAAAGCAGCTGGTTAAGCGGCCAACTAAATATTTATCCTTGAGAAAGAGATGGAGTTCCAGCTTCCCCAGGCAAAAAACATTAAGCCCTGCTATCCCTGGGTACATGAAGAGACGGGAAGGTGCCATTTACAGCAGCCAAAAATTCATAGAAGGTCTTTTGTCCACGCACTGCCTGAACCCCATCTCAGCTTCGCTGGCAAGACAAGTCAAACCAAGCCACACTTTGAGCCAACCTGGCTGCAAAATCCCAGGTTTCAGTTGTGCCCTAAAAGAAAGAGGCACCTTCTGGGACACAAAAGTTAAGGTCAGAATGGCAGCAAAAGGCCACCTCTGCCCAGTGGTCAGCATCTGCCTGTGGTGCTCTGCTCGCCATCCTGCTGCTTTGGTTTGGGGCTGATAGGATCACAGGGATGGACATACCACCATGAAATTTAGCTCTCAAGAATAATTCTGGTTGGGAAGAACCTTCTTGCCCTCTCCCCACCCTTAAAATACATCAGATCATAGCACCTTTAAACACTTCAAAATTTTAGAAAGTGAATTAAAAAGAACAAAAAGGAGAAGGAAACATGAAGACTCACAACAGATTTGTACAGATTACTCTTATTTCAAGCAGGTTCACTCAGTCTGGAAATGGAGATGGAATGGAAAAATGCCACTGTATTGGGGGGAAAAAATCCTTTTTACAATCTGTGCACATACATACAAGATTATAAAACGACATTTTTGACCTTGTCTTTCCTCTCCTTTCCAGCCCTCTTCTTGTCTTTACCTTTTACATAATGCTGGCATGAGAGCTCATTTTATTGGAACCAGTAACTGTTCAAGTAGAAGACCTGATGCTTTGTCAAGAGCTTTGCTGAAAAGGATAAAACCAGATTTTACAGTAGTTACATGGCTCCACTTTCTACTGACCTATTCCTGAACCCTGACTCAGTCAGGCAGGGAGTTGCATTCCCCAGAGATCAAACAGAAATATGCATAATCCATTAGATACTGTTTTTCAGTCATGTGTGGTATGATCGACAGTCCTTCACAACAAGGCATAATCTCAAGGAGTTTTGCATTTTAGCAGGAAGGGTTTGGACAGTTTCTGTTTATTTCTAAGAAATTGGATTGAGTGAGACATGGATGCATTCCTAACACAAGGCAAAAGTTGTGGTACACCTAGGATTTATTTCATTGTAAAACCAAACTGAGGTATTACCTGAGACTGCAGGGAGGAGACAAACAGGATTTTAGCACTGTTTTGTTAGCATGGGATTTAATGAAGGTTGGCTTATCCTTACTCGTACATTACAGTTTGCAAATCAGGATTTCTAAGAAAAGGTATATTCCAGCTGAAGTTTTTGCTGCATTCAGGGAATTTAAAAAGTTTCTCTCCAACACAAATGCTTGCAAGGATTTTTGCCTCAGTGTACTTAACAGGCTTCTCTGCTCAGCTATCCAGTTGCACAAATCTTGTAGAAATTTGAGCTTTGTGAAAATATTTTTGACCCTTCTATAGAATGTGTCTGGACAGTGAGTTCAAAAACTACAGTAAACCTAGAGAGGAAAGGGGACAGTCACCAAATTACTCCACCATCCTTACAAACAGTGGCAGGATGACTACACGGGCAGAAGAAGAATTGACTTTGGGGTCTGAAAGAAAGAGCACCACCACGCACCTCCAAGCTTGCTAGCTCCAATTATTCCTTATCCAAGGAGCAAAAGAGGATACAGGGAGACCCTCTCAGAGTTAAAAGAGGTAGGTAATTCTCTCCTAAAAAAAACCTCAAAACACCCACTTCTGTCAAAAAATGCTGTACTGTTGAAATCCGAACTTTACAAAACCAGTTCAACATTGCCAAAACCTTGTTTAGAAAAAAGAGCAGGGAGAGTGATGAAAGAAGGGGAATGCGTTCCAACAACATCAAAGCATTCTCTTCTATGTTGTTAAAATATTTTTTTATCTTGAAACACAAACTTTTTGTGCTGACATATTTCTTTTTGCATGACAGAAATAATTTTGAAAATGAAAAAAATCCAAAGCAATAGAAAACCCCCATGAAACTGAACACTGATCGAAACAGCTTCCTTTGCTACTCTACTGTCTAATTTCATTTCTCTGGAAAATTTTGAAACTTCAGGCTTTGTTCCAAAGTGGAACAAAACACGTTCTGAAATCACAAAATGCTTTGTGGAAAAGAACACTAACTGCTGACAGAGCTATTGTTTGCAAATGCAGGTGGACCTCCAGAGAGAATCAGGAGGCTCCAGACTTCTGCTGCACCAGCTAGATAAGCCCACAAGGAACATGAGGAGAATCACTTCATTTGTTTCACTGCTTTCTGTATTGGAAGGAAAGAGGGAAGTTAGGTTCTTCCCTAAGTACACCCTAGGGCATTACCAACAGAAAGAAAAAAAGAAGGGAAAAAATACTTATTGATAAATCTTCATCTCTATAAGTAAAGGAGGTGATTCTACTAAAATTCATACCAAAAAAAAGCAAACAAACAAAAAACCACACAAGTATGATATATCACTACTCAATATTCCCTTTGCCCTGTTCCTGCCTGCACATTCTGCAGCCTGTTCTGGACACACAGAGTGACATTCTTCTCCCATTCTTTTTCATTATAGATGGGCAAAAAAGAATTTTTGTTTCATTTTCAGATATTGTAGTTATCTGTATGATACCTTCCAGCTGCCCCCACTACCAAGGCCATGGGCCAACTGCTTAAGACACTGCAAGATTTTTAATTTCCCAGCTGTGCTTACAGAAAGTATCAGCCAGGACAGCCAGATGATAACTCAGCAACTTCCAGGCAATGGTTTTCCACTTATGATTTGCAAAAGTCTAAAAGCATACAGGATACACGTAGGGAGCCCACAGAAGATAAGAAAAGTCAGTCAGTTCATTTGTGCCATGCACATTGCAGAGGTATTTCTATAAAGGATTCAACACTTAAACACTAAACTCTACAGCAAGAAGTAGAAAATAAAGGATTTCCGTTTTGAATAAAGATTGGTTCCTTCAACCTTTCCAGAAGCATTGGGAATGTAAAAGAAGCTCTTTAGGATTTCAGATGTGAAATATTAAAATAAAGGGAAGAAAAAAACTCACCATCCTCCAACTGTTACTAGTAAAACACAACTGTCAGTTGTTACTGCTGCCTACTTCAGTTTTATGGTAACAAGAGTATTTATATGAAGGTGGATGTTTAAAAGCCAGTGGTCACCTTCTCACTTGCATAACTCAGCCATCAGTGCTAGTGAAACCAGGTTGCATTCAGAAAAAGTTACTATAACTTATCCTTTGGCATCCCAGCTCAAAAAGTAACACCCATGGCTTTCTAAGAAAGGAAACTTGATGTTACAAAGAGCTCTCAAAGCCATGATGGATGAGCAGCAGCCCCGAGCGCGGCTCTGCTGTCAGCTTTCATGCAATCAGAGTGTGTTTGTCCAAGCCACAGCTGCTGATCATATCTGGCCAGCCCCGAGAACAACATGACTCAAACGCACAGACTGCCTGAGCTAAAAACGTGTCCAATTATCCAGTGACAGATGGTCTTTCCCGGGCTGCCCTTACCTCGCGTAATTCCAGCCTCTGAGCGACAGCTTCCAGGCACTCCTGCCCCGTGCTCTCCACGGACAGGGTGCACTCGATCACGTTGCTGTCCAGCAGCCGGATCCTGGTCACAAAGCAGTTCTTGCTTAGGACGTTGTAGCGCCGGGTCCGCCGCAGTTTCAGCCCGAAAGGCATGGCTGGAGGCCGGCAGGGTCGCCCCTTGCCCGGGCTCTTCCCACAGCTATCAGCACACTTGTCCGCTCGCCTCGAAGGCTTCTTCAGCTGGCACTACTCCCCTCCAGACACGGAGGTAGCTGTCCATTCCTGGGGCAAGCTCCAAGGGATTCCTGCAAAAGACATACAAGTAAGGAGGTTGAAGTGTGAAACAAGATGTTCCTGGAGTTCACTGGGAAAGAAAAAAAGTTTAAGAGTCACATTCAAAACCATAAAATAAACACCTCCATGCACAGGATTGCCAGGCACTTACTACGTATCCCAAATGAACACCTTACACAACAAATCTTTCAAAATACTGTTTTGGCGCTGAATTTAAAGCACGGATTTAATTGCAAAGCCGTGCTTTGAGAGGCTCAGTACAAACAGCAACTCTACAGGGCACTCATCCAGACGTGCTAACTCTCCCACCATTACCCCCACCACAGGGGTCTATAACATAATCTTCAAGTTTTCATGCCCTCGGGCCAGCTTTGAAAACTACTTTAAAAAGCTAAGGAACGGAGGCATTGAAAAGAGGTGCGATCTCGAAAGAAGAAAGGCTGACTGCAGTCAGCAGGAAATGCAGGCACTCAGCACCTCCGAAAAAAATCAAACCTAAAATATGCATGTGAAAAGCAAGAAGTATCCGAGCCATTTCAGAGGAGCCTCCTCTGAGGCAATCCCTCGCATTTCGCTGGCTTTCACTCCAAAGCGATTCTGCATTTCAGCCTTTTAGGTGGAATGAGGAACTGCAGGAACGCGGCTGCCAGAGACCGGGGCAATACCGAGTGGGAGGAAGAGAACACATATTCTAGATATTGTTTCGAACTAAATTTTATCAGAGACATGTGCAACTGCTGAGCCAAACACAAAGCAGGCAGAAGAACTACAGATACAGAAATAATGACATTTAAGAAGTTATTATCCTCACCTAAGGGAACCACTTCTTTTAAAGCAAAACAAACTAAAAAAGTTTAGTTAAGAGCAGGTTCAAGCTAGAGTAAACAAAGCATTTGCACTGACATGACCAGCTCTAAAATGCCACTTTCCGTGTGCTGAGAAGAATAAAGCAAACAGCAAATTACTTGCTACCACGTCTTCCCGTTTTTTGTTTGAATATTCCGGAGCAAAAAGTGGAGGAACAGTAATGGTGGCATTTAAGAGCTCATTTCTCTTAACTAATAGTACTGCAAATGGAAAACTAGATCCCATTTCCTTACTTCTTCAGAGAAGCAAGGGAAGGCACTGCCAGCAGAGTATGCATCATTTGAATGCATCAGCTGAGTGTGACATTACAAACAGACAGTACATTGCCCACACGTGTCCCTTGGCACAGAACTGCATGAATCAGTTATTTTCACTTTTTACTGAATGTAGTTGCTATGGAGATTATTAAAAGCTGCCCGATTGACTACAGTGGTTATCATTACATTAGAAAAATAACCACCACATTTTTCATTAAGCGTATTTTCCAAAGTCAGTATAACTTGACATTTATTAGGGAGTTAGAGCAACACAAATACAACAAATCAAAAAAAACCCACACAAACAGAAAACACTGGTTAGGCATGTGACTAGCCTGGTAGCCTACCAGCATCACCAGAGAAAAGCCTAGAGACTGAGGAGCACTGCTACTTGACTGAAATGCAAACAAACCTATCAAATCAGCTGCTGTGGTTTAATCTCCCATTTTTAGCTTTCACAGGTACAGACATAATGTATTGTTTTCACATAATTGCATGAGAGAGCTGTTACACTTGCATCGGCTGCAACATCAGAAGCCATCAAAGACATAAATACATCCTCACAACAATCTGATGAGGCAGGGACGTGTTACCCATGACTCACAGAAAAGGAATTGAAACAAACATTCACCAGCTTGTCCAACATTGCTCAGGAGAATGGTTGCAGACCTCGTATTAAACCATGCAGGACAGGCTACTGCTTTGACCCCTGGCCAACTACTTGCCAACTTACTGACCAACCTATCTGAAACTACTGCCTGAATCTGAAAAGTGGGAAGAATGGTAGGAAATTACAGAGAGGGAAGGGTGGGAAGGACTACATCTTATCAGGAACAGCATTTTTGTTCAGTCCCTGGCTTCGCAGATTATTTTAAATTGGACTCATGGAGAGTTTTAGCTAGCCAATTCAATTTTTAAAAAATACTTTCATCTTTCATTCCTGTTAGTTGCACACATTTCCTTGCAGAGCATGAGCCATTCTCTGTACAGTAACCGTACAGTCAGAACAGCCTAAGGATGAAATCAATGTTAGTTAGGACGGCAAGGCTGGAAACACTTAAAACCAGCTCAGATTGATCCAGCTTGTAAAAACTGTTAATTCTCAAATCAATGCAGGTGTCTAAGTTTTCTGTTTACACATATTCTGGATGTGTGACCAACTTCTTACTGGGTTTTCTGGTAAGATTACTAAATAAGATCTCAAAGACCACTTACAGGCACCTAAAGGTAAACTAGGTTCTTCAATGTTTGCATCATCTTAAAAGCATCAGGAACATTCATTTTTACTCACGGTTATTTTGTAAATGAGTAAAAAAAAAAGATGCCATTGAGAGACAGAAATGTTTTGGTCTTCCAAATGAAGGATTATTCCATTACAGGATCTCCTTTTCCCATTTAAATGTTGCCTAGAAGAAGCAATGTCCCTAACAAAGTCATCCCAACTGTGCATGCATTCACAACACTCCCCTACTCAAACTCACACATGCACTTAAAACCAAACCAGTGAAACTACTGCAAGCCTATAAACAGCTTATCAGATAACCATGAACTTGTTGTAATGTTAACAAATTACTTTTATTAAGAGTATTTCAGATGTAAAAGAGAGACACAGCATCTTTAAAACTGACATTTTCTATTAAGAGTTTATTTTTCTGAAGAGTAATTACACTGAGCTCCTTAAAAACTTTGGGAATTTTTTCTTTTTTCTTTTTTTGTGTATCAATTGCTCTTTGCAAATTAAGCTCATTCTAAGAAGTATGCTGAATTAAACAAGGTTCTTAGTTAGAGCATAAGCTTTGGAATTTAAACATTCTGCTAAGTGGAAATTCCTTACATTTAAAGTACATACTCTGTAAGCCTACAAAACACACACAAAACCTTAAAGTCCTTCAAACATTTCTCAGAAAATACCTATTAAAAAAAAAAGTATCCTAAATGCAATTCCACCAGTATGAAGACAAAGAGATACAGTATATCTTTGTGGATTCTTGGGTAAATTTGATATTCCTCTACTTCATCAGACCAATAAAAAACTGAACAACGAGCCAGTTCCTTTGCTATCACAGACATTAGAATCAAACTTTTTATGGTATTTACGTGAAAAAGCCATACAGATAAAGTCAATGGCTGTGGAATGGGGAAGACCAAAAGTGGGAAAACACAATAAAGAATGAAAACAAATTTCAGATTTGACACAGAATAAAACTAAACCTTTAATCCACGATCTCGTGCCAAGCACAACACAAGCTCTCCTAAGAGCCTTCACTAGCAAACAGCTTAAAGAGGGGCCTGATGTAAACCATGCACGTCTCAGCTCAAGACACTCTTACCTATCTCTTTATGTGTGACTGAAGAGAAGCATCTCTGTTTGCCTGGAAGCCTTACCAGCCTTCTGTCTGTGCAAAGGCAGCGGATATGGAGGTACAGATCTCTACAACAGCATTTGATTCCTCCACAGCACTGCTGCATCTTGCAGGGGGGGAGAGGAGTCCTTGATCATTCCTGTAAAAACTCCCTCTCTGTATAGAAGGGATTTCAAGAGGTACCATTTCCCCACTGTTCAACCACAGAATACTGTTGTTCATATACCCAAAGGTAGGAGGAAAAAAAGGTGTAACTCATACAACTAAGAATATCTTGCAAGCACAATGCTGGGGACCAAACAAACATCTTCAAGGTGACACAGCTATAATGGTTTAGGGAGGAAAAGGTTAATCCATTAGTGCTACTTATTAGTAACCACCTTCCTTCACTGGCCAGTCCTGCATGGAGAACTAGGTCAGATTCACACTGTGATATGCAGCATAGAATTACTTCTGATTTTCAAGAAAATTTTGTTAGTTTCTATGTGGAAATTTTGTTTGTTTCTCCCTATGGATTTAAATTACCTGATGCAGATAAAAATTTGTGCTTTTCCAAACCAGTAATTTCCTTGTTTTTTTTTTTTTTTTTTAATATGAGACATTACAGAGAAACCAGGTCAAACCACTACTACACAAAAAGCAAATGAAAATTTTACATATTTTCCAAACCTAAAACCAAAAGAAGCCAGAAATACAAAAAACTTTTCCTTAGCTCTCAAAAAGTCAGCTGGGCCTGGTCAGATTTTTGCTTGTTAATAGTTTTAAAAGACAGACTGAAGGGATCAAGGGAAGCCAAGCTGCTGGGTGTTTCATGAGAAAGAGGCCATACAGCAGAAGCTGCTTTGTGAGGTGAAGGGCACTGCTCCAGTCACAGTGCATCCTCCCGCTTTTCTTAACTTTATTTGAAGGCCAGGAGTGAAGAAGAGTTTATAAATTATTAAGGCCAATATAACTCTTAGGACATTTCCAAGGACGTGACTCTCTCCTCTATTACAGACAACAGGTACAGACTGTGCCACATTCAAAGGAGCATAAAAAAGAATTAATAGCATCTGATACGAAATGCACTTAAAGCAGAATGCTTTCCTTCACTTCGTTTGCTTTTGTACGTAATTTCTGAAACTCCAGGAAGAAAGCAATTATGTCAAACTGCAGCCTGTATTTACCAACAGCTCCTGGCAGCCCTCCAGCATTCCTGGCACTGCAGGAGCAGCAGCACACCTAACAGAAGTATGTAACCCTGGGCTGGGCCGAGACCGCAGCATGGCATGGCAGCTGCAAGTGCTGTGCTGGCCTGCAGTTCTAGGGAAGAGTAAAAATAACAGTGAATGGCAGATGAGGTCTGACACAATCCATCTCCATCTAGCTGAGTTGTGTCTAGAGGAGATCTCTCCCCGAGAAACAGCGTTCTCTCCCTGGAGTACTCTCATGGGAGAGTTTCATGCAGGTAGAGCACAGCAAGGAACATTGCTGTGCCTAACCAGGTGCCTGTATCCCACCCAGTTACAGGTAGAAGTCCCATAAAGCCTGATAAACTCTCAGGAGTCAAATTCATCTCTGGACAGGGGGGTTTTAACCCTTACATAATAACAAGGCTTCTGTTGCAAGGCCACTGTCTTCAACTACTTGTTTATACAGTCCCTGGCAAGACATGGGCCTCATCCTCAGGCATTTAAATCTCCTTAAAAATTCTTGCAGCAGGAATTTAAATATTCCCCTAATCCAAACAGTAATAAAACTATTAACACTCTCACCCCTCCATTCTGGAAAAGGAGTCAAATTACAATTTAATTCAATTTTTATAACTACTACAATATTCTACACAGAACTTGTAGAGCCTGTAAGCATCAAGAAATCCCTTACCTGTGTGCAGGAACAGATGCCAAGGCTTCTCTAGGACACTGAACTCAGAAGACAACTGCTACTGTTACTACTACTGTGAGTCATCAGACAACAATACGCAGCGGCCAAAGATCAAAAAACCATCTCAGTTAGCATTTCTACTTTCCCAATCCAATCACAGCTTTCCCTTTCCAGGAAAACTTGTGTTCTCCATCAGATCCACCTCGGCTGTAACAGATTTTTTCTGATCTAAGTTGTGTGTTTTTACTGTTTCCAACTCGGGTCAGCTTCTGGTTTCAGTAGTCCAAATAAAACATCTAGAGAGGTTTAAATAAACGAACAACTTCAGTTCAAGCCAGTTAGAAATCTGCCCTTTCCTCTCCTTTGTGGCAGTACCCATGAGAGTACATACTCAATAATTCTGAAGCACACAGAGATTCGTGCATGTACCACTTGTTATTCCCTCCTTGTCTTCCCTGCTAAAGTACCACGCTTTTTGTGTAAACACACCTTTTTGTGCATTCACAGAACTATACAGTTTTATGGGTACAAGTCTGTCAGGCAGCACCTCAGTCCTCTTCTCTGTCATGATCCCCAGGTACCAAGTATTTCTATAGTTTCTAGTAAGTCTGTGTCCAAACAAAATTTCCATCATCGAAAAGGTGTGAACTTCCCAAATTGCAAATTAGCATCTTAATCACTACTTCCTTACTTATCACTCCAGTATACCCACAGCAATTCAACAGGTCTTTCTAAGGCAACCACTGATGGAGGACTCTTTTTGAGGTAGTCTAAGCATTCAAGTTAGGAGTGACATCTGCATAAAGTGACAAAGCTACATGATGCTTGCACTGCTGCTGTGATCAGTTTTAATCCACATAACATGAGTAACGAAGGTGGGGTTATGACTCCTCTTGTAGAACTCTGTGTTCTAAAGTTAAAAAACAAAACAAAAACAACCTACCAAACCAAAATGCCAGACTTCAGTACTTTTCCCTTTCAAATAGGAAATACTGCCTGCCCATGCCAGGTGTCTGCAGCAGCTCCACCTCTGTCATGGCAGGGTTTAGGTCTGCAGGGTACAGCAGTTAACCATTTACAACCCTCTCACACCTTGGATATGTTATTGCAAGACCTCAAATTAGACACAGCCAAGAGTGCCTGCATGGCACCTGTCCAAGGACGCAGTTTTGTACCGGAGGCAATCTCATTTAAGAGCTCACTTCTGCCAGGAATGGAGAGAGGTCCTGATCTCCTCCTCCTCCCTTAATTCCAGAGCACATTACAACTTGTCTTGTGCCAGCTCTGAAAATCTGCTGGTACCTTCTCCAGGTTTAGCCACTTCACCTCCCTAACTTAGTAAGAGAATATGACTCTTTTCAGCTTGGTAAGTGAGTTTAGATAGCTCACAGGAGAGCCCAGAGTGAGTAGCTCATCTGGCAGAGGGAAGAAAAGAACCACACAGTTCAGAGAAGGAAAAATAAGAGTGATTCTGCTTTAATTGACAGCAGTTGGTCAGGTCAGTTTGTGAAATCACAGCCCAAGGAAGGCTCCTGGTCTCAGCAAGAGAAGGAACTCCCTAGAACACCTCCCCATTATTCCTGTATTACAAAGCTATGTTGGAATAAAAATGGCTTTATCTGAAATAGCCAGTTGATTCAAATTGCACTATTTTTTTTTTGTTCCCCCCCTCCAAAATACAGCATTCTGTAATGATATGTCTATAAGAGGAGCTAATACTGCAACATCTATATGTGTTATGTTTTCTGCATGGGACAAGCCATTCAGAAGAGGAGAAGCAAGACTAACATTCTGGTATTTTGGCACATCTTTCTTTTAGACCTGGTACAACACCTGGTCTCTAAATGCCACCCTTCAGAAAAGGCACTAGGTCCTGCAGCCTAAATTTTCACTGAACACTTCCTAGCAATCAAAGATCAGGAAAGCCTAACCATTATTGTAAGGGTCGACATTATAATCAAGTGACTTAAAAATATCTGAGAATATTTGACAGGATTCTTCACCTTTTGTCCCTATTTTACCCCTACAGGCTACAATCAGTAATATTGGTGCCATTTACTTTGCCTTAGTAAGTGAGCTTTACCTTAGTGAGCTTTCTAAAGGTTTTCAACTCCTTCAGACTTGCTGGAGCTACAGTAATTTTGAAGAGGTTACATTTCCTGCTAAATGTGATTGATGGGCATGCAAAAACACTATAAAAACAATGAATGATACGCTTAGTAAAAACCACAGAAAAACTTCTTACAGCATGTTTCATTATTCTCTCATGTTACAAAGAAAGACATAAGTAAAACTAAAAAGCTCTAAACACAGGATAACATGAAGAGCAGAATCAATAGCTCCAACAGATCCAAGTATCAGATATACCCCAGAGCATTCTCACTAAACATCCACTAGCACAAACCAGTGCCAGTTGGTGTATAATTTGAAATAATGCAATAAAAACTCTGTTAAAAAGAAAGACACAAAAGTTCAAACATCACCTATCCTGCTTTAGTGAAAAACTATCTATCCTCAAGGGGTGGCTGCAGTTTCACTTCTGTTCTGTGAATTTGCAGTGGAGCAGTTACAAGAGAGCACTTGGAGATTAGGAAGCAAATAGCCACACTGCTCGTAAGATTGAAAGATCTGCCTGCAGTTCATTACATGGCTCTGGTGTCAGATGGATCCGGAAGCTCCCTACCTGGACTCACACAATGCTGCTCTCAGCTGAGATCCTGCTGGAAAGGTGTGTTACTGCAGCAAAGTACGGTCTTATGCACTTAATGAAGGTGTTATATTCCTGCTCTTGCCTTTCTTCAGATTTTAAAATGGCTTATACAAGTGAATTTTAACAATTTCTACTTAGTGGTAATGCTTGTGTACCTTCCATTCTTCTTCACTTCCTTTAACATATACATATATATATTTGAAAGGTTGTAAAGGCTTTCAAATAAACAGAAAACTGGGAAAACCTGGGTTATAACTATGGATTTCCAAAACGTATCACATTACCTCCAACTCTTGCAAAAGTCAAAAAGGTATTTGTTTCACATAAGGAGGTTTGCAACATACGTATATTCCTTGGCCCACCAGGAAAGAAAATGTTTTCTTGATATGTGCAATTGGGGGAGAGGCAAAAGATCAACATGAAGCACTGAATTTGCAACATATCAAATGTTAGCAATGTGGTGCCTACTCTAAACTGCCAACCTATCCTTTTCCTTACAGGAATAAAATCCAGTCCTCCTCCCACTGATGTCAGCAACAAGACTGGCACCAAGTGAAGCAAGACCCATGCCTGCAGACTTACATAAGAATAAAAATAAAGAATTTTACAAAGAATAAAATTTTGTTCAGTGTCTTGAAGTTTAGAACAATTGTCTACTCTCCTGGAGAGGATCACTTAGTCTCATTCATGGATTAGAAAATGAACAGAGATAATGCAATATAGGTAAGCAATGAGAGCCAAATATGATAGGATGAAGAAAAAAAGAGAAGAGGGGGAGGGAGAGAAGAACTCTAAAGAAGTATGCACACTGTCAATCCCAAACCACAACCAGGAGCATTTAGTTACACAAGTAGATACTTTGCACAAGATCATAACATGAACTTTTGAACTTGCATGGAAAAAAGCCTCTCCACTACTTAATGCATTAAAACATCAATGCTACAAAATGCTGAAAAAATTCCTTCAAGTTGTTTCAAAGGAGGATTATATTGTGGGCATGAAGAAAGCAAATCTGTTATCTTTACTGAATATAGGCCTTGATGTAAATCACACAGCCACAGTCTGTGAATAACTGCATTTGTTTCGACAGCAAAACACCTCATCTGAAATACAGAACAGCCGCCGGAAATGAGCTAATGGTACTTTTCTTTCTGTATTAAAGGATTATTTTCCTGTGCCCACTGTGTGGGCTTAAACACTAGACTGAAACAGTCAAAATACTTAGAAGTAAGATTTATGGCTAAAAAGGGGGAGGCGAGGGGGGAGCCTTCTTTGAAGTGCCTGACTTCTTTGACCGGTGTCTCAGAATTACAAGGCTACAAAAGAACCCCTCTCTGTGAGCAGCCCCCCTGCATTCTTCCTTCATCTCTGTGGCAGATCATATTGATAAACAAGATTTGAAAACAATTACCTGGGAATCACAGTGTTGGAGAGCACGTAGTAATTGAGATATTAGAAACAACAAATGTCTTTTTATTTTCTAATAGTTTCTAACAGAAAATTCTTATACCTCAAACACTACTTCAGACATCAACATGAATCCTTCAGCACTACTATGTTTTGCTAAAGGTTTCAAATGAACTTGGGAGAAAAATCAGGAGTTTACTTCCACAGTATTCCTAGAAGTGTTGCTAATTAGAGGAAGAAATTATACCAACTGGAACCCCATACTCTTTCATTGAACAAAAATACAATTTTCCTTCTTAGCTGTAGCAGTGCTACAATAGATTGGTTTCAATTGGCTGCTTATTTCCTCTAACATATTATTTGCCATTAATTCTACTCGAGACAACAGCTTTGTGCTGCAGGCTAGTGAAACTGTATTAGTTTTGAAGTATAAAATACAAGCTGCAGCTTTATACACAAACCCATTATAATAAATTCTAAAAACCGTGGCACGCCATTCTTTGTTCACCTTTCCAAACAGTAGTTTGATAATCACTTTACAACCTTTCACAGTAAGTCTGCACAAAATACTCACCCTTTAACATTTAGTGATAGCTTTATTTGGAATCATATCTGAGGTTATCAACTTTTAATGATATTATAGCCCATTCTTGCTAACCACTCCTGTTAGAGAAGGTAGTTGCTTTGTAACACTTCAGAGTGAAAAATTGCTTTGCAGAAAATTTTACTTTGTCATGAGCTGAAAAGGAATTAGTTTTTAAAATATGCCATCTCTATTTCGTGCTCAAATTAATCCATTTTTATGTTAACATTTTAGCATATGATTGAAGCAATAAAGGTCAAAACTGACTTGTAAGCTTGTGGCCCTCTGTAGCTCCCGTAGTAGACTTTGTATATTAAAATGAAGACCTCATATATTAAAATGGAGAGAGACAAAAACCATCAAAATAGAACATCAACATTTTCTTGTTTTGCTGTTCTTTACAAGCAATACAGCTTTGAAACACTGGGGTTAGTCTGACTTTTAGTCCTCAAATGAAAAGCAGCTAAGTTACTTTAAATTTAAATTGTAAATTTATTAAAATAGCCTAGATCTAAGCACAACTTACACAAAATCAAAACACCTTCTATACAACCACAGGTAGGTGTATTTATAGAATGTTCATATCAAAGTGGCACAAATAGGTCTTTGATCCACTGGATCCACTGCAGTGGCCATTGAAGTTCTGCTGAATGCAGGCAAAGAAAAATACTATATATAGGTCAGGTAAGTTTATTTTCTTCTAAGTACAATACCTAAACACCAAAAGAAAAGAAAGTGGAGTAAAATAAATAATAATTAAGCAGTCTCTCAGTATGCATCATGTTATCTTGTTTGTTATCACATAACTGGACTTGCAGAAGTCTAAGGTGGTGACATATCCCTAAGACTTAAACTAAGTTTAACTGCAACACAGAGAGAAGTAAGAGAAGAAACAAGGAACAAAAATAAAAAGTGGAGAAAGCCCATATGGTACAGCCCTCCCTGTAATCCTGTCTCTGGTTAGCAAGTTGGAAGCATTTCATTTCTCTGCCTTGAAGCCTGATATTCACATTCCTCTGTGGCTTAATGTGGACATAGACTACAGATTGCACTCATGTCTTAAAGGAGCTAAATGATCTAGCACAGCAATCCCACAAACTGAGAGAGGGATTGCAAGAAACTTTATATTTCTATCCACTTTGAAGAAAAAGGAAATTAAATTTCAGAATTCCTAGTTCTGTTGCAATGCAGGCAATGCTGGGTGGATGTAGTGATTGCCTTTACCAAAAGTAAGTAAAATCTGTCCTTGGCAGCTGTGAAGACACTCAAGGCTCCTGAAGTGCTGTTAAGTGTGGCCACCACTCCTGGGAAATCAAACAGCCTGTACCAACACAGTGTGGGAGTGAGACACATCTCTAACTTCAGGCTTTCTAGAACCACTGCAGAGTGGCAACAGGCTGAACAGAAATGAAACAGCAAAGATGTGACACCAGTGTGCACTTTATTCAACAATTTACCACAAAGACAAGCCCGTGCTAACACAAATTCCTATACTCATGGAATAGCAAGTTCCTGTATGTGATGGAAAAAATGGAGCAGATCAAACCATGCCTGATGCCGTCTCACAGCAACATCTTCTGCACACGAGACACCAGTGTCAGTGGGAAGGGAAAGGGAAGTGCTCCCCATCAAGTGGCCACAGCTCTGCAATTCCACCCAAGCCATTTATTTATCGTTGCTGAAGTTCAGTGTTCCCATTTGTAGATGCAAAGCTCTGGGACAAACTTGCCAAGAATTAACTGGCCTGCCTTTTTTATAAAATGATTAGCTGTGCTTTTGAAAGAGTTACTAAGCACCAAAGGGTCACAGGGTAATTATTTACAGAACTGATGCCAGGGATGAAGTGACAGATAAAGCCATTGCAAAGATCACGCAGAGTAAGGAATGAGAAATTCCTGCAATTTATTGGCTATCACTGTGAAGTGTGATTCAGAGATAGCACCAGCTCTGCTCTTTCCTCTTTATAGTGATAGACTATAATGAAAATACAAAATATGACTCAAGACCTTTAATTCTCCATTTCCAACTTCATACTGAATGTAGTCAAAAAGGTAAAAAAAGACTAAATCAGGCCTGCCACACAGGACATCACAAAGAGGTGATGTTGCCTTGCTTTGGTTTGGAAGGTAACCAGCCAAACTGTGACAGAATTAAAGTGCTCCCCATCAGCTAAATAAAAGCTGTGGTTGCAGCACAAACCACTGCCCTGCACTTCAGCTTAAGGAGGGTTTACGACCTGCTCTTGTGGGAGGGTGACTGAAGGCAGCACAGTTCAGCCATGACTCTCTAAGAGGGAACAGGATCACTGGAAAAGAGTTTTAAGAATCCTTGTGAAAGGCAGAACAGTTCGTATCTTCCCCAGCTACTCCCCCCACTGCAGAATACAGGACACTCAGTCCAGAAGCATTTTCAGTGCCTAAATATAACACAGGCATTCACATAGCATAAATAGGAGAATCCTTCTGAAGGGCTGTCTTCAAAACAACATCTATTTCTCAGTAGGGCTAGAGTTCAAAGTCATACACTGGCACGTCAAATTCCGGATATCCTCCTAAGAAAAATGGATTTATTGTTATTATACCTGGCTATTTTTATAAAGTTTCTGGAAACAAGAAACACGAAATGTGCTTAATGAATACTCGTACACCTTCGTGTTTCTCTTTGGTCACAAGCCAAGAAGATTTGATGGAATATGATCATATCCTTATGGGATTTCATAACAGCAGTTTTCATTGGCAACCACTGATTACATACCTCAAATGAAGCTGCTAAATTTTTTTCAGTCTTTTTCCTAAGGTTTTATATATAAACTTGTTAAAGTAAAAGATAGCTGACCCTTAATATTACAGTTCATGCCAAAAATAATATGAATCTATTAGAATACCAAGCCTAGAATTCAATTAGAAAATGAATGCTGCAAAATATCCAAGCATAAACATTATGATTATATCAAGAAAAAGTAAGCAAAAAAAGTGTAGTTTTGACGAAAAGCTAACCTGCTACTTATGATGGACAAATTTCAAAATCCATTGTTTCTATCTCTAAACACTCCAGTAAACCAAACATTTTAACTGGCAGTAGGATGTATGCACTGGCAGATACATATCTTCTGACAGTGACAGGAGCAGCACAAAATCCACTACCACGTTTTCACAATGGAAATTCAAAAAATAAACCAGTAGAGCCAAAAGACCCAAGTTCGTATTGCTGGAACCTTCTCCAGGTCACTGGGCTAAATAAGTAAGACTCAGAAAGCACCCCCTCACTACTATGATGTATGAAAGTACTCAGCCTGACACTAGGGAAAAAAAACCAGACTATTTATTTAGTTAGTTTTAAGTTAGAGCAAGAATTTAATTTGCAGAGGGGCGAAAGACACATCACTTTGGCATTAAGTGGAGAGAGAGTAGGGAGAAAAAGAAAAAAGATTGGCAAAGATAAGCAAAGAACATAGAGAAAACATTTTTTCAGTGCAGATAGAAAAGCAAAAAAACCTTTCCACTGTTGGCCAATTTGTACAAGTTTTAAAAGCATTTTGAAGAAGTGGGTGGCATGAATTTCTTGTTACATACATGATTTAGAAGACCATTCTTCTTCTAAACTCCTTTGCCTATTCAGTCTGCACTCTTTCCCACTGAAATCAAAGTTCATAATTTTTTTTCAGAGAGACAGTAAAAAGCAACTCTAACTCATCTAACTTGTGTTCTAAACGTAAAAAAATGCACAAAAGTCTGGTTCTCATATTACTGATCAAAAAGAAATCTAGAAAACACCTCAATCCTAATGTGTTTTAACTCCTTCAGTAGAGAGGTCCAACGTAACTACTCACCACCCATTCTCAAGAGTCAGGCTCATTCTTTTATGTGAGTTATTACTCAGACAACAGACGAGAGCAATTACACCAATCCATGAAAATAACTTCACATTTGCATATTGCTATCATCTCTTACCTCACAGATGTGAGAATTATACATTTTCCTCATCCGTGCACAAATACTACAGCAGCTTCAAAAAGTTAGAAAGATTAATTGTCCCATTCTGGAATCAAGCCTTCCTGCAACCCTAGACATCAAATAGCCTCCCAGTTTCTCACCTTGCTTTTCCTTGGAACAATCTTTGTGCATCTTAAGGGGTTCTAGAAAACAAAATTAACTACTTTTATAGACAAGGAAAGTAATAATGAACTACATCATCTTCTTCCACTACTACAGCTGCCTGTGGAATCTTGAGAAATTGCAAACAAGTTAATCTGTGATCTTGAGAAAAGAAGGGAGATGTTGAAGCAAGAAGACCTAAATTAAATAATGGTCCACACAGCTGAGGAGGTTTCAACACCTTCTTTCAGCTGGAGAAAGAAGACAGGAATTTTATAAAAGCTCTCAAGAGGTATAAAAATTATGTGCCTTAGCTGTAGCCCATATATAGTTAGCTTCCCTTCACAGGGTGGTACCCTGAATACTGCACAATGAAAGCAGAGGAAGAGTCTGGCTATAGACATCAGTATAAATGTATTTTTATAAGTCTCGTTTTCTTTCTACAGAACCAAGAGTGAAATACCCCACATAACATTTTTTTCTCCTGTAAATGAAGAATACAACATGCAGACTTCCTGTAGTGGAACATGCTTTGCTTTTCCATGTGCGATTTAAACTGCCAAGTTTAAACAGAGAAAAATATTATATGTATCCATGGATATCTAATTTTAGAAAGACAAACAATTTTTCTGCTCCAGCACTGGGGGGAAAAATGGTAAGAAAGAAATAGTTATTATGGAAAGGAGCTATGACAATACATGACGTGCGCAGAACATAGTAAGGAGTGGGTTGGGCAAGTGCCCACGAGGAAAACAAAGCTTTTGTGGGCTCTGCATCTGAAATGGACAGGCTACAGTTAAATCCATCATATCTGACTGTCAGCTTGATACACTAATTTTTCTCCAGTGGAAAAGCTTTGGGAAGGTTGATGCCTTTAGAGCCTTTGCGGCCATTGTCACGCCCTGTATCATGTCAGCAAGCACAGAGATTGGCATTGTGATAATTCCATAAAAGCAACTGTAATGTCTGCTTGCAATTTATGCACTTTATTTTCCAAAGTCACTGTGGTTTTGGCTTACAGAATTTGGCCAGAAGTCTTCAGAAACTCAACTGGGCACTTTTCCTTTCTATAATCTGAACTAGACAGAGCTAGAGAGATAGATAGTTCTATTGCATGCAAGCACATATTCATCACATACTATAGTTCTTGCAACTACAAAACAGTGAAATCCAGTATGTGAAATGTAAAGAAACAGAAAGAAAAATATTTATGTTCATATAGAAGCAGTGTGCTCTAATGAGAAGGTCCCAGTAAACAACAAAGGCAAGCATGTAACAAGAGAAAATGGATAAAACCCCTGGATGTTATGGGATCTGGAGCAAAAGGCCAGATTCTCCTTACAAATGGAGTGCCAGTGCTGGAAAATTCATGTCAAAACCAAGACATGACAAGGTCCCTGTATTTGCCTTAGGCAATTGCTAAAGGTAGCAGCACTCTCCAAGGTAAAACCTACTAGTCTCCACCAGTTTCTACCAGAAAAATTTATTCCTCAGAATTACAAATTGTCTAATTAAAAACTGAGTTAGCTAGCTAGTTTCAATGATGAACAAGCACTGTAATCCAGATATAACTTCAAGTTGTATTATGCAATTTATAAAACACTTTCATTGTTTAAATATACTGTTAATTAGGATCCATTAAAACAAGAATTGCTATCTCATCTTCAGAACTGAAACATGCCTTGCATTTCTGATTTTCTGTCCAGAATCAGTGGACAGAAGTTTACCAGTCCTCAAGGCATGCTGAATCCTATTTAAACTTTCTAGGTCATCTGAGCTTAAAAATTACATTTGTTTTCTTTCCCCAGCTCTTGCTCATATAAACTACCCACATGATTTTACCAATCAGAAATGAAACTCACAATCTTGGGATGATCCTAAATGCTTGGTTTTGTTTTTAACAATATCATTAACAGAAGGCAAAAGAATATTATCCAGAAGGACAGGGAAAGAAAAAATAATTGAATTATCATGATGTCAAAAGTATGACAGGACTTGTGACTTTCTAAAGATGAAAACAAAAAATTCATTGTTCAAACTGAGACATTAACAATGCTAAACCCTAAGAAATACATTCCCTGGCCTTAAATTCAATGAAAGATTGTCCATTCAATAAAATATAAACACACCTCCTGTTCAATCCAATTTGCAGTTCAATTATCTTGGTTAAAAAACAAACATTAAAATACACATAACTAAAATTAACCTCATTGTTCATTAACACTAAAATTTACGTAGATGGTCTAAGGACAAAGTAACCACGCAAGGCCAACAAAAAAACAAAAGGCCAGGAAAAAAAGTAACAAAGCATTTTTTAAAGGGCAATTTACTATTTTAAAGGGAAATTTACTATAAAGTCTAGAAATAGCCACTGAACAATTACAGTTACAAATATAGCTTGCCAAATTACAATTGCATTGCATAAATCCAGCACGTTATGCTGGATCCCATGCAGGGCACTAGCACCCCCAACTCAAAATCCTATGAAGTCCTTTTGAAATACAGACCAACTGATCTCCCTCCTTTAACCCTCTCTGCAGTTCTTTGTTACTGCCTGACTCAATTTTCTGTTTCCTTATTTTTATTACACATGAGAACACTGGGATATTTTGACTGCTTACAACGTTCAAAATGTTTTTGAATTAAAATAGCCAAAATAATCCAAATAAAATTAATCAAGAGAAAACAGTGATACACAACACATTTCTCTCTTTTAAAATCTAGTTTTTTACCCGAAATTTTATCTGCTAAAAGTTTACCAGCCAGACTTCCTCCCCTTGCTCCAGCCACTCAGGCACCGCGAAGAGGATGAATCTCTCTCACAGCAGCCAGCCAGGAATTCCCTAATTTCCGACCCAAGCAGTGACCCATGCTGAGCCAGAGGTGCCCTGACAACCAGGTAGTCCTTGCTTCCCACTCCCCATGCTGAGCAAACCTCGACACAAATTCTTCTTTTCAAACAATACGACTTGAAAACAAACCAAACAAAGGTTTCTAAAAATCCCCATAATGGGGAGTTGAAACTTGTCTGTGGATGCACACGCAGACAAAAAAATACCTAAACCAGATATAATGTTGTGTAGGAAGTCAGAACCCTGTTCGTGTGCTCAGGACCTGACAGAGTGGTTTGAAACACGATACAGTCCCTTTGATACAGCTCACGAGTTTGGAAGTGGAGGGGCCGTATCCTATTAAAAATAACAGGAAATTGGCCACAGCAATAAATCTAAAGCTTTGGCTGCTGCAATTTCTTATCTTCTGTGAGCAGCTGGTGGCGTGCAAAAAAACCGTGCAACCTTTCCTTCTTAGAAAAAGAAAACAAACAAACAATTAAAAAATCACTCCGAAACTGTAGCTTCCACTTGGTCATAGCTTGCATCAGTCAGTAACAGCCTTGGGAGACCTAGATCCCCAAGATCTTCTCCTGTCACACCAGGATATTGATGATTTTCTGCTGCCTGCAGGCAAAACTACAGCACTGAGAAAGTGAAGATGGTGCACTCAGGTTGACAAGTCCCAATGACTCTCATCAGAGGCTTTGGCGCTCTTGGCAGGACTCTCCTCATGCAATTTCTGCCTCCAAGTGACCTACTATCTCCTCCGATAGCATTTTTCTCCTTACCTACTGAAACAAATTAAGATCCAAGATGACAGCAGCTGCTTCTAATGGCTTACCAACACTTAAAAGGGACTGCACCAGGCAGTGTTATCTCTGCAATTCCCTCTAGTGGAGAAGCAGCTTCTGTTGGGCTGGGAAAAAAAGGATGAGGGGGCAGGGAAGAGGTAGCCAAGGCTCTTCCTCAAATGGAATAAAATACATACGTCAGAGGATTTCATTCAACTGGCAGAGACTACACTGAGTTTTTTGCCAGCATAACTGTCTGCTGTGGGTATGACTTGTTTTCCCACTCATAAAAGGAAGAGCTTCGCCAACAAAACTTTAAAGACCAAGACCAACAACGTGGGTGTGGGGTTTGGTGTGTTTTCAGTACACATGAGTGAAGTTAACTATGGTCCAGTTTCCTGCCAATCTAATCCACACATCGTTTAGTGCCAGTATTTTCTTTGTTTCTTATTCTGATTAGGTCCTGCAAGCATTTCTGGAGCGGACCTTTCAGAGAGGCAATCCTCCTCTGAAGCTATTTTTATTTTTAATCCCTGTGTAAGATCCCAAAGGTGGGAATAACTTGAAGGGCCAAGTTAGGGTTCAACACAAAGGGCAGATGTCTACTTTAAGAGGTAAAAGCACATCTAAAACATGTCTATTTTGCCTACACTTAGACGACCACAACATGCTGGTTGTATGAGATACAAGGGAAAGATGCAACCACTGCACCTACTAAAAAACCTCCAATCATCAACAACAACAGAAAAACATTCTTCTAGCCCTAGAGACTTAAAAACCAGAAGATGAACCTCCTTGCATTAGGACTAATTATAGCAGAATAGTTACAACATGTTTGGAGATCACTTCACCGGTGAGTATGTGCCAAAACCAGGGCTCAGTTCTCTCCTGCTCCCCTGGAGGAAGGCGGGAGGGAAGTAAGTTCCATTTTGGTTACTGCAGGACCCCAAGAACTATCTTCCTTTGAAAAAAAATATGTATATAAGAAAACAGATTGAAAAAACCTCCTCTCCCTTGCATACACTAATTCTGCAAAGCTGTTCCTTTGGCTGGAAAAGCTGTGCCGGAGCTGGGCCCACTATTCTCATCTCAGTCATGCAATTTTGAGTCTCAACCAGCTCCTGATCCCAAGCATGAAGAAGGCTCCACATATTTTTCAGCAGATCTGCCTCCAAGCACAAAAGGTTGTGGGCCAAGAAGTTCCATTCCTTGACATTACTCCTCGATAGTCTCTTCCCTAACACCAAAGAGCCTAATATAGCAGTCCATAGAGTGCATGGTGATCCCACTGGCAAGAAAACTAACATTGGCAAAGGAATTATCAGGCCACCAAAATGACTTTCCACCAGCATATTAGAAGGGAGAGTTAGGGATATTGAATTTCTTCATGCTTGAGGTCTAACTCTCACCAACACTAACCCACCTTTCATACATTGTTTTATGTCTGCTTTGATTCCTTTTTTTGCTGCAAAAAAAGAGAATGCACACTAGAAATGTTACGGACCACCAGATTTGTTTCATATATTATCAAAGCTAAACATTCAAGCATTTTATGGAGATAAAGAGATTAGAGTCCGAGAGTTTTTATTCTTCTGTGTGCAAGGCTCTCTCTTTCAATCAAATTAAAAAGTGAAGTTCAAGGTATGTTGTTAATTCCTGAGGGGAAATGATACATAACCCACATGCACAAAGAAGCTGGCTTGCAAGCAGTTGTTTTTACAGCATGGAATCTGTTTCAATCTATGTTTGTTTAACAAGATGCAAGTCTAACAATGGTAATTTACTAAAAGCTTGTGCACTAAGTATGTACAATACCAGAAACAATGGTCATAACTCCTTCCAAAGATACAAAAGCATCTACAAAACTATCAAAACATAAGCACTGCCCTGGATTAGTCGTTTCAAAACTCCACATTCCAAACAGCTTCATCATTTCAATAATCCATCTATAAACATTTATCTAATTTTGGACTACTGTTTTGCATTCCAGAAATGAATTACTGCCAGTCAGTCCAACACAAAATTTCACTATTTGTATTTTCACTGGTTTTTTTGTTTTTTTTTTTTTATCCATATTACCATTACTGTTTGCTCAGACAACTTACGCAACAGTAAATCGTGGCTTAAGTATTGAACTAGGAACACCAATTGTTCAATAGCTATTTACTATTAAGCTTCTCAATCTATATTTAAGCACTTGAATAACCAGCTGCTTGTACAACTAATGGCCAGTGACCACAGAGCTGCAGGAGGCGAGATGGCACTCTGCCTCTCCAACAAGCCTGTTTGTCAGTGCTCAGGCCCAACCTGCATCCTGCGGCGTTACAACCATAATCACATCTTGAAATGATTCATTATTCACAATGTTGTTTCAGGCTTTCTAGATGATATTCTGTTCTCCCTGAGAACCCAAGAGAGCTAAATGAATCTTTGTGACAAACAACAACCTGTGCCTTTAACTATTGCATCAGATGGCCAAAGCTTCTCCAGTCCCTACCCTGTGTGCTCCCGACACCTGTATTTTACAGAACATATCTCACCGTGAATTGTACCTGCTCACTGACTGCACCAGAAGACTGAACCTTTCTTTTTCATGGTGAACATGTGGACTTGAAGAAAATTCTGGTTCAACATTTGCATTTTGCTCTTATGATCAGAGCCCAGACACAGTTCCATGTCAAGACAGCACAGAAACTTCTAAATGGGCAGGTCACTTTATTAGAAAAGAATCAACCAGAAAATGACCAGGTGTAGCAATTCCCCTCAAGACTTAGAAAACAACTAACAACGTTTACAAAGTGCATTAAAAACATTAGAAATACTAACTTGGCAACAACAAACAATCCACAAACCTGTTCCTAGGACAACAGGGGAGTGCGTTGCAGACAGTTATTGTAGTAAAGTCAGTAAACTATGTGTGTTTACAGTGTACTTCTTACTACCTTCAAAAATAAAGTGTTTCATATTTCAGAAACATTTGGTCTTAATTAACTGTGGCAATCAGTTAACCATCATTCAATCAATCACACATACTTTGCAGGCAACTCACCAGATGTCAGGTGTTTAACTTGCATGTTCCCCAAGTAACACCTAGCTGCTGACATTTTTTTCTCTCCTGCCTCCAAAGCACTGTGCACAAATGATCACAGTAGTGGGAAACTTGCATCAGAGGATTAATATCATTAGTTATCATGGTTAGGATTAAAATCATTAGGAGAGATATGCAATGCCTTAACCACTCTGAATCTTGTAACAACCATGAGATAAGCTTCAAGTTGTCTCTGTGAAAAAAGCAATTGAGGGAATGGAATTCCCAAGATTCCCTGAAAATCGCTTTTTTTTCTGATAGTATTCTACTACTCAATTCTTCAGCCACTACAATGCAGGCACCATCATTATTTTTTTTTTTCCCAGAAATATAAGCTCAGTGGTGCTATCTATTTGATGTAGACATCACATTTTAATTTAGCACATTTCTAAACAGTACCAAGTCATATACCTCATTGTTTTTCCCTTACTGGCAGGCATCAATGTATTCAGCACTCATAGAGCATCTGGTTAGCAAGATGTGGCAGCCTTCAAGTTTGGGAATTCCTTTCAGTGTTTCTCTAAAAGAGAATTGTTTTGATCCCCAAGTTGGTCCAGATGGTATCTCAGAATTGTCCAACTCCTCTCAAGACACCTGCCACTATTGTTCCAGACGGGCAAGCAAACAGGCTTTTCAAAGCAAGCTATCACTACTGGAGATGGTCTATCTAAGGAAGTTCATAACATCTAAATTCTCTGATAAGCACTGACAGGAGAGTTTTTGTAAATCAAAACTGTTTCTCCAGTGTGTCAGACTAGAGCTTTGAAGTCTCATGCAGCTGCTGGGCTGGTAGCACCAGGTGACAGATTTCCTCAGAACTCTCCAAGTGGTGATCTTAAAACTGCAACAAAGAGGGTTGGGTTGGACTGGACAGCTTGACTGTACAGTTAGCAAAACGTCAGGGTTTGCATGAAAAAAATCAACACACTGAAAACACTTGTCAGCAACACAAGGAGGCAAGAAGAGCAATTCCCATTAGGAGAGAAGATTCTGATTACTTAAGGAGCTTGCACAGTGTTTCATGTGCCCAGCAGACCTCTGAATCATTAAGGTTGGAAAAGACCTCCAAGATCATCAAATACAATCCTTGACTGAACACTACCATGTCAGCTAAGTGTGTGCCATGTCAAGACATTTTCCACTTCCAGGGATGGTGACTCCACCACTTTCTTGGCCTGCCCATCCCAATGCTTTCCTACCCTTCCAGTGCAGAAATTATTCCTGATGTTCGACCTGAACCTCCTCTGATCCAGCTTGAGGCCCTTTCCAACAGCTACTTTGCACAGGTAATAAGTTAATGCAATTCATCATGTAACCAAATAAATAAAACAGTTTTTTGATCCTTCAGTAGGAAACAGTACATGTAGATGTACACGTGGAGAGGTTCATTGATAACAAAGCACGACAGACTAAAGCCAGGCTTTTTGTACCAAAAAATTTTACAAGGGAATTATAAGGGTATCCTCAACCTCTTGAAAAATAACATCCATTTTTCTGCAAACTGTATTAAAAACACTGACATTGAATGTACCAGAAGCACTGTATTTCTGCAAACTCCAGGCAATTTAAAATAAAAATGTTCATTTTACCAAAAAGCTGCATTTTTAGCAGTTTAATATCCTGAGAAAGGAAATGCCAGCACACATCTCTGTCTCTACAATTTAATCCTCTTTACTTGCACTGAATCTTCATCTAATATATACAGTTATCAGAAACCACATTTTGCAGCTACTAAACCAATTTAGAAAGGAAAAAGAGAAGCATTTATTTTCACCCTGTGGGTGGTGACACTTTAAGGAAGGAGTTAATGAGTGTAACTTGAGTAACACCTTAGAGTATACAGAAAAAAAACACTTTGCAGGATTCAGGGGACAGGGAAAACAAAAACCAGATATCATCATCATCATTACTATTAACTCTTTATTACAGATAAAACAACCAAGAGGTATAATCAAATGAGGTGCTTGAAGTTTTTTAATAACCCTGACCAGAGAAACTAACACTCCTCAATGCTTTGGAAAATTCCTTTGTCTAATCCAATCTAGAAGTGAAATTATCCTTCTGGCACTGTAGAACAAAAGTTGTGCAGAGAAAGTGACTGTATCACCATGATTAAGGAAATCCTCTTCCTCCAGATGGGTTTCCCCACCACGACACTACAAATTCAACAAGCCACATTTTGTCCAAGTCTTTACCAGCTATATACATTTTAGGAGATCTTTTAGCTAGCAAATATAACATTGCCCTTAAGAAAGAGTGTCACCATTCCAGGAAATGATCCAAATATAAATCTCAATCAATGAGAAACTAGAAGTCACCTACAACTATTTATTACAGTCCTTCATATCTGAATAAACAAATGCATTATGTCACTTGGATAAATGTATTTCAATAAAAAGCCAGACAAAACACCAAAAAACATTCTCAGGCCTGTAAACAACAAATATTTACTCCATTAAAAAGATATGAAAAACATACCCATGTGTGAGTTATTTTTAATGAAAAAGTTCCCTTTGCCAGTACCTGTTTATCTTCCTTGAAAAGTGTGTTTTTCATTCAGCCAAATACTAAAAATATAGTCTCCAAGTATGGCTGATAAGGTATATATTTCAAATACTGCACAAGGTATACTACCACCTTTTTATTTTTGCTTGTGCTCTAAACCAATAGAATGTGTTTCTTCAATGTAAATCTTTTCTTCAAATTGTAAATGGATTATGTGCAAAGTATTTAACAAAAGCTTGTTACCTTTTCCATCAGCCTTAACAATTTGAAGAACACAAAAAGGGTGCTAAAAGCAGAGGTGCTTGAGGAAGAATAGCTTTAGATACAAAGCTGACCTCTGGTGAAAAAGCAAAATCTAGCAAAGAGACTGCACCAAAGAGACTGCACCGAAGAGACTGGATCAAAGGAAGACGTTTTTACATCTCTTCTACACAGACATGTAAAATTGACAGGCAAATAATTTATCTCTAAACGCCAAAATGGATTTTTGGAAGGTAAGGGTGAAATCCTTCAGAAAGACATTTCACAGCAGAACCCTCTGCTACAACAGCCTCCTCTTACACTGGCATTATCCAGTTTCTTTATAGGGTGCAAGCTACTGGACCTTTAATGCCCATCACCATTCAAAGAGTACCGAAGTAAAATACTGACCCCAGTTAATAATGTGCAACAACCAAGTCACAGAACTGCAGGTACACTTAGCACAAATCTTGAACAATGATGCACTTCAAAAGCCCAACCCTGGGGCTGATGAATGCATTCACACACCAAAATACAGAAGCAATCCATATTTCTGTATCCACGTGCAGTACAGACAGGGTCTTAAACTCATAGTGGTGTCTGGTTTCATAACATATGCCCTTCCTTATCAAATGTCATTTGTATTGCCATCCCTGCATCTGTCTCCACAGATGTCATCCCATGTAATGGAGCATATGGGCTTAAGCTGACATTGTTTGCAAACAGGAAGAGCTTTTGGCAAGAGGAATCGAACATAAAATGTTCTGCGGGCTGCCTCTCTTAACCCATCTTTGGTTGGCTCCTCTGCTCAGCTGAAACTGGTCGGCTACTTTCTGAGAGGGCAGAGTGCCAGCCTAACAGATGGGCAGAAGTAAAGTCATGCCAAAGAACCAGAATGTGCATCTAATTTGATAATTAGGGGCTGAATTTCCCCTTAGAAATATTGCAATGGCAGCACACACAAAGTTTTCAAGCTTAAGGGTAAAAGAATATGCTTCAGCCTATCCAGTTGAGGGTTAATTCTGAAAATGACAAAAAAAAAACAACAACAGAAGTGAGCCATGGAGGAGGGAGGAGATCAGCCATGGGCTCCTATCATTCAGGATTAGTATTCTTCAAGGAGAGAAGAAATGAGAGAGAAGGGGAGGAAAGACACAGCAAGATTAAGCCTTTATCCTGAAATAGCTCTCCACAAGGGGCACCTGCAAATCTTGGCCAGAACAGTTCTCTGGCCTTGCTGAAAATAATTTATGCTGAATAGAGATAAAAGCAAGGAACTGATGGCCACTTTACAAAGCATTAAACACAGCTTTCCTGTCCACAAGGAATAGCCAAGCCAATAGCTAGTAAAAGGCAAAGGACAAAGAGTGTTTATGGCTTGGTGGAAATCAAACATCATAATGTACACACACACTTGGAACTGTTGACAATTATTGTCTTGGTCTTGATATACAGTGATACAGAGCTGTGGCATTCAATTTTAAAAGTTAACGGCAGAAGAGAGAGAGCAAGCTGGGGACCCAATTGAAATTCTCCTTTCATATATTTTACAAGTTTTCATGGAGTAAGGCAGTGGTCCCTTGACTATCTTAAAGAGTCCTGTCAAAGCAGACTCTTCTGGGTCATTTTTCTCTTCATCTTGTGTGTTCCCTCCCCTTTCTCAAGCCACTTTACTCAGCAGAATGAATGCCAACAACCATGCATGGCTCAGTTTGGAAAAAACATTGTTCTAATTCATTCTTCTTTCTCCAGTTCTAAAGTGACTCTTCCAATTTACAGCTTCTGAAACAAAAATATTAAGAGCAATAACTACGATGGCTTCATTGAAGTGGGATTTACAGGCTTATATTTTGGATAAACAAAGAAAACTTTTAATCCTGTCCTTTTATCATAAGCCCTGTGTTGAAAAATACTTGTGAAGAAGCTAAGAGATTACTCTCACTTTGCCTGCTTTGGATATATGATGTTTCCAGAGGGCTTTCACATTGTCAGTGGATGGAAATTAGCTCTCCAACACAAGTAGTGTTCTGAGTCACATCTTTGGAACACAGCAGAAGGCTCAGTCACAGATTTAAAATAATTTAAAAATGATAGCTGGAAAGTATCTAAAATCGCATGTGCTGCTTTACAGACCTCCACTGAGACATTTCCCTCTGAAGAAATTGGTCAATGAAATGTCCTTTGTTCTACTGTCAAATTCTGGCAAGCTGCTTCCCAGTATAGCGGGAGACTTAATTGGGCTTTTGTTTAATTACCATCAAGACAATGACGCTCAAATGAAGAGCACAGTATCAGCAAGTGAGTGAAAGCAATCAATTAGGATGAGCCTGAAACTGTCTTTCAAGGGAAAGGAAAGGGCTACTCATTACTGCGGTCACAGGCGAGAAATTCAAAATACAAACATGTCATTTACTAAAATAACACATAGCTTCTAGAAGCAAATAAATTAAATGGCAGAGAGTTACTACAAAGGAGAAGCATCATTATGAAGTAAGATTTTATACCACAGCACTGCTGCTAGGCTTAGGAAAAAAGAGACTTGAGTTAGTGGATTAACATGTATGCTGGCATCAAATTGGGCAAAACTCTCCCAAATGCACTACAGGTGCATATTTAGCAACAGCCTAGATGATACAATAAATGAATTAATGAACACAGAAAGAAACTGTCATGGAACATTTTAGGTATCAATTAGCTTGCAATGAATCAAGAAAGTAGTTAGCATCCCTAACTATCCCTAACTAACTATCCCTAATAAAATATGACAAAAAATCTAAATATCCTGGTAACTCCCGAAATCAGTAATACAATTGAAGGTAAAAACACTAAAGGATCTAGTGTATATTCTACAGCAGTTATACAAGACTTAATATGAAATCCACAAAGAAACATCAATTGGCCAGACAGCAGCTGCATTTGTGAAGCCAAAAAAAGTTTAATCAAAAGGGTAAAACCCAAAGACAAGCCTAAAGACCTTCACATCCAGTCTTCAACCCAAAAAGTGCAATTTCACCCAACACTATAGGCAAACACACACCCTAGTAAGCAAATGACATCTGTTAGTAGGAAATGAGATGTAACCATAAGGGACACGCAGAAAGTCGAGCAGGGTACACAGCAGTGGCAGAATGTTTGCCCATGGTCTAACTAAGGTGGGACTGACGTGGAGGAGTTCTACCTCACTGTTCTGAAAACTCAGCTCTACTTCTTGCTTTAAAACCTCAGGTCTAGGTTTACCTTTTGCTCTAATAAGTAAATAAGCACAAGTGAAATCCCTAAAGTCCATTATTTTCAGTGGCCACAGTTTTCACACTTAATGGCAAGAGAATACACTAAAGGTTACGTATTTCCAGACTTATGTATTCAGTTTCTACTCTAGATGAGCCAAACATGACACTGTGCATCTCACTTATTTTCTCAGAGTTCACAACTGCAGGGTCAGCTATTAAACAACAGCACTTTCCCCACAAGAGCAAGAATAAGTAGTGATACAGCTAAACAGGCTGTTGAATTTTTTCTACCATTTATATAAGCACACTAGTTGCAGACAGAGGTAATATTATGCTTTCTTGGCCTGCATGTTATTACAATAGCATCTGCCATTAAAAAAAATAAAAAAAAAAAAACCCTGGGAAAGTATCAGAGTTGAAAAGATATTTCAGACAAAATAAGGGAAGTAGACAGAGAAAAAACTAAAAAACACAACTGGAAAAAAAATTCCAACACATAATTTAAGTGAAACCTTTATTACAGAAACATGATACTGGTACCTCCTGAAAGAGATTGTAAAAATAATGGAAAAAACCCTGGTGAGACAGGAAGCTTAAACACAGCTAATCTAATGATAACTTTCATAATACAGGAAGCAAGCATGCTACCAAAGAGATGACAAAACCAGAGATTATTTTAGGTGTTTACTTATTCCCAGACAAAGCTAAAAAGTGTGCTAAAGGAGCTCAGGGTAAGTACACCAGACTTACCGCTACAGCCTTTTGTTTTAAAATAAAATCACAGCACCTGACTTGGCACGTAATAATCCAACAGAACTTACTTTGGTACAAGCTGTCAAAGAGTTACTGACCCCTTTCACACACTCACCTTTGGAAGTGCAATTTCCTGTTGCAGCCTGGTGTCCTGATCCTGCAAACCTCTGCTCACACGCACGCCCTGGTTTGGTAAGCAGGGTTGCCAGCAGTGCTGGTGGCAGCAGGGCCGGCAAGCACACGCCGGAGGCTTGGGGATGCAGTGCTCACCAACTGGACTTCCTGCCTGGAGCTTCCAGTGCCAAGGTAAATAATTACGATACCATGCTGACAGATGTGTCCGAGGTATGAGGTATTAACTAGATTTACTACAGTCTTGAATAACTGAGTTGTAATTTTCCGCTCTCCTGGCACGTAACGTAACGATGCAAGGTGTCTTACAATGCCAGGATGTACCCAGCTACAACACTTAACCTCCTGTATCTTAGAACCCATATGTATTGCACTGCCTCCTCTGGCATGAGACTCTGAGCCCCTTTTGGCTAATTATGCTGCTCCTCCACTGAAAGAGGGCTGAATTTAACCTAACAAAGCCTCAGTTACCTATGCCTTGTAATCCATTGAGACTGACAGAATTTAAGAAGTGTTTAGGCAACATTCTCAGACACATGGTGCAATTTTGGGGCTCATACTGGGCAGGGACAGGAGCTGCACTCAGTGATCCTTGTGGGTCCCTTCCAACTCAGGATATTCTGTGATTCTGGTCAAAGGACATAAGATACAGTTGTCATCATCACGATCCTGGCAGGACAAGGATAGTGTAATCAGTGCTCAGTCTCAATAGACATGGCAATCAGGCATTCTTTTGTTTTTAATTTCCTCTGACCTTGCCATTCGTCCTTGTAGCGTTCTCACTGTGCATGAGCTAACGCATCTATGTTTGAACAAACCTAGCACACAAACTGCTTCCACGCACTCAGTAACATCTTCTGCTCAGAAATCCACCAGATCTTCAGAAGCATCATTCATTGCCATATTCTTAAAGTCAAGAAGACATGAGAGTACAGAAATCACTGAAAATATGAAAGATTTGACACAGTCTTGAAAGGCATATACAAATACTACAATGAAATATCATAATTGATTCCACTATTTCAAAGTGTCCTAAAAACAAAATGAACTTTTCATTGTCTGACATTTCTAACTTTTGAGAGATATAAACTGCAGAAGCAAAGCTCATGGTCACGTCTAGACATCACTTTTCCAATGCACAATGCCACAACGGTTGTGGTGATAGGCAGCTCACAGCACAACTGTACACAGCCCATAATAAAGAACATCACATTTGGGAGACTACAGATCAATGGTCTTCGTCTGTTGACAGAGCTACTCTTAAAAGCCATATACCTTTGTTATTTTATAAACTTCATTTATCTTTTCTGTATTTCTCTACCATTATGGGATATATATTATGTTTTAAAACAAAACAAAACTACAAAAACCCTACAAACATTTCAAGCTCTCCTCAATCCCTTTTCCTAACAGGGAGAGGAATCACTGCATAAAGACTTGATAAAACACCCATTACTGACAACAACATCCAGAACAAATTCTGCACTGTTTGGTGCAGAGTCCTTTCCTGTGCAGTTAGCACTTGATACCCAGCCCTATCAGTTTGTTACCCTGATTAAATTCTTTTAGGTTTGACCACTGTACACAAAAATCACCACACATACCTCACTGAGATAAAATGAAGGAAGTCTACATTCAAGTCATCACCCAAACAGTTCCTATCCACAGTGACTCTCCGTGAGAGGCATTTAGGACAAAGCAACCAGCGTGGCCATCGTGAAACATTCCTGGGCATCACAGCTCCAGGCAGGGCAAGAACACAGACAAATGAATGCATGGCCTGGCAAATACCTCAGGATAAAGCAAAATGAAGCGTGTATCAAAGTACAGGTATGAAGGTATGAAAGGAGGTCACTTTGTTCACAAAGGCCCCAAAACACTGCACTGCCGAAAGTACTTATAGATTTCTGGATTGGTTTTATACTACCATTTTACCAGACCCTTTGCTAAAAAATGGGTTCAAATGCTTAAGCAAAAAAACTCCAAAAAAACCCACAAAACAACCAAAACACCCCTGGATTTCTTTCCCAAGTTCAGTAATCCAATTCATCTTTATCTCTAAAAGAACTTCAAAAAATAACAATTACTGAAGCTAATATCACAGGCCTTGAAATTTAAAAAAAACCACTTTATTATTTCATACCACTATGAAGAAAATTACCTCTTTGACTACAAAGCCAGAATCTTCTCCATTTCTCTGACAAAGACTTTGACTCCTCAGTGAATGCTTCAGTGGACTGCTGAGTCTTATTTTAACAGTTCCCACAACAAAGCTATTCCTAAGAAATTAAAACTAGAGCATATTATTGGAAAGTTATTTTATTAACTGTATTACCAAAGGGTCTTTTTCAACATAGACGTTTTAAATGTTATTTTCATTTACATCTCTTAACCTTTGCAAAAGAAACTCAAAAAAACTAACATGTTCTGCTTTCAAAACCATGGCCACAGGGCACCCAGGCTGTAGTAAAAAGCCTTCTTGAGATAAGCATGCACAAATCTGTTTTCTTCATCACAGGAGAATATTGGGATAATGGAGGATATCCTTCCCTGTCACTGTCCTATCCTCTATTGCTCTCTCTGATCGCAAGATACAACATATAGAGACTGACAAATAGACTTGCTTTGATTCCATCCCAAGTAAAAAAATAAATTACTTATAAATCCACACTATTAAAGAGAGCAGAGAAAGCAAAATTAACTGGTATTTAACAGTGGGGAGTGTTACCTGAAGTTAGCTGAATGTCCCTCTTATTGAACAGATTTACATGCAGAGGACTTACTGTATTATCACCAGCTCATAGTCCAGCCAGTCATGACCATTTCAGTGTACTGCTGAATGTATGGGGGGCAGGAAACGCACAATCTCACAGATGTGCAGAGAACTAGTGGTACTTGTCAAGGACACTGACCACACAAGGCTAACACAAAAGTTAAGCCATGTGTTAACAAACTTCTACTGTAGTGCAAGCTGAAAATACAAGAGTGGGTAAGAAACCTTATATAACATCAACCAAAGTAGACATTATTGACTAATAGACAAAATGACTAATTGTCTCCAATGTGTACCCACCCCTTGTCAGATGTTTTGACAGATTAATTAGTGCATGGGTGGCAATCTTCATACCTAAGTCAGGTTCAAGGAAAAACTGTAAGACTACATCAGTCTCTCAAATAAACCCTTTTGTACATCAAAAGAGACAACTGGGCCATTGTTAGACAAGGTTTTGAAAGCTCAGCCTATCCACAGTAATAATTTACCCTCACAGCAGTGAAAAGTTACATGTAAATGTACACTACAGGAACTCAGAGCCATTCTGTGACCAACAGTTTTAGGTTATACATCAGCAGCAAAGGAACAAGGGCAGCTAGAGCAAAACTTACACCCAGCAAGCAAAGAAGATCTCATATCCCAAGCTACTGCCTTCTTACAGATGCTTCTTTTCATTCCAGCTCCAGGGAAATGCTCATCACAAAGTCAGGCAAGTGCTGAGGTGGTATCAGTAATTTTCTTCCAAAATAACTGTCTCAATTACTGAACCATAAATCTGCATTTCTCAATTTGCATATTCAAATGCACATGGCAATTTCCCAATCAAATGCAGATACCAGAAAAACCTTTAAGAGGTGAACCAGCTTCAGAGGGCAGTCTGTGACCAAAGAAACCACAATCCTTATAATAGTCGCCAGCACTCCCCAACACACCACTTGCCTATTGCACCAAAGCATTTCTTCTCCTCTTCCTTAGACTGTAATTCAAGACATGTATTTTGTCTTTTCCCATATGTAAACTTCCCAGTACGTTCTACAATACAGAAAGGAATTAAAAAACATTACTTAGGAGTTGAAATCTGTATTAGATTTAAACATTTCTCTGCAGATAATGTTAAGCAACACGCAACATGAAATTCCATAGCAAAAGCCCCAAAACATGCAAAAATTTAAAATAGCATTCATCTTTAAAAGGTAGCTTTTATTTCCCCCTTGTCAGAAGGAAAGATAATAAAATAATATGGAAGCGAAATTGCTAGCAACCAACATACTTACTATTTGGACGCTAAATGTTATCCCACCTCAATAACACTCTCCTGCAATATTCTAGTTCTGGTTTACAAATAAGACTTCCAAAGACACACAGATGCATTTTGGGGCACCAAGCTAAGAAGGGCAACATGGATACATGGAAGACAACTTGCAAAAAAAGACCCTGTCATTGCCTTTCCCTGCTCTCAAAAAGAACCACAACAAAGTGGGGAGCAGCAGCACACCAATTCTGTGATTTAGCTTCCTCTGCTGTCATAGATTCCCACAGCACAGTCTTGGCAAAAGTGGAAGGAATCACAAGACCTTTACTCAAATATGTCTGTGTGAGTTGTTTTATTCACAAGCAGAAACTTGCCCTGTCCACCCTCCATTCTGAAACTGCCAGAGCTCTGAAGCTCTGTCCATATTTCTGTCTACCAGCAATAAACTGCATCTGCCATCCCCTTCAATTAGCAGCCAATTTCTTTATCTGGTTAACTGACCAAAGCATCTTCCTAAACAGGCTGAAACTTCAAAACGTTATAAAGAATGTAAATAGACACCAGTTCCACACAATATCTCCTAAAAGTATGCCAAACCAGGAAAAACAAGAAAAATAAAAGAGAAATTATTATCATTTCAGATGCCTGTTTTCCAGGACCTTTGAAATAAATTCCCACCACCCCCAAAGCTCATCCTTCCTGATGCAGGTCTGTTCACATTGGGCATTTCACAAAGCTCTTAAGGGAGAAGTCAGATTTCCTCTGAAATCCCTCTAGTCTAGGTTTGAGGTAGAATTTTCAAGGCCTGCTCCCTCTGAAGGATCAGAAGTTTCACTCCACCTCAGCACAGGGTGATTTAGGTTACTGAATATATTGCTCTTCCCTCTCCTCTCCCTCTATCTCGGTAAACAACAGGCACAATGTTTTGTGTAGAAATTCCTTTACACACTGTCTTCCTTTCAAAGCACCTGAGATAAGCATTGCCTATCACATACCCAGCAAAATGCAGGGTTTCTACTACCAACAGGATACATTTTGCACTGAAAGGACAAAAGAAAGTCCTGCATGAAGAGGTCAACATCAAAATGGCATCAGCGATAGACATCAAAAATAGGATCTGGCTTCTATCTATTGAATCTCTGATTGGCAAAGTCCCCTGATTTTGCCCAGGCTTGTCCAAAAACCTGACTTAATTATTATCACCAATAAAAACGTAAAGGCATTTTATCTACAAGGTAGTGAATGCCTCCTCTCAAAAGAGGGAGTTCCATGATAAGAGCTAATCTCAAAAACCTTAGGAATGCAAACTATTTTCTCAGTTGTAAAAACAAGAAAGAATTTCACAAACACAAGTTAAAACAACTACTGGTAACCTCCTGCTTCTCCTACACTGCCAACTTCTCCTGGGATAAGACCCTACCCTTTGTCCTTCAGAAAGATATGCTTTGAATGCAGCCCAATGGCCAAAGGATGTCCCAGGAGAGGACATCACTTTTGCTCACCTCTACAAATGAGAGCCTTCCCATAAACTTTATTTCCTAAGTTCAAAAAGCAGTGCAAGGCTGCCTTCACAACAGCTTCAGTATTTTCAACAGACAAGTCAAAGTCAGTCCACATTTTATTTTGCAGATAACTGCCAGGCAGCCTGTAAACAGCTCATTCTGGCTGGTTAGACTACCTAAATGTTGCACAGGTCCTGGCTTTTTATTCTTTAAGCTATAGCATAGTTTTCTGGACCTTCTACAGACAACTCTTAACTATGTTATACACTACATATACCAATCTGTTTACCTGAAGTGTTGATTGTTCGATCAATCACAATGCCTGCTACTAAATCAATCTTTCCCCCAGCCAATAGATATGCAAGAATTCCATGGTGTTGGTACACTACTGCTTTGACAATATTTTCTTTAAAACACCTGCTAAGCTGCAAGAGATGTAGTTACCTCTATAAACCGATCCTTGTGCATCTCACAGCCACATACAGAACTATCATTCTGCTACAGAAATCGAAACTATTTATATTAACTACTCAAAAAATACCTTTTGGCCACTAGACAACACACTAGAAATCATAACCAAATTGACTAATAACAAATATCAGTGCTATCTGCCTTTTAAATGAACCTAACCATCACTTCTGTCCTTCTCTATGACAGACTATACCACAGCAGAGCATGTTTCCATAAGTTAAAACAACAAACTTGAATGTGTCAAAGACTTAAAGTCCAAGACGTACTTTCCATGAAACCAGAACATATACAAAAACATTAATATTTCATTTCCACCTGCATGAATATGTAATTAAAATCAGCATCATTCACAGTACAGTAGAGAAACTAAATTACTATAGTGTGTCTAATCATCAGCCCAATAAATATCCTGCTTCTAAGAGAAGCTTACCCTGTAAGAAAACATACAAAATATCACAACAGGCACATACAGCATCATCTGTGCTAAGAGAAATTTCTCAATCCCTGTCAGATAGGGCTGATTTATGCCCTAGAGCAGTAAAGTTAACATCCCTTCATTGTAGCTGTAATTGTTCTTCCTGTCCCTAGAACAGTTCACTGACCTTGTTCATTCAACCAGGCTTTTGGTTTATATGATCTCCTTTGGTGGTATACACCAGAAATGGTGATTTAGGAGTATTATACACATTGTCTTCCAAACTACTCCCTGTAACAAGTCATTGTATCAAAGGGTAATATCCAAGCACTATTTTCCACACATACATCGTACCTCCTCTAACTGACTCCCTTCAAAGCGTGCTACATTAATATTTTCTGTTCAACTTCATATGAATATTTTTCAATCACTCTCCTTTGATAGGAGATGACAAATTGATTATTCCAGGAGAATTCAAGCACCAGTTTAATAACATCCTTTGTGTCATTAACACGATATTGCAAAACAGCTGTGGCATTTTTCTTGTGCCCAACACTAAGCATTAAGAAGGTGCACAAGTTCAAATAAGATGTTGAAATCTTCCTCTCCACCTTAATAAATATAGTTAATTTACAATCCAGAAACATGAACAAGTAATTTGATTATTCCATCTAACATGCATATTCTTGAATTTATCAACATCATCTGCTATGCTTCCCTTTCACCCAGCTTTCTTGGATTCCCTTTACAATTTCTCAGTCTTCTTCAATCTTGCCTAATCCAAATACTTTTGCATCATTAGCAAGCTCTGGCACACCATCATTCATCTAGTTTATTAGATCACCGACATACACATCCACCACCCTCTTTTCAGAGGTGTTTATACATCACATAATGTAATTTCAGGTTTACATTGTTACTGACAAAATAAAAAAGTATTCTTAGTCATAAGGACAGGTAGACTGAGAATTAGAAAGGAGAGTTGCAATTTCCAGAAGATGTGCTTGGTATTGAGCAAAGCTCAGTACCTAAACTCTTTACATGAGCCGCAAATAAGACTGTCACAATGGCTACAGGACATCAGAGGGGTCAGAGTTCTCTTCTTCCCAAGCCAGCATGCATCCATTATGTCATATACCAAACATCCTCCAGGAAAGTCCTTTGCTCAGAAAACCTTCTTAATGTTAGCTGAATTTATAGTCCCTTAGCTATTCACATACAGCTGACAATAACGTACGACTGCTTATTAGGACAGCCATGGTAAGGTGGGAAATACATTTTAGAACAAATATGCATTTCTTTTTACATACTTTGTGCTGCACCATAATCTTGTGCCCTTAATTCCTTTCACATTCCACATTTCTCCTCATTCCCTCTGACAGCTCAGAGGAAAGGGGAAGAGTCATGGACTGCAGTTCCTGCTCCTGGGACTCTGCTATCTCCACACTGGTGAGGATCCCTGTCCCTTCAGAGGGTGTGACATGTCTCCCCATAGATCACCTCTCCAGCTCTACATGCACAGCAAACCAAAAGGCTTTAAGGAGAGCAAGGGCACCCCATGTGACAGGCTACACTTGCTCTGCACATGGACTGAATCCAGCACCACCAGAGGAAGCTACACCTGCCCGCTGAGTTTTAAGGTCCCCTGCACCAGGCACAGGAGGATAGGGGTTAGACAATGAAACCAAAGTTACACTTTTATCACAAACATGGACATCACCTCAGGTCTACCTCCATTACTTTAGGATCTATTCTTTAATTATTACATTTTAAGATATATTTTTTTACTATTTCATAGGTGGAGGCAGCAGCTTTCATGTAGCCTCTGAATAGAAAACCAGGAGATTTCAAAAAAGGAACCTGACTTTTTCACATACAACTTCAGAGAATCTTGTGCACAAACTTGTACCATAGTTCCTTCTCACAGGAGGAAAATCTACATGGTACTGCTTCTGCTTTATTTTAAAAAATCAGGATCTGTTCCAATGAAACTCCACACAAAGCATAATAGGCCAAGGCATGCTGTATTTCACAGTGGACTTCAACAGAAAAAATACTTTTATGGCATAAAAAATTAAGCCTTTACTGAAATCTTCTTACAACTGAGCACAAATACATTGCGTACTAAGTATCATAGCCTGGCTCCTGCAAGGACTGGTATACATGTTTATTATTACATATATAAAAGAAATCCCATGGTTTCAAAGGCACTATTCATGAGTGTGAATTGAAGCATATGGGTGGGTCTTTGCAGGGCTAGGACCTATATGCTACTGAGCAGCACTGCCTGCTGAAAACTTTGTACCTGTTGAACACTACCAGCCGTTTATACATACTCCCCTCAGCTGACAAACCCCTGCAACAGAGGATTTGCTTCCAGCTGAGGAGATGGAGCTCAAGTACAATTTTCATACTGCATATACCTATGCTAAATGTAAATCCATATGACAATGAGATACTTAAGTAACAATTAATCAAGCACAGCCTCACTGCATATGAAGAGAAACAGAACGAAGAGCAGCAGATCGGCTCAGCAGTACCAAATAAATCTAGAAAACCAAAGCCATAGAGTTATCACAACTATGCACACAACTCTATTTGGGTATGTATATATATAAAATACTGTCTCCATGATTGGAGGAGCCACTGGTGGCCAAAACAATTTGCTAAGTGCACCAGAGTAGATGCATTTCATAGAAAGCCATTCCATACCCAAGTTACAATAACTGACTCATGGGCTTCTGCTGGACGAGAATGACCAGAAGAAAAGTCAGTCATTAGTACTAACACTGGTTGCTAATTAACCCTCATGAACAATGCTGTGCCAAAGCTACTTCTGCTACTATTACAGAAACATTTAAAAGGCACGTGTAAAACTGTAAATATAATGTACATACAAAAACTCAGTTTGCTCAATACAGACATCAGCCCAGCAGCCATCACACTGGCCTTGGTCTGCACCACTGGATTCCCTGAAGATGCATTAAGACGGTCATAAATGCATGGATGTATTTACAGTCATGCTTTACAGCTTCTCACACACAAACACACTTGCAGAACTGATGGTCCATAAGCTCTGCCACAGATTTCAGGGACTACCTTTTAGCTGAGGGACTGTGCTTCAACCCGTAAGTTTGCAAAGCTCCCAAGTTTTGTATCGTGACCTGTGAGATATACACAAGTGCCCTCTGTCTGTAAGCAGCTCTGGCACAGCTTTCTAAAGATATCAGAAAGAGTTCAAGTACTGCCAATAACAGAACAGGTCCTAAAGCTTATTTGCATTACTATAATATCAACACACACTCTATTTTATACCATGTAACAAGTACTAGATGTCAGCAACAAAACCCCCAGAGGCCAAGAGCAGAAGCTCTTTAATCTGTGTTTTGTCACTCATATTTGATGGGACATTCTCAGCTGGATAAGGAGAGCACAGTCCCTGCTGGGACCACCTCCCCTCACATCTCTCCCCAAAAACACCTATCTCCTCTAATAATATGGAGGTCGGCAGGTGGTGACTTGTGATTTTTGGGGGGGAGCCATTTTATTTGTGTATTTTTCCAAACTCTGGAGAACTGCAGCATGTAACAGTGCTTTTGGAATAACCAAACCCTGTAGCAACTATCTGCATAGAGTTTAAAGAAAAAAGAACTGGCTTCTGGTAAAAGCATTTCTTCTATGGTTTCAGGCTACATGCCAAAAATCCCCGAAAACTTCTTGGGCAACAACATATTGAATCTGAGCCTTTTATGGGTCACTGTCCCCACCTTGTTAAAGTTACAAACAGCCGAAGAGTTGCTTATAATGAAACATATTATTATTTTACGCAAATCAGACAGATAAAACATACTCGATAGAAAAGCTCCAGTACACATTATATCCACATACCACACATACATTATGTAACGCTTGTCCCAAATACACCCCAATAAAGTGAGCTGGTTTGAGATCTTAACAATTCATCGACTTTGCCACATCAGAAACGAGAGCAGATGTCACTCTTCCCTGCCTCGCCGCGATCTTTGCTGCAGCGCTCGGCAGAGTTACAGACTTGCAGAAGACGGCCAGTTTAGGCTTGACTGTAACTAACAAAGAGCAAGGTAAAGCCCCGGGCGGGGGGAAGGCAAACACGGGCATGCCGCGATGTAAATACGGGCAGCCCAGCACGGAGCCCTACCCGTTCCTCGCTATTTACAAATACCTCTTGACTAGACAAATGCCGTGTTATCTGGGTGTCTAAAAGATTAAATTCACGGACTGGACGGACCGTCCGAGGCTCGCTTATCGCAGGTCACCGACTGGCATTTGTAACCCAAGCTTGGCTATTTTGGTGGCTCACGGACAGCGGTGCACAGCCGGCGGAGCTGTGTTAGCTGTGCCGCGCTCAGCGAGCCCCACGCAAACGCTGCCGACCGCACACTCCGAGTGCGAGGCAGGGCTCGGGCTGTTTCAAAGTCTGCGCGGGGACGCGCCCGAACTCGAGCGAACTCGGCGGCGGCGGCTCCTTACCTGCTGGGCAGCGGGGCGGCTCCGGCTTTGTGCGCGCCCGCGGGAGGCGGCGGTCCCGGCCCGCGGGCAGCGGGGCCGCCGGCACCCGGCGCTGCGGAGGGAGGGAGAGCGGCTCCCGCCGCCCCGGCCCGGCCACCGCGGGGAACTCCGGCAGGGCGGCCGGGAGGGCGCTGCGGCCGCCGGTGGCGGCGCGGAGGGCCGGGCGCCCTGAGCTCCTGCTGCCGGCCGCGGGGTGCGGGAAGGAGGGAGGCAGGGCAGGAGGGAGGCAGGGCAGGAGGGAGGGGACTGGTGTCCCGCGGGGGCGAGCGGGGCCGGCGGGCGGGCGAGTCGGAGGCGGCGGGGCCGGGGCCGGGCTGGGGCCGGGGCGGCGCGGGGAGTCACGGCCCAGGAATGCCAGGAATGTGGGGCGGCCGCTGCGGCCGCGGGGCCCGGAGACGTCGGGGACGCGACTTGGGATTTCTTTTCTCTTTCTCCTTCTTTCTTTCTTTTTTTCTTTCTTTCTTTTTAACTCTTACCCCCTCCCCAAGGAAGGAGGAGGAGGGCTGAAACCCACCCCGCGGAGGAGGGAAAAGGAGGGAGGAAGAGGAGGGCGCAGGCTCCTGCCAATCCGGGCGGGTGCCGGCGGCGGCTCTCCCGAGGAGGGCAGAGCTGCCAGGTGCGGGTGCCGGCCCCTTCCCGGGTCCTTCACGCCCCTCCCGCCGTGGGGCTCCGCGCACGTGTCGGCCCGGCCCGCCCGGGAGCGCCGGGGAAGCACCTCCGGACGGACTTGGGAAGGAGTAGGCGCAGAGCTGAGACAGGCTCTGCACGCCCAGGCCTGGAAACTCCTGGGATCCTCCTTTCAGCCCTCCCGTTCGAAGGCGCGGTGCCGCCCTGCTTCTCTGGGGCCGCTTTTCCGCCCTTCCTTAACACCCTGTCCATCTCCTGCAGCCTTGCGCGACAGCACCGTTTCTTTCCATTCCTCCCCGTGTTTGCTTCTGCTCTTCCCATCTCAGTCCTTTCGGTCTCCTGCTTACTGTGTGACCCTCATTTCTAGAAGGGTGGTTATCCCTGATCTTCCAGCTGCACAGAGGATAAAACACCCGTGATGGAAAAACACTCATGATGCTGCCGTCATGTCTGTGCCTTGCTGGAATGCAAGCAGGAGAAAACCTGAAGTTGGCCTAAAACGTGGTGCTTTTTAACTACACGATATGCCCAGGACTTGGGTGATGTAGGAAAGCCCATCTGATGCCTGGTGTAAATGAGAAAAGAAGCAGGGAATACATCATGGTGCAGGAATACCGTCAGGAAGGTTGATGCTGCCGACAGGTGTTCAACATACCACACCAAATCACGTAGGCTTAAGAGCAATGTGAATATTGGAAATTATGTGTAGATGCTCTTGTGCGTCGTGGCTAATGGGCAATTTGCAAAATTATTTTTGCGTGAAAAATATGCTTATTTGAAATTTTCCACGTTCCGAAAATAATCCACATTCTAGAAAGTGTGCACAAATACCTCTGGTACCAATGGGCATCTACAGAAACGTCAAAGGCAGGTATCCCTTTAAAACTACTGTGACATCTTGAGGAACTTAAGGACTCCTGCAAACAGGGGGAATTATTAAAAATAGTGATAAATGAGAATGGATTCTGTTTTGGAGTTGCTGTTACTGTTTGTTTCTTGTACGCCTTACTGAAGGAGTAAGTGAGCAGATTCACTGGAGTCAGGATTACTCAGATTATTAATGGTAAGAGGATCAGGAGCTGAGAGAGGGAGAAATAGCCCAGATTCTTGATTTTGATAGATAAGTAATTGTATTTGAACACTGCACATGGAATCACAAGCCTATGCCTTACCTCTGGCATAATAATATTATAATTACATTTTGCAAGCACTCCTTTTCATCTGAGACTCTCAAACATTTTACAACCACCACACCTTAATGAAGTAAGTAATTATCCCCATTTTACATGTGGCTACACTGAGGCACTAAGAAGTGACACCATTTAAGATTTAAACTTGAATTGCACTTGACCACGTGTAGATACGAGAGCTTAGAGTAACAATCTGGAAGAAACATCAGGTTGTCAGAATGAGATGATAAGATGGATCATAGAGCCGCTGTGCTCTGAACTGATACAGAAAAGGGATTTCCTTACTGAGTAGAAAGTTGCAAAAGAGGATAGTACACATCAAAACTAGGGTTTAACTTGTTTGGTTGCTGAACTGTCCTTCCCATGCTGGGCCAGGTGTAAGGATGCTGGTTTTAGCACAGTAAATACTGACTTTTGCATCTGTGCCTCAAGGGGGTGTGCTGGCTCCCCAAAGCCTTTTAGTCGGATTCCTGGTTTGCAGCTGGTCACTTTCACTTTCTCAGGTCACTCTGCATTTGAAGTGAACTTACTTAGGGAGCTTAACTGGAAAGGAAACACTGTTGCAAGAATCACTGACACGCTGAAGGATGGGAAGGTTTTGGGGGGGGGGGGGGGGGGGGAAGATTTGGCGTGTTGGTTACCCATAGGATCAAGTCCCCTAGAAGAAGTAAAATGAACTAGAATAAATAAAATCATACTGCTTCTCAGCAAGAGCAAGGTCAGCTCAACAAACTCTGCAAAATAAAATGCATTGCAAATTTTTCCAACCAAGAGAAGCTCCCAAAACTGGGAATGGTGATGATCATTACTTTTCATGGGATTGCTTAATGCAGTGATTAATATCTGTATTAGACTCTCAGGGATTGTAGCAGTAGGTGCTTCAAAAAACCAAGCTTCCCAGACATCATAGCCAGTTCCTGCAAAGAGGTTTCCATCTGCAAATCTGCTGTATTGGTTCTACTACAGTTTTCTAGGACCATTAAAACCTGGAATCTTTACATACATCTTTGTTCCTCAAGAGCAGTCAGGAGTATATGAATTTGGGATTAAAATGAACCTTCTTATCTGCTGCATGGGAAGTGATTTAATAAAAGACTAAAACTAGCTTAGATGTTACTCAAACTGTTTCAAGAATCAGAGGTAAAAATGATACAAATTATTGATTTGGTTCCAGATGCCTGTGCTGGTTCAAATTTGTCCAGGAAACTTTGATGGTTAATCTTGTACCAGTCATATGTGGACTGGATTATGCAGTGTCTTTCTATGCTGCTAGGGAATTTTACAGCATTTTTTTTAACCTGAAAACACAGCACCTCTAAATTATATTTAGAGATTTTATTGACTTGCTGTAATGATTTATGGAGTCTATCTCTAAAATATTTTCTCTGCTCTGGTATAATTAAATTTCTATGCTGGATCCTTGTACAGTATCACCAGGATTATTGTATTAAGTGCTCTGCAAAATAGAAACATCTAAATAACATACAAAAAGAAACATCTCAACAAATGGGAAATAACTTACTGACATAACTACTGTACCTCAGTTACCTTAGCTACCAGTTTTTGGGCTGATGTTGGGCATGTAGCAGCACATCCCTGTGTCTGTTTTCTTGTCTGAAAATTGAGATAATGATAGTGATCTTAAGAAGGTGCATTTTGATTTCCAGATGAAAGCAACATATAGGAGAGAGACATTATTTAATTTTTTTTACCCCAATTTTGGATTTGGTAGGCCTGAATGTTGTCTCAAGCCCTCGTGAAAATAAAGCCCAACACCATTCAGCTTGACAAAAAGGTTTACTATCAGCAGAGGAAAACTGACTTTATCCATGTCAAAATACCGGAGACATCTATTATGAAACTGTGCAATGAATTTTGAGGTGTCTTAGCACCTTGCTAGCAAAACCTGTATTAAACATATTTTGAGTGTGTTAAAGAATCTTGTTGTAACATGGAAAAATCTCAGTCCTTGTTGGTCTGTGAAACCATGTCATAACCCGTTTCATAAAAAACTGTCTTTAAACTGTGCTTAAGCAACAGCTGGTGGTTTCTCCTGTGAACAGTAGATGATGTTTAATTAGCTTTACAGTCATCTACATTACAATCAAATCAAAGAATGCAGTTGCAACACATTCCCGATTTGTATTGTAAATGTGACCTTAACTGTGTTCCTAAAATCTCTGTCATGTGCTACAGCTGGGTACACTGACCTGATTGTAAGCAGAAACTTAGCGCACTAGCAGAAATTCCCATTCCTAAAATCATATTAGCTCTTTATAAATTGATACTTTTAGTGTTTGAAGCTTACCACAAAAAAAAAATTACTTCTCTAGTATTCAGTGCTCTCATTAATTATTCCATTTAATAGTGCTTCTCAAAATCATCTCTTAGAAAAGGAATTTGGATTACACAACCTTGGAAAACAAACCTGTTGCCACCAAGCATGAGCTAACATGTTACAGTACTCTATGGCTTATCACAAGTAAGCCAGCACCCAGTTTTGTAGTCCAGAAAAAGTCTTGGTTGATTATCTGTGTAAATAAGCTATGCTGTGTTGAATATTCTAGTTTGCTTAGAGTTGCATTCTGCCTGAGGACTTGTTTAATACCTGTGTCTCTTTTCAGCTTTCCAGTGAGTGCAGTAAAACAAAAAACATTTTAGTATTTGTAAATAAAGTAATGAACTTTTGATTCTATGGTTGCCGGTACTCCAAAGGGGTTTGGGACGATGAATGTAGCTTACCATGCAACTGTTACTGCTGTCCAATGGCAGAATGAATAACATCTTTACAGTTTTCATGGATTACCGATTTGGATATTTTTTAACATATCATTTAACATGGTATTGGGTCTTCAAATTTCTGAAAACAGTGGCCTCTTGAACAAAACAGAACAAAAAAACCCAAAAAAAGCCCCCCAAAATAAAACAAAGCAAAACAAAAAACCCAAACAAAAAAAAATATTACTAGCTTTCAGCAGAACTTGGTTTTCAGTGTGTAGATGCTTTAGTGGCTGCCCACTTCTGGTAATCTTCATGCATGGATTTATGTGTCTGACTGTGAGCACCCCATTGGAAATACGTTGTCGCCACTAGGAGATAAATGGTTTCTTGAGAAAGCAAAGAGCTAATATCATAATCTAAAACGTGGATTTGGAGCTGTCACAAACCTGTGTAACTTGAATTGAGCCATTAATGTTTGCTTATCTCTGTGAAAAGCCCATGCTCGGATATGAGAGCACTCTGAAACTCTGGATTTTAAAGTTTTCTGAAATGATTTTCCGAAGTGTACTGTAAAAGAATAAAACCTCAGCTAGATGTATCTCAGTTTTTTGGAATCTGTATATAATTTCTAAATAAGCTCTGATTCTTACTTTCACTTTTGGTCAAAACAAACAGGGAACTTGCTATGAGTTAGAGCAATTTGGGATGCTGAAAGGTGTGTGTATAAATGTTATTTTCGATGCTGACTATAATTTATGTGATAAGCTAGATGGTCTGGACAGACTTGAAATACACAGAAACATTTTTCTGGAAAGGATTAATACAAAAATAGTATAGGAAATATCAATAAAACTGTTGACATTTAGACTTGGAAGAGGTGAGGAGATCAAATGATAACCAAAGTCATTAAGATGTAGAGAGCAGTTGTTTCCTCCTTCCATACTTAGTCTGTTGGTTCATTTCAGTGAGTGGCTCATAAACTATGGCTTTTTGAGATGGATTTCCCACTGCAATTAGTTGGGTGACTGAAAACTCTAGAGCTTGCCTGTAAAATGGCAGAAGTAATGTTGGGGTGGTTATGGTGAGTGTAGGATAAGGAAGTGTACTTTTGACTTATCTAGTCAAACTTTTCACAGAGAAACACTGGAAGATTTTGGAGACAGCGTTAAGATAGGTAGAAGCTAATACATGATTTGATTAGTTTGTCATGAATGATGTAAGGGATGTTCTTAACTATCTCACTGACTGATAAATTGTTTGACCAATAAGTGAACACAACACAAAGCAAGTATAGAGGATTCTCAGATAAGTATCTGCATAAAAGTGACATATACATATAAATTTATATATATATATATACAAATGTATGTGTATAGTAAAGAACAGTGGAATTTCCTCCCAATGAATTTTTAGTTGTTGGAAGATCAATCTGTCAGCTTAAATTCCTACGTTTCAGGCTGCAGACACATTGTGGACTTAAAGCCCTGTGCCAGTGGCCAGGTTAAGCCAGATGGCAAGCAGTCAGCAGTGTTGAAATGAGGTAAAGACTTAACATTTTAACAGCAATAATGATGAGTGGAAAGGCTTATCTAAGTTTTGCACTGAGCAAGAAATTGGAAGCTGAACAGGAGATACCTGCAGATAAGCCATCTGATGTATGAAAGAATTCAGTGTGCTGAACATGTCCTTTAGTGTTCTGGTGTCTCCTGTCAAGCGTGAGGGAAGGTTATTCTTTGCAGTATAATCTAGTAGTGTGCCCAAGCAGGTGGAACGCCATGGAGAAGAGTATCCAGTACGTGAGAGAATTACCTGTGCTGGAGATAATCTATAGGGATGCAAATAAAGGGCAGAACTGTGTAGATCCTGATGAGATCCAGTGTACACAGTCCATGAGGCAGAAGTTTGTATAGAGCTGGAAAAAAAACCCAAAACAGCAAAGCAAAAAAAAAAAAACCAAAACCAAACCTGTCTGCAGGTTTGGGTTCTTTTTCAGAAAAATTCATATTGTTTTTGTTTTAGAAGCTTCATTTATTTTTAGGTGTGTGGGCGCAACCTCAGCTTCTGTGAACGATGTGTGCAAATGCAGAGACCCACTGTGAAAGTGTCTCAGGAGGGAACACCCATCTATCAACAGTCAGTCAAGGTTATGTTTTACCAGAAGGAAAAATTATGCCAAACACAGTCTTCACTGGTGGAATTTATTTAAGGGTGAATAAAGCAGAAATTTGGAGTTTCTTCAAATAGTACAAAACTGTGAAAGAGGTGAAAGTAATTTCTGACAGATCTGGTGTTTCCAAAGGGTATGGATTTGTATCTTTCCTGAACAATGTGGATGTTCAAAAAATAATGGAATCACAAATCAACTTCCATGACAAAAAGCTGAAATTGGGGCCAGTGACTAGAAAGCAACAAAACTTGCATTCTTATGTGCATCCCAGATCATAACAAAGAAGAAACAAAGTATGAGCTCAAGACTTTTATTTGGGTAGTTCATAGGAAGGAGATGTTCAAACTGAAGATTAAGCATAGCAAGAGCAGCCTTGATAAATGATCAAGAACCTAGAACAGAGAAGCCAACAAAGAAGCAAAATTCAGGCTTGTGAAGGCAGTCATGCAGGTGTCATGGCTGAATATCACTGGGAGCGATGGCCTTTGAGGAAAAGAGAAATCAATAAGTAGTTTTAAAAAAAGTTAATAAAGTAGTTAAAGGTGATAGAGGGAGAAAAATATTTAATGTAAGTTAAAGAAAAAACAAATTTAGAGAAGCCTGACAAGAAATAGAGGTAACTTAACTTACCAGTTGGCATTTTCTAAATTACCCATTTTAAAAAGGTGGTGGTAAAGGTGGAAAGAGTCAGAGATGGCTATAAAAAGTACATGCCTTTTAGTTCATATGTAGTACACTTCTGTCTTCACTGCTTTTCTCTCTGGTTAGAACAGAATGATACACAAAATAGATGTACTTGTCTGTGGTTAAGGGTACAGACCTAACAAAAATGGGGGCCAAAGGAGATGCAAACATTAGGCCCATGAAAGTTAGGGAAGAGTGGATCACAAAGGATACATGTTCCCATCTTACCAAATGGCCTTTGAAATCTGATAACTCATTGCCCACAAGATGTAACAGTATTTGATTGTTCCATGAATGTATATTTTTGTGTTAACATACGTAGCATGAAACATTTGCTTGGTGTCCTGATTTCTAGTTGGCAACAGAACTCTAAAGAGGGAAATTACCATTTAAAAAAAAAAAGTGTTCCAATCTTACTTACAGTTTAGTAAATGGTAATTTGAAGTCCTAGACAATATGGACTTGATGTGTTAGATCATAATTGCTGTAATTATTTATCATTTTCTTAACTGCATGTCAGCCCTTTAAGCATTATGCTAATGGCCGTATTCACAGTGTTTGAAAATAATGTTTTTAGAACAGGAAAGAAAAACATTAATACCTTTTCACTACTGTAACTATTGCTATAGCTGCAAACCCTTCTTCAGGTAGGATGGTATGTGTTCACTTACGTGAAAAACTTCTCATATGTTTGCTTTCTTCCTCCACCCTTCCAATATACTAACAAGTGTTAAACAAGTAACAGTTACATTCAGAACTAACATTTACTGACATCAATCAACAAGCATCCCGGTTTTCAATCCTTTATGAGGTTAAATAATTTACTATTTTTTGTTGTAGTGGGTCTATCTTTGTCACTGCCCAGCAGTTGTAAATTCAGAGGTTAACACTTCTGCAGAACTCTGTAGATTATTAAAACATCACTATAATACTACATGTAAAGGGCAGAGGATACTTTCCTCTGATGAAAATTATTCAGAGTAATTGCCTTAAAGGTATCAGGGACTTAACCGAAAGCAGAAGCTGTAAGAAAGTTTTATCCCTGTAAAGCACACTGGTTATAAATCACAAGAATTCATTTATTGTGTAAAAGTTTCTATCAGTTGTGACAGATAGGTGTTAGGGATTAGAGCACAGGGACTTAGGGTCTTGCAACATGATGCTTTAACTCATTTAAGCTGGTGTACCCACAGCCCTCTTCACTCTCTCCTGCATATCCCTGTCCCCTGTGCTGAGCTGTGACAGTCATTTTTCTGACCAGACAATGCAGCAGTTTGGAGCCCAATTTATATGTGTACATGCTGATGCCACCAGAAAGGTCTGCTTGACATAATACCTGTTTAACCATCTCTCCTGGCAGTTCAGCTCAGCACCAAAGCTGTCACAAAGGAGCAGTGGCAGCATGCAGGTGGGAGACAGGAGGGAGGGTGGCAGTGTGGCAACATTGCCTGGAGGTGTTTTAAACTGCCAAGAGCCGCACCTGTGGGTCCCTATCCAGCACCTGCCTGTGATTCACTGTGTCATCTTAGACAAGCCAGGTAACCTCAGTCACCTTGTCAGTACTAGGAAGCCTCCCACTGATGTTTAGTAGGCTGTACTAGCCAACATGATCCCAAACAATAGAGCAACTGTAGGTATTTGGTCCACTAATACATTAATCCAGCTCAGCCTAGCACAGGTGTCAGCATTAGCCCTTCACTAACAGTTTCCATTGGTACATAAAAAATACTGTAATACTCACTAGAGAAACATCCCCATCTCCTTTGGGAGATTTACAATTTGTGATATGCTGTGGTCCCTGATTTTGTTTATAAACTGTGGAAAAAAGATTGTGCAGGTCACTTCAACCTTTTTTAAGAACAAAAGGCAGTTAGGAAGTCTAAGGTGTGAAGTTTTCTATGCAATCCAATGGCATCCACCTTAACATTCATTCTGTTCACCAAACAAGTTCTGTGAAAAACCATGTGAAGAATAGGAAATCTAAGGATGTACAAACAACCAAACATTGTATTTTACAATAGTAGCTCTCTGGGTTTTATTAGTGCAGACTTAACCTTGCAGCTGCAGTACTGACATCTAAATTCTGCCAGTTAAATTCCTGCATTGTCAGAGATGGGGAATTTTGTTTTCCAGAGGCAAGAGACATCACTTAGTACAGGGTGGGGTTTGGGTGAGGCTAAGGAACACCCAGCCTGGCAGAGTGTCTGCCTATTGTACCTCCACAGGAAAGCTGGGAAGGTAGAACACCATCAGACACAGAGTATCCAGCCCATTTATTTCTTTCCCTGGGTGAACGGGATTGCTCCAGCTCCTCGAGTACTCTTTGATGTTTATATGTATTTATATATATATACTTACATGACTTTGGTCTTAGCTGATGGATTCTGAGTCCAGCAAGAAAGAATATGAAGGAAAAGCTCCATCTGGTTTCTGCTTCTTGTGGTATCCAAGCAGAGGGAGATTTTCTCATCGGAAGTTCTTTCTTTCCTTTCCCCTCTGGTTTTGTTCCATCACATGCTCTGACATGAGCTGTAGCAATACAAATTTAACCTTTAGTGGCTTTTGTAGTCTACTTACTGTTCTGGCCCTTTACTAGAAATTGTAGTAAGAAATGCAGGTGAGAAAACGGAAGTGGTGATTTTTAACATTTGGCAAAAATCGAATGGAATTTCAAGGACAGAGAAAAGACAATTCAAAAGACTTGTGGTAGTTTTCTGTGCTCAAAATCATGGGGAACTCTGAAATAGGATTTTGAGAGCCTCTTAGAAAGACTTGAAGAATTCTAGCCAGTAGAGAATAAGAAAAATAATTACAAGTGTTAGACAAACTGATGGTTGCTATTAACATCCTTTACAACTTGTCATTATTTTTTCAGAGCATTTGATCTTATTCTTCTATCTCATAATTCAATCTTACATTTACTAATATTTCTATTCTTATATTTACTTCTGGTAATATCTTGATACTTATGAAAGTACTGTACAGGATAAGGTTGATGTGGCAAAAGAAAAAGCAAGTTTATGTACTCTTTTTGAGCCTTTTTGTCTTTCATGATAATTAGTTAATGCTGCATAGTCATGTAAGGGTTGTCAAATACAAAAGGATTAATTTGTAGAACATTATCAACAGGAAATGAGTACAAACCTGATCATTCTTAGAAATCAGCTTCAGAACAAGTGTTTCCTCATATTTAAGTTGACAACAATGGTCAGGTTCCCTTTCTTTAGCTTGTTATCCAGATACTAATCAGACTGCATCTTAAAAGCACTGCATACACCAGCTGATTTTCATTTTTCATGCCTAGTAAGAACCCTGAAGACAGTCTCTACTCATTTGTCCCCTTCTGAAAAATATGCCACCAGTCTTGGTAGTTGAAGCTGTTTCACTGAAGCCTTCCCTGAGGGATTAATTGTGATGAATTTGTTTAAATGCTAGGGCTCCATGTCCATCAGTAGTCCCACTGTAATATCATCTGTAGAAAATGAAAACGCTTCAACTTCTACAATTGATTAAGTAGCATTTGTTACTGTCCAATGGGAAACACTGAAAATAGCATATAATGAGTATTTTATTCTCACAGATTTCCCCCTTGTCCACCACGCAGAGGATCCCCTTCAGTTCAGACTGGTCCTCAGTTTTCATGAATTATTTGGCAGTTCTGTGTGAGGGTTTTCCACTCTTCTAAAGCAGTTCCTGCTCTGCTGCTGTTCTGTGCTCTTCCCTCAAGAGCACCTTCACAAAATTCACCATGGAATTTTCTAGCCTGTTCGGTTGGTTTGTTTTTTGTTTTTTTAAATTGTAATTTGTGAAAAGGTATTTATGATGGATCAGTTCCATCACTGCAATGGCTTGTTTTGTTCGGGAGATAGTTTGGAGATTTTTTAAACAATGTGCTGGTGAGTTTTTTGTGCCATATTTATTTATAATCGGAGCTCTCACCAGCTGACTGGTGAGCTGTTTAACTTCTCAGGGAAGATTTGTTTGACTCAATTTCCTAAATATGATTAAAAGAACAGTGCTTGAGTAAATATTCTCAGAATGATTACGCAAGGTAGGACAGTTAAATAGGTAAAATGATAATCAGATCATAGAATCACAAATAATGTATTCTGATGGAAAGGAACATTGGGCTTCAAATCCAAAACTCCCCGCAGACAGGTGGTCAGGGGGTAGGGAAGGAAATATCAGAGAGTTTGAAAAACCAGTCACAGGTACCCAGGGAACTTCACAGGAACTTTAGAATCCTTCAGCCTTCACTGGTGCCATGTCCATTCTATGCTTCGTGTAAGACTGTACTAACAAACTATTTGGGGCTTTTGGAGTCTGCTTGCATTTCTGGGTAGAAAATGTACAATATTGGGCTGAATAGCCTTCCTTCGCCTCAAAAAAAAACACTGAAGGGAAAACGAGCCCCAACCTCCGGGAGCAGAACCGAATACAAGAGCACTTCGGGATCCTTCCGTTGATCTTTGCAGTGAACGGGTGGTGACCAGGACACCATGTTTCGTTCCTTTTCTCGAAACTCAGGTTCTCTCTGGGGTCGGGAAAGTGGGTTTGGATAAAGACGTGACGCAGCCTTTACACCCCACAACTGCAGTTTCAATCCCCACCCTCATGCCCTTCCCGCCCCGCCACCCGCCCCGCCCGACTGCGGGCACAGCCCCGCCCAGCTGTGGGCAACGGCCTCGGGGCCGCCGCGCGCCTGCGCCGCCGCCTCCAATGGAGTTTGAACGCTTCCGAACCGGCCACTCAGGAGGGCGGGCGGTGCCACGCTGCGCTCCCATTGGCGGTGAGGCCGCGGCCGCGTGGCGAGCTGCGTGGCGGCCCAGCCAATGAGCGCGCGGAGGGCGGCATGGCGGGGGCGGGCGCAAACGGCCGAGGGGCGGTGGCGCCGGGTTTGAGTCGCGGCGGGAGCGCGGCCGCCCGTGAGGGGCTCAGGGCACCGGGCACCGGGCACCGGCCTCGAGTCGCTGTCGCCGGGGCTCGAGTCACTGTCGCCGGGCTCCGGTCGGCACTTTACAGTGAGTGAGCGGTCGGGCGCGGGGCTGGCGGTGACAGGCAGCGCCCGTGTCCCGTGAGGGCTCTCCGCCCGTCGTTGCTCTCTCGTTTTCGTTACTCTGAGGTGCTCCCAGTTCAGCCGCGTTGCTTTGAAAAGTAAATAAAGAAGCGTCGCTGACGCCTCGTCCGGAGCCGAGCGTTTTCGCAAGGAGACGCCACCTGAGGTAGAGCTGTTAAACGCAGCTCTAAGCGTATAAACCCTGTTGTTGCCATGAGGTTTTCTGATCTGCTCTTACCTCCATAGAAGTGTGTCAAAATTGGACCTAATATTTTAAGTTGCTGCTTGGTGTTTAGATCAGGAAGCCTGTACGGATGTGGAATGCTATATTCGAGTCTCTGCTAAGCTTAAAAATGCAATTTGTTTAAACGGGACGCTTACTTAACTTCTTGGAAGGTCTCATTGTAATTGTCTTTGTGTTTCAGGCATAATACTGTCCATTTTGGGTGGAGCAAGAATCCGGCCAGTATGAGCTGGGCTGTGGAGGAATGGAAAGAGGGCCTCTCTCCCAGAGTCCTGCAGAAGATCCATGAGCTGGAAAGTCAAGTGGATAAGCTCAAAAAGGAGCGTCAGCAAAGGCAATACCAGCTAGAGACTTTGGAGGCAGCTTTGCAGAAACAGAAACAGAAGGTAACCCAAAATGCCATTTTCTATGCCAAACACTGTTCTAACAGTTTATTTTCTGGTGGTTCTTATTAGGGAATGGGTTAGTGTTTTGCTTCTTCCATGTGACTGAAAGGAAGGGTAGCACAGCATTATAAACTATTTATCTTCATCTTACTTCATACTCTTCATATTCTTCCCTCTGTTTAGTTCTTTTTGGTTGCTAATATAGTCCTTCTTCCTATCTGTTTGGCATGATTGTTCATTTCTAGGTATTTATGTGTACTTTGAGGTTTTTCTACAGCTCTTTATGATTAGGAAAGTAAACATTTTATTGTTATACCTGTTAAAATCTGTGATAACGACTGGGCCTGTTTTATATAGAGCTGCAGAGTTGGCAGCCTCTTCCTATTTCACCTTGTCTATAGATACCCAAGTTTTTTCCTTGTAGAGACTAGGGGTTTAGAATTTGGTGTTCCTTTTCGTTTTTTGGCTATAATTTTGCACCTCATCTATCCCTACCCCGTCAGCCCTCTAACCAGGGAACTAGAGACCCTCTTGGTCAGGGTCCTGCTTCAGGCCAGCAGTGACCCATTTGGTTCAATTTTGTTTAGTAATATATGACTACAGCTCAGAGACAATTTACAAAGGTTGCCTGTTACTCCCTTTAGGTTGCTACAACTTTCTAGAAAATCTTAAGCTTAGTAGTTTTCTGAGTTTCTTCCTGTGAGTTTCCAGGAAATTGTTTCAACTGTTCCAAGGAACAGCTGTCCTCCCCAAAGAAAAAATTGGGATGTTTTAAAACCCTCAGAAGCAGTAGGTAATACTATTTTTCAGTCAAAAGAACAACACTGCCAAAGATGATGCCCCTTGGATGCTTCTTCAGGAAGGAGAAGGACATCTTTCCTGGCAGACTCTGTCTTCAAAACTGTGACCCTTGATAATGATTGTGCAGACTTTGTGAAGTGAGCCAAGGTCTTGTGGCTGCTAAAGATAGGCTGGAAAGGGAAGTGAGATGATCAGGGAAGAATGTGGACTAATGATCATTGTTAGTATTTAGGAATTGGTGAATTTTGTGATGAGCTTGTATCTAGTCAATAAATAGAAATTGTCAATGTCACTGAGTTGAATTTTAGGAAATGTGGGTTTTGTTCACACCCAAGAATATTTAAAAAATGTGTACATCTGAGGTTTTCAGAACTGTAAGGACTTTGAAGTGTTAGGAAGAAAATAGGTGCATGTAAACTTTTTGTTACTAAAATAATAAATGCACCAAAGTATAGCGAAGACTTGATAATTTCAAAGATGTCTCTATGTTCCAACTAGGTTGAAAATGAAAAAAATGAATCAGCAATACTAAAGAGAGAAAACCAGAGCTTGATGGAATTGTGTGATAATCTTGAAAAAGCAAAGCAGAAAATTTCCCATGATCTTCAAGTAAAAGAATCTCAGGTCAACATTCAGACAGGTCAGCTGAATTCCTGCAAGAAGGACATTGAAAGGCTAGAACAAGAACTGAAAAGGTGAGGACTTGCTGTATGTCTCTAACATCTTTACAGTGGTTATTTTGTCATTTTTTTTGTTTGTTCAATGTGTCCTTCATGGTCTTTTAGTGTCATGTCATGCTTCATTCAGGATTTAACTGAAATCTCAAAACATTGGCCCCTGTTTTTACGTTCACGTGTGCATATACAGACTCCTACATGAGCCTTTTTGCCACTTGAAGCAGTTAGTGCCTGTAGTTTCTGTTTATTTGAGGGAATTCTGCAGGGCATTTCCCAGGGTGCCCTGGGAAAAGGAAGCCATCAATTCTGTGGTTGTTTTTTTTTTGATTTTTTTTTTTTTAAACTAACAAAAAAGCTAGCACAACTGAGACACTTGGCAAAAGTAACCTGCAAAGAACTTGGAGTTGCAAGCAAAATACATGAAAAAATCACTCTGTAAGATGAAGCCTAACAATAAACTTTGAGCTCTGAAAGAAAGAGGCAGGAACATCTGTTGGATGTGGATGAGGAAGCTGCCAAAAGCAGTGATGCTGTGGCTGAGTCACAGACTCCAGTTTCTCTGGTAGAGTGGTGCCTAGTTCATAACACTGTAGCTTGCAAACACTGCTGAGACAGTGTCTGTGTGCTGTCTGTAGAGGTGGAATGCAAATCACACAAGAAAAGAATCTTCTGTTATGCAGGCACATCTTACATCCTGCTGCTGAGGGTGCTGCACAAGTGGAACAATTGCCCAGAGTAAAGGGCTCTCACCTGTTAAACTGGCTCTCATAGAAGAGGAGCCTTCCATTCTTGAATAAAAGGATTTCTGAAACTGTGTGCTCACAAGGCTGAGTGTTCTGTCTATGCAATAAATTGTTGTGCTAGTACTAGTAATGCAAACTACTGTTACAGAGAGGGATGAGTCTGGGATATCAGGGCTCTTTAGGGCTTGAGGTATTTGTTTATTTTTATTTTCACAGCCTGAACTATGTTTGCTTTCTTTAGCTTTTGGATGGCGTGCCTCATGCATGTCCTGATAGAAACAAAGAGGAAGCTATGTTGCTCTTTTGATTTTTTCTTTCTTTTTTTTTTTTTTTTTTTCCTCTTTAATTTTTGTGAAAACTAAAAAGAGTTGAGGAACCTGACTGCTGTGAGAAATAATACAACACGAAAATTTCTGGCAGGTAGAAACACCAACTTTGAGATTCAACAGAGCTGATAGAACCTCACTAATGTTCTCTGTATCTGCTGTCAAATGTTGGGCCAAAGAGATTGTGAGCAAAGGATGTGTGTTTCATTTATCTATTCCCAAAATGAAGTCTGGTTTGCTGAGTTCCCCCTTCCCATTATATTATTTTACATAACTGCTCATTACAAAATACCAGTTATTGTATGTACCTCATTTTTGGCATTTGTTTGTGTTTTAGTATTTGCATTTTGTTTGGTACGTGGTCATTTGCCTCTTCATCCCAACTGCCAGTCCTCTGGGAGAGGAGTTCTTGGTGTTGGGGTGTAAAAGAGGGAGAAAATGGAAGGGCAAGTGTGGAGTCACTGATGCACTGGGCAGCAGCCTGGAATGAGTGTCTCACCAACATGTGCTCATTGAGCAGGATGGAAGTTACTGCATGGCCTCTGGATGCCCTTCAAGCTCACAAAAGTCACTCAAATGGGTTGTCTGCTGTGGTGCTTTGGGTAGTGATGTAAATGGATCACATGAAAAATACACTGTTGAGTGGAGAGTGTTCCCTTGTGTTTTCATGAGGTATGCATACTTGTCTGAAAGTGTGCAGTATCAACATAACAGCTAAAAGTTGTGTTTCAAGCCGTAAATATGCTTCCTGAAGAGTAAGAGTTTGATATCCTCAGTGCTTACAGTGGTTTGGGTACTACAGCTTTGTACAGTGGGATCTCAAGCAGTTCTAACTGATTTTCTTCTGCTTAGGGTTTGGTTTTGTTTTTAAGCTCTGACTCCTATGTAATTGATTAACTATATTGAAATTCTAAATAAAATATGTAGTTTATATTTTTGTGTTACACCACCTAAAAGTTTTCAGTGATGTATCTTGATGTGATCTTTAAGTCGTTAGAATCATATGATTTGTTAGTGTATGTTAGGCTCTTAAAAATAGCTAATTAACTTTTTAGTTTTCATTATTAATGTATGCTGCTGCTTCTTTCCTAAACAGATGCAAATGTGAGCTTGAGAGAAGTCAGCAAGCATCAACTGCAGGAGATTTGTCGTTCAGTGGCACCCCACAGAAAAGTTTTACTGCTCCTTTAACACCAGTTCAAAGCAATAATGGTAAATTATTCTTTCCTTCATCTGGCGTAGATAGTCGACTGTCAGTTTTCTTGGAAGGTGGAGTACTTTAAACATTACATTTGTACTGAGTTACTTAGTCCCTCTTATATCGATTATTATGAGTGTGTCTAATTTGTAGCACCCTAGGTTTCAATTTTAAAAGTTATTAGTGCAAATTGAACACATAACAAATATTACATCTTTCCAATGCTACATTGATGGACATGGAATAGTAATAAAATATCCTTCAATAGACTGCAGCCATCTTTTGAATGGCTGTTCCTGGTGTCAGCTCTTCCCTTCATGTAGTGGGGAGCAAATCTCTTTCTCAGTGTACCACAGGTACTTTACCTAAATTTCAGTCAACACTTATATGTACTATTTCTTTGGAAAATAATTTCTTATTTAAACTATTATTGTGCATGATAAGCTGCACAATTAATGTTCTGTATCCATTTCAAAGCATCATTTCTGTCTTCAAATTAGTGACATCAAATAGATTTAAAATGTTTGAATGAGCTGGAAAAATGACAGGAAGTTTCCTAAGTGGAGAGCTGTTCTGTAGACAGACATCCTTAAGCTCTTTATGCTGAAAAACTTTGTGTTCAATATTATGCATGTTATTTACCTATTTCAGTGCTGTGATCAAATATTCTGTGAGTTTGGCATCTCAGTCTTACACCAGTGGGAAATCTGAGATAATGTATTACACTCTTGTTCCTTTTACTTTCTTTATGCATATCTTAAAAGGGGTGCAGTTAGTAGCAATGTCAAGCACTCCACTAAGCATGGCACTCCTGAAATAGGGATAAGATTTAAATTATTTACCTTTGTTTAAAATTGTCTTCCTGGGAAGATATTTTACTTTGAAAGTTGGAGTCCTAAATTCATTAAGATCATTGAATCCTAGAATATTTCAAGTTGGAAAGGATCCGTAAGGGTAAGAAAAGCCTGTCTGAATTGGGTGAAAAACTACTTGGACTGACATAGGTTATGAAGCAGGATTCATAATGTCTTTGTAGATGCTAAGTTTGAAGAATTGGAAGAAAAATACAAGAAAAAAGTACAAGAAAATAAAGAGCTAGAATTACAACTGAGAACCATCCAGCTTAAGGTAAGTATCTCCTAGGAATGGTTTGTGTGATGTCTAAGAAAGTAACCACTGAGTGAACTTGGAGAATGAAGTGGAAAACTGGTGAAATATATTCTACATCACATAAAATACAATTTCAAAAGAAAAAGAGAGAGAATTAATCTGTGTGTACTGCCATTCAAAAATAATCTTGCAGAATTCAGAAAAGCCAGCCTCTTTGAATAGCAAGGGAAGAAGGACATTAAAAATGAGAACACATCCTTCAGAAACTGGAAGTCTCCTGCAAGCAAGGACAAGATAAAACAGTGTCAGTTATGCCAAGTTAAATACGATAGGATAGTAAAGTACCCTTGAAAAAGATTGTGAGAAATAATTCACTCCTAGAAAATAGAAACCCATAAATCTTTCAAAGTTGTAAGAAGGAGGAATAGCATTAGCTAATCTCTGAGAACAAGATGAATAAGATGTGAAAGCCCTCTAGGAAAAAGCCATTGCAGAAAATGTGAAATAATTTTTTCTTTGGTACTTACTATGTAAAGGTTTAAAAGCTTTTCTGTATCAGAGCCTTTTTTTCATTGGGCTTGAATCTGTGGCACAGCCTCAAATGGGAAAGTGAGAACTAGTCTTAAATTAGATTGATAAAATGAATAGTAATAAAAAAAATCACCAGGTACAGAGAATATTTTCCCATTAATTGATAGGGCACTGCAGTGTGGGACTGTTGAATCACTGTGATGTGCAATGTTGCCTCATTCTTCTCTTGACACTGGAAGGGAACAAGGATGATGACATTAGAAAAATACCTACTTACCGTGCTGATTTCTGGAAATACAGTTTAGTCAGGCCAACTTTTTGTCCTGGGCAAGTTGTTAGAAACATGACACAATATGTTTATTGAAGAATGTGTAGGTGTGTGGTGAAAAGGTCAACCATTTATTGATAGAGGCAAATCATGCCTTCTGAATTTTCAGACATTTTGAGATTTTTTCTCATGAATAAATCAGAGAACGTGTAAGTTAAGTGTGACTTGGTGTAATGTTGTTGGATACCCACAAAACACTTATGAAAGGGAAAAGTTTAGACAAGGGAGTTCTTGCAAATTTAAAGGAAAATATAAGAGTGCAGTGGCAATAAATGGTCAGTTTTTACTGGGGAATGATCAACAAAAAGAGTTACTAAAGACACCTGTGCTATTCAGCATATTGATTAGTGTTCTGAAGAAGAGTTGAATAATATGGTTGAAGATCACACAGTATTTTCTACCCCTAAATAATTGCAATAATTAAGATGGTGAGTAAAATTCAGCTTAAAAAAAAAGAGAAGTAATAAATCAGGAAAACATAATTTGAAAAAGGAATACCAGATACATTCAGACTCCAAATCTATGATTCCAGGAAGCATTTGGTAGCCATTGTGGCTCGTCCTGGATTCAAACGTTTGGCTAAGAAACTGTAAACTTAAATAGCATATAGGGGAAATGATTACTGCATGTATGGTTAGGTTTCATCGTTTTTTGTTAGCAAGTTACTTTACAGGATTGGACACAACACTGTGGACAATATAATATAGATCTTTGGTCTTGGCACAGCAGTCCTAGATAACAGCATTTTCTCTGGTTTGACTGAGAAATCACTGGGTATTACATGGTTTAGGGATTTAGTTTAAGAAAAAATAATTCAAATGAGCTGCATTTCAAAATCCAGTTAAAAATACGATAGAGGCTTTACTGTTTGAGATTTTGTTTGGTTTTTTCACTTAAGGAGGAAAAATATCTACTATTTTGGCTTTGTTTAATTTTTCTATGGGAAAGCTTGTACCTGGCAGATTTTATTATAGCAAATTTGGGGTACTCTGATAATATGTTTAAATAATTAAATCTGTATTGAACTTACACATGCTTCTCCATTAGAACTGAATATTGGTCAAATATCAGATATGTTAGTCTAGGCTTCTGTTTTGTTGGGTTTTGGTTTTTTTTTTTGTTGGTTTTTTTTTGTTTTGTTTATTTTTTATTTTTTTTTTTTTTGCAACTTACTTGTCTTCACTTGCCTGGAAAAATGTAGGCTTTGGTTTTAAAAATTTTAGGAGTTAGATGGGATCTCTCTTGAAAAAGACAAAAATTTATAAAGATACACAGATCAAAATACTTTTTTTGATATCCTGGTTTGTATTTATAACTATCAGCTTTGGTTGGATACTTGGGCTAAAGTTATTTAATTTACATAGCATAAAAAATGATGATACGTATCAGTACTTTGTACTGGTGGATGCTGTGATGTTATAGCAATGTGAGATGATGATGACCTGTTAGCTACTTAATATTAAATTAATTATTTTGTTATATGTTGGATAAGGAACTGTGTAAAGGTACTTCCTTTTCTTTTTTTGGACACAGAAAATAAATCCACCTCATCCTCAAAGCTCTTTGAGTCACAGAGAGATTGCTCGGCATCAGGCTTCCTCATCCGTGTTTTCATGGCAACAGGAAAAGACACCAGCTAGAAACCAAGAAACACCTGCAAGGGGAGGCTCTGCAGCATCCTCTTATCTGTGGGATAAAGAAACAAATTCAAGCATTCTATCAGAGAAGAGTGAGTTTGACAACAGCTTTACTGAGAACTCAAATTCTTCCCTCATGATCCAGCTAAGAGCACAGAACCAAGGTATCTGATGCATTTCTTTAAGAGACAGAGGCAGTTCCCTATACGGTTTCATGAAAGCTGGTGTGCAGATAGAAGCAAACTATTGAAATTAGTGCTTTAGCAAGGCAAAGAGAAAGATACTTGTTGTTGCCTTTGGCAGCTGGCCCTGTTGGCTGCTGGTGTATTTTTAGTGATCAGCCAGTACACAGAGATTACCTACAGACTGTGGAATCTTTTACATAAGGAGTGTGAGAATTAGAAGGGAACAGTTTGTATTTTTGGGATGAGTTGGGGACATCATCTAAAAGGAAAAATGCCCTTCTCTATTAATACCATTGCTCATGGAACAATCTTCTTAAAATAGCTAAAAAAAGCTCTTGCATCTCACTATTAAATTCAATTATATGGTTTGCTTATTTTTCTATGCTATTGATAATTTTGGCTGAGCAATAACATCTTAAAAATTTGATGAGTGAGCATGCTTAGTCTGAATGCTGAGTTGATCCATAATGGATGCTACTGGAAGCACAAAATGAAGTATGCTGCAAAGAGTGCAATTAAAACCCAAGATATGGTCCTGTACTGCACATACTGACATGAAGAAATACTGGTACCTGATAGTCATAAGAGAGGAAATAGTTGGTTTGTTGTGGATTTGTTGAACATCCACTTGAGCCTGCTATTTGTATTCTTTGGACAGCTTTTCCACTGTTTTACAAGTCCCTGTATTCTCCAAACTCTTCATTCAAATACCTTGCATACAGCTTCAATTTTGGTGGCTTTTTCAACCTGGAAGCCATACAAATTCAGAATCAGGAAGACAGAACTTATTTTAACAAGCAAAACCAGATAATAATAATTGTAGATAATGCTTCACGTTGCTGACTTATGTTTTCTACTGTGAATTGTGTTGTGGTTTTTGGGAGATAAACTCTTACTGATGTATACTGTGAGACTATTACTTGGTTTTTATATATCTGCAGTTTTGAGACAGGAAAAAGATTAAAATATTAACTGGGACATTTACAGATACCAAATAGTTGAAAAGTCTTTTGGAAGCACAGTTGCCCCAAGCAAATGCTTGTAGTGGATATACTTATAAAAAGAAAAGAAATGTAATTGATATTTCAAGTGACATGTTTCTGCATGTTGAAAAGCAGTAACAAAACCAAACAAAAATAAATCAGCAGAGGAACAAATTACCTTTGCCTTTGCAATACTTGCTCCTGAGCTCTCATGTTGCTGTGTTCTTTCTCATGAAGTAGGAATTATCGATTTAGAGTCAACTGTCTTTCAGTCTTGATAGTTTTAGTCATTAATGTTGTAGTAAAGACAGTTAAAACTTGTTTTAACTTGCTGAAAATTTTACAGGGTATCTGCCCGTCTCAGGAAATTGTCTTATCAAACATATTAAATACTTGAAAGTATGTTGGAAGAGCTACCTTCCAAAGCAGAAAATATCCTTAATATTTACTGTTTTTTAAATTCAGAACTAAATTCCATTATTAAAGACCTAGAACAGCAATTGCAAGCTCAAGAAAAACTGAAGAGGTCCCATATGAATAAACATCAAGAGGCTGAACTGGAGCTGAACAGACTGAAGTTGGAATTAACAGAAAAGGACAAAATTTTGAACAAAACCAGAGATAAACTGACTCAAACAAGTACACAACTTGATCAAGCTACCACACAGGTAAAATGTTGCCACACACAACTTCTGACTGTCCTTACAATTCATTGCCGGTACTCCTGTGTGTCAGTTTTCAGCCATTTTAGTAAGAACCAAGATTGTCAGACTAAGTTTCTTGACAGTTTACTGAGGATCAAGTTTTAAGAAGTATATGTTAGTTTGATATGTATTATGTGTAAAAACATTAATATGTGTAAGCAGTTGCCCATTTTCTGGAAGGTTCTTACACCACCTGAAGAAATAATTTTCATACTTGGGTAAGACTGACTCAAATTCTGAAATAATACTGATCAAGTTGCATAGAGCAACAATGACCTCTGGTGGCAAGTTCTGACTTGAAAAAGACTGTCATGGCAACTTCAGCTGAAAATCAGTATCTGTTGCTTTTACTGCAGGATGTTGTAGGGGCATAGCCCTTGTATTGTAAATTGATTGTTTTAAATGAAGTCTAGGTAAAAATGCAATACAAGATTAAGAATAGATGTAGTTTCTAAATGGAGTTTCACAGCCTAATCCTAAGGAGTTTGAATTCATAGTAAAAATCAATAAACTGGTACAATTTGTTTAGTCAAGAATTTACAGAGTATATGTAAATACATATAAAAATCTGAAATGGTTCAGATTTTTTCTCAAAATCATGCAAAGAAGAGGAGGATACCAGTACCTTAAAATAATTCAAACAGCAGAAGGTAACAAGTAAATCTTTTCCTTTATTAATCAAGTTACATTACCTTCCTGAAGTCCCTTTTCACAGCACTTAAAAAATTTGAAATTAGTGCACAGCTGTCATAATTCCTTGAATCTTCATTTTTGCATTTATCTTTTAACTTTTTTTCCTCTACTAGTTTGATTCATCTACGGGACAGGGAAAAAGATGTTTCTGTGTATATCTTCTTTGGGTAGAATAATTATCCATGCTTGTCAACAAGTTTCTGCATTCTACTTAAGTATATTGGTGAGCTGCAGTTTCCCACAACACTGTATTGGCCCTTAAAAACAAACTTTTGCATGTGTGCATGTAAACCTTGATCAGTTTGCCTCCTCAGAGGGACAGCAACATTTGCCTATTGACAATTCTCTGAGGAACTAGTTTGGGGGAAGTCTTGGGTGAGTAAGGGAAAATCAAGCTCTTGACAGAGTCCCTTGACTTCATAAAGGCACTGTTGTCATGGTGAGTTTGTGGGAAGACACAGCTGACCCAATCTGACAGCTCAATATCTCTGAAAAGGGCTTTATTTTAATATATTTGATTCCACAAATGACTTGATTCGACCTCCTAAAAGATTAGGGTATTATGTATTTTATTTTCTCTTGTTAATTTTCTATGGGTTTAATAGAGCGGAATTGTTTTGCTAAGGAATCAAAGGGGATTAAAAGCAGCCCAAGGCAAGGGGCAAGATTATGTATCTAGAAAAATGCCTGGGGACGGATGTGGAGGAGTGGGACTTGCCACCATTGGAATTGAGGTGCAGCCCATCCTTAAGGTGCAATGCATCTTGCCCCAGAAGATTCCTTTGGTCCTGCCATCTGAAGGTGACTCCTTTCTGTTCTGTTTTGTCTTTCTTGCACTGGAATTGGATCTCTGCCTGCCCACTCTGGACTTTGAAAGTGGAACTGCGTTGAGATTTTGGATTTTAGTTCTTGCCTTGTGGCCTGGATTTAATCCTGGCACCCCCCTCTTGAGGATTTCTCTGTCACTGGTGCTATTCACAGAGCTCAACCTCTGTGTTAGCATCTCTGTGTTATCAAGTATTTTCACTCCTTGTGAGCTCTGTAGCCTTTCTGCAATCAAGTTCTCATGTGATCTTACAGGAGTTCAAGATCCCTGCAGTCTCTGCTTAATAACCTGACATCCCAATACAAATACCTGCTTCTTATTTTCTTATTTCTACTGTTTCATTTACTCAATAAACAACTTTTGTTGCTGAAAAAAGCGAGTCCCATTCACCCTTTGCCATTTTTCTTACTCTCTGGGGGAAAAAAAATCAAGTACATAATTTGCATTAACAGATTTGGTCTGGAATAAAAATTGCATTTTTTTGTTCAGGAAGTCAGGTGGACAATGCTTCACTCTCTCGGGTGACATTGACATAATCAACTGAGTTAAATAGCAAGTTAACGTGTAGGTGAACATAGACGTAGTCTGCCGATTTTTTTTAAATTAAAGTTTAAATAGTAAAAAATACTCTATTGTAGTAAACTAAGATAGTTGCTTCTTTTTTCTGTCCAAATCAACATTCTGAATCATTCTGAAATTCAGTGGAATATGCATTTATTTTCAGTCTAAACATGTAGTTACTTAGCAGTCATTTTTTAGTTGGTAGCAGCCTGAGGTACTGAATATACAGTCTATTCTTATTGCCAGATGTACCATGTTTCTGCAGACTGTCAAAGACACTGATTTTTCTTATTACATTTTCTTATTTTTCTTATTACATTATTCAAATATATATAAAGATATCGTAAGTTGTCTAAAGTTGTTTTTATTATTGTGTGCGTATAAGCTCGTGTATACGCATACACACCTAATACATATATATAAAAGTATAGATACTCTTTCTATACGTACACACCCATTTTCTCACTAACAAAGAAGAATGAATCAGTTTTGTACTTTGGATTGTTGAGAATTTATATGGTACCACCTAAAGTTACTCTGGTTTTATGAATTGCTAGAGCAATTGTAGTAGCTGACAGCAGTGGTTTTTTATATGTGTGCTTATACATTTAAATGAAACATCAGTTGCACCTTTAACGCTTGTGACTGATAACTAAATTATTGTAGGTCGAAATGTTGGAGCAAAAGGTGAAGCGATTGTCAGAAGAACTGAATTGCCAAAGACAAAATGCTGAGAGCGCTCGTCAGTCTTTAGAACAGAAAATAAAGGCGAAGGATAAGGAATACCAACAGGTAAGGCAAGGAGAACTTCCTGAGGAGACTAAATCACTTGGCTTATTTTGTGTATCTGATTTTCTGTTAGTTGCAGTCACATTTGACAGAGAGGTAAAAGTTGCAAAGGTAATTGAAAAACTGGAAAACAACATCGCAATAGGGGAGAGGCTGTTGGAGAGGTGCAGGATTGTGTTGATATTCACTGGACAATAGAGAACACGTTTGAGAGTTGGAATGAAATGCAAATCTATGAGAAACCAGGCTCCATTTTTCATAGAATTATGTATATGTGAGCTCAAACTTAGTAACCAACTCAGTGATTTCTGTGGAATCTGAGTTAATTTTTCATGCATTTCACACAGAAGAAAATAATTTCTTCTCTATTATTCTAATTTTGGCTCATGCTCAGAAGATGTTAATATAGTCAATTAGCATAAATGCCTTTCATTTGCTTCATGCCAGCTCTTGCAGAGAGAAAAAGTGTAGCACTGTCCCAGGAATTTTTCTGGAATGAAGTTATATTTAGTACAGTATTAACAGCATTAATACTGGTTTGGATTAGGGCTAAACTCTTTGTGTTTTTCTTTTGAGCTTAATAATGTAATCAGTGTTAGGAAATCCAAGACATAGATTAGGAAGCGATAGTACCATTTCAGATGGGCATTTAAAGTTTGCTTTAGGGATTGAATAAGGGCATTGCCCTGAGAAAGGCTGTTCATTGTGTCAAGTGTTTAACCTTTTCTCTAAGGTATGTCCAGATAGGTAAAATAGTTGGGAGAGGAGTTCTGATGGGTTAGCCAATAAACAGTGCTGCTACCAACACTCGTGAGTGAAAAAGTGATTTTATAAAATCTGTTAGTCTAGATGCTGCCTCAGGGTCTCAAATTTATACTGAACTTTGTCTAGAACTGGTAAATTGGAACAACTGATCTTTGTATTTGAATAGTATTAATCAAAAGATGGGTTGAAGGCCTATGAACTTTGTCTTGGTTTTTCCTTTTTTTAGTTAGCTTAAAAAAGCCATAGTAAGATTAATATGTAAGCCCTCATACTGCCATTCTAAGTTGTTCAGCAAGGCTGAACTGAGAAGAACTCTTTTTTTTCTGCAGTGTTTAGGATCTGTGAACTGTTGCAGGTTCTTATAATGTTTGTTTAATGTTAATTTACTTATAATATTAGTCTGTCAAGTCCAATTTAAAGGCCTTGTATTGCATCTTCTTGCAACAAAATTTGTGCAATATTGTGGAAAAAATCAACCTTATAGTAAGTAAGTCATAGCAGAGATGAACGTGTCCACTTGTACTGTAATGTAATTCTTATATGAAACCTCTCATATGAAAGATTTTAGCACTATTACTTTCACTAGTTTTAGATTTTTTTCCCTCTGACAGGAATATTGCAGTAATTAAGTTCTTAAGCAGATGACAAATTGGGTTAATGTCTTTCTTGACTGTAGCATTTGCCTCATGAATCAAAGCTGGGTTTAAACTGTTGTTTGCTGCATAAGACAAGTATCCCTGAGCAGGCAGTACCTGTTGATAAAAATCAGTTGTTATTTCTGCAGTAACTAAAATACAGACTTCTTGTGGTCATATGTTTATTTCTTTTCTTCTCTGCCACTGTTGTCTAGGAACTCTCTTGTCAGCAGCGTTCCTTGCAAACATTGGATCAGCAGTGCAACCAGATAAGAAGCAAACTGAATCAGGAGCTGCAGCAAGCCAAAAATGACTTCAATGTTCTGCAGGCAGAATTTGACAAAGTAGGTTTTTTTTTTTTTTTTTTTTAGCATTAAAATCCACTACTAGAGTGGTATTTGGTTGTCTCAACTGCACTGCCTTACTTTAATTATACATAAAGCAAAAAGAAAGTATGTGTTGTCTTGTATTAATGTTTTTACAGCATGTATTAGATGTTTTGTATTTACCATTTCTCACTGAAATGCTATGTATTTAAATGTGAATTATAGGCATTTAAAAGTTTGTGACTAGTCCCCTTCTCACAGGGAAGGAGATGTAAATGCAGACAGTGCAGGTAAAATAAATCTGAGGGACGAGCAGCTAAGGCTGATCACAGGACACCTCATGTAAAAATAAACAATGCAGAGGTGTAGTTTGATGATAGATCTACTGACCAACAGGTTGTTGCCCATTGGAAAAGCAGTCTCATTTTCATATACCTGAGCCATTGACTCCTCATGTGATCCTGGAGGGAGCTGATAGAGGAGATATCAGACAGAAGAAAATATTACGTTTAAATTAGTACGTGTGTATACAAGACGCAGTGTTCGTTATCAGTTTAACTCCCTGAACTGTTTGGTTCTCCACAAAGTCAAATGACTGTCAGGGCTTGTGTAAGGAAGAAGATCAGTATGAAGGAGCTTTTCCACAGCTTTGGCAGCAGCAAGCTATTAGAACCTATTAGTTGTCACAAACTGCCAACTTTAAGTAGGTTAGAAAGAAGCACAAACCTCAGGAACAGGTGTCCAGAAAAGAGGAATGTTTAAAAGCCTCCAAGAACCCTTGAGAGCATTTCTCAAGCAGCAGAGCTAACTGAATTTCTAAAAAGGGCCACAGGTTCTTGAAAGTTACATTGAGAAGCCGCATTTGCAGGCGGCAAGAGCTGAAACTTCATTTCTGAAACTGCCAAAAGCTTTCTTGCAGGCTTGTTTTATTTTAGAAATATAGCTATAGGACTACATTCAGTCAAATGTTTTTACTGGAGGCTTCTTTATTATATACCTGTTCTTTTGTATATGCTTACTGAAAAATTGATTTAATTGGGAGGACAACAAGTGCCTTTTACTTCCCTCTCAAAGAAAGGTAATTTATTACTTACTTGGAATAGACCTTGGAATAGACCTTTTTTTTTTTTTTTCCATTTCCTTCCTTTTTAATCTGGAGATTTTTAGGACTATTTTGAAAGAGCTAAAACTTGTTCATTTTTTGTAAAATCCGCATCAACACAACAGTAAGTGCAGTTATGATGCTAACTTTGATCCACATAGCTTAGCAAAAAGGCAATTGTATTCCAATCTCATTTGTATCCTACAGATATTGTGGTGATGTAGCTGCAAGTTTGATGAATGAATCTTATTTCAGACAGATTAGAAATGTGTGTATTTTACAGATTCCATTTTTTGGTCGGAACCAAAGGAGTGGGAAGTCAATAAGCAGCTTTTCTCTAAACAACAGTAAAGCAATCCTTAGGTTCATGGTGGGATAAAATAATGCAGTTTCATTTGGTAACAGAATGTTGAGTTCAAGAATGGGAGTTTAAAGAAAGAAGTTGTGTGATTACAGTGTTGGTTTTCCAGGTTATGGCAGCGAAACAACGCTTGGAACATGACACCAGCAATCTCACCCAGAAGCTGTGCAGAGCAGAGCAGGCTTTGTCAGCAGCCCAGGCTAAGGAAGCTGATCTGACAAGAAGCTTTGAGGTGAGCAATGCTGAGGAGTATTTCACAGAATTAACACCATAAATCAGCAATTTGTGAACACTTAATACTGCAGAGCATTTGCTCACAATTGTGTTTATCCCATAAGCAACCTTTAAACACTTTTGTGGACTATCTTAACTCATCCTAGTTGTAACAAAAAATGAGGCCTTCCTTAATTTCATGGAAATCAGTGCATTTTCTGGAATCGGCCGTATAGTTAGGATTCATTACTGTAATACTGATGATATGGTTCTAGTTTATGTTGTGTTGGACTTATTTTAAAAAAATAGACTGTGTTTCAAGAGATTCTTGCTTTTGGTTCTGCAATAAAAATAGAATGATACTAAAATGCAGGCTTGATTTTGAAAGTAATATCTAGAGTCATTGACTGCTGCTTTGATTCATACTGCTAAACTCAGTGATTTTGTACAAATACTATATCCTCTGTAAAAAAAATAAATGCGTCTTTCTTAGAATAAGACAGTGCAATAAACTTACAGTGCTGGAAAAACTTTCTCCCAAATAAAGGTGAATTCAAGTAAGTTTCTGCATGCTGCCAAACTACCTCACTCACGCATGTAGAAACCTTTTCACTTTAGAGTCTCATCTGTCTTCTCAGTTACACTATTTTGCTTTGGTGGCAACCAGAGCAACTACGCTTGAAATTGTTACAGTTTTGCCACTAGAGACCTCTCAATGCAAATTTTATCCTTTATTTGAAGAATCAGCAGTAAGTAGGAAGAACAGCTGGATACTTACGTAATCTATGTCACAGTTTGGTTTTGTTAAACACTCTCATTTTGCTCGTTGCCAGTTGTCATCAGCAGATATAAAATAACCTGGCATAGTTTCTGCCAAAAAATTACTTTTAAATTCTCTGCAAAATTCTGAAGTAAAATAGTGGGTTTTGTTCAGATCATCACAAACATTTTGTACGGGTTTTGTATATTGTGTCAATTTAGGTACATTCCTGCTGGTAGATTGCAATGTCTGAGAACATTCCCAGCTATTGGAATGTGACTATTGTTAGAAGAGCACTTTGCATGGTTTTAGCCCAGCTGACCATCTCTCTCTCATACATTCACTTGTTGAGCAAGTCCACAGGAGGCCACCAAGGGATCAGAGGGATGGAGCACCTCTCCTGCAAGGAAAGGCTGAGAAAATGGGTTTTGATCAGTCTGGAGAAGAAAAGGCTTTGGGGTGACCTAATTGTGGCCTTTCAGTCCCTGAAGGGAGCCTACAAGAAAGATGGAGAGAGACTATTTACAAGGGTGTGTAATGACAGTACAAGGGGGATTGGCTTCAAACTGACAGAGGGTAGGTTTAGATTAGACACAAGGAAAAAGTTCTATACCCGGTCTAGCAAGGGAGGTTGGAACTAGATGACCTTTAAGGTCTCAACCCAATGTATGATTCTATGAATATTGGGAATGTTTGCACCAAATGAAAATAATTGGACCTTTCAGTCATTTTCATTTCTTAAACTTGTTTTTCTTTTCACAGACCACCCTATGTTTCCTAATGAATGGCTTAGTTTAATTCGTGTACTTCCATTGCATCTGTGCATGCAGCTTTGAATGCAAGAGTTTAGATGCTTGGACTTCTTTGAAAATTTATTAAGATTGCTAGAAAAATTATTCATTGAAATTTGTATGTGACTGTTTTTTTTTAAATTGTGGATAGGGAAGGCTGTGAGTAGAAGGGAAGGCAACTGTTAGCGACAGTGACAATTATAACCGTGTTCTGAGGGTAATTTATTTATGTTGTTGCAAAAACAACTTTGCCACAACAGCAAGCTTTTAAATTTTTTCATTCAGACCTTTCAATTTCTTGGGCTTGGCTTTTGTGAGTCGATGCCCATCTGCTAGTAGGAAATGGATGAATAATTGACGGTCTGCTTCCATTCAGGCCATGCCAGTTCCATTCCATCTGTTGTCCAGAGTGCAGGATTTTGGAGAACAAGGATGAGTTTCCTTAAAAGAACTTTTATTTGGTTTCTTGTGTGCAATTTAGTTACATAGGTGGTTTTTTTGGTTGTGGTGATAGTGTGTTTTGTTTGCTTGTTTGGTTTTTTTTTGAAATCAATTTATTTGAAAGAAAATGCTGTTAATTGCAAAACAACTATCTGAAAGTATTTAGTGCACTTCTAAATAAAATTTGACCAGTGTTGCCATGTTGATGATGTTCAGTAGAAAGAGAACTTGTCTCTGCCTGAGATGACAGGTGAAATTGGATCCACACATTTCATGTTAATTTTGATGCCGTTGCAGGGATTTGTTTACCAAGTTTCTTTGGAAAAGTAGCCTGACCTCATCAGGATTTTGTAGAATATGTACTGTCCCATCTTTGTCTGTGAGGTCATGTGGAGCTGTTTGTTCTATGCTAACAAGGAGCATGCTGACTATGTCAACTGGCAGCATCTCTTAGATGCTGTCAATTCATTAAGAATAAAATAATTCAGCCGATATTTCCAAGCAGTACTTAGAAACCCAGGCATATATGCCCAAAGTCTTAACAGGATCTAATGGAATATCTTTACTTTGATTTAAATGAGCTGAGTCCTTTGATCTCCTTATCAATTTACATGAAATATGGTCTTATTTGGTTTTGGTTTAGGAAGTGAAGCAGGAGAAAAATCTTCTTGACTGTCAACTTCAAAAGAAATTGCAAGAGATCCACCAGCTTGAAGAAGAGCTAAATATGATCAAGAAGTCTCTAAAGCAAAGCCAGAATTTTGCAGAAGAGATGAAAAGTGAGTTACAATTTTAAATTTGTACAACTCTTTCTGGATGTTTCCTGCAATGCTGTAAGTCTTACTGTGAATTAAATAAAAAGTTTCTGCTGGGGGACATGATTAGTGTTTTTTAATAACATTGAGTTTGTTGTCAATGAAAAGGAGTTTTTTGTCTATGAAATGTACAGTTCCTGAAGATATGCTGTTTTGAAAATAATCCAAGTCTACTGAACTTATCAGCAAATTTGTTTTCATAGAATCTGTTTAAAATAGAAAACTTCTGTTTTGCAATTCCTTTATGGGAGGCTGTATATAGTGCCTGATAGCCTAAAGTGATTTAAACATCCTTCATCCAGTGATATAACTTAAAACTAATGCTTTGCAGTGGAATGAGAATTGAAAATAATAAAAGTAAATAGTGACACCTCATCTAGAAAGTTATCAGTGGACTTGCTAGTATTGACTGGCAAAGATTTGATGGTATTTTCTTCTACAGATAAGAATGCTGTTCAGGAAGTGGAGCTAAAGCTACTGGAAGAGAAGTTTAAAAGGCAAGAGAGCTCACTTTCACTGGAGAACCTGAAAATAGCTTTAGCTGACATGGAAAAGCAACAAGAGTCTACCCAAGGCCTCCTCAAGGAAAAAGATAATCATATTAAAGAACTAGATTGTAAAATAAGTAAGATGGAGGGAGAATCAGAAGCTTTGCAGAAACTCCTTGGATTAAAGCAGAGAGAATGTGAAGAATTGCAAAAAGAGGCTACTATTTTTTCTCAATGGAAAAATGAAACTGATCATCTTATAAATAAACTTAAGTCAGAAAAGGAAGGTATGCTGGCTCATATTAATGTCTTGGAGAGTTCCCTTCAAAGTCAGCAAAGCAAAAATCAGGAGCATAGTGAGAAACTTAGAATAATACAAACCGAAAGTGACAGGAAATCCACAGAGATTAGAGAACTTAAGGATATGCTGGGACATAAAAATGCAGAATTAGAAGAACAAAAAAAAGCTTTTGATGAACTTAAGCAGAAAGCAGAATGTTCTGATAAAAAGTACTGCAAAGAGATAGAAAATATGTCCTGTAAGATATTGCAGCTCACCAACCAAGTTGCTGAAGTGGAAGAAAAGTTACAGTTGGCAGCAAGTCAAGGACTGCAAAGGGAGCAGTGCTATCATGACCTGCTTGGTGAATATGAAAAAATCTGTTGTCTTGTAGACGTGAAAGATACTTCAGAAATGACGGAAGAAGTTACTTTACAAGGCAGCCAGGATAAGATTCCTTTAGATAATATGCAACTTGCAGCACCTAACTCCAACACTGAGGATCATGGATGTGCAAGAGCTCTTCTAGAAGAAGGGAAAACTAAGGATCTGGCCAATTTACAAGAGCAGGTCTCTTTTCTTGAGAGTTCTTTAGTGGCTCAAAAGCAGCTAAACTCAAATCAGCAGCAGCAGTATGAAGACTTACTGCAAATAAAGAGTGAAACAGAACAAAGGTTATTTGCAGTTGAACAGATGCACAAAAGCTTTGTGACAGAAACTGAGCAGCACGTCAGTAACTTGCAAGCAGATATTTCAGCCCGTCAGGAATTAGTTGAAAAAACTTCAGCTATTCTTGAGGACAAGGACATGCAACTGCAAACTCTGAATGAAAGATTAGAAATGGACAAGCTGAGCTTCAGGACTTAAAGATCAATAATAAATTGCTTGAGGATTCACTGAGACAGCTGAAGCTCATGTCTGAAACATGGGATTCAGAGAAGAAGGACATGTCTTCAATGATTTGCTCATACAGTAAAAAAATTGGTGAACTTTCTGAAGAAAATGCAGCACTTAGGGACTTAAGCAGTGCTTTAAAGCAAGAACAAATAACTTTACTGGAGGCAAATAAAAATATTTATGGTAGTTTAAAGGAAAGAGAAGAAATAATTTCTGAAATGTCTGGAAAACACGAGGAGGAAAGACAGCGTATTGAAGCAAGAACTGAAGAAATCAAAAAAGAGCTTGAAGTTTTACAGGCAAAGTATAAATCAGTAGAAGAAGAAAATGAAAAAATTATGAGCATTCTGAGAGAGCAGACAGTTGAATTAGATGAAAAAAAAGCAAAATTAGAACAAGAGAAACAGGTGCTTAGTGAGAACAAAGATATCTTACATAAACTAATAGCCTCAGAAGAAATAAAAAAGGATTTGGTTCATGAACTTCAGCAACTGCAGTCAGAATTTTGCAACATTCCCCATGTGCCTTCTGTGGAGCTTGACTGTTTAAGTGAGGAAAGGTTAAATGTCAGGACAATGCAGAATACAATGCAAGGAAAGGAGCAACTGGGGAAGGAACTACCTACAAAAAGTGAACCTGTGATGTGCAATGTTAATTGTGAACAGAGACTCTGTCCAGAACAGTTGAGAAAATTCATGAAAGAAAAGGACATTGAGCTGAATAAATACCAGGTTAAACTTGAGCTTCTTCAGATGGATTTTGAGGATAGTGAACTCTCTCTGGAGAACTGCAGGATAGAAGTGATGCAACTGGAGACTGCTTTAAAAGGCATGGAAGTAGAACTTGAGAAAAGCGTGAGAGAGAAAGAGAGGCTGCAGCAAGAACTGCTGTCTGTTAAAGAACTAAAAACTGCAGATTCTTTGCTTACAGGATTAGAGGAAGATGGCCACTCATTGGGGTATAATGATGGTGACATTTCCCAGGATTGTGGCAAAAGAGGAATAGATGAAAGTCCTTCATCATTGTTGCTGGCATCCTCTTTGCAGGTAACAATAAACCAGCTGAGTGAGCTTGAGAAAATGTGTGAAAGGTTGCAGAGTGAAAACACTGCATTAGCCTCTGGATTCAAAGATGCAAAAACCAGTGATACCACAGTATTAATAAAGAGGAAGAGGAGAAAGAGAATATAATGAATGCAGATAGCAATTCAAAAGCTGAGGAAGCTATCCTTCCTGATGAACTTATGGATCAAAGTGGTAACAGTAATCTGAGAACGTGTTCGGATGATAAGGAAATGTCCTTCAGACTTAAAGAATGCAGTTCTTCTGACTATGAAGATTTAAAATTGTCCAGCAAAGAAGTTAAGATACACTTTGCTGAAGTAAGAGAGAAGCTTTTGACTTTCCAGAATGATCACCTAAAATTATTTGAACAGCACTGCAGTATGAGCTCTAAGATATGTGAGCTGCAGTCTTGTATTGAAATACTGAAGGCAGAAAATTCTTCGTTGTCAACAAGTCTGAGCAGTGCTCATGTAGATTCAATGCAAGTGTCACTGTCATCCAGCCAGGATGACACACTGTCCAAATTAGAAGAAACTAAGGCCACAGATTCTTCCCCAGACCTTTCTGTAAAACCCTGTTTGTTAGACGTAAGTGAGGTGGTTGATTCTCGTAACAGTGGTACATCCAAATGGGCAGAGGAAATGAATCAGCCAGACAGTTCCGTAGAAGTAATTTCAGAGGATGCAACAGAAGTTTTGGTTGAAAAGTGCCATAATGATCACAATTTGGACTCTCTTGGAGAGCTCAGGAGTTTTACTCCAAGAAAATCTAACCTTGAAAATAGAATTGAAGAACTTCAGATGCTCTGTCAGACATATGAGAAGGCCATCAAGGTGCTTGAAGACCAGTTTCATGTTCAAGAGAATATGAAAAATGAAGAAATACAAGAGCTGAAAGAAGTTATACTTTCTGAAAGGAAAGAAATAGATCATCTCAAACAGCAAAATCTGTCTGAAAAGAAAGAATGGCAGCAAAAGCTGAATAATGTGACTATGGAGATGGAGAGCAAACTGGCAGCAGAAAGAAAACAAACTGAGACTCTCTCATTGGAGCTGGAAGCAGCAAGACTCCAACTACAGGTCCTTGATTTAAGTTCTCATTCACTGCTGTGCACAGAAATTGAAAATGTAAGTAATTGCTGTCATGCGAATGAGTTTTATGTAAACCCTTTGATATGTGGTCACCCAAATTTAAATTTTCCAGTAAAATCTATTTAAAATTGTGCCCCACAGAAGCAGTACTATTTTTTAGAGAAAGAAGAAAAATAATTCATACTCAAGCAGTAATCTTTGTGCCCTTAGCAATACTAATAATAGTTCACTTTGTCATATAGACACCTATTTTCCCAAAATAGAGAAGTATGTGGTAGCCTTTCAGCAAATTTATCTGAAATTTCTCCCTTAATATCTTTAAAACCTTTTGGCCAAAGATGTGTGTATAAATAAGTGTCAATCCTTTCTGTTAGAAAGGAGGCTGTGAAGTAAGGTAGGATGCTATCTATTTATTTCGCATAAGAGCAGGAACTTTACTAGTTTAAGAAAACTTTTAAAACTTACCTTGTTTTTTCTTATATGTATTCTTCTCCCTCCTTTTTGTAAATTGATTGATTCTTATTTCTTGCAGAACACAGAACAAGAAAACAATAGTCCTTATAAATTGGGAGTTCCTGTTGAAAACTCAGCTCTGAAAAACAATAATCTTAAAATAATCCCCATTGAGAAAATGGCTGCAGGAGATGCCTCTGTGTGTGAAAATGAAACTGAGACCGCTGAAGCAAGATTGATGGAAGATTGCACTGGGAAAATGTCTGGAGAACATGAGCGTAGAAATATGTCAGGAAAAATAACCAGCCCCTCAGACCATGCCAGTGCATTGTCATTTTCCAATAGTAGGGTTTTGAGTGCTGGGTATTTTTGTGAAAATCAAATAGCCACTGATATACTTCAGGAAGAGGCAAAACAACAGACTGCTGAAAGTTTGAAGCTGATCTATGAGATAGAAAAAACCCCAAACCATGTTGATTTAAAAATAAAAGTTGAGCAATCAAACTCAGAGAAGAGCTTCCAGGAGGCACAAATAATTTCAAATAGCTCAGCTTTTGCAGAATTGGAGGAAGCTACTACAGCTGTTAAGGAAGAAAACTGTGACATAAAGGAAAAATACGAATCGTTTTTTGTCAGTAAGCAGGAATTATCTCTTCAAGTAGTCTCATTCGAAAAAGAACCTGAGAACTTAAAGTCTGAGCTGGAGATATGTAAAGCTAGATCATCTAATGCAGCAGACACATTGGATGATGTAGAAATGACCAAGAGACAGGGTCAGAAACAATTTCTTGTGGCTGAAAGTGAACGGGGAAGTCCAAAATCTGAGCAAGTTAATATCGAGAACCATGCCTTGTTCACAGAGTATGACATTGAAATGCTTCAGGCAAAATGTCAGCAATTAGAAAGGGAGAGGGAAGTTAATCTGAAAACTATTTCTAGCTTTCAAGAGCACCTTGTTTCAGTTACAGCTGAGAGAAACTATATTGGCCAAGAGCTGAGTATTTTGTCTGAAAGCAAAAAAGAGCTGGATCAGAAGTATCAAAAGCTGCAAGAGAAGTTAAAAGAGCTAGAGTTAACCAAGATGGGTTCTACTGAATTCATTAGAAGGTTAGAGGATGAAGTGAGGACACAGACAAATCTGCTTGAGGCTGCAAAATCTGATGCAAATCAATTATCCAGTGAAAAAGACCATCTTCTTCAGAAGCTGCAAAGTTTAGAAAATGATGCTGTATCTTTCACCTTAGAAAAAGAAAGATTCCAGGGTGAAGCAGCAAATTCAAGGAAAGAAAAAGAGCTGATTGCGAGAGAGTTGGAAACGATGCAGCATAAATTAGGTTCATCAGAAATGGAAAATTCAGAGCTTTCCAAATCTTTGGAAGGGTTGTTAATGGAAAAGGGAGAACTTGCTGCAAGACTCAGCTCAGCACAGAAAGAAGCAGACCAATTGCGATGTGGAATTGAGAAGCTGAAAGTAAAAATTGAATCTGATGAGAAGAAAAAACGTCACATTGCTGAAAAGCTGAGAGACAATGAACGGAAAGCTGACTCTCTTCAGGATAAAATAGAGAGGCTTGAAAGGGAATTGGAGATGTCTGAGAAAAATCTAGAAGATACAATTATTGAGTTGGCGACTGCCAAAGCAGAGGCAGAAACATTAGCAACAGAGGTGGAAGAGATGACTGAAAAGCTGAAATGTTCTAACTCACAAATTGAAGTCCTCACCTCACAGAAAGAGTGTTTGGCTAAAGATTTAAAAGAAATGCAAGAAAGATTCCTCAAATTAGAGTCTTCAAATTTAACTACAGCAAAACAGTTGGAAGAAAAGGAGGAAGAAAAGATACTAATCAAGGATGAGTTTGAAAATACTGTGGCATTGCTGAGATCTGAGCTCAAAGATATGAGTGAGAAATTAGAGGTTTCATGCAAGGAGGAAGCAGATGCTAGAGCTAAAGAGCAAGTCTTGATTAATCAGGTGGCTCATCTTGAGCAAGATAAAATAATGCTATTGCAGGAATGTCAGGAAATAAAAAATGAAAACATAAAATTGGATCAAGCAAGGGAAGTACTTGTTCAAGAACTGATGGATTGTAAACAAAAACTCAGTGAGAAGGTGCAGGAAAATGGTGTTCTTGAAAAGCAGGTGACAGAAACAGAAGCACTATCTTTACAGCTGACACACATGCAGCATGAGCTTGAATGCTGGCACCAGGAAAAAGAGAGGTTGCAGAACTTGATTGCTGAGTTGAAGCTAAAGAGGCAACATTTTTCTGATGGTGAAACCTCTCTGGATATCCTGGATGTTCTAAAAATGTCTTATAAGGACCTTGAGAAGCAACTGGAATCTACACTTTGTGAAAAGAACACTCTGTGTAAAAAGGTAATATTTCCATTAGGGTAGAGTTCCCTTTGTAAGAGGAGGATAAAGTGTCCTCCGGGTTTACTACTTCCTTAATAAATTAAATCCTAAATAATTTTAACCTCAGACTTTTGCAGGAAACATCCTATTTTTAAAATTACATTTTCCATACAAACATGAATTTTCATTGAAGTTACAGAGCTGGAAAGCAGGGCGTTGTTTTGTACAGGATGAATGAGACGGTATCTTGAAAGTAGAAATAGAAGTTTAAGCAATCAAATAATGCAGGATAATTTCTCTTTCCTTTAGAAGAAAAGGAAGAAGAATAAATTGGTATTGGGTGACTGAGTTTTTGTATCAAGAATAAATAATTTGGAAGCTCAAAAGAAAATGGAACAACAATAGTGCACTTACCATGTGAAAACATCATTACCCTCTTGGGACTCTTACTTAAAACTTGACCAGCTATGGGAATAAAATAACCCATCTTAAAAACTGCTTGTTACATATAAGTACATTCTTTGGAGGTCATGACCCGTATATTAAAAATAATTCTGGAAAATTTTATTTCAGGTAAATGAACTGGCTGAAAGTAGAACTGAGCTGCAAGTCAAGCTAAATAATACTGAACAGAAGATTGCCAAATTACAGGAAGAAAGAAAGAAACTTGCTGAAGAAATGCAATGTGTTCAAGAACATTCAGAAAATAACAAAGTAAGTATTTCTGTGTTCAAAGCCAGATGCTCAAGTACAGTACATGGGTACTGGTCAAGGGAATCTGTGATAATGTACAGTATTAGAGGTTATTGCTTCCAAATTTCAAAAAATCCAATGTTCTCTTCTGAGATAAAATGATTACTTAATAGTTTTTTCCCCTCTTCCTTCCATCCAAGGTATGTTTTCTTTGTGTAAAAGCCACTGCTGGTTCTCTAGACATTTTTCAGTGTTGAGAAATTCTCTTCTGCAGACTTTCAGTCATCAGACTGAGGAGGTCAGATAAGAAATATAACATTTCTCAAAATTACTTTCAGTGTTTCAGTAGTGCTGAAGTAATTCAGGACATAGTCAAGGAAGATACAGTTTTAGAGCCTTTATTTTTAATTTGTTTGCATTTAATTCTTAGAGGCTTTTTTATCATGTAGGCAACTTTAGGTCTTATTTGTGAACAATATTTTATATCTTCAAACCAGTTTGTGTGGTTGTCTCACCTACTAACCTTATTTGCGAAATTTTATAACCAGGGGCTTGTTTCAATTGGGGTATTGGGAATTTTGAGTGGGAAAAGAACAGATTTCTGCCACTCTCAGAAATCCTGAATGAAAATACAGGGCAGCTGTCCAAAGAGTAGTAAAAAAAGTGGAATAAAATGAAAACACTCAGAAAGTTCTGTCATCTTAAAGAGGGTAAAGAAAGTGACCCTTAACCTCTCAAGACACCTTCAGAGGGAACAACATTTGGAGAGGTGAAGCTTTGATTTTTTGCAGTGCTGCTTGATTTAATGCTATTGGTAAACTTGCACCTGTTGTCTTTTAAGCAAACCTTTCTTTGCCTCCTGTCCTACCTTTTGTGTTCAGATGTTCTTCTCTTTGATTACAGAGTGTTTAGCCACTCTTAAATATCTTTTTCTTATCAAGTTGTTTTTGAAAATTCAAAGATGCTTTGGATTTAAACAGTTTAATGGGTCAATTCTTTCTCCATTGAGATAATTCCAAATACCACAGAATGTGTTATTACTATTTACAGATGCAGCTGCATCTAACAACATCAGAAAAAAATGAACTGACCAGGAGTTTGGAGATGGTCCAGAATCAACTACAAGAAAAAGAAAGTGAAATTAAAAGAGAAATATCAGAATACAGAGACAGACTACTTCAAGCAGACAAAGATCATCAGGATGCTCTGACAGAAGCAAATCGAAAGGTAAATCAGAAAACAGGAAAAGTAATGCTGTGAGTTTTTAATTCAGTTCTATGTATTTTACAAAATTTTGCTGATCCTATTGCAAAGGAATTTATCTTTGCTAACAATATTTCCAAAATCTGCATATACTTACCTTGGAACTTAGTAAGTGTTAAATTAACTTTTTTCTGTATAGCAAGCACTTCAAAGTGAATTTATTGCCCAACTCAGTAAGCATTTATCTTTATAAAAATTCACTTTAAAAAGGGAAAGCAACAGTACGTTTAATCCAGGAAATTGTTTTTCTGGTAGGTACAGGGAAGAAAATTTAACCACTTCACAATATAAGGACAAATTTGTTGGTAATACATTTGTCAGATGTGCTATATGCAAAGAGCCATCAACTTTTCTGCAGAAATGTCTGTGAACATTTACTTGAGGCCAGTAGAACACAGGCAACTAACTTAGTATAATTGTTTCTTAATAGTTTCCATAATTAATTTGAAGTAGATGTGAGAGCAAGTTCTTGTAAAATATAAGGATTTTCTGCTGACAGACTTCTTAGAGGCAATAATCTAGTATTCAAAATATACTTGAGACAAATTGCCCTTTCAATTTTAAACTCCTCAAAATATAACTATTAAATTTGCTGTGAAATTCCTGTGGGTCTGTGATATGCTGTTAGGTACATTTTTAAAATACAATTCAGTGTCCTTTTTGGTATCATAGTAATTAGGCACACTTTCTTTCTCTAGAATGAAGTTGAAATTGAGGCCTGTCATGAGAAGATTAGTTCACTGGAGCACTTTATCAGCTCACAAAATTGGAAATTGAGCATTTGAAGTCAAATAAAGAACAGCTAAATAATTCCCTTCAAGAAGCTAATCAAGCCTTACGAGAACTCCTAAAAACTAAGGTAAGAAAAATCCCTGAGCATGACCAGTTACATGGGATTCCAGGCACTGTGTAGTAAAATAAACATAAGATAGGGAACTGGTGCTCCAGAACTTTGGTTTGACTTTGATACAGCCTTTGTTTCACTGAAGAAAACATAGTCTGGAGAAAACATTGTTACTATTGATGTACATTAGAAAAATTCTGTTCTGTGTGCCATGACTGAGATCACCTAGAATTGGTTTCTGTGACCCTAAGCATAGCAGTCTATTGACTACAGTGAACATTGCAGCTGAGCTAAAACGTGGTTAGAATTCACTCAGAGACTTTGCAGTGCGTCTCTTTTCTGTTTGTGGATTACTTTGATGGTAAAATGTGCCATGGTCTGTCCTAAGCATTAGTCTTCGTAGATTGCTCTTGATTCAGCTTTATCAGTTCCATTTTATATAGAATTCTCATTATAGCTATTAACTAGTGTAATTCTCTGACAGAATTGTTCTCAGGGATGCTGGAACTTGAGCTCCACGTATTGTTAACTACTGACAACTGGGAATGGTTCTTCATGTTCTTGGTTTGATTTTTAGTACCACAGGTGAAGCTTCACTGTCCATATACTGAACTTCTGTACCAATAATCCTATCCCTGCATTTTTCTTGTTTTCTTGATGGTTTTGGTCTTTTTTGGTGCTGCTTCAGTCAGTGATTGATTTTTGGCTCCAAGTCTGTACTCCCACTTCAGGAATAAGTGTCTCTCTAAATGCATTCTTGAAGAAGCACAGTCAATTCAATTTACTTCAAAGGAAACACTGAATTACAGCATGTTCATCCTACTCAACAGTTCTTTATTCTTAGGGCCCTCCACTGTGGTGTTAATTTGTTTAATAAGACCAGTCCAAGGCTAAAGTCCTGTGGGATGTGTGCCAGTGACAGAAAACAGTACCCATGGTAGTGTCAATGTAGCAGAGAAGGCTCCTAGCTGAGCTCGCTGTGTGGCATTTGCACACAGGTTTGTACCAGACCAATGGGATGAGAAGATTCGGGTTGGACATTGTGAAGAATTCTTTCACTGTTGGGAACAAGGTTAAGCATTGGAAGGGGCTGCCCAGGGAAGTGGTGGAGTCAGCATCCCTGGAAGGGCTGAAGAAACTACTCAAGGTGGCCCTTAGTGCTATGGATTATATGGTGGTGTAAGGTCAAAGGTTGGACTTGATGGTCTTGGAGGTCTTTTCAAACTTTAATGGTTCTATTATTCCATTTGACATTATAATATTTAAAAGGAGAAATTATGTTTCTGGTGAAATAACTACATTTCTTATTTCTTAGGCTGATAATAGTAACATTATAATTCAGCTGAAGAAGGAAAATGAATATGCCCACAGTAAAGTGCAGATGTGGATGAAATCCTGTAAGCAGCTGGAACAGGAAAAGGAAATGTTGCAGAAACAACTAGCTGAACATGATGAACTGCTAAAGAAGGAAAATCTGACTGTGGCAAAGCATAATAAAGAAGGTAACTGAATCTAGATTTTCTTAATGCTTTCTTAGTTGCATTAATCTGTAAAACTTTCCTGTTCTCCTAAAATGTCCACTTGCATATGCAGCTCTGGTACGGAGCATGATTCTTAACTAGGATAAAAAATTGCAAGTGCAAATGTCAAGTATTTTCAAAATCTAGCTAATCTCTTTTGCTCTTAAAGTTGTAGTTTCTCTTCACAGAAACCACCCTACGTTATGAATATATATGTTAAATATTACATTTTTGGTGTTAAAGGTAACTTAAGGAAGAACGTAGATGTTTTTCTTATTAAGTAAGTTTAGTGTGCAAGTTCTTTTATCATTTTCCAGCAAGCCTTTCCCTCTGATTCTCATGCTTTGTTCTTTATTTTAGTTCATCTCGTGAGATGCACTGTATTGTAAATTATATTTAAAGGCAGTTAAAAGTGCAAAGTGAGTGTTCAGATGTTAGAAAATGAGAGGCAAAATGTTTCCCCATGCACTGGTCAAGGATTCTTTTCAAACTTTGCATGTTTGTTTTCTATTTAACAGGGACATTATTATGTCTGTCATACTACTGAATTCGTTTCACAGTCATTTTTTTATAGTTTCACTGTTACAGAACATGTATAATTAAAAGATGTGTGACCATTGCATTATAAATTCTTACATATACATCTTTTTTATGTCAGTTATATGAATAATGGTGTTTTTCTTTGAAGATGCTGATGCCAATGCCATTACAGAAGAAATGAAGTTAAAATTGGAAGAACTACAGGAATCTACAGAAGTGAAGACCAGAGAAGCAAATGAGAACTTGGAGAAATACTGCTCTCTAATTGTTAAATATCATAAACTAGAGGAAGCAAATGAGATGCTAAAAACACAAGTCAGTTTGTTGAGTACTCAGCTGAAACAGCGCACAAGTGATGCTGTCAGCACTCCTTTGCTGAATTCAGAAAAGTCATTAACAGTGGGCAAACAGTCTGTCAAAGAGAGAAGGTCAGGTGAAGATACCACTAAGCTTTCAAGTAAAAGGCAGAGATGTGAAGACAGCAGGAAAGAAAATGGAGAACCAAGATCCCCTGCTCCGGAGACTTCATCGAAAAAGAAAAGGAAGTGTGATATCTCTCAAAATCTGCAGGGTCGGGACAACACTGACTGTGAGCTGGATGGGCTTCCAGAAATAGTGCAAAAAGGTATTTGTGTGTCTTGTAAAGACAAACGTTCTCTGAGCACAGCAGGTGTGCTTTTCTCTTCTGTTTTGTTAAATGGCTTTCACTCGGAGTAGGTGACTATGCAAACATTTTTGGTGACAGTGATGGAAGGTGAAAGGAGTCAAGAGAGATGTGGCAATTGGTGCCAAGTTAGCTTTTGTGGAGCTCTGGTGTTGGAACACCAGAGAACAGCAGAACACATTTCTGTTGGATTAATAACTCCCATTCTGCTAAAAGTTAAATGGTTGTGGCAGTCTCCTGTGCTCCCATCACCTCACTCACAGGTGTAGTGTGCAGTGAGGCGACTGAAGACCAGAAACCGGAGAGCAGTGGTGTCTGGAGGGAAGCCCTGGTGTGTTCCCCAAGTATTTCCTTATTTGTTTGCTTTTATTTCTTTCAATACCAGTAATTAAAAGGGTGTTAATTTGCAAAACATTAAATCAACTAAAATTCCCCTAGTTGAAAGTGTCTTGCCCACAGCAGTAATTCATTAACATCTTAATGAGAGTTCACTTTCTGTCTGCTATGGATGCTGTAAAATTAGGTAGCCTAATTCTGTATAAGGAATTCTGTATAAGGGTTCACTGCAGCAGAGAGTAACTTAGAAGACTGCACAAATCAGGGCTTGAAAAATATATTGTAAGTTCAACTACCTGTTAAGTCGCCCTTTTATAATTAATGTGATTGCCATCATTAAAGGACAAACCACAGGGATACTGAATCACCTCAACTTTGCTTGTTACTCCCAGAAATGAGGAATTCTAATGCTAAGCATTATTTGTGTTTCACTTTATTACCAGCACTTCTATATCTTCTGAAAATAGCCCTGTTCTGAGGACATATATGCCAGTTCATGTTTGACTTTTAGGCTAGATAAAGAGATAATAGACAGTCCATAACTAAATGGTTCTATACAGAGAAAAGTATTAAAAATCGAAAGCCATGCCATGGTACTGGTTTTCAATTTGAAATTACTCTCCACATAATAATGTACCTGTAAAGAAAAAGATCAAACACTTGTTTGATTTTTTTTTTTTTTTTTCCTATAGAATTGCTCTTGTAAATGGTTCAATTCAGTGGTTGTTCTGTGATACCCAAGTTTTCCATTTGATTTTTGGAATATGCAAGATCTATTCAGCAGTCTTTTTGTTCTATTTTCTGCAATGGAACAAATGATTTATTTCAGTCAGCTATTTTATTCCTATTGTGAAAAAAGGAATCCATTTGAGGAAGGGTGATTGCTTTAGCTGGTTTTCATAGAAGCTGTTTTGTATTTCAGGGTTTGCTGACATCCCCAGTGGCAAGGTCAGCCCTTACATTTTGCGTAGAACAACGCTGCACCTCAGATCCAGTCCCCATCTGGCTTCTTCAAGTGAGAAAAGGCCTTTGCCTACACAGGACTCACATAAGTGCAGACCAGACCATCTTGGTGAGCGCTGCTCTTCGACACCTGGTGGCAGCAAACCACAAAAGGTAACTTAGAAAAATTTTATCTGGCTATGCAAGTCATGGGGAAGGCTAATACATTCACTAAATGTATTCATCTTACTAAGTAAATTTGAGGGCACATCATTCTTTATGTTCCTCAACAATACAGTGGAGAGACAATCATAAATACTGAATGACTAAAACATGACAGAGATCTTGACCATAGTAGCAGTCTGCAAGTTGCTCATGTGCTGTTATTTGTGAGCTCATAGGAACAACCAGTGAGAAATGTAAACTCAATACAGGTATATTTTCTGTTTCTTATAATGCATAGGAAAGAGCAGATAGATATTCCATATACTGTGGTTTCTGAGGCTGCAGAGAAAGTAACCACCAAAAGGATTAACCTCTAGGAGTTTGAACTTGCTTGAAGTTTTCTGCAAATAGCTTTTCCTTTAATTTATAAAATTACTACAGATATTTGAGAGGCTATTAAACATGTACATAGGGAACATATGGATGATAAAGAATGGGTTCTGTTGGAAGGGACTTTTAAGATCAGCTAATTCCAACCTACTTGCCACAGACAGGGACACCTTCCACTAGTCCAGCGTACTCATGCTTACCAAACTTTGATGTTATCAAAACAAATAAATACTACACAGTTATGTTTTGAAAGTGGATTGTTATTAAAAAATGGTTAGTAACTGAAATTTACATTAACTTTGTGTTTTCAGTAACAGACACATTGCTGAATGTTTCACAGTACATCAGAGCAACATGTTCTTTCTAAGATGATGCAAATGCTTTGCAGCTTATAGAAAATTGCTCCAACTTTAGGACAGAAATAAACCTTTTGCTGTCCAAAGCCTCCTCCAAAGTTCGTAATCATGTTACCTCAAGTTGAACAGTAAGAAAATAGTTATTGATAACTCTTTGTATGAGGGCTACACAGAAATAGGTCAGTAGATAAAAATCCTTCCAGTTTGACAGGTTACACAAAAGCATTCTCTTGACAGTCAGTAGAATCTTGCACATAGTTTTTTGGGTTTTTCTTTTTTTTTCTTTCCTTATGTTTTTTTAATCCAGTTTTATTGTCTTAGCACATAAAGGATGTTGGCAAGATACCAAAAGTAAATAAAGGCAAGTGCCACATAATTTAGTGGATGTATAGCTTTTGAGGCCAGAAAGCACCATTGGGAAGACAGATCAGATCAGAGCCATAATTTGTTTGGAGCTACAACAATAGGAAATCTGTGTTTTGGAGTGAGAGTGAATCCACTGGATTTGTGTATGTTGTTTCAAGAGATAATGACCCTACTTGCCAAAAGTTGCTGCGTCTTACAGACATTGCCTGGAGGTCTGTGTTTTATAACTGTTTCATTAAGTGATGCCAATAAATTTTATTTATACTCCTTTATGTCTGTTTCCCTATAACCTTAGAAACAAATGGTGTTGCTTGTAAAGAATCTGAGTGGTACAAAAAAGAAAGCAAGCCTTGGTAACAGAAAATTGTGTAGTAATCACCTGCCAGCATGGTGTAAGCTTGTTGTAGAGTCTTGCTGACCATAGTCAGGGTTATAGCAAATGACAAGTAATCAGTAATAATATTTTTTCTATTTTAACTGGAGGAGGGATTTCCCAAACATGCCTCCTCTTTGTCTAAGCTTGTATTGTCTAGGTCCAAGGTCAGGCTACTCCTCACCTTCAACTAGACTGTAGTAATTAAGATTTCAGTGTTGGTTTTTTCCCCCGCCTGGTGTAAATATACAAAACTCATCAGTTCCAGGACTTTGTGCCCTTCTTTCTTGGTCACTGCTGAATATGTGTGTTGGTTTTATTTCAAGATGATGTACATCTGGGAATTTCTGGAGGAATTGCTCATATCGATTCATCATTTGTTGAAACCATCAAAACATGTTGTTTCATGCTTTATATTAATACAGTAAATGGTGTGTCTTGTTTTAGAAGTGAAATAAACCTTGTTTCCTTCCCTTTGACAGGTACTTGTATCTACTTTATTTCAAATACCTAGTTTCAAACTGTTGCAAATTTCTCAAGGTGTTTAAAAAGTGCCTGTCATGTTCATATGCAAATTTATTCACTTTTCTATGTGAATTTAATGTAGAATTTAAATTGAGTGCTTTGACTGCAGATCGGTCAAAACATGAAAGCAGTGGTTTCTGTCCAGATGTCAGCAAAAAAAGTGACACCTATGCTTTATGTTTGCAGAATATGTACAGAAAATATTAAGTACAGCTTTTGGTACACACTACCAGGTACTTTAGTAAACAGCTTAACAGGACTGTCTGTTCCTTGTGTAGCTTTTTTCTGCTCCTGGAAAATAGATTGCCAGCAATGTAGCAGATATTTCATCTCATACCACAACAAAGCAAGAGTTATCAAGCCTCACTGTGTTGTGTATTGAGAGTGATAAGTGCCTTAAAAATATGTTCTTCTGTTTTCAATATGTCTATGTGTTTTGCAAATTTCCAATATTTAGTCTTTTGCAGCAAGTCTTTAGACTCAAGGCAGAAAGCTAATATGGTTTTCCATTACCAGTAAACAAGGATGTTTTTGTTTGTGTTACAGGAAAATGATGAGCAGCAGTCCCAAGCTTTTCCACCGATGAATTCCACATCAAGGTCATCGCTTTGCCTGCAAAAACAATCCCCAAAACCTCTCTCTGATAACACCAGGGAGAGTCGTACGATGCACAAAGCAAAAAGTTCCCTAAATGAACAAGGATTATCTGAGCAAGATGAGCAAAAAGAAAATTGTAAGGTGCAGTAAATCTGACTTAGTCTCAACTCAGAATAACTGGTGATCAAAACCAGTTTGTAAAATAAATATGTCACTATATGGAGGGCGCCATTTTCTCTTCTCCAATGAATAATGATATATGGGTTCTGCAGCGCTTGCTTGTGAATATTTACTAATAGCAATAGTCACTCAAACTTGTGAAATAACAGTGAAAAGATTTAATTGGTCTTTTTATAGGATCACAGAATCAATTAGGTTGGAAAACACCTTTGAGATCATTGAGTCCAACCTATGACCGAAGATCACTTTGTCAACAAGACCATGGCACTGAGTGCCACATCCAATCTTTTCTTAAACACCTCCAGGAATGGTGACTCCACCACCCCCCTGGGCATCCCATTCCAATACCCAGTCACTCTTTCAGTGAAGAATTTCTTCCTAATGTCCAGTCTAAACCTCCCCTGGTGCAGCTTGAATCTGTGTCCTCTTGTTCTGTCACTTGTTACCTGGCAGAAGAGATCGACCCCCACCTGGCTACAGCCTTCTTTTAGATGTAATTGTAGAATTATGATTGTAGAATTTTCTGTAAATACTTGTTTATAAATCTGTTAAAAAATTAAACCGTAGAAAAAGTGGCCATATGTTGCCATGTAGTTCATTGTTGTCATTTTTAATGTGTACCAACGGTTGATTTACAAATGGAAAATAAACTCACCTAAGCATCCAAAAATACTAATTTCCAGGAAAAAAAAACTTGGATGATTGAAAATGAAACATTGACTTACTTTCTGGGTGCAAGACAAAAATATAGAACCAGGTGGAAAGTGCAGCTAGTGCACAGGTCTACTGCCCTGTATCTTGGTATTCCTTCTTCCTGATGGAATAATACTGTGCAAGCATGATTCAAACAAAGCCAAAGAGGACTGTCTGTTTCCCTGAAACTAAGCATCTGACAATGTACTTCCCTAGCTGAAGGTCTTATGTTGATCTTCACATCTGCCAAATGGCCCTTGGCCAGCAAGCAATCCTCAGCAAGATGGGGGCGAGCACTTTGTACCAGGCCAGAAAGGACCCTGTAGCAACAAATTTGTTCTTGTTCTACCGGCAATGGCTGGCTGCTGCTCCTCTTTGGGTCACCCTTCACCCTGACACTGCTTAACCTCAAATCTGTCTCTGTAAAAATCATTAAAGGCCTGTACCTGGTATGAGAGTGGATGTGTTGGGAAATAGTCAGGTGTCAAGAAATTTCTGTATGGAATGCCCTAGGTTATCTACTTTTCATTCAAATTGCATTTAAGATTCTGGTATCATCAATACAAGAGAAACAACTTCATCCAGTTCATGATAGGGCACTTGAATTTAGGATGATTAATTACAAAAATGCTCACCCCAGCTTGTGGATCTTAGAGGTCTAACTGGGCTTGCTCAGCAGCACAGACCAATTTAACACTTATAGAAAAGGGTGACATCAACCACATCAGTCATTATCCAACTAAACAGAAAAATGACTTTCTGATAATTTATATTGCTTATGCTCACCTGGCCTAGCCAGCTATTAGAGAAATCAAGCTCCTGTACATGAGCAGTAGTGCCCTAAATCTCCAAGATGTACAGCAGAGAGGCATTTTCACATTGTTGTTGTTACTATGTCAGAAAGATGTTTCTTCTTTCAACCAAAGTGTGTAATAATGTTTTCTGCTCCTTGAAAAAGATTCCTTAAAATAAGAGACAATAATTTTATTCAAGTTGAACTTTTGAAGTATAATGATACCTTCTACTTCAAGCTTAGTTTTATTCTCAAAGCAGAGTGTTTTTCTCTTTTTACATGTACCTACACACCATTATTCTGCCTTTCTTACAGTATTACCTGTTAGCATGCAGTTTAGGAGAACAAATCATCTACTTATCAGTCTAACAAAAAAATCTTTAAAGAAATTTGACATTTGTATCAAATATGTGCAACAGAATCAGACAAATGAAAATATTTTTCATTGTTCAAAAGATCAAAATCTTGCCACACAAGCTATCCTTCAGTAATTAGTTATACCTGTGCTTGTGGTCACAGCAGTAGATCTGTTGGCTTTTTCTTAAACATCTCAACTTGTTTTTTAACTCAAATGTTAGGTAATTAAAACAATCCTTGTGGCATTCTGCCTAAAGACATCTTCCAGAGAGACTGAAAGGGGCCCATCTCAAAGGATGAATTTTCTTGCCTTATCTTATGTCAGAATACTGACAAAGATCCTAAAAGCTAAATTATTTCAGAACAAGTTTTGTACCTTGAAATTTTTTAGGGATCATCTGTAGAATTACAGCAATTTATAAAAAAAATTAAGTGTCTTGAGGTAGAAGCATGGGTATGAAGAGGCTTTGGTAGCCGACAATAGAAAAAACCCAAACAAAACTGGTGTGTTTTATTTATCCAAATCATTGTTTTTCTATTTTAATCTGATGCCTTGAAAAGTGTCCCACTTGGAGAAGAGTATGGAAAAAATATCTATCTTTAGAAAGCTGTCTAATCTTAACCAGACAAATATGAACAACTATGTTATAATGAAAGAAGTGACTATCATCAGTAAAAGAAAGCATTGAGACTTTAGTTGTTACATATTTTCCTACTTGGCTGCATTTGTGTTTTATAAGCCTTTAGATTTCATTAAGTGTGAAATGTTTGCATTTTGAAAGGTTACAATGCCTGGGTTTTTTTAGCAGCTAGTGTGTACTGGAGTACTGGCTAGTCTTAGCTTTTTGACATAGGTTAAGATTTTAAAGAGATCTTAGATTAATGCCTAAATCTATAGGAAATGGGACTTAATATTCTATATTCTGTTGTAAACTGATGAGACTTCAGGTCACAATCCACATAGGGAAGCTGTATCAAGAACATAATTCAAGAAATTAATCAAGAACATAATGTATATCAAGCATGCAGAGGAAAAAAAGTGCTCCATCAGGATTCCTGGTAGGATTGCATAGGATGTGTTTTGTCATCTCTCTGTAATGAATGGAGGGACACTTGTATGTGGCTTTCTATTCTGACTGTGAAAGTCCCTGTAAAAATGTCTTTGGTGCTCTGCTATTGTTCTTAGCATGCCAACCTGCTTGTTGCCATAGTGATTCTGTGTTACATCACAGGAAGATACATTAGCTGGATCTCTTCTTCACTTTCCTGTTTACCCAAGGTGTACATTGCAATTGGTGTAAAATCTATTTTGCTGTCCCATGTGGTTTGTCATGCTCCCTGAAATGCCCAGAGCTGTAATTTAAAAGCATGTTGCATGAATGCTGGTGTCCTTCTGCCATGTTCCCCCACAGCTCATGGAAGGGTCTGGGTGGTTTGTGATGTTCAGCTCTTTCTTCAGACTTTGAACTAATCTTCTCATTTTTACCTAGAAATGAAAGAAAAACATAAAAGAAGATTTGTTTGTCAGCTGCTCGTCCTGGATTATTATTAATAAGGGCTAATGTTTGAACGGATTTCTCAGGTGTCAGAATTGAGAATGTTCCCAGGTCAGATCCTGCCCTGACTTGTGGAGCCCGCTTGGCCGCAGGGGTGATCAGGAGTTCTCTGCACTGCCCTGCAGTTCCACCCCTGGGGACAGTGCTGCCATTCCTATGTTAGCTGGCTCATAGCGGGACCACTCGGAAGGGTCTGCCCTTCCAGGGATGGCTGATGGGAGAGAGAGATGGAGCTGAAAGAAGAATCACACTCACTAACAGCTAATTTTGTTGGTGTGCCCTACAGCTGATGCACATTAATACCCTTTTAAACAGAAAGAAAAATACCAGGAGGAGCAGTGATGAATCCAAGTGTGTCTGGTCTCAGAGGCGTGTATTGAACAACAAAGCAAATAGTGCCCTAAAACCTTGAAGGTGACGACAGAGAAAAGTGCAACACACACCTAGCGGGGTTCTTCTCTGTACAACACAGACAAACAAGTTCCTTTTACACAGGGTAACCTTGCTGAACAATGTAATCACTGTAGGAAAAAAAATATATTGCCACTCCATGGCCCAGGTGCTGGAGATCACTCCAGATTTGTCCCAGAACTAGTTTCAGGTGCCTGATCCTGGTTCTTGCTGTTTGAGATTTCAGCTGTCTAACCCTTAAAATGATTCCACCTTCCTCTGCTTTGGCTACCTTATCCTAAATAGCCATAAATTACAAAAGGCTGCCAGTAATTTTCTGCAGAGAACAGCAATTGAAAAGAGCTGTTTGAACTGCTTAACAACGTTGTCAGCTGAATGCAAGGTGGACTGTGGTGAAAGCAGACTGCAATAGCAGTATTCAAAGGCAATGTTGTGGACTTGCTTGATGTATGGACTAGTCTACCTATAGTTCCAGGGACTAGGATATATGTATATTACATATATATTATTTATATAATACATACATCATATATCTGTGTATGTGCATGTTCTCTGACACACTTATATGCACATTCAAGCACTTATTTCAGTGTAGAGTTCAGAAACTATGGAACACAGAAAAACAGGATGTAGCTATAAAACAGCTAAATCTGTTTGGCTTTTTGCATGGTTTTATTCCTGGAAGCTTTTTTAACAGCAGGCAAATCATGATCTCTATTGACAATACAGCTGTTGAAATACTTCAGTGAAAGGTCTGATGGGTGCATAGAAAAATCAGCAGCTCTTTGTATTTTGCTTTTCTGTTACTGTGCTTCATAAATTAAACAGATGGAAGCTTAGTGAGAATCTGCTCTGTGCTGGATACAGAGGTTTCTTTATTTCAGGGCTCCTTTATTTAAGTGTCCTACTGAGTAGGACAGTAAAATACAATGTAAATACATTTGATCTTGTGAAGGTTGACTTTGTCATGAAGACTGTGTATCCATGTCTCACTACTGATTTTTTTCTTCTTTTAGAGGCAAAGTGGGAAGTTGGAAGTTATTAACTGTGGTTGGGGACCGCTTCGATTTTTTTTTTCAGTATAGAGAAAGGCAGCTGTTCTGTATTCTTTTGACCCCAAGTTGAAAAATACTCTGTTTGTAGCACTGTTGTTGGTGTTGAAACTTATGTGTGGTTTCAGGCACGGCCTGGGACTGAGGGATTGAAGATTGGGGAGCTACGCTGAGGGGAGCGTAGTTTGGATTAGCTTAATTTTGGACTAACATAATTACCTTAGATTCCGATCGTGGAGGTTAAAAGTAGTAATGGAGAAGACTGATGCTTCATCCTATGGGATTTTTTCTTTCTCTTCAGTTTCTTGCAAGCAATTACAAAGGAAAGAATCTATTTTATGATTCCTGGATCTCCTACTTGCTTAACTGCTTGTTTAACTTGGTTAGCTGCTCTTTTACTTCTCTTTTTATCTAAATGTTTGGTATCTGGCTCCTGATATTATCTTCAGGTCAACAGATCTACTGCTGAGACAGGCCGTTACACATGAAAGTATTGGTTTATATCAAAGAATCTAAATAAGAATTTTCTATTAAGTGCACATCCCCTTACAAAGCTGTTTCTATGAGTGGGAAGGGTACCAAATGATTGGTTTGTTCAGGTGTCTCCATCCCCATTGCTGACTTCTTTGACAAAGCAGCACTCTTGTGTTGAAAGCATCATTTTAATGTGCTTAAAATGACGTGTTTAAACATGGAAGGTCAGTGAACCACCTGCAGGGAAGACAATAGAGCCTTGAATGCTATGGAAGGTCTTCCAAAATGTAGCTGAGTTTATGGGCTGAGTTCACACAGCATTCGGCCACAGCTTAGAACTAAAAGATGGAGAAATTAAAGTCTTGTCTTTGCTCTAAAGCTGATGTTTTGGAAAAACAGTCTACCTAACCGGTTGCAGGACTGCTGCTGGAATAGCCATATTGCATACCCAGATAACTGGGAAAGGGTTATACCCTGCTCTGATGAGCTCTAACGAAGGAGACCAAGTGTTAATTCTTCCCCACTTGTTTCTTATCCAATATCTCTTCATCAGCAGAGGGAAGTGGGGGATTCTACAGTAATTTTAAAGGCAATTCTCCTGGGCTCAGCCACCACAGTTGCTATTTCTGCATTTCTGTCTAGGGTACATTGAAAAAAATGTTGATGGGAATGTAAGTGATTGCTGGCTTGCTGTAGCAAGCAGGAGGATTCCACAAATTCGCATCGTCCCTGTGGTACACTGGAGACACTTCTATAAATTCAGTAATGCAGCTATGATTATTCTTCTCCTCGCCTCCCAATTAACCAGTACTGCACATATTGTTCCCTGTCAAATATCTTATTTTGTCAGATGCCAGAGAGCAGTGTTGTTCTCTTTTCAAATTGCTGGTTTGATTTCTGGCAGTACTTGATTGCTTTAAAATGTACTTTGTGCATCCATTTTCCTCAATACTTAATTAACTGGAGAAAAGTACTGAAATGAGGTTTCAGTTAAGTAGGTGTTTCACTTTTGTCCCCACTACCTCATTCATTTATTTCCTCTAGCTCACTCAAGTAGTCCCAGAGATTTTGTCTTCCATTTGCAAGAAATGGTGCAGTCTAGATTATCTATCTTTTAGCTAAATTCTCCTGGAAAATCCCCCTCTGGAAGATGCAGTCCCCATCTACATTAAATACCAGAAAAGTTTAGAAACAAGCACCTCTTTTCCAGGTCACAGCTGTTGCAGCCTGAGCAGTGCTTGAGCATCGTCTGTGGTACTTCTGTGCCTTTACAGGGGTGTCTTAGGCACCTACAGTGCAGGTGACTGCTAGAAAGCTCTTCTCTCTCACCTTTTCCCCCTTTCTTCTGGTGGAGCATGTTCTATGGGAAGTACCTGCCTACAATGAGCTCCCATGAGGTAGTGCTCCATGGAACACACAGCATAAAGTAGCAGCAAATTTACCTTTTCTGTGTGAGAATAATGTGGAAGATTGCTACATCTTAGCTTGGGACTGCACATAGTCCAAGGTTATACCTACCATGTGCTCATAGATTAAGACACCAGCTTGAATATCCAGAATCCATTGGAGCTAAACAGGTGCTTTTTCATGTTTTATTGTGACCTCATGTGTTTCTCTATTTCAGCCTTACAAAGACCCAAGACCACTGCAGCTAAATACATCAGTGATCCAGTACTGGGAAAAGGGAAAGTGGTGATGAAATACGCAGTCAGCAGTCTGGATTGCAGGTAGTTAGTAAGCAAGCAAACGGTTCCCCTATCTTGGAAAGTACAAGAGTAGATTCTGAATGGCAGATGATTTCAGAATGGACCAAGAGCACCTGACCAGTGTTTCAAGACTGAGAAAATTGCCAATATCACTGTCAGAATGAATCAAGTGGAAAATGGATTATGGGTTAATCAATTAGGATTCCTTAAGCATTCTCACTGATCTCTGCTTTATTAAGAGATGATAATCATGATGGCCTCTTTGTTCTGTGGAGGAAGACCTGTGGGTATTCATGGCATGGAATAGATTCTAGAAGCTGTTAGAGAGAAAGGGAAAAAGGATTGGCAGACTGAGGAGTTTACTGGGGAAATTTTAAAATTCTGGTTCAATTTACAGATCATTACAACAAGCATTCAATCTTGACCACTTTAATAGAAAATTAGTTGTTCTGTTGAAACATATTAAAGATAATGGACACTCTTCATGAGCTGGATACAAATAATATCCAGTGCTTCAAAAGAAGTCACTGTTGTAGCTCAGCATAGTAGTGTTCAGAAAATATGGAGCAAATTCTCTGTGATAAGAATCCAGTGGATTTCTCCATGCACATGCTTTGTCAAACTGACTGATGAGATTTGCAGTCTTCGGCATTTTTTTCTTTTGAGAAGTCTGTCTTATGATAGACATTAAGAAATACCCAAGAAAGCAAAAAGAGCAACTTTGAAACCTCTTCCATAGCTCTAAAGCAATTCTTACAAAAATTTCTGAACTGAATATAGAAGTTATTCAAACCTATCTGCAAGGCTGCTCTTTGTAAATATTAGAAGGTAATTTTATATCTTCTGTGTTCTGTTTTGCTGACTTGACTGCTAAAGTGAACCTTCAACAAAGGGAAAAGGGAAAAATCCAGTATAGCAGCCAAAGCTATGGAAGGCCAGGGAGTATGAGTTTATGGCCAGGCCTGCACAGTGCTGAGCTAGCAGACTGGATCCCACGTTTAACTAGGTGAGTGAAGTCTATTTTATATATGAGAATTTCCCCTCCAGATCTCATTTTAAGGCTTGGTGACCTATAACTAAATCATGGTCTGGGTTAGGCTTGCTTTCAGTGGCCAAAGTAACCAATGCAGGTGTGAAGAATCTACCGCACACTTGTCCTCTGGTAGTGAGATGGATCATGTTTGGGTGGTACTTGTCCAGTTTTGTAGTTGTTTTTGTGTTTGGAAATTCTGGTTTACATAGGCAACTTGAAGAAAATGGTATTTGCCACTGCAGGCACACCACTGAATGTGCACTTGAAATGGGATGAGCTCTGCTGTGTAAGTGGTCAGAACAGGCAGTGAAATTAGTACATCCAGTTGAAACTTCTGAAGAAATTTAAGAAACTGAAATTAAACTATTCATGCTGGAATTTCTAAAATTTTGCCAAGATAGAATATTCCTAATTTAAGTCACATGGGTAAGAGAACTTGTTTCACAGGACATTTCCGCTTCTGCCTATGATGGGGACGCTGGGTCAGTACTGGTTTGGAAGACAGTTCCCACATACCAGATCACTGACATTTTCTGTTGTGAGAAGAATAAACTTGGGTCCTGTGCTCATCTCAGAGCAGTAATTTTCATTTTTACTGGTTTACTTTTAAAACTTTCCCATGTGCAGTATCTAATTATGGTCCATTACCAAATGCTATATTTAAATGGTAACAGTGCACAGGGCTGAAAGAGACTGTTGGTAAGTTGCTTATTCACTTTGATGATTAAGCCGCTAATTATTGCATTAGCATCCCAAACCACAGTCGTTTGTGATGTGTCTCCTCCTCAGGCAATCCCATGAGGTATGATGGGCTAAATAGAAAAGGTATGCCACTCAGAGAAGGGAAGGGCAAAGAACATGTAGAAGATAGTGCCAGGGATTTAGCAGAGGTTGCTTTCTCCTGTGTCTGCTTCAGTGTGACTCAAGATAGTGCTGGGGTGTGGTACATCAAATAGAGGGGTTTTTTCCCTTAGAAATGTAAAAATAGACCTTTCCACTAATGGCTGTGAAAGACCCGATGACACTTTCTGCCAGGTCTTATCACTGAGGCCGTACTTGCACAGTAATCAAAGGAAATTATTTTATTTGGTTGAATAAAACGGCTTTTCAGCTTCTACACCACTGTGGTGTTCAGCTGCCTGTGCTGTTCTATGTTCCTGTCCTGAAATGTTTGGTAACACTGCAGGATGCCATTTATGAGATGTCTTCCATCTTCCCCTCACCTGAGATAAAACTTTTGGTGTCATTACACTGTATTTTTTTGAAAATGAACACTTTATGATCCTCCTAAAAGGAAAGGCATAAAACAAGTGTAAGATATTACTTTGTGTCTTCAGAAGCTTTTGGCTTTATATGATAAAATTCCCAGAAATATGTTACTTGGAACAGTTTGCTCATTGGAAGACTGATGGGCACTGGATCCCTCACTCCTGCAGGTGCTGTGTTAGTTTCCCATCAATTTCCTGAAATGATGCACTTACAGGCCCATTTCAGTGGCTATTTCAAGCCCAGGAGATACGTTTTCCACTTTTCTGGATTATAAGAGCTACCCTTTTACTTGTACCTCTTAGCAAGGACCAGCATTTTTTTCTTTTTAAGAAATATTTTTTATGGAATTGATAGCTTCTCGAAATGTTCTTCTGAGTATGGGTCAGGTTCTGCAGCAGATATGTAATCCTTGCACTTCTAAAGATATAAAACTGTCTGATGCTGGATTTAAGTGAGTGGCTAGATAAAAACCCCCAAATTTTACAAGCTTTCTTGAGTGGACACCATTTCATTACTACAGAAAATGGGGCAACCTGTTTCCTCTGTGAAAATTTGTTGGAAAAACTCTTCAGTTTCTTGATTTGTGTGATAGAAAAAAAAAATTCTCATTCTCAACTATAAAAGAATGTTTGAATATCCAGGGCTGGCCAGGTGAAAAGAACCCTCAGCTGAAAACTTCTAAGCAGACCACTGAATGCAGAGGCAGTGAAACATTGTGAACGGCAGAAATACATTTTGATGGAAGGACTGGTGCATGATTTCTCCTGGGCATGCTATTTGAAACTGAATGTTCTAAAGCAAAAAAAAGTTATCTATTTCTATTTCCTAATTAAATTAGGCAGCTAATTACATTCTTCTTTCCTTCATTCCCCATGTTGCATCTCATTGAGTGTGTGACCTTCTCCCTGGAAAAGCAATGGTACTGCTCTCTTTCTCAAAGCTGGAGAAGAGGCTACAGGTACTAGAGCTGTGAATTCCCTAGTAAGTGGTGAGGATTGCTTGGATATGGTGTGTGGACAAACAGGGAAGGTGGGTCAGGCAACACATTTGGGCGGGTTTAAGCACCCTCATGGTGTTTAACTGGTAGTAGACCTAAGTGGAGGTTGTTTCAGGGAACAGATCTCAGACACTGCTGGAGCAAATGCCAGCAGGAACTTGGAGAGGGGAGTGTTGGTTTTGGATAGCAAGTACACAGAAGAGCAGAGCCTGGAGAAGGAAGTACCCAAATAACAATTTGGCAGGCATCCAGTATGGATAATAAAAAAAAAAGACACTGCAAAGACCTTGACATGTTTCCATCTTTGTATTTTGTCTGTCTGGTCCAGAAAGCAGTGATAGGAAATAAAAAGAGTTTGGTTTGAAGACATCAAAATAAAAGAGAAAAATATATTTTTGTAGGCCAGAAGTCCTCTCACTATGGAATTCATTTCCATCCACTGGCCAATTCACTTTTAAAAGCCTCCAAGTGATTCAGCTTCCATTACTTTTCTTGTGGGAATTGTGCCTGGTCTAATAAATGTCACTGCTCACAAGCTTCTCCTTGTGTAAGTTATGCTTACGCTTCTTATTTAACCTTTCCAAAGAACACTTCTTTCTCCTGTGTGTGCTGTGTTCTTCTATTATACAGAGGCAGTTTGGTTCTTTTACTTTCATTGATGCATGGCAAAACATGGAAATATGTGATTAACAATAATCTTTAAATCAATTCTTGGCCAATTTTTTTTCTCTTTTCTGAGTTTCTTTACAATCTTCAGTCAGTGCTTTTGAAGCAGACACTAGGCTTAAACTCCACTCAGGTGCAGAACAATGTGTTCCTAGATATCCTAGATATACATTGCAGGGGGACGTAGCAGAAACCTACTACTTACAAACTCGTCCTTCTGGAAGCAATCAGGTATCTTCAGTTTCTTATTAAAGGTTTCTCAGCTCTATCTCTAAGGCAACAGTTGACCTTACAAATATGCTCAACATCCTCTAGTCAGATGTAAAATACATATCCTCTCAAATTGAGGTGCAGCTGCTGATTTTTTTTCCCACAAAACCAACTTAAATTTCACTAATTTCAACTCCTGTCTTTCCCTAAATGCTTTTGCCACCTACTGCCTGTCAGTCCAGCAACTAAACAGTTACCAAAACACCACCTCTCCCCTAATTGTAGCACTATGAAAGACAAAATAACATACTGCATTCTAATTATTTTATTATTCCTTTGACTGTTGCTTATTCAACATGCAAATCATGTGTGCAATTCCCACATGCGTAGTATTGAAAGAAGTATAATCCTAAATGGTTACAAATTTGCAGAACCAAATAAGCCAAGGCAGCTTGTTTAAAAGCCACACCCTGCCAGTTCCTCAGAAATGTTCCCACCTGAATCTGCTGCAGCAATATGAGCTTTAGAATGCAATCTTCAAGCCCTTGACCATGAACCCTTTGGATCATCAGACTCTGTGAAATGTCTCTTTGTGTAGAGGCCTTTAAAGTAAGATCTAGATGGGAACTCAAGCATCAAATCCCTCTCAAGGCCAGAATTAGCAGGTTCACTCCCTATGGGACATGGGAGAAGCACGGGATGAAAGACCCCCGTGCCCCAAGCCCTGTGCACTGGGCAGGGACCCTCCAATTAGCTGTTGGCAGATAATGCAAGGGAGGCTATGAGTGAACTTTGCACCCTCTGTGGAGCTCACATTTCTGCAGCAGACCCTTGGGAATGTGTTTTTATCTCTTTTTTTTCTTTGATTCAGAGTCTGTAAAGAAGAAGGAATTTATATTATCAGTTATTGGGAACCAGAAAAACCTAGTGCCTTTTAAATCAGTGCTGCAGCCTCAGTTTGCAGTGCTCTTGTGTCCCACTTTGCCCCTACAGTCTAACCTAGAGGAATCAGCTCAAAAGCCCAGTTGAGCCATGAGGTGCTGGATTTCGGTCTTCTCAGCCTTTGGTGTCTGCCTTGCCTGTTTCATGGGCAAATGCTTCAACCAGTCTCGGATAACAGCAAGGACAATGGCAACACCACTAATGCCACCTTCTCTGCAAATTACTTAAAAGGAAAACAATGCCTTCTAGACATTTTTTTTTCAAAGGGCAGTTATAGGCCTTGCTCTCAGGAGAGGGCTCTAAACCCTGGATTAACTCAGGAAATGTGCTTTTGCTCATCCTAGGTAAGGTGCCAGACTTGCAAACAGGAGGGACAGGACTGTGGCTGTGTATCTGTGCCTGGCATTTCCTATTGTCTCTCCACAGGCCATGTCCTTCTCAGCATGGGAGATGTCCAGACAAGCATTTTGAGGTGTATAATTCTCAGCAGGCACCACCTGAGGGGTCTTCAGGTTGGACTTAGAGTTTTACATTCTGCTCTGGTGATCAAACTCCTAAGTTCAAGCTATTAAAACACAAGGTCTTCTTACTGGATCTTGTCACAGCCTCCAAGTCTATTTTGCTGGTCTACTCCAGAAAATAGCAGTCACAGCAAAAAAGTGCAGCAGCAAACATTCTTTGTGAACAGGTTTTGTGTAATTAAAGCCATTCTGCATGCTAACTACACTACCTGTCTTTTAGAAACATTACTAGAGCAATACACAAAAACGTACATAAAAATCTCTCTTTACCGGCTCTCCATGGAAAACACCCTTACTGCTGCTTTGGTAGGGGGAATTTCTCCTTGCTTTTTATTAAAATTGCATAGTAGTCAATCTGCCATAAATTGTTGCTCAGCACTGATGTACAACATTTCTGCTGGAGGTGACAGAATATTTAATATTAGATATTTTTTGCTCACCTCATCAAGGTTATGCCTCTTACTTCTAATGTACATTTGAAATACATCTTCTAATGCCCTTTAAAAAAAAGAAAAAGTAACATCAGTGCAAAAAACCTCAACTGTTCAAGGTCTATATACTTTCAAAATGAAAAATAACTATGAAAATGAAAAATGAAAAATACATCCCAACCTTCCACTTTTGCTCCATCCCCTTCTCATCTGCCTGTAAGTGTATTTAAAAACTAAAATCTCATACATTTTATGGTTGTTGGATATTCTCATTCCAAGTGCATGCTGTTTGGCAGGAACTATATTAGGGAAAGACTTTCATGTATATAATTCAGATTTCTTCTTCTACTTTTAATAAAAATGTAGGAGTTCTGGTGCTACCCATCACAATGGAATAGTGCCCCCACTGGGTTTTGGTGGAGCCTAAGTCTCTCTTGCTATTGCCAAGTTCTGTCCCACCAGAACTGGGTGAAACTGCTGGGGGTGCTGGGCAGCACTGCAAGAAGCCTTCTAGATTCATTTATAGCTCTTGTTCCTTTGTCCAGGATATGGTGCTACTCAAAGAGGGCTTTGGAACTGCCTCTAGCCAGCACTTTTAGGCTCTGAAGGTCCTTTGCATGATCTCTTTGTTCTTGGGTCTCCTTTTCAGTAACTTCTTAGGGGAACACTGGAGGTTTGACTTTCATGCTTATAGTTTGCTTAATAGGTGTACTAGGGAAAGGGAGATGTATTCAGAAAGTTCCCTCAATAATTTTTTGGTAGCTGTGATCAGCTATGAGCAAAATATGTGCAAATCGGTAAAAATAAAGACCTACTTGACCAGGGAAATTAGGTCTCCAGGTTCTGCAATTATAATTAAATCTGACCCAATGGCTGCATTTTCAGCAATATCTGCAATGAACTGGAGGGCTCAGCAGAGCTGGTTTGGTTTCATGCTATATATTAGAATTGAGAGGGCATTCATGATTTTATCTGTACAATACTGGCCTCAATAAATGGGGACTTTAAAATGTGTCTATCATATTAATCCTGCAGGATATCTAAGGCCACTAGTTGTGTTTCTTTTCCTAGTCAGACATAAAACCTATTTAGAAATTCATCTTGTGCTTTAAAATGAAAAGATATAATTGATTGTTCACTTTTCTTCTGCAGAGCAAGTAAATGGTTATTAGAGATGTCCTGAGAACACAATGGAAGACTTTACCTATATTTTTAGTAAACTTTATTTTTGAGGGAGGAGTGCATAGCATCTAAACCACCTCCTTCTAAGTCAGCAGTCCTCTCACCCTGCAGGCCTGAGCGGGGACACAAGCACACAGACACACCCTTATCTGTTTTTTTACTGTATGTATGGGCTGGCCCCATACTTTGTGATCTTTCCAATGCAAATATATTGGTGTCTTTCAAATCTGCTACTGTTCCTCCCAGTGTATCCAGAAAATTCACTTCTAATTTGGGCCTTATCTTTGTCTATAGACCAAAATACCTAGAAAGGAGGAGAACTCTTACCTTTGACTGATTGCTCAGAAAACTAACTAATGACTTGTGTCAATGGCCACTTATTTTTTTTTAAGAGGCTTAAGGATTTTAACTCTAAATTGAAAGAGAAGTATCTTGCTGTCAGGCTGAGCTGGATTGATTTTGAGGGGTTAGCACCTCTTTAGCATCAAAGTGCTTAAAATCTTAAACATTGAGGTAAGATCCTCTACCAAAGGAGGAGTTTCTCCCAGTTAAGATGCAGGCAAGAAATTGCTTAGAAAGGAGCACCCAATTTTGTCACTTTTAGCAGGGCTATAAACAGCCCTGTGGTTTATCATACCTCTCTAAATATTAGAAATGTGCTGATTTACTATTAGAATGTGCAGAATATGAGCCCAGAAGAAGTCGCTGCAGTTAGATACCAGCAGCATGAGGTGTGTTTGGCTCTAACCTTTATGTGTGGATCATTAACTTGAGACTTCACATGTCCTGAAGAAAGCAATCATTGCATTTATTTATTTTGCTTTGATAGAAGGTAGAAAGAACTCTAAACATAGAATCTTGCTCTGATGACCTTTGCTAGGGGAGATTCATAGCTCCATGGGTTGCTAGCTCAAGTTTGGCTGGGAACTGGAATGAGACAGTTGTAACAATAATATCCATCACCATCCTGTATAAAGGAATGAACTTGAGAACAGGGTCAGCAATATGATATTTCCATGTTTCTACGAGAAATCAGTGGGAAATATGAGGTTGGATGAGAGTATTTTCTGTTCAGATACTCAATTTAAATCATGACTTCCATACAGTGCAGTCACAAAAGTATTCATCCAATTAAACTGAATCAGAGTTACATTTTGTTCTCATTAAAACCACCAATTCTTTAAACTGATTTGTCAAAATTTTGTTATTCAAAGAAATAGATATTAAAGGGAAAGCACTTACTCTTTTTGGTAACAACCTCTAATCAAAATATCATTTGTAAGATCCTGGAGAAAACAAAGGTACTCTTCTTCTCTATACAAACACACAAACTGTCAGTGTCTGTCTTTTACATACACAGAATACAAATAAAGTTTGAAATACCAACTAAAGAGGCAATAGTTTTAGACTAATTAAACTAACTCAAATAAAGGATTTTGCCAGCCTAAACAAAAGTGCTACATCTATTTACTAGTCTGCATTTTTTACTAGTCAGGCTTATAAATTTTAAAATTACTGTTCTGTTAATCAGCTCCCAAAATATTCTATTCCATTAATTTCATTAATCAAGAATATCTATGCCTTTTGTGAATAATCAGTTAAAAATGGTTCCAATAATTTTAATATTGTTTATTTATTAATTAGTCTTAACATATTTAGCTTGCCTATGGTAAGAAGGCTGACATGACCCAGAAGAGCTCTTTTAACTTTCTGATCCCATATTTCCCATGCAAGTGGCCGAATTCTTTATTCCCAATAGAATCCTTCTATTCACTGCATGCAGCCTTTGGTAATAGGCTCTTGTGTCATGTTTTCAATTTTCCACTAGATTTCTACTTTAATATTTTGATATGGAACTGAGAAATAGTTAAAAGGGACAAAAAACATTTGACTTACACTTCTTCAAGTTGTAATCCTGGAGAAAGTGGCATTTCAGAGTTGTGACTCCACAATTCATGGTTCTGCCATAAAAAGGAAAAGGAGAAAAAAGTAAATAATTTGTTTAATTATCTTTGTATTATCATTATTTATTTCCACTCAGAGTACCAGGGGAAATAATCTGATTTCACAACACATCAAAATTACGACTATATCACATTCCAACTCATGCGAAATAAAGTCTTGGGTGTCAATCACACATGTAAATAATGAACAAGTATTATTATTGGGTAGGTTCATGCTAGCAGAAATGGAAATCAGCTTGTATAACTTGAGAGAAATTATGCAAATGCTATCAATAAAATCAGAATTTCTGTCAAAATTTAAAATCTTTGCAGATTCCATACAAATACAACAGCATTTTCTTTGGAAGGACATGAAAAATACTTTTATATATTTGAAAGGGGACTTAGAAAATCAGATTGATATCAAAGTTATCTTTTACTGTGGGATCATCAAATGAGAATAGGAGCTTCTCTTGCTAATACTGTTAAATGAAGGTTTTGGTGGTTGGAGCAAGGACTGAAATAGTACTATCAAACAAAGACTGTCACAAATCATGCCTGTGGTTCCTTGGCTGAGTTGTGTAGAAATTCAGCATGGCTTCTGTAAAGGGGCATGTGGGCCAAGGAATTATACAAAACTTCTCTATCATGCATGGCTCTGTCTATGGTTAAGCAGCCCTTATTTTTAAGTGCACTAAAATTCACTAAACCAATCCACCATTCAGCTTGAAAATCCAGAAGACTAATGGAGTGCAACTTCCAGACAAAATCTTGCACGGCATTCTCCAGTAGTGACCGTAGACTGAGTGAGTAGCACTTTTTCTGGACATTTCTGGGCTCCACATTATTATTTAGATGGAATGAAAGGCTGTAAACCAACCAAACAGCAGAAGTTCAGTCAAGTAAGAAAGAGCTCTGCTTTCAGAAAAGCCGATTTATGTTGGGGTACACTGTTTTCCACATCACATAGAGTCTTATTTGTGTTTCTCAGAGAGACCAGTTACTTTAGCTGTTCATGTTTTATTCACAGATGCCTGTTGACCCTATCTAGCCCTGTGTGCTGGATTTCTCAATTGCGACCTTAGTCACTTCTCATAAGATGGTTGAATATTTTAGTTTTGCTCTTAACAAAGATTCCCCAAACTCACTGAATCCATTATCTATTTCATTTCCACGTAACCAGGACAAATTTTGTGTATAAGCAGTGTTTTCTGCCCTTTTTTCTTTGTAGCTCACTGGGTACACTAACCTCAACTGGCTGCTGAGAAAAGTGAGCAGAATGTGGTCTCATATGTGCATCCTCTAAAAATCTGAAAGATTAAAAGCATAGTGAGAAACCATTATGATTCAAATTATGTGTTTGAAAACAAAATTGCTTAACTTTTAGCATTGATGTCAGTACCTGTGCAAGCCTTCTTTCTTTTTGTTATTGATGCCTGCTGATTTAATTGACGGTCTGCCTGGGGAGGAGCTCCTTTTCCTGGAAGGAGGATTATAATACCTGTATTTTACAAGAAAAGGTTGATGTGATGTCTTTAAGATCTGAGGGGTAAAACACTGCTTCTTTTCTGTAAAGTAAATTGCATGTTTGTCAAGGAGGTCCCCAGAGTAGGTTTTATGGACAGAGTTTTGAAATTCCTTCTTCCTGTTGTGACTGCCCAAAGGCATGTGAGGCTGCAGGAGTGCTGAAGCAGATGATCCGTGGGCACTAGGGCTGTGAACTGGAGTCTGAGACAAAGCACACAGAGCAGTATTTGGGATAGTCTTTCTTGCAGCAGGAGCCAGCATCATAGCCCTTGAAGTGAACTTCTGATGTGATACAGAGAGGGGCCGTTCTCTCTTTGTCATGGGATAGTTGCTCTGACCAGGCAATGGGTGATCATTTTCCAACAGTGCCCAGTTTGTCTGTAAGTTAAAGAACAAAACTGACAGAAAAATTACACAAGTATTCACTAGAGACACTATTTCCTACAAAGTCGCTCACACAGGAGGAATTTCAAGAAACTGTTTTCAAACTGCGTCAATTGGTGTTAAGTGGTGTAATTTACTTGCTCCATTCTGGGAAACACAGCTAGTAGTAAAGCCACCCTGCCACTGTGCTTGAGCTAATTAAGCAGTCCTTTACCTAGTTTCCTTTTCCTTCCTGCTCTTTACTAAGTTGAGGTTTCTAATGACAGGTAGTCTTGGGAAATTACAGAAATGCCATTTTCCTTGCCAGGGCTGACAGAGGGAGAACAGGAGAATTTTTTTTTTTCCTTGGACATTGTGCATTTTCACCTATGGAACTGATGACTCAATAGCAGTCTCACAGTTCTTCAGTGGCATCTTCTGTTCTCTCTCCTAGTGTGCCTGTGCACGTGTGAGCACAGCATCATCTCATGAGTTTGAAGTCAAACAGAGCCACTGTTTTCCTCACAAATACAGGTGAAATTGTGACCTATTGTTTTGCTATTCATGTCACTGAGAGAGAGGTTTTATAAACCAAAATAATGCATGGGTGAACTGGATGATGTTTGTAAACAATACCATTGGGAATCTAGTGGTAAAGCCACTATGACTCTCAAATTATAGAAAGTCTTATAATCTAAATACAGTCTGCTGAGGAATTTTTGTCTGAGAGAGATGCTGGACTGTGGTAGGATGAAGTGTTTTGCAAGAATTTTTCTATTGAGGTGCGGTCCACTGGCAGAATTTGGTGAAGAACAAGTCTACTCACATTAATATGGGGTTGTCCAGTTTCTGGTATCTGGCAGAATATGTAGAAATAGGATTAAGTACTTTAGGGTCTTGTTTTTACTAAGAAGCAACATTCTAAAATTCAGAAAATACTGTAAAACAACACAAAGTGTGGGAATACACAAAAATATTGGAATTTCATATTTCAAGCACTGTGTTCTCTTGAACACACTTTAGTCACATACACACAGCCATAACATGGGTACCTGTCACTGTAAGCCATGCTGGGACAGAAACAGTTCAATGGATGGACAGCTGCCAGGTGTCAAAACTGAGAGTCAAATATTATCTCTGCTTGACTAGACTATAAAAAGCCTTACTGAACAAACCTGCACGTAACTGTTGTGCTACAGGCACTCCCCACACCACAGAGCACAGCTAACTAAGGGGGAAATGGGGCCTGTGTGACAGGTCCTGCACTGTCAGAGCATCACATACCTTCTGCTGGCTTGAAGAAACTCCTCTGGACTTGACTGGTGAGACGGGAAGACCATGTACAAGACCCTTCTTGTATTTCTCAAGGGTTTGAATTAGTCTGTCTCTTTTCTGCTGGTCTTTGTCTGTACATGTAAATATGAAAATACAATCTATTCCTGTTAAATCAATGATCAGGTCATAGAGTATCGCTCTTCATTTTTCTTTTTGGCCTCTAAAGACTATTCTGTCCTCTCCTCTTAATACCAAGTAGCAAACAGAGAAGGCAATAATTGTACCTTTTACAGTTGGTTCCTGTTGCTTCCGTGCTCAGCACACATCTGAATTTGAAATCAGTGTGAGCTAGAACTCCTTTACATCACTCACACAGTCTGTAATGAGCTGCTGGAGGGATAAGAGATCATGGTAACATTTTGTTCCCACCCTGTGCATCATTTCCTCTATCCTAAATAGAACGTGAGGAAGGTCAAAACAGAAGAGCTGAGGCAGTCGAGGGAAGATTCAAGTCTGTGTACTGAGAATTGAGTCACCAAAGTCAGACTCCCACTGCTCTGTGCAGGCTGCAATGCCAAGAAGGTCCTCATTCTGCACTGATCAAACTCAGGCTGAGAAGAGTAGGGTGACTCTTTTGTTCGTCCCTCACATACAAAATGAACAGAAACAGACTCAGTCCTTTGCAGTCACACAGAAGCTGTGGATGGCCCATTCCTGAAGTGTCCAAGGCCAGGCTGGTTGGGGCTCTGAGAAACCTGATCTAGTGCAAGGTGGCCCTGCCCACAATAGGGGGATTGGAACCAGACAATCTTTAAAATCCCCTTCAACCCAAACCATTTGATGATTTCATGAACTTCTGATCTTTCTGAAAATATGCAAGTGAGAGTAGAAATAAGAACACTTATTCTTATAATCATTATAGATATATAGCATATTATAGAATTTAATATGTAATATATTATATATTAAGTATTACAAAATAATGATAAAAAAATACAGGGGTAGGAAGCAGATATGAATTACCCAAGACTATAGAAGCCCACAGGGGCTTATTTATGGGTAATGCAAATCTTCTCACAATTCACCAGCCTTGTCAGAACCTTACTTTTAGCAAAGCAAACAGGAATGATGCATGACCAAAATTTTCAACTCTTTTTACCTGCTGTGTGCCTTCCATGCACAGCTCTGAGAGAAAGTATATGTTGATGGGCAACAACACATTTCTCTTTGTAAATGATGTTTAAATAATAACCCCCCTCCACAGTTCTAGCTGAAACTAGGGACTCACACACAAAATATCAATAAAGTGGGGCTCACTGACATCCTGCAGGCTGCATATGACCTTTTGAGTTGAAAATGCAGCTCTGTCAGGACTCCTTCATCCTATGGAGCTCTGGCACATGGTAGCACATGCCAATGCTGCCAGGCAGGCCAGCAAAGAAATGTGTTCTGCTCCCACCCCTCTGGTTGCAGCTGCACAGGCTCCCCAAACATGTAATTCTAGAGAGCTGGAAAGGCCTCTGGAGGGCTGGTGAAATGTGACTTCTGTAGTGTGATGATGCTTTCATTAATCATGATTTATTCCTGTCAAAATTTACAACTGCTCCACAATCAGTCCAGGGTCCTCTTACACTGCTGTTGTGGCAAGAGACTAAAACTTACACTCACAGTATGTTGGAAATTTTTTGTGAATGAGAAGCAACAACTCCTCTGAAGGGGTGCAATTGCAGGGCATCTCACTAATACTGACATAGAATAATACCTGGAACCTGGCAAAGCTGCACTTACTAAAGATGGTTGTTTTCAAGGGGGAGATGCACCAAGGTGTATTTAGTATTGCACATTTCTGAACAGGAGGGTTACAGGGTGTTAGTCTTAAAATACTATTTCTTTTGGAAAAGAAACAGTCAAAACTTTTTTTAAAACAAACAAAACACTTATATCCTGCTATGAATGGGTGACTCTTCCAAAGTTTGTGAGGGGTCTTATATGGGGCACACCATCACACAGTCTAAGATGGTCTCAAGGCTGTATGCTTTTCATTGAAAAAAACAGATTTCACTGACAGCTAAAACCAATATATAGTCTCCTGAGGCATGTAATCTGGCTTTCCAGTCTTGCATAGACATGAATTCATAGCATCATCCTATTAAGAAAAACATGTTGACAATGCTAAATCCTATTTGGATGACTGGGAAGCAGGATTATACAACTCACTGGAACAAATAACAAAATGTACTTGCTCAGTCGCGCTCATGCAGAGATTAATACCTTTCCCGTTTAGCTGGGTTTCATGGGGCCCAATCAAAGGAACCCCCCCATTCTGATTAAAGACTTTGCATTCTGCAGTCATGTGAAAAATAGCAGGCAAGGCAGCTTGTGTGGTGTCTGTGCAACAGTGCCACCAGTCAGGGTACCAGCTCTCTTTCAGGACTGCCAGTGGCTTGGGAGGCCTCAGGGAAAAGTGACATCCATGCCACTCCTCCCTTCTGTCTGGGCACAGGTGAGGCAGGACAGCAACTGTCTGCCCAAGGCATGGCTGAGCCTTCAGCAAGCCTTGCCAAGGGCAAGTAAATAAAATGTTCCAGGTCAAAGAGCCACAGGTTTTAAACAGCTTTTGTCTAGTATTTCACTGATATTTTGACTATAAATATGGCTTATAAACATGCCACATGGCAGCAAGCCTATCCAAATAAGTCCTATTCCAGTGCATTATAGTTATATGCTTTGAGGAGTTAGCAAAAGCTCCTGGGCAGAGTTCTCATAGCAACTCTCCCTCCCCTTTCCTGATAGTTTCTTGTGTTGGGTTTTGTATGTGCCACAGCCAGGTGAGGCTGACTGAAGGGTCCTGCAGCACATCCTGGTTTGCTGAGATATCTGCTAAGGGGTTTACTTGCCTAAACACCTTCCAGCTCTGCTCTCCAGTTTCTCTGTAGGAGAAAACAACCACCTGCCCATTCTGCCTTTCTCCAAATGTTTTTTAAAAACAGCAGCGACCAAGAAAATAGAAAATAACATGCAAACTTTGCATGATGTTTGGGGTTTTTTTTTTTTCTTTTAGAAAAGAAAAATTAGCTCTCCCTTGCCTTCTGATCTCATGTCTTAGCTGAAGAGTTTAAGAACTGGCTGAACGGCTTCCCAGGGAAGAGAATCATGTAGTTTGGCCAGTGTAGGAGTTATTTAGGCAAATGTGTTCGACAGCCTTTCTCTTAAGCTCATTTGCTTGCTAATTTATCATCCTGCCTACTGTGGCAGGCATTAATTTATCAATGCTAGAGTACAATTTCACTGGTACTTGTACTGGTATCTATACTTGTCAATGTGACAAAAGTAGAGAAAATAAAAGGGATTTGGTTGTAATCTGATCCCTGTAAACCACAGGAAGATCAGATACTATAGCTCCCAGTCTGTTTTCCTGGCAGTTCTCATGGCTTGCCATTTGATAAAACACCTTGTCTTTCCTTTGCTGCTGCATGGAAGTCCTGTGTACAAAATGAGTGGGCACAAACTTAACCAATATAGTAGAAGCAGCTTAGCTGGTAATATTGGTTGATCTGAAGGAAACAAAATATATCTGTTTTGGTTTTTTTTAATCCAGTGCCTTTTAGTTCTACTTATCTTTATCTTACATAGGAAGAAGGGTTCTTAAACACCTTAGAGTGCATGCACAGCTGCCCCCTAGAAGAGAAGATTATTTTTGGGTCTAAGGCAGACCATTATGGCCCAAGTATGAACATGGGATATAAAGCCAGGAGAGGCTTCCCTTAAGTTGTTTACCAGACATTACAAAACTCAGTGATCATAGTTAGAAATAGAATCCACACCTTGGCTCATGCCTTCATTCTTGACTCAGAGTGGGAGTTCTGGTTTAATTCCTACCAAGAGTTTTAAAACAGTTGGCTGATGTTAAAATCCTGATGACTTTTGAAACAACAAGGAAGTTTCAAAGGACTGTGGGGAAAAGAGAAGAGCAAAAGTGGTAAATAAACTCCAGTTTATCAGTCCTGAGCATAACAACTGAAAGGCTGTTACAAGATTCATTTGAAGTAAATAATGTGAGCAGCACCACTCTAAAAGGTTAAAAACAGAACCATACTAACTACATAAGATAAAAACGAGATTTTGATTGTGGTTGCATGAGATAAAAGTATTTGTTTAAAAGACTTCTTTAAGCTCCCTGGATTTGCTCTGTGTGTTCTGCATGGTATTTTGACTAAGAAATTAGAACAAAATTACAGGTGTTTACAAAATGGTGAACTGGAAGATCTGAAAATATAATTAGCAGGTGCTTGTAAAGCAAGGATAATTTTTAATATTGTAATATTAAATTATTTCTTTCATTTATCTGGAAGAAATCATAAAATCATTTCTCATAAAGCTTGAATAACTGCAGTTTGGGAACTCATGAATAATAAAGGGGTGGTTTACTGTAACAAAGTGATGTGCATTGCTCAGTGATGTAGATGTAGGGAAGCAGCATACTTTTCAGCATGGATAATGGAACACCACTGTGAAAAGGTAGGCTCTTACTTAAAGAAGGAGAGTCTTATCTGGGAATCAGTGTCACTAAAAAAACATCTCTATCTTCTAGACAAACAGCTGCCTGTAATTTCCCACAGCAACAGTGGAGCCAAAATTAGTATAATACCACTGCCTATAAAGAGTGGAAACCTCAAGTGTAAGTACAGGGAGCCTTTACTTCTGTTTCCTCAACAGGTGGATAGTTGCTGCTGGAATTATATATTCTACTTTAAAACTTTACTTCTCAAGAAGCATTTACAAATTGGGAAGGATGCAGAGACAATCCATAAGTATGATGAACTCAGGAAAACACTCTCCAAAGAGTCAGATTTAAGGATCTGAATGTATTTAATTGTGCAAAAGGATGGTTAAGAGGTAGCTTTATTCCTGCTTAGGACTACCTGTAGACAGAACAGAAGTTAAACAATACAGATGCATCCTAAAGGAGAGGTATATGCTCTTCATGTCAAGGTAAGTTAGCCTTTGGAACACTTTAATGAGAAGTGGGATGTAAATAAACAAGGTTTGGACATCTGAACTCTTTCTCCACAACTCTCTAAAATGGCAATGAATGCAGAGAAGACAGGAAAAAACAGGCTATATAACCACAGCAGTTTATTCTTGCTGTGTCTGTGAAACTCACAGATATGTGTCAGTCATCACAGATCACTTACGAACTTCTCCAAAACTTCATTTTTTCTTAATTTCTGCTGCTATTTTTAATTTATGTAATACTAGATTTTTGGCCAGTGCAATACACAGGGATACAAGGAGTGTTAGTCGTGAACTTCACATCTATGGGCCAGGTGGTGTAATTTATACTGCTAGCTGTTTGCTAACAGGTGGGGGAACTGCTCATTTTCGCATTTCAGTGCAAAGACCAATCCTTCAGCAGAAACCACTGGTAAGTGAGGCTCAAATGCTTAGATTTGATTTCAGAGGCTCTTTTCTATGCTAGCTGTCCTTACAAAAAGCCTAAGCACATTAAGGACATGGGGATTTTTAAGCCCCAAGGTTTGGTTCAGCATGATTTATTTTCAGCAATATTTAAATGCTGCGATACTCTCAAGTGAGTGGATAGCAACAATTTTAAAGGGGAGGAAAAGTCTCTGAAACACCAGATAAAGCAAGGAAACATTGCTAAGTGATGCTCCCTGTTATTCTTTGCCGCATTGTTTTCTAAGCACGTGCCAAATTCTGCACCTTTTACTGCATGAGTGCTTATGCTGACATTAGCAGGATTTTACCCAGGAGGAAGGCAAGAAGTCATCAGCTCCATAACAAACCACACATTCCAGTATTTCTGAACTGCTTGAAACCTTTGGCCATAAACCACATCTGCTCTGACTGGTTCTGCCCTACTGACACATTCATGGCTCTCTATGGAGCTGACAGCACGTGACACAATTCCTGTGTAGATGTCACCAAAATTAGGAGACAACACACCCTCTTCTCTTATTTGAGCAAAGCCAAGATTTGACATTTGTTTTACTTAAGTAGGGAAAGTGGTCTGTTTTTCTTAATTTTTAGTGAGTATAAGTTAGGAATTCCAGAATTTGGTGTACAAGAGAAATGTCAAGATGCTTCACCCCTGTTTAAAGTAATGGCTGGTTGCTACTTACTCCTTTGGCAGCAGAAGACAAAGTTAAAATAGTCAGTGTACAATGGCTATGATAAGGCTCCTATTCTCTACATCCTCTGGTAGCTCCCACTACACTCTTACTCCTTTTTTACAAATACCCCTTTCAAACAGCACTGACTCTGAAATTGATGGGAAGAATGTTTTGGTGATTAAAACACTATAGTAGGGCTTGGAAAACTATCCCTCAATTCCCAGCTCCAGAGTGATCACAGGTATCTTAATTAATCTCTGGTGTCTTAATTTGTTCCCTGTAGAAGAGGATGATAGCGCTCATCTACTCTGCTCTAGCTGGTGCATCATTTTGGACAGATACTCCCAGAAGATGATCTTGAAATATGCAGTGGCTGCTGTGAAGGGGCTCAGATCCCAAATGGAGTTGCCTGCATAGTGTAGGATTCATAGTGTGACAAGAAGAATTTATGAGCTAGACAAGTTGTTTAATCATGGATAACAGTGGAATGACGCAGTAGTCATACATTTGATAGTCCCTTCATTGCAGTTATATTGTGAGGGTGATATAAGCATTTATTTTTTACAAACTGCAAAACTTATTATTGAAAACCAGCTCACTAACGCTCCATAAACCTGCAATGATACAAAATTGATGTTTGCCTATATAAACACATTAATTTTCACTGATTGCCAAATGATTTGTTCAATTGCCCAAGATTAATGACAACTAAGGTTCCTCATCTGTAAGGATAAAATTATGTTTATATGCTCTGTTCACAGAAACTGTGGAGAGAATTCTGGAATTTTGTATGTCTTTGAACTGCCAGGAGAAACAGCTTGTTCTTTTTCATAGGTGTTATGGGCTTGAAAATCACAAAGCAACTTCATTTTTAACTGGCTAAATCCTGAATGGAAATTGTTATTTTGACTAACGTCTGTATCATGCAGGGAATTATAAAGGGAAAAACACAGGTTATAAAAAGACCAGTATGTGCCACATCTAACCACTTAAATACTCTGTTGGTAGATGGAAAAATAAAATTCCTCTTAAAGAAAGCTATTATTCCTTTTTCCAATTACTAAAACATATGTTTCTGCACACATTTGTTTTTATGTTTGGGTTTCATATTTATAAAACAGCATATGAAGCAATTATATGATCAACACTTCCCAAAAGGTGAACAAGAAAGAGTCACACAACCTCGTGTTCTTACGTGCAATATTACTTGCAATTCTTTTTGGGTAAATGTATATCCTGTACTCTTAAAAGTCCAGGGAATTCTGTAAAACATACAGTGGTCTGGAAAGCTCATCTTGCCGTTGTTGGTAGTTGACCTTGACTTGCTATCAAATTGTAGTTTAATACACAGGAGAAGGAATTGTTTTGTCTTAAGACTGAGGTTGTGGACAGCTAAAAGTGTGCTCAGAGAGGCAGATTTACCTTGATTCTTCCTTCAGGAGATTCTTGAGCTTGGATAGAGTGACCTGACCACTTCCTTAGCATAGCTTCACCATGCTGGTGTGTGTGCTTTGCTGGACTGTTATCCAGTACTCTGCTAATGGAAGCAGAGTAGATACTGCAAAACTAGGACAAAAAAAATACATGAGAGCAGCCCTTGGTGGAGACACTCTCATTCCTGGAATGGGAGAGTAGGAAGAGAATTAGGGCAGGGTGCCTTGGACCACCTGCACTTCCCTGTATTTATGGATTGCGGTGGAGTCTAAGGCCTGAGCTTTTTTAAGACATTTTCAGAACTACAGGTGGCTCATCCTCCTGTATGAGTTGTGGGTTACCTTTATGGATCTCCTGTTTGAGGCTGGTTTTGATTAATCTCTCATTGGTGTTTTTTCCTACTTTTCTGCTGACTCATCTGGAACAGCATCATATGTACATCAGCCAAGGTTCCTGATCCCCTTACTGAGCTATTCAGCCTTGGGAGATTTGACTCAGACTTGGGCTCTGTGAATCTGGGGCGGAACATCATTGTAACATGGAATGTTATTAGAATAGACTTCTAGGCCTGTCTTATGCTTTCAAGGTCCAAAAATGTGATTCAACTGCTTAATATTAATTGTTAATTATGAATCCCTAATAACTGAGAAATTTAAAGAGCCTACTGGATGCCACAGCTAAGTTTGTCTTGGGCTCAGTGCTGTATAAAGAAACAAAGCACTGATGTCAAACAAAATTACATTGACTTTTCTCCTTTGTTCAGATAGAAACAATGCCTTATAACATTTTTTTTTTGCCCCAGAACTTTCATTGGAACATGAATTCTTCTTTTTGATCCTTGAGACTCTTCTGAAACCTTGTCACTGGTGCCTTCAGCAGCACACCTTATCCTCTTTCCATACTCATTAGATGTTCTTTCTAGGAAGTGTGACTTCTGCTGAGAGTAAGAAATGTAAGCATCCTCCTACATAGACACTTGGAATGGCCAAGGAATTCCTGTTTTCACAGTACTTTCATAAATCATGCTGTTCTCATGACTCTTAAAACACCTCTGTATAATTTTATCTCCACAAGAACACTTGTGATGATGAACTGCATCTCTCTTATCCCTCATCTCTGCTGCATCTCCAACTAATATACCTACTCTTAAGGCATGGGGCAGACACATGTTTTTCCATTCTTTAAGCTGAAAAATGGCCCATGACTTTTAGCTTAAGAACATTGGAGATGCAGTTTTACAGCTACAACAAAGCCAGCCCTGTGTTGGAGAGAAGTGACTGTCCAGGAAGCTTTATCTTAACTGTTTCTCCCTAACTTTTGTCAGAAGTTTGTGCAATTTCAAGAGCATTTTGAATGTTAATTTGACATTAAAGAGACACAACTATGATTTCACCATTATTTCACTACTATTTCATCCAGTGATACAAATTGTGGGAACGTTTCAAAGCTTTGCCAGAGGACGTTCAGACTGGACATCAAGAAGCATTTCTTTCCCAAGAGGGTGATCAAGCACTGGAATAGGCTTCCCAGAGAGTTGATTGATGCCCCAAGCTCATCAGTGTTTAAGAGGCATTTGAACAATCTCTTATTAACAGGTTTTAACTTTTGGTCAGCCCTGAACTGGTCAGGCAATTGGACTGGATGATCATTGTAGGTCCCTTCCAGCTGAACATTCTATTCTATTCTATTCTATTCTATTCTATTCTATTCTATTCTATTCTATTCTATTCTATTTCTATTTCTGTTTCTATTCTATTCTATTCTCACAAATTGATGAAAGGTGGCACTTGCTATTCTTTATAAACCATACTTAAACATCATTAGAAGAATTTTTAATGTGAAAAAATTCAGTCAATTCAATGGCACTCTTACTCACTGCAACATAATTAACAGCATGAAATCTAGAAGTGCAGAAAGCCCAATGAAGCAACAAATTTAAAACAATGTCTTTTTAAAGCTTAGAATTGAAAATCCAAAATATATCTGAACATATTCAGGAGAAAGTTCTGTACAGTGCCCATCTCACACTTTGTCTGTACAGTCCTTGATCAGCAGTGCAACAGTACAGATAGATACAAATAGTGCAATTTATTTGTAGGAAACATTAGCAAATTCTTTACAGTGTTTTATCTGCTGTCCATTTATTCTTTAAATGAAACAAAGCATTGCACTCTGTATTTTCTTCTGGCTTCTCAGAACTAATCTCTGTAGCTGTTTGAGTCCTTCTCTGTAATTTTACAGGTTTTTCTATGTCTCCATCACTACCAAGTGACCTGTATTTTCTTTTCAGCCTACCACTGAAACATGTGGTATCCAACACAGATCACACATTTGGAAAAATCCAACACAGTTCACGCATTTGTAAAACAGGGTTATACCTATCTGAGTGTATGGATTGAGAACAGATAAGAAAATATATGGCTTCAGAGTGTGTATCTGTCAAAGTTCTAATAAATGTCAAGGTTTTAAAAGCACTCTACATTTAGTAACTAGCAAAAGCAGTAGTGGGAAATGGTTGTGGGAGAAAATTTTGCATGAAAAGAAGAAAATGCTGTAATCTTGTACTAAGCAGAAAATTAGTTTTGTCCTCCCATTATTCTAGTAGGCTGGCAAAACAGACTTAATTAATTTTGTTTATGCAAATGATATTTGATTATGCAAATAATAAACAGAAACCTATTTTTGTAGGCATAAAGTCATTTTATACTGCTCAAATGATTTGCACATCAACCCCAACAGCAGCAACTGTGCCTCCATTGTGCTACTGCCCTACTTAATGCTTCAGAACACAGAAGTTCTTATGCACATTTTTATGGTAACTACTAAATTTTGAGTTTTATTCTTTGAGGGATAAAATTTCTTTTGCCAAGGCAGACAGTTCTGGAGCTAACATGTCAGAAAAAGGACTTAGCTCATATACCGTATCTTTTTGTGAAGATAAATATTAAATGACAAAGGTGACTTGTATTTCCCCAGTGGGCTACTGACAAAAATTATATTGGGTCCTCACTTACTCTGACTGGCAGTATCATGTCATGGCTTCTATGACCAGCAGACACCTTGTATTCAGTATGGGCTTCTAAATTAACAAAAACTGCACAAAACAGTTCAGTTCTGCTTAGCTCTGTAAGATTATTATCTTCCTAAGAAAGTATTTTAAGAAATACAGATGTTTCCCTCTGATACATCATCTAGGAACACTAGTTATTGTGGCAAACCCAGCTGAAAAAACTCTGTGTCCCCTTGATATTCTCAAGGAGGTGAGATTCTAGTCCTCATGCACTTCTGTATCAGGATCATCTCTCTGTCAAACTAATGTTCTCAGAAAACTTTCCATGGCATTTCTTTCTATTATTAGAGCACTGTTTGATCGCTGTTAAAGTGACGAATACAAAATACTAATCTTAAAATTTTTATATAAAAAACAGCTCTGAAAAAAAAGGAAACACTGTTGAGCATGAGGAGTTAAAAAACAAAGTTAAGGGAGTTTTGATTGTAATGTGTTATGATCTTGAACTTGTTCTCTTGCTCTTGTCTAATGAGGATCTCATATGATACATTTTTCTGACTCTTTGTGGGCAAGGGTTATGTTTGCCTTCTTGAATTGTGTGTGTCTTGCTGGAATGACTGCATCTCACCACTGCCTCTGAGCTATCTTTGCTTCCGAGTGCGTTATGCCCTGCTCAGAGCAGCAGCACCCTGCAGGTCTCGGATACATGTTTCCCACTATGCATGCACTGCACGAAAACAGCAGCTTCCATTTTTCCAACTTTTAAAATGTCATTTTAAAACAGGAGATTTTTGTGTAGGAAAGGTGTGTGCTGCCTTGTATGTAATAATGAGAAAGAGATAAGATAGAATAGAGATAAAAGGAACATGTCCCACAACCTGGTGAATGAGGGAAACCAAACACATCCCAAAGTGAAGGCTATGTTTCCAAGGAAAGGTATGGACGGGTACCTTTTCATCAATCTTCCTTCCTTTCATAAAGGGAAGGGCAGGAGAGACTCTGCCTTGACATTGGGTCCTGCAGGCTTCAGCCAAGAGGTGGCGTTAAGGTGCAGTGCAAGGTTCTCTTACCAAACCCCCATTTATCCCTCAAAACCTGTTTCATCGGTCGTGTGCCCGATGTTCAGAGACGCACGAAGCCGTTAAGGAAATGAAAAATACAGCTTGGAATAACAAGGAATTCAAAGGGCCAGTGGCCTGAATTTGGGCTGGAAATCTTAAGCTATATCTCCAACAGCCTTGCTTGCAGTAGGTGTTTCAGCACGTCCCAGACCCTGCAAGTTAGTTTGTATCTGTGCAAACAGGAACCAAGTCCTGGGTACAGTTGTTAAATTAGACACTAGATTAGCTACTAGATGCTATTATTTTAACCCTGATGAAGCATATTTTCAGCGCATATAAGCCTTTAGAGAACACCTTCATCATAAAAGAAAACAAATGTTTCCAAACCAAACAAATGGAGGCAGACCTATTTTCAAAACAAACCGAAATAAAGCTACTCACATTTAACACTGGTATGCAAACTCTTTGGTGCAGATGAATCAACAGCAGCTGTATTAACAAAAAGTAAGTTCAGTCCAATGAAACACTAACATAACAAATAATCATAGAAAATGGGTGGAGCTGAAACTGATAATCCTAAAGTGTTGAATTCCCCATGGGGATATAGTACCAGACTGCATAATATTAGCATTATTAATAATTCAGATCTACTGACCACTAAACTCTTTTCTTTCTTTACTGATGGACACCATTTTCTGCTATTGTCTTTGTCCGTGGTCACTTCTTAAAATCTAGCATAGGTTAAATGCTGTGGAATTAGTGGAGTTAGAGAAAATACAAGTACATCTGCAATGACACTATTTGAGGATTTGACTCCTTGTCTCTATCTGCATAAAAGCATAATGTAAGTGCCTCAGCAGGGCTGTTACTGGTTCAGTATCAAATCTGGATCCAATTTTTGTGGCTTTCACCCATGTCTACTTAGGTATAGAAATTAGAGCCAGTATGGCAACGTTTATTAACCTTCATTTTAATTTACAATTTTAAAAAAGCTGTTCTAATTTTGTATTGGCATTTATTGCTACCCAGAAAGTTTACATTTCATAGATGAGTATGCAGCTGCTATCAGAGAGGGGAAACTGTCAACCGATGCTCCAAGAGTGTGATTCAAGATGTCCCAAGGCTCAAGGTCATCAGTTTTTCATCATCTTCTTAGCAAAAGGAGCTATTTCATTACACAATTACAGACAGTTTTGCACACCATGTTTTCTGTTATTTAGTCATTCAGTTTTCATTGTAAAAGATTAAATGGAGTAAGCTTTGAGGAATCAAGCATTCCTCAACCTTCCTTAAATCCTGTGCCCATATAGGAGATGTTAAGGAGGGTAATGGAGCTCTATGCCAGATTGCATATCCCTAGATGTAACTGAGATGTACAAGGAAATAGTGTTTTTGACTGCGGAGGGAAAAGCAATCTCCTAGAAGCTCAATATTCCAGTTGCATTTGAAGGACACTGACTTTATTTCCATCCTTTACTTCTGTGATTACTACCAAATGTCAAAGCAAATTGTAGTTTGTACAAGTGCTCCGAAGTTTTGGACATGCAGGGCTGGCCACTGTCTGGAGTAAGGCCCAACAGGTTGTAGTTTAAAAAGCAGATGTATTTCAAAAAGATCAGAGAATATTTGGAAGGATATCGGAGAAGGCCTTTATACCCTGACCGGATTTTTCAGAGGCACAAAATTCTATAATCTCCTGTAAAGCTGTACAGAACAGGTGGCAAACCAGCATTTCACAGCTTCAGGTGTGCACAGAAGAGAACCTTGATATCCTGGAAATATTGCAGTTTTTTATATGTATGCAAAAGTCAGCTCTACAAGGAAAACCTGTGTGAATGATGAAGCACTATAATAAGTAAAATAAGTGTTTTAAGATTAAAGGTTCCAAATCTGACTTTTGAGAACTGTAAATTCAGATTGTGGAGCACCTAAGAATTATAAATTTTAGCCACTGGAAATTTTGATTAACACCTACTGTGAAAAGCACTTTCCAGATTGACTGAATTCTGCTGCAGAGGAGCAGAACTGATGTTTGAAAAAAAAAAAGTTTAAACCTGCTTGGGAACAAAGCACTTGGCTCCTTTTATGCGAAGAATATCTTTTGTGTATTTTCTTCTGAGCTGTAAGAATGTAATTGACAAAAAGACTGCAAAACACCTCTGTTACTTTCCTTTTAGTTTTTGACCTTCACTCCCTCATTTAGACTTCACCAGTTGAGAATAAAATTTCAGCGATATATGGCAGTGTTTGCTGCTCTTAATCAGTCTTGATGCTTCTGTATGTTTCTAAGTAAAGCTCTAGGATGTGAATTTTACAGTTCCTAGAGTTCACTGTTTCTGTGACATTAGTTATGAAAAAGCAAAAGTCGCTGAAGTACAAAAGTACACAGCAGCAATCCAGCCTCTAGCTCCCAATATGAGTGGGATGGTCATGAACTGTAGCATGGTGGAGGTCATGAAACTTTCAAAGAGTGAATCTGACACCACAATGAAAAGATGCGTAGTATTCGAGCAAGGTAGTTTAAGATAAAGCATTTGGCAGTGCAAATTGACAAAAGGATTGGTCTCCTGGCAAAAAAAAACCACCCAGTAACAATCTCATCTATTGTTCAACAGTTCTGTGTTATTATAAAGCTCGCTGCATGCAATCAGTGAATTTTTTGGTCAGAAAGCCTTGGGAGGCCAAGGGCTGGAAGTCTTGCAGGAACCTAATTACAGCTATGACCATTCAACTCCACCTGTTTCATCTGCACCTGAAGCACCTGGAAGTTTACACAGCTCCAGACAATTGACAGAGGACATTTTTTTTTAAGTTCCAAATTTTCTTTCTAGTGGTTTGTGGCTGTTAGCAGGAGGGAGATAATTTGAAGAGCCCTCAGGAAGGTGACTACATGTGGATAATGGTTACTTAGGACTGATACTGTAACTTTCTAAACATCAAAAGCTGCAACCCCACTGTTACTCTTCTGTGGTTTCTCCCAATTAAACAATACCTGCCCTAATTCCCATTTTACCTTTCCTGTTAGTCAACTGCCACGTACACCTAAACAGAAACTGTGAGTAAAATAACACAGGGGAATTAGATAGTATTCCTCTTCCTAACATGAACTTGTCATTTCATGGAACAATTTGACTTCACAGACTTTACATCTTTCAACAGTCGGAATTCTCCCAAGCTTCTCCCAAGACAAGGTTACAGTTCCAATTGAGTGTTCTACATATCTCCTAGGGCACATCATTTTACGCCTCACTTTTAAATCCTCCTACTCCTGTTGAGTTAGTGACAGAGAGAGGGAGGAAAGAAAGGGGAGGAAATTCAGCAGCTAACCAAAAATAGGGGCAACAAACATACCTTTGACTCTGATTTCACCTTTTACCTACATAGATATTCTCATCGTTAAAGACTGTACACACCTTTGGCAGACATCAGTTTCTTGAAATGGGCAGCCATGTGGTCTTGAATGATGTATTGGTTGGAGAGCTTGCAGGAAGGTCCAGGAGAAAAAGCTGCAAGAGGGAAAAAACTGAGTTTACTTGGTGGGACAAGCAATGTCTCAGGTAATAATAGTACTGAAAATACTGTAATATTTATCCTCTCCTGCCTGCAATAACATCAAGTCAGTATTCATTCTTTTATTTCAAAAAGTAAGAATAGCACAGAATGTAGCACGAACAAGTGGTAGATTATTCCCAGTTTTCATGGTTTTGAGTACCTGAGAATTATGGCTTGCAATAAGTAATGCATGAGCTTTTGATATTGTTGAACTCTGGAGAATAACAGAGGATCTCACAGCTTAATATCTGATATAATAAAAAGCATTTACCTTCTGAAAGATTTAATACTAGAGAGTATTAAACAATAGTAGGGAGCATTAATACTATTATTAATGCAAATAGTGTTATTAGATAATATTACAAAGTGCTGCAAAATGCAAGTTAATATCTTTCCTCTTGGTAATACCAGACTTAACTCGAGCACTCTGTAGTTAGGGAAATGGACTGGATACAGGCAGAGACAGAAGTAGGGCCAGATGAGGATCCAGATCATGGAACTGAATTGTGTTACACACAGACTGACCATGATATCCCTGTGAATCTTTGATTCAGATTTCCCAGATTCAGAAGAATTTGCTTCTGTATCTGACCTAAGTTCATTAACCCAGGAAAAGAAGTTAAGAAGCAGGTAAGTGTTTACTTGTAATTTTTAACCTGGCAGTGTGGCTAAGATAGATAATTCTCTTTCAATCTGTTTCCAAACAAAAATATTTATTTCTCAAACTCTCTCAATTCCTAACAGACAGGATTTGTAGATGGAAAGTTACTAGCACATAATATTAAAAAATCAACGGAGTACTGGAGATCAGAAACCTAATGTGCCTTTGGCTTTCCATCCACAGACCCAGAATGACCCTTACACTGAGATAATCAGACCATCCAACCCTATCCAGATTTGGTTTTCTGAGCCAAGAAAATAAATGATTGTTTCATTGTTCACGTCCCCAATGTACAATTTAAGCTAATAACTGTTTCATAGCTTTTATTGTGTTTTGAAAGAATAGGAGACCTCGGGTTGAGAGTCTGGGAATCAATCCTTCTAATCTCAGTTTGGCTGCAACCTTGCTGTGTTGCTGTTTCTTATCTCTTGCCTACCAAAGTGAGCCAGTGATACAAACTGCTTTTCACTGCCAAGGAGTTTGAATACATTCAATTTATGGTGTCGTCTTTTGAACATGCACTGTAAGAAAGAGCAGAACAGTAAACCCAATGCTAGATTTGTTGCTTCACTTAGTATTATCCACTGATGTGCTCCTGCAAGTGACTCAAAGTCTGCCAGAAGAGCACTGACATGAAGATTGATTTCAACTGGTGGTCCAGGAGCAGCAGCACATCCCAACACGCCCAGTTGCAGAAAGGTGCTGTTACTTCAGCTCCAGGGCCACCTATTCTGCATGGAACACATGGGCACAGTCAGAGTGCTTCCACCAGCACACAAGCAGGTGCAGAGACATCAGCAGAAATAGTGACTCCATGTTTGCTATGAAGCAGTGGAGAACTTGGTGCAGTATTCTGAGCAAACAGCATTTACCTCTTGTCTCAGTTAAATTGAGAATAACATGGTTAGTACAGGCACCACAATGGAATCTGGTACGTGAAGCAGACAAATACAAAGCTGACAAACTTTCTAATCACATGCCTTTACATCTCCAATTTTATTCACAGAAACCATGCATGGGTGTCAATGCTATAATAAAGAAATAAAATAGTTAAAATCAGTACTATTGTGTTTCATGGCTTTTATGTGCTTGAGACCAGTAGTTGTTCACTCCAAAACTTCTAAAAAATTTTTTTTTCATTAATTTTGCCAGTTGTGCTGTAACCTCCTGCTGGTCAAAGCAACTGGAACAAGCTCTTCAGTAATATCCAGTGCCATCCCTATCTAGTTTAAAGTGGGGTGGCTCTCCTGAGTTCAAGGAATGGCAATGCCCTAAATCACAGCAGCTAGAGGCTCTCATCACTAGGGGAAAGAAAATAGTATTTTGGTAAATGCCCCAAATCTTCCCGTGATTGGTAGTGACAAGCTGATTTCAATATATGCAGTGAAAACGACAGCATGGCAGAAGAACGAAGTGATAATCTAAAAAATATCCAAAGATTAAAAAGGGATGGAAAATCCATTTATAAAAAGAACATTCTTTTCAAAATTAATAAGTGCCCCAAATTTGAAATGCTAAAGATATACAAGGCACTGGTAGTTTAATCTAATTTTTTGTCTTTCATAAAATCTAACTCTATGCTGTGTCCAGAAAATTACTGACATTGTGCAATAAGCAACATTGTGGTTATTCCTATGTAAGGAAAGGAAAAAAAAGCAAATTCCTTTCTTCACCAGAGACATTCTGTTGAACTTTGGCAAGTTATTTTGTGTTTCTGTGTCTCAATCTCTCTGAACAGAGGACATGAAGAATCACATCCCTTTCTCAAAGAAAAGATTTTAAGGATAAAAACAATGAAATGGGGAGAATTAGGAGGTGTCCAACTAAGTATTTCTCACCCTTACAGAGGGTGATCTTATTTGAGCTCACTGGAAAGTTTACACTTTCGAACAATTTTTTCCCTATGTTTTCTTTGAGTAACTTCAAATTGAGGGAAATGGGAAATAGAAATATACTGGGAATTTTAAATAGCCCTGTTAAGAGGCTCTGTTGATGGTGCAAACACACGTCAAGTCAAATTGAAACAGCCCTTTTGTGTGCTGTAAAGACAGGCAATGTTCTTAAACCCATTTTTGAACAGAATCCAAGTTCTGTATTTTCTGCTGCCTTACCCAGATCTCATTTGCTGCAACATTCAGCAAATTGCTTGATCCAAGTTTTCAAGGTTTTAGAGTTTCAACATTTTCTATATATGAGCACAGATCTATGTACAGAAAGTTGCCTGCTTTTGAAAATATTTCCAAACTCTGAGAACTATTGTACTTCCAATACATTTATATCTTGTTTCTACAAGTGAGGAAAGATCTCCAGGAAACCAAGACCCAAGAATGAGTAATAAAGAACAGTGACAATCCTCTCAACAGTGACTCTTTTTTTATTTCCAACTTTATAATGACTTTTCTAGCAATTTATAATAGTCCTGAATGTGTACTTCTGTGATGACTAATTTACCTAGTTTCCACTGATTGAGTTGCAAGAGATTACCTCTGTAGATCTTGTCTGGAGAATATATCATGTCTAGAGGTATAATGTCATACCATAAATCCAATCGTAGCAGTATTAAAGTTTGAATGATACACAATGACAGTGATAAAACATGTCTTTTCCATGTAGCTGAAAACAAAAAATATACTTTTTAAAAACACAGGAAGTGACTTTGCTTCTCACCAGACTGCTGATCCAAAGCCACTTTTTTTTGCCTCTTACTGGGGTAAAAGTCTGTTCTCAGTAACATGTCCATTATTTTACCCTTTAAAGACTAAAATAACTGCAGAGCTGCTATACTGAAAAGAGTTTATACCATTGCTAACTGCTAATTCCTACAAGTGGGAATATGGACTTGGAGAAGGTACAGTGGAACAGCATTTCTGAGAAGGGAAGTTTAAGCCAGTTTAAGCCAGTTTAAGCTTTCCAGCAGTTCTCCTACAGGTGCTTGCAAAGATCCTGAACAGGACAGCTGTATGTCTAAATTAAGACAGTGAGATATACAGCAGCTACTAGAAAGACTTATCTACTTCACATTGTTTCAATAATAAAATTTATACTTTTAATGCTGTCATAATATTTAAGCTGTTATTCCAAAATTGGAACACTTAGTTGCTTTCCAAGTAATAATGTGAATACTTACGGCTACTTTTGAAACTCATGTGTCCTCTGAAAGGTCCCATCAAGGAGTATGTAGGCACCATGGCTATCTGGGACCCTTGGCAGGGAAGGAAAATGCATTGGTTATGTATTAATGAGAGCATTAAGAATTATGATTAACTTTCTGCAGGTTCTTCTGGGAATTACAGAAGAATCATGTCCTGGCCAAAATGCCACACTACAAGTGATACAGGTATGGAAAGGCTGGCACTTTGGAATTTTACTTTCCCTAACAGATTTCCTTTTTGGTTTAATCCCTCTCAGTTAATAGGACCCTTTAGACCAGATACTTTGAGAGAAAATTCTCTGTTACAACAGCATTATCAGGGCAATTTTCTACAGGCCACAAAAATGAGCCATGGCATTGTGCAAAGGTCACATATTTTGCAATCTGAAAGATCTTCTCTGCTAAGCGTCTTCGAGGCAAAAGAAGGAGCAGCTCTGTTACTGTGCTTCATGTGCCCAAGGGTAACAGTGGGGAAAAAAGAACAGCATTGAAGGTTTTCTAAAGATACTTCACAAAATAGTATAGGCTCACATCACAGAAGCCAGACCTAGAAAAGCCAGACCCAACACAAGAAAGAAAGCAAACAAGCCCTCGCCCATTTGGAATTAAGGGTAGGTTGCAAGAAGACAAATTCCACATACACAGAATTCCACATATATTATGAAGAAATGTCACACTGCTGACAGATGAATTTATCTCAGACAAGTAACAGTAAATTTTACAGCTAACAGGTAAAATTTAAGAGCTGAAAGGGCCAAGTCTCAATTTCCAAAGCCACATAAGTTCACAGGAGCCAGACAGACAAAAATTCATAGGAAATTCAGAAGATTTCAGTCCCCACCTGTCCAGTGGTATGGTTTTCAACACAATCATGTTCCTAACTCCCTCTAAAGGAAAAGGTGATACCTTAATTTGCAAGTCTGATCATGGAGACTAGACTTCAGTCCTCATTTTTAACTTGCTTTACCTTAGTGAAACTATTTTCCTATATACAAAAGTTCCAGCAATAATTTTAACTGTAATTTAAATAGACTTTCTTCAGTTCAAAGACTGATTTTGATTCATCCTAAACCAGCTCCTGGTTAATGTGAAGCAAGCCAGTAGCACTGCAATGTGCATACATAATCTTCTCCACCAGATAAATCTTATTTCTTTAAACCCACACATAAAATTCAATGCTTCTTAAGCAGATAAGTCAACTGGCATACAGGAACCTAGTGCTCAGTAGCTTTATACTCCAAAAGGTTGTCTGGCAGCAGAAGTTGCTTAATTGTGAACTTGGATTTGCCTGATTTGATTTGACAGTTGTAAAGGAAATATCTCCTTAGAGATGATCCTGAATGTCAAAGGACATACCAACTGCCATCAGAACTGGAAAAATCAATACAATTCTGTCTTTGGTTTCAAGGCAGCGTTGTAATTTGGGGGAGGAACAAGGAATGTCTGCCCCTTAAAGAATGAAATATTTTCTTTTGTTCTCATACACAAATTTCAGAATAACTTTTGGTTTCAAAGGCATGGCTGCAAGTTCACAAACCATGTGTTTATACCTTTAACCACAATCCAAGGGCAGAGACTTTAGTCAGGTTTTGGACCTTTATTTGATGACACCTGAAAAAGAGGCTGTTTCTTTCAGAGGGTGCACTTTCAACTGGTTCTGAAATTCAGGCCTTACACAGCTCCTTACAGTGAGCTTAGTTTTTAATAAAATCACCTGTCTGGAATGGCCTTCTTAAAGATAAAAGGATGCAGGTAACAGAGAATATTAAGCGGTGTTCTGAGAAAACAAAGGCTGGAAAGATTATGAGCAGTGCTTTTTTTTTGTTTTTTTTTGTATCAGACTCTCTGCCACCTTAGACATAAAATAAAAATGTTATGAAATAAATGGGAGCAGAGTAAACTTTATTGCTTTTCCTCTGTGCTCATATTTCTAATTGTCACGGGTCCCTAAGTTAATAAAATCATCAAAAGGTCAGCTTTTTTTTTGTCTTTTGAAAACATCCTTCTGTAGTCACAACAGGATATGGGCAAAGGAAGTTACTGCTCTCAAATCCAAGGTAACACATCAAAATATTTGGTTATTTTTTAAATGCTATTTATTTAGTTGTATTCCTTAAGCATTTTTAGTAATGTTTTGGAAAATAGTGAAACTTCATCATAGCTTCATATACACTGACTAAAGATTTAAAAACAAATTAGTCTAGCTACATCTCATATATTACTACTAATAATTTTGATTCTTTATTTTGAAATATGAAGTATCTGTGGCTTAATCTTTGCTTCTTTTGGCTTTTTTAAAATGTCAAACAGCATGAAAAATAGAAGGATATTATATTGAAAAGAAGTTTTAACAATGTGCAACTTTATAACTGAGTAATTCTTTATCTTCTTGTGTCCAATCCTATCACTTTAGCTCAACAAATACGATTATTTGAAGTAGAAAAACATCAGTGGGAAACTGCTCTGAGTGGACAGATAAAATGGAAGAAGCATGTATCAAAAATTGTAACTGTTTGGCAAAAGTGCATTTAATTTAATAAGTGTGTGCTACGTGTAAGCCATGACGCAGGCACTAAACAGTTGTTGTGATAGAACAAAGTCTCAATAACGGTAGATCTTTAATTAACCAGCCCCTTACAGGAGCATTTTCAGCAGTTGACTCATGCCAAAATGTTGCTGGTGTTGTTTGAACTCTGGTGACTTCCTGAAGTCTCAAGCAGATCACTGTCCCAGGCTCTGTACAAACAGTCAGGCACTCATTAACAGACCCAAGAAGTTTATAACTGAAGTTTGCAAACCAGATAAATAGCAGTTAGGGGTTGAAAAAGTATTGCCTTGTTGTGGAGGCTGAAAAAGCTGGCTTTGTTCATTGTAATGAGATGAAAAGATTTAATGGCAAAGAAATGCAACTTGATTTTCTGTGTATCAGGCTTATGCACAAACCTCAGGACATCTACTTTTAACTTTGTTAAAATATTCAGAATTTTCATTCTAATGAGAAGAAACACTGCATAGCTTCTGTAGCTGCAGCCATGTTTGACTTAGGGAGCCCTACAAATTCCTAGGAATGGTGAATTTCCCCATAAAAAAACATAAAAAAAGGAAATTATTTTGGCAAGAAGTATTTTGGAAACTAATCAGATGATAGTTCAGGTTCTGAAGATTCATTGGGGTGGTCCAAGACCATGCACAAAGACAGAGCATAGGCAAGGTGATGGTACTGGCAACATCCTCCAGTCGGCTGCAAGATCAGGCCTTGAATGATGAGCACCCTGTTACAGAGCAAAGTGTCTGATAGTGAAACAAGGGAATTGTCTGGTGGAGTTTCTGAATGTGAAAGGTTCAGTCTCTTAAAAGCAGTTGCGAGTGTTCCTTACAAGTTAGTCCTGGGGGCTTTACACACAGACTTTGTAAAACCATGCCTTAGCACTATCTTTAAAATAACTCAGCCCCTATTCAGATGCTATTATTTCTGCCTTTTCTTACAAGGAAAACAAGTAGTCTACAGCATTTGAAAAAATAGTGTTAATTTTTGTGAAGCTTTTAATTTGAGACATAACAGACTGAGAGAGAGCAAAGCTTCTGCCTCACCCTTGCTTAAACTCAGGTCCAGCAACAGAAGCTGTTGTGTTTTGGGATAATTTCAGAATGGAGGAATTTTTTAATCCATCATGACTTGTGACCACCTATGTTAAATCTGTGTAAGACACAGTAGGGAATCTATACCACACACTCAATAGTTACCTACCCAACTATAAATTAAGCCCTGATCTTTGCAGTCACTAGGTGAGGGAACAAGACCCAGACATAGCAGGGGCTCATTTCTGTTTAATGATTTGTTTTGTTGTCAACACAGCCTCTTCAATTTCTTTGTGTTTTCTGCATTTCTGTAACACCTGAATCTGTCTCCCAACAGAAATGCTGCAGCAGGAGCTTTCATTTGTGCCAAACTGCTTTAATTTTACTGGATTATAAGAAGTCAGTTCCGCTTGTTAGCATTACACTTCACTATTTTACATCCATGCACAGTTCTTTCAACAGGAGACACAGGCTGTAAATTATGTGTGAGAAAAATCAGGTCTTTTTTTATAGCAGACAGACAGATGCTAAAATGCTCTACCTATTGGCTTGTATCCCATAGAAATCATAGCTATTGAATATAAACCCCAACACACCTAAAAAGTGAGTAAAAATGCTGAATGGAAGTTAGAGAAAAGGGAGATGCTTTTTTCACATTTTCAGTAATTACAATACTCGGATACAACATGACCTTGCTATTGGCACTCACAGAAAACATAAGATCGACTCTTTCTGAATATTTTGAATTATCTACAGTGAAATAGACTAAAACATACAGCTAACCATTTCCTGCTGTGAGAGGATCATTCTCCAAAAACAAGGGATTTGATTCTGAAGCTTTGTACTTGTCTCCAGTAAGCTGCTGAGCAGCATCAGCTCCCAGATTTGAGGGCTTTGTGTGTTGAAAAAATTGGCTCTCAGTACAAAAGTTAGCGGCAAATGCAGCTTTTAAGAAAGTCCCAACAACAATCTAGTATCCTGTGCTATTATTCTTTATTGACAAAATATCCTCTTTCACACAGTCATATTTTAGGATTCATCTCCACATACTGTCGTGGGCTGGAAACTTGGGCATATATGAGGCCATTCCCACTGATGAGAATGTGGAAAGTTTAGAATAGTTCTGAAACAGAAACAGATTTGATCATACATATTAAGCAATGGTATTTATGCTTGAAATAGGAGTTTTCTATTGATAGAGCAAGTTAGGGCAAAAAAGAGTGTTCCTTTATCCACAGGAATGCAGAACTACAGTGTCTAAGACGTGCATTTGGCATTCAAACCTGACTAATAGACATGCATTGTTTTTCAGCATCCTAAAATCCACATTAATTTCCTAGTGGAGTGGAATCACTCTGGGTCCATGTCTCAATAACTGCAGGAGCCTGGATCCCTTGTCAGGTATCAGATATGGAAGAAGCATTTACAAACTTTATGCAGAACATTAAAACAAACACAGCTTGACTGCTGTTTGTGCAGTACTTTAAATCTGCTCCAAAATTTTCCAGAAAAATTGGATTTTTGTGGCATTATTTGTTGGTTTGTCAAAACAGAAATATTTTGCGAGAAAGAACAGGGTTTCTCTAAAATTCATGACTAAGGCCTGCAAGGAATTCTGCCAGCTGTAGGAGAGCAGAGGCTCCCAGGACTCAGTCACACCATATGGTCTCCCCTGTGCTGGGTCTGCAGCCAGCCCAACACTTGTTGTTTCCAGGCCCACCAGCTTTGTAGAAGTAGCAGGACCATCCTCTCTCTTGTGAACCCCAAAACTGCTTTTCAGAACTCAACTTATGCCCAGTCTCTGAGTCCTGAAGCCCTGGGAGACTTTCACCTGGGCTTCTCAGGACTCACTCTGGTACAAATTGCTAAAAAAATGTGAAAATTTGAAAGCCCTGGAACCTGGGGATCAAGACAGACCTTTCAGTTTCAATTAACTGGAAAAGAAAGAAGAATTTAAAGGTACAAGCAGAGGGGTTCTAAGATTTATTCTAATAAGGCACCATTTATTTTCCTTAGTTTTGTAGCTTCCTATGGAACAGTTCTGTCACACAACTGCCTCTACTAAAGCTTACCATACTTGTATGGGGTGAACACTCTGATATTTGTATTTTGTGGTATTTATTTATCTGATATCATAAACCACATGATTAACTGTTAAGAGCTGGAGGCAAATTACGCAACTATCACAGTTACATAAGTGATACTTTAGCAAGCCCCTGTGAAGATAGGGATGAACCCAAGCCTAGGCCATCCTCCCACTGATCATGGGATCCAATTTTAGCAGTGCCTGTCAGCTGCAAGGCCCCTCACCAGAGCAAAGACACTCCTTTTCAGATGCCTTTGCTGTCACTGGGTGGTATCCACTTGAAGCTACAGAGAAAACATGGAGGAGCAATGAGAGACAGATGAAAGCGAGAAAGATCAAGGCAGTCCATCATCAAATTCCTTTGATGTATAAGGGAGGTGTTACAGTTTGGGTGTCTATACAGGCAGAAAAATAGGAACAGGAGACAAATAATAAGAAAACCAAAAGTATGTGGAAAAATTATGACTCTGCTCTTTATTTTCTATCTCTTGTCATTAGCAAAACAGAACATGGCTTAACTAATGATGTCTTTCAGGAGGATGTCTTTCTTTTTATAAGTGCTCAGACATTTTCACTCACTTCTGCATGTCATTTCTGCAGACAGATCAATTATTTCTTCTCATCCAGGGCAGATACATAATTTCCTAGTAACACTTTCAAGACTCTGAAATAAATAGAAAGAGCACCTTAATTGTATCAGTCCTTTTATCTCAATTAAACATCTGTGGGCTGCTCAAGTACTGATTAGCCTCTACTCTTGCCCTGCAGGATAAAGAATGACTCCTGTTGGGCTTCTCATGGGCCAGAGCTCATCTGCAAATTGTTATCATTTACACAGCATCCAAATGAAAGAACTTGACAGCAAGGAGCCTATTCATTAATATATAAACTGTAGTTGATGAAGCACAAATTACATGATTGCCCGAGAAAGTAACTGAGCTACCTCTCAAGTACACAACCATGCTGTGGAAGCTCATGGATTTCACTGGGCAACACAGTCAAGTACTTATTTTAATAAAGGCAGGAACTCTTTTTTGGGTTTCTAAAATAAGCACGCTGTAAGTGAAGCACTTCACATTTATCAACAAGAAAAATGGCCCCTTCCTGGGCAGGTAAAATCAAGATATAAATAAATTTATTCTGTCTCTGCTGATGGATATGAACTTGCAGCTGGCACTTTACTTCAGTTATTTTAGACTTATTTGAAATTTCAAGCCCTAAAATCATATCTGCCCCCCCCCCCCCCCCCCCCTCCCACTGTTTCTTCAAAAAAAAAATCTGTTTTTCTTCTTTGCAGAGGGAACCCTGACTTTAGCAGGGTGGGTGCAATACAGTCTCTCCTTTCTATCAATGCCCAAGACTCACCTTGGACATGGTCTATGCCTTGGAGTATCCCTTTCTCTACTGCCTGGGAGGTTTGTGGCAGCATCCAGCCAAGGATGTGCAGCCTATTCCACCAGCATGCTCTGCTCTCCCCCAGAGCAAGCAAATGTTTTCTCTCTATTCCCTGTGAAGAAGGTCGAGTGCTGTGGCAATGGAAATTTCCTTGAACTTCAAATTGCTGTGAAGGGTTCTGCTGTCGTGACTGTGCAGCAATGTACAGATTTTAGGAATATGTTTATAATTAGTGCCTAACTTAGGGAATCAAAGAGCGTGATGTGTACCTTGTCCCCTTCCAATCTGTTTTGTCTGGTTAAACCAGAGGTTTTAAGTTTCTCAGGGCAATAACTGTCCTTCACTCTGTGCAGACATGTGCCTCACAAAATGAGTCTTGATCTGCCACATTTAAGCACCAGCACAGCACAGCCAGCGAGTCACGAGAAACAATTTAAGTACAAATAAGCACTGAAACATGAGATGGATGCTGTTGGAAAATCCTGAGGTTTATGTGTCCACCACACTGGTCAGCCAAAGATTGAAGGCCATTTTTCCCCAAAGGGCTGAGAAAGGAAAAAGAGGAAGTGTTGTGTTCTTGTCCTGTTCTTAGACTTTCCCAGACATCTACTTATGGCCAGTACTGGAGACATATTTGACCAAATGAACTTCTGGTCAGATGCAGGGCAGCACTGGTACAGTGTTTTACCACTTTACAGCCTTCCTATAAACAATATTATATACAGTGTAAGCCATAAATCAGAAAACACTACTCAGACTCAGTTTCTTCTGTCAGTATAGTTTGACTGATAACTCATCTCCATTGTTTTGAGCAAGATAAAGCCACAGGCTGCATCAGGGCCACTGACCTACAAACAGAAGAAACCCCAACTCTATCAGTCTTGTATGTTTTATTTACTATTTGAGCTTCTTTTCTATAAAAGGCTGAAACTGGAAATAATGCCTAGAAGGAAAACCCCCAAAAAACCCAGAGCAAATTCACTCATGATTAACAGTCTTTCACATGACTGATTCTGTTAATTATATCCTAGTGTTTAGATGCCAAGGAATGGCAGGACATGTGTGAACTGCATTAATTTAGAATTAAGAATGTACCTTAAAATAGACATTAAATCAAAAGGTTGACAGAGAGCACAGAAAAGATTATTTAACCAGAGCAGCTGGTAATTGCTGTCTCTTCTCCCTTGAGTTTTAGATATTTTTTCCATTACTTGACTGGATTTCCTCCGCTCATGCACATGCTTTGACTTTTTCTACATGACATGACATTGGAATGTTATTGCCTGACAAAGCAAGAAATTTTGAAACCAACTTCTGTTCTATACAGTGAGGAATTGCTGAATTTTCCCTCTTTCTGTCAGGTATAATGCACTGTAAGGTAAAACCAGTGCTCAGATGATTCCTAAAACTACACTATTGTATACATGAGCTGTGTGAATAAATCTATCATTTATTTTGTTGGGATTTTGACAAGAAAATAATTTCATCCCTTTAAATCATCAAGCTATTTATTATGTATTATTTCTATTTTTCATTTTTCAATCTCCAGAACTGTGAACCATCACTGATGTGCCATGTGGTAGGTCAAAGGTGACCATCTTGAACATAAGATCTTCACAAGGAACTGCAGTTCCCATTTGAAACCTGCTGGCTCACAGCAGTAAGCTACGAGTTTCCGCAGTTCACAGAGGTAACACGGCCTCTTCCTGCAGCAGCTGCACCAGATAGAAATAACAGACTGATGGCTGAAGAGGAGAAAGAAAAAACTGGGAACTCCTCTTTTCTTTGTGTCATGTCAGGGGCATGCTGTGCACTTGGCAGGGTGGCCAGGAAGCTCAGTCCAGCACCTTCAGCGCTGGTGGGGCATAAGCAGTGTCAGGTGTCACAAAGCAAAGTCACCATCAGCCACAAGTGTGGCCACAGCCACAGTGACATGGAGGGTGAAGCACTGAATACAAGCAAACTGGAAATTTTTCCAGAGCAGGCAAAGAGCTCCTGGTGGCCAAAAGCCAAAAACCAGCTCTGTTCCATCTACTCATAAAGTCTCTAGCACAAGGATAGCAGGAACAGCAATGCTTCTGTTCCTAAATGCCAAGGAAAAAGCCCCATATGAGGCTGTATGAAGCACGATTCAGTGGATAACTGCAGAGCCAGTACAAGGCACTGAAGGTTCGAGCACTGTCTGTTCAAGAAGCTGGGCTTTCTGTGGCATATATCAATAAAATCAATGTTCCTTTGTATCACAACTGCAGTCCATCTAGTTCAGCATCCTACCACCAAGATACTGCCTTTGGAGCACCTGAAAAAACCCCTTCAGCAAGTGAATAACCCAATCTGTTCTTGTCCTCATACCACATCTTCTAACACCCAGAAGTTATGTTCTGAATAAGAGAAGAGATTAATCATTCTTCCCAGTAAATCTATTAGAATTTTCTATGGAGTAGTTGATCCATCAGTTTGTGTCATCTTTAAACACAATTAAAAGGATGAGAAACAAGATCTCAGTGTTTATCAATATATTTTAGTACTAGAAAACACTTCAGCAGCTGCCTTGAAAGCATTTCAATTCCTCTAAAGTGGCAAGTAGTATTAACTCAGCATTTTAAAATTTTCCAAATACTCCTGTGAACTGTATACTGTGACACTTCAACTAATGAGGCAAAATTAACAACTTCAAAGTTTTAAATTAAAGAACTAAAGACAGCCACTGATGTCTAAATGTGCTCAGATAAAATTAAACCCGTGATTTACAGCCAAATTCTCTAAAGTTGCACTGTCACAAAGTTAATGTGGTATTGGAGGACAGGGAAAAATATGTTATCAGATATTAGTGATAAACTCAGCCAAGGCTGAGACCAGCAAAATTTTGGAAGAATTATAAGTGTTAAAGTTATCATCATATGTTGTGAGATCTTGGCTTAATCAGCTATTGCAGGATGTAAAGAATGATATTTTAATGTCTTTCCTGAGTGACAAACATAAAAACTTTCAGTAAGAATTCACTTCCCATGCAGAATGGGGCCAAGCAGCTGTAAATAACTAAAAGAGTTAAGGCTTTCTCATTATCTTAATGGGTCAGACTGCCAGCACCAGCCAGATCTTGAAGTCTCTATTTTCCTACCTGTACCTGTATATTCCTTGGAGTGTCTTAAAAAAGATCTTTGGACTCTGCATTTTTGGGTAACTACAGCTCTTCATGTATGAATGAGCATGTTTCTATAACTTCATAACTGTTTCATTTATTTAGATAGGAACTTCTTTATATTGTTGCAATTTCTTAATATTTTCATAGTATGATAGTCCAGAAGTATCAGAACACCCTTTTGCATATTTTTATGTCTTTGTAATTAATTTAAAAAAAGAGTAGAGAGAAAAAACACCCCATTAAATCTCTTTCCTATTTCTATCCTTTACAACTGGCCCAATAAAACACTTAAAAAATATATAATTATTGTAATGGGCAAGTACATTTTACTTGTGATTTTCAATCACTATTGTAAATTTGGTTCCTGCTCCAGCCCCCACTAAAGTTCACAATGATGTTGACATTGGCCTCAATAAAGCCACAATTCGATCCTCTGGAAGCTCACAGGTGTTTCCAAGCAGAAGGTATAAAGAAATATGGGCAGGTATGTGCATGTTTGTGAGAGCAACAGAGAGGCCACACCTCTACCTTGTATTCCAAAACTATGTACTTAAGTAATTTCTTCAAATAACATGAGGGCTTGGCTGAAAGGGGCTTTGTTGACGGCTAAAGACTCAGCAAAATGAACTCTTCAAAATGTGCAGCTGTACTGGACCGTTGCAACTGAACTTATTTTCTGAAAAAAGCCACTTTCTGCTAGTAGTTAATTGAAAAAAAAAATGTGCCTGATTACAATGAATCCCTCTGAAGGAGGTCTGAGTATCTTCAGATGCATGAACATTTGCAAGGTGATAATGAGTAAGCTACTACAGCAAAACACTGGCTGACTTCATCACGGAGACTCAGCTCTTCTTCTCAGTAAACGACCTACAGTGGTGTGGGACAGTTTTCTGATTTTTATTTGCTCTTTCTTATCTTCTCAAACGGTGCAAGGCACAGGTTAGAACAGAAAGCAAGCAGAGCATTCAGTAGGAGAGAACAACATTGTTTAAAACTGCGGCACCGTGAAGCTAGCAGGCTTTCCTGACATGGGATTTTTACTCTTTTTTTTCTTATTTTCACTGTGCAAGCAAAAGCATTCCTGATACAAGGCAGAATTAGTTAACAGAGCAAGATCATACAGCATAGTAGGGGAGCCCTGCTGTTCCTCGCAGAAAGAACGTCAGAACTGAAAGGAGGAGGTATTAAATGCAATTCCCTGCTGCTCGCTCTCTTAAGGCACCGGCAGCTCTCCACTGGAGGCCTGCTAGCTGCAATCAAAGTTTGCCCTGAGAGACCTTCTCCACCACAAAGCCATAAGCACCAGCAACAAACCAGACTAGAAAGCTCGGATTAAATTTTAGCACAGTCCTGGAAGCCTTACGTGAAGGAGGATCCTCAGTTCTCCTATCCGAGCGAGGCTCTGCAGGATTGCAGAGGATCACAGAGCACTGGAGGTGGGAAGGGACCTGTGAAGGGTATTTGGTCCAGCCCTCTGCTCAAGCAGAGCCACCCAGACAGCGCTGGAGGCCCAGAGCCGTGTCCAGGCGGCTTTTGGACGTGTCCTAGAAGGGAGAGCTCACCTGGCAACCTGTGCCTGTGCTCTGTCACCCCTCACAGGGGCAGGGATTCGCGGTGTTCAGGGAGTGCCCGCTGTGTCTCCGTGCGTGCCCATGGCCCCTGGTGCCACTGGGCACCCCTGCAAGGGCTCTGCTCCCGGCTCCGCGTCGTCCGCTTCCCTCCCTCTTCCCTGGGACCTGACAGGCCGAGGAAGGCAGGAGAGGAGGCAAGGAGGGAGGCAAGGAGGGAGGGAGCCCGACGGGATGCCGCGGCCCTGGCCCCATACACAGCAACTCCCGCGGATCGGCCCGTGCCCGCGGCTGCCCGGGGAGGAGCGCCTTGCCCTACCCTGCCCTGCCCCTCCTATCCATCCATCCATCCATCCATCCATCCATCCATCCATCCATCCATCCATCCATCCATCCATCCATCCATCCATCCTCCCATCCTCCCATCCTCCCATCCTCCCTCCCCTCGCCTCCCCATCCCCTCGGGGCCCTTCCCTCGGGCGCTCTCTCCCCGCAGCAGCAGCAGCAGCAGGAGCGGCGGCGTTGGCGGGGGCACTCCGAAGCCACTCCAGGCGCTGCTATTTATAGCTCAGCCGTGCTATTTTTAGAGGCGAGCGGGTCTGGCTCGGCAGCAGAGGCTGGCGGAGCGTGTGCGGCTGGGAGCGGCTGGGAGCGGCTGGGAGCGGCTGGGAGCGGCTGGGAGCGGCTGGGAGCGGCTGGGAGCGGCTGGGAGCGGCCCCGCAGCGCTCGCACACGGGCGGCCAGAAGAGACCCACGGATGGAAGGGTCCGCTTGGCACATTAAACATGTGGGGCTTCAACACGGCCTTCAGCCTCTCAGACCGACCCGGGCAGGCCCAGAGGGGCACCTGCGCCAAAAGTCTGAGGTGTGAGCAAGGCCAAAGTGACCAGAAGTTTGATGTTGATGGTCAGGAGGTCCTGCGAGGTCTGTGCCTTAGTGCCTTTCTGAACCAGACATCTCTTTGAAGGTGTCACAAAAAAAACAAGACCTGGAAGCAGGAATGCTCCCCACACGTTTAGTGTTCAGAGCAATGTTAATGATGTAAAGAGCTATTGATTGAGATGAACACTTGGAGTGTAAGTATCAGTCATAAAAGTGCTTGGTTATCAATAGTCTGTCTTTGGAGCTGTCTTAGAAACAGGCATTATTGTGGGAGGTCATTAGCTTTTCTGAGAGCATGCACTCACCCTGAAGGGTATGTTCTCTCTTTCCTTGGTACGTTAAATTCACATTAAACTTAAAGGGAGCCACGTGCGTGTAATGAACCAGCGTATAGCCCAGGGCACGCACACTCTCACCGGCCTCCATTATCTGCATTAAGTGACCAGAGGATAAATTAGGCCTTATGTGAGCACTACCCTGATATTTCCTGCAGTTTTTAAAAAATGTGTTTATCCAGAACTCTGTGTCCCCTCCCTGTCAGATCACACAGCTCCCAAAGAAGCTGTTGAGAAGTTGTGTGGCAATGAAGAGCTGGAACTGAAGAAACCTCAGTGGAAGAATACAGGTCACAGGATCTGGCAAAATGTTATATCAAAGGAAAGTATAGGCTCATGTAAATTTGAAGCAAATTCTTCATGGGATTGTTAGCAGGGATAAAATCTAGCATATTCAGAGCCCAGGTAGTGTTTTAGCACTTCATCTGAAGGGGTATTTTAATTACAGGCAGTTACAGTACACTCCTACTGATTTTGCCTGAGCCATTGCAGAGGAACAGTGTTGTTTTAGCCAGTGGGTTTCACCCACTGTAGAGTAAGAGGTGAGGAAGGGCACTCTGAGTAGAACATACTGATCATTGGTGCTCCTGGTGATGCCTGAAGAGGTTTAAACATCAATACCATATTCCAGAAAAGAGTGTAAGTTGTAGTACACAAATTGTTGCAGTGTCTTGCCATTTTTTATGTAGAGAATTGTTCAATGTTTTCAGTCCCTTCAAAAAATATGCCCATGTAGCAAGCGGAGACAGACTCTCTACCTAGAAGTCTCCAGATTAATTAAATCAGGCAGCAAAACACTTTTGTCTTCTAACTTCTTGTCTTCTAGCAGATCACTGCAACTGACAAATGTTCTGAAGAGCAAGCTATGCTTTAAATTTCACCTAAGCAGTTAATTTGCACAGAAATAACTGAGTAGTCCTTTAATTATCCCATAGTTCTTTTGACGATAGACAAGAGCTATAGCTCATACTCTCTCAGTTATGTTGGTGCAGCAAGAATAACGAGTAGCTAGAAAAAAAGCATTTTTGTTATTGAAGTCAGGACACGCATGTCCGAATTCACACAGGGAGCAGATGTCATAAGTAAGAAGATACTGTTTATCCACAGGCGCCGCTTGGGGTTGAACCAAGAGAAAGTTGCGTAGATCACATGCCTGCAATCAAGAAAAGTTTCTCTTAATGTGCTGTTTCTTTTACAACCAAGACAAGGCTTTTACATCCTTTAAACACCTGCTTTTCTCCCATCAGTCATTGTTTTGATTAAAGAGGAGGAAAACCAAAACAAACATCTTATGTAGAAGATACAGAGCTATTTTGAAGAGCTTCCTTTACAAAGGCTCCTCTTGGGACCCTGTCTGTCTCATAGAGTGGATCTCTAGTCTGAATTATCTTTCTCTGTGAACAGGTAAGTTTGTAAGCTTTTACTGCCTTTTCATCTAGGGCAGATTTCTGGCTTGTATTTAATTAGCATATCTTATGCTGGCACTCGAAAATGAAAAAACAAGGGTTTGTTGAATGCAAACTTATAAAGAAACTCAGAATGCTGAGGAATAAGCAAGAGAGAAAGATCATAAAACAGCAAATTGCTGTTTATCCTCATAAAGACAAAATAAGCTGTTCTTTCTTCCTTTTCTTTAATTAGACTTAGCAGTTTCTCTTTATGCTGACCATGATAGAGTTTTGCTTACAGCCTTACTTTTGTTAAAGTCAGTAACAAGATTTTTTTGAAGACCCAATTTTGCAAGAATAAGGCGATTCCAATCTTACTGTATATAACTTCTGATTTGATATGTTTCTGGACAATATTTGTGTCATGCCTAAAGAAAGAAATACAACTCTTTCAAAGTGTTTTGATCAAAGCTATACTCAGTGTTTGGGTTTGCCAATGTTCAAGATTAAGCAACTTTTTTATTTCAATTCACAAGTGGGAATAAGAAGCTTTGAACTTTAAACATGATTATTGTGACATTCCAGTTACGTTATTATTTTCACTTTCTCTGATACAATTTGGTCAGGAGACAACATAAAAAGAAATATTAATAAATATTGGTGTGATTCTGTAACCTTTTATTTGAGTGAGTAATAGCACTGAGGCTGGAGGGACTGCTACTCCTACAGGTAGAACAGTGATGGGAACATTTTGTTTCGAAAAGATTTAATTCATTAATAAAATACAAGAAAGATGTATAAAATTTCTGTGTTGCTGGACTTTTCAAGAGGCACAGCAACTAAACAAACAGCTGAATGATCTAGCAGCAGCAGGAGACCTGCTAATGCAAATACTTAGTGGTGTGACTCATAAAAAACAAGCTGAAAGAAAAACATTAACCAGCTTGCCCTTTCTCCCTCCCTCCTTCCCTTCCTCCTTCCCTCCTATCTGCTTCCCTCTCCCCCCATCCTCTATCTTAAAAGCATAAGCAGATCAACACCACAGAATTTTTCCCTGCTTGCATGTGGTATATCCAAAAGAACTGGTAAGGAAGGCAAAAGTGTGATGTCATTCCATTTTAATTTATAAACCAATCTATGTCAGTCTCCCTCTTGCTGAATCCCCAAAAGAGGTCTAAAGAGCTTTACAGTCTTACTGCATTTGTTAGTTACCATCTTGATGTATAGGGCTAATCCAGACATGGGGAACAATCATGGAGTAAAAAAAGCTGTTAAGTCTAAGACTTCAAATGTAGTGGTGCTGCAAAAACTCTTTAGAGGCTTTAGAATGTAATTTTCAACACCATAACTATCAGACATAAGTGTATAATCCCAACCTTCAGCAATCTTAATCTATCTGTGGGATTTTCATATGAATTAATATTATCCTTTGGTTCTCTGCTTTCTCTCTCTCTCTGTGTTTCTTCCAGTGGATACTTTTAAAAGCTGGGTGTACCATGATGTGTTTGGAGTTTTCTCTGCAGTTGTCTGAGGCTTTATTTTTCTAAATTTTCTTTCCAGGAAGCTGCAGTCACATGAGTTTAACCAACATACCCCTCACATTGCGAGGTGGTCACATTAGCAAAGGGTCATGTTTGAGTCAATGTGAGATTCAAATTATCAGAATTAAAAGTATTTATTGGTTGTGTTTGCCATATACAATTATCACTCAGGGAGGAGACCATTCTCTAAGGGGCTCCCTAAAGCACAGGTTTTACTTCTTTAGAGAAATTACCAACTGTCAGTGCTTACACTACCCTGTGAACATCAGCATATTGCAACTCCAAGCACACCATTAAGACTGCAGAATTAAGATTCTGATGAGATTATTCCAGCATCTTCTTTTTTTTTATATTGAATGTAAAAATCTGCATTCTCACTCATCACTAAGCTAAACTGAAGAGTGCTTAGAAATGTACTTACATCTGCTCATTTTTCTCCAGACTACATCTTAATGGCCCAGTTATAAGTTACTCTTGTTTTTGCTGAAATTTAAAAAGTAAAATCTATCCTTACTGTTTCTCATCTAATATATAAATAGCCTGATTTGTTTCTTGGAAACCTTAATTCTCACTGAAATAAACTGGTAGAGGAACAAGTTTCTCAAATACATGTTTCCAACCACTGGGAGGAAGTCTATCTTACTAATATATTTATCATTAATCTGCAGTAATGATCCAGAAACTCAAAGCAGCAGGAAGGATAAAAATATAGAGGCAAGCCTTAAATAACTTGTTGACAGAGAAGATTTAGAAGTAAATTTAACCCCAATCTCAGCTACAGTGACCACTTGCCACTCTGGTTCTGCATGGCATTTTATTCTGTGCTTTTTATGGGTTCATCACACATCTGTAGAGCAGACGCTGTGCCTTGAGCCTTCATAGGAAATGACACAGCTGAATGCAGCACCATAAGAGAAGGCAGGATTTGGGAGCTGGTACAAGAAGTCTGTTCTCTAAGCCTGTTTGAGGGTACACCATCAGCACCTTCAGCTCGTGGTATGGACTTTGTAGGCAGGGCTGGTAGATCCTACAGATCCTGAAGTCATGGAGCTAATTAGGCATTACAGTGATGAAGTAGCTCAGCCTGGATGAACCCATCCACCAGCCATATGGAGCTCTGCAGGAATTTTGTTTCTGGAGTGACACTCCAGATAGAAGTGTTCAGTCTCATAAATGCTTGGAATGGAGGATTTAACATCTTCACCTGAGACTCTGCTGAGTATTGCTTTTCTGTGTTCACTGCAGAAGATGCATCTGCACAGTGAAAGGAAGGATGATCACAGATTCAGTCTATTTTAGAAAAAAGCAAGATCAAATATAGGTTTGCAGACTGAGCTTCATTTTTCCAAAATAAAACTCATGATCCAGTAATTCCACACCCTTCACATTCAAAAGAAAAACAAGCAATATAAATGCTGATGGACATGTATGAGATTTAATTCATAGTATTAGTAAGAATTCAAATTATTACTGTCATTGTTAGTAATGCAATTATTTCATTAACAAGTTTAAAAATAATTAGATTAATCTGTTTTATAATATTTTTAACAGATCTCAATCTGGAGGTCGATGGATGATCCTTGTTGAAGTGCAGGAATGTCTGCTGAAATATTTAATTTTTGTTACAAGGGCACATTCCATGGCATTGCCATGTCATGTGTTACCTTGGCTGTAACATTATATTGCCTAAATCACTATGAAAGCACAGTTCAATGCATTGTGCAAGAGACCTGGTGACTGCTTCCCAGCAATGATGAGAATGAGTTATGAGCCTCTCTGCTTCTTCCTAAAATAACAGGGAATGAGTTTCATGTGGGCAAACACTTGACTCATTCTTCTTGGAACTGATAGCTCACCACACAGGACTTGGAGGCTGCTCAGTGAACCAGTCCATGGTTCACAGGAAGAAGAAGCCTCCAGAGGAGCTCAGACACTCACAGAATAGCATTCTTGGCCAAAAATAACTCAGAGCACTGAAAACAAATTGAAAAAAAAAGTGTTGGTCTACTTGTAAATCTGTTGCAGCAACATGTACCTCCAGTTACATCTGAGAGATGAATGGTACATCCATCTTTGTCTCTTCGCTCTTCTGTTTCCAACCAAAGCTTCTTCCCAACCAAACCAGCACTACATAGGATATACATAGGCTTGTGACCATGAGTCACAGGATCTATGGCAGCTGCTGCTGGTGAGGACCCTGGTGCGAGATGTGAAGGTAAGAACGGCTGCCTTGGGGCAATTGCATTGATACAGTGATATCTGCACAGGGGCTGAGAAATGCAGGAGGGCTGAGGACAGGCTGGAATTGCAGCAATGGCAATGTGAGAAAGGGACAGTCCCACGTAGGATGCTGTATGAGCAGGATGGGTAGGCATCATCCTTGGAGTGTCCTGAATGAATGTGCAAAGGATGCAAAGCACCACATTGTGTTGGGGGTTTCAGCAGTGTTTCATATGGATGTGTGTGAATGTGGGGGTGGGGGTGAGATGGATCCAGAATAGCAGAATCAATACATCTCTGCTATCTGTTCACACCCGCTGGTGAACTGGAGGTCACCTTTCCTCCTGCATCCTCCACAGATGCTGTCTGGCTTGCTCTCGGGTTTGTAGCAGACTGTGAGGAATGGCATGGCCAAGTTTTGGAGTCTATGTGTTTTGTCTTGACTGACAGACTTCTGCAGACACTTTGGCACAAAGTAGAAAATGGCTCACTGACAACAGAAGGAATATGTCCTTCCTGAAGATGTGAATTCTTCCTTGGATGAAGGAGCTGATGTGTAATGCCAGCCAGCATTCTTGCTGAATGTTAAATTTCCAAATTAAAGAAAATTTATTTAACTATACTCAAGGCAGTATGTGCTATGAAATGTCGCAGTGCCATTAATCTTTATAGACTATTGTGCAGATAGGAAATCAAACCCAAGCCTACCTACATACCTTCTTTCCTTCATTCCTGTTCCCTTCCCTACTCCCTGTGCAACCACTCCTTCGTGACAGTGCTAAAACATTCATTCCTTGCTCACAATTTTAAATAAGGGGATAGAAGGTGATCAGCCTGACAAGAGCAAGGGAAAGGGTCTGGAAAAGTTTGGTGATAGTAGGAAGGAGAAGAATTAATCATTCCTCAAAGTGTGATCACTCCTCATTCCCTTGCTTCTGAAAACTTATAAGTCCAGCACCTGTACCAGGGAAAGTATAGTCTTTGCTATCCCTGGGAAAATTTCAGGTATGCCTGCTCCAGGAAGTATACTTAACATAGTCATTTGTACACTGAAAAATCAGCCTTCATTCCAGAAATGGCACGAGTCTCCAAGGAGAGAACAACTTTTCTCTTCCAGAGTACTCGTGGCCTGAGGCTCATCTCTATAAACTGTCTGCAACTGAGGTTTCTCTGCACTGGGAAATTATATTCATGTTGGAACAGGAATGCAGGAAATTAATGTGGTAACAAACACTGTGCTAAACACAGCCATCTATATTTGGGGTTGGACTCTCCTTGGTACTAAATCCTGCTTACCTACACAGGAAGCTATAAAAGGGTCTTGAAGTGGATAAAATCATTAGAATCAGAGGTTTTAAACAATACATGGAATACACCAAATTGAAAGACTTGTTTTAATACAATGTACTACTGTAAAGACAGCATAAAACAAGTAATTTGAAGGAGACCTATCATTGTCTAAACTGGTCATAGCAGCTTCATGCTGAAGTTGAGTTTGTACTTGATAACACAGATAAGTAAAATAAAAAACTGTGAACATCTTTATAGACTTGAAGAGGATCAAGTTTTTATATTAATATGCTGGAAGAAATATGATTAACATGGTTATGTTCTCCTGAAGACAAGTGTTAAAAAACCTAGGAAACATCCAACACCATTTGCCCATTCTTGCAGAGGGTCAGGGGGTGCCATTTAAAAATGGCAGACCCAGATTGACATGAAAATCCCATTTGTTAAATGTCTTTTAGGACCAAACACTCTCTGTTCTATCCAGTTTCTGGTTTTGTTAGGACCTGCGCATCACTAGGAGTGCTTCCTGTTACAATATGTTATTTTTGAACAAAGATAGGTTTCGTTTTCCTCCTCTGAGTACTGCCATATGTAAGTACCTGTAATGGGTTTGAACAAATCATAATAAGACTGGCAATATTAGACAGTAACTGCTTAATCCTGCAGTTACTTTATTAATTTTTTGTTTGTTACTAAGGTAGTAAAAGTAATTGAAATGTTAATCTAGAATATTTACTAGGGCATTATGTCTACTCTATATTCAAGTCATGTTGCAGTGCTGTGGGTTAAAGACAGATTCACTATTAGAAAAATACAAAATTCTTGGATCTCTGCAATTTTGACTTAAGGGATTGAGCTGCATTAATTGTACTTGTTTTCTGCCTGCAGGGTGTAAAGAGATGATCAAAGAGTTGGCAAGCCTTATATGACTTTGATATTGTTGTATCCTAACAAAAATAGATCTGCAAAAGCAGGAATCTCTCCAGAAGTTAGCCTATAGGGTAACTATTTTTGCAGGCAGTGTAGTGCAGGTGTAAAAAAGCAAGCGAGGGTGTGACCTTGGGGAGTTCTATACTTGGTAATTTCTGATTCAGACCATGGGTTCTTTTTGTTGAGCTTGGATAGAGTTGCATAAAATATTTTTAAAATGAAGGGATATACATAGTACAAGGTGGAAGATGCTGGTGCTATTTTAAGTCTGTTTTCATGCAGCATAGAAAGTGACACAGTGTTTTGGATATTGTCCTGAGAAGAAAAGCCAAGAAACTCTGTTTTTAAATCCTGATAGTGACATTTACTCAGAGCCAGAAAGAATGAGGCAGCTCCTGAGGCACAGTTACCCCACTTTTGCTAGAGGATCACTAATTCCCCTGAGGTTATTGTATTTTCAAAATGTAGAAACAATTCTTATATTATGAAGGTTAACCAGATCGTGTATGACAAATTGCTTTGAAGATTGAGTATTGAAGAAATTACATACTTTTAAATAGGGCTCAGTATTTAATAACCTACCAGATAACTGGCTCCTGCTCCCTCCCTCTTGCAACAACTTTGCAATTTGTTTTAATGACAGTAGGGTGACCTCCAGAGTTTCTACAATTTTCATCCCCATTTTATTTGAAGACAGCAATGCCTGGTCTAAATGACTCTTTGTGTTGTCTCTGACTCCAGCTCCATGTAGCACTTTTAGTCCTGTGATGATTCAGGAGACAAAACAACTACTTAAGCTATAAGATCCTTTAGCATTTGAGATATTTTATTATGTATCCAAATTCCAACATTGTGTCAGAGGCACATTTTCTCTACTTTCCTCACTCATTATCCACTATTCAAAAAGAGAGCCAGTGGTTCATCAGCTGAATACTTCAGTATATAGATGTGATCAAAGTGAAATCATGACAAATAAACAGCATAGGAAAAGCATAATTGTACAATTGCAGGCAGAAGAATCAAGCGTGTGCCCACTTTCTGTATTTGGACTGGAGAGAAGTATTGTTTTGTAAGAACAATTTCCCAGCTATGGGAAAATAAATTTAAAATTTCTGGCATATCTCTTAATCTGAACACTCAGGAGAATTTAGAGCTGCATGTGAAATTCGTGGTTAAGACCCAGCTCTAGGGAAAGTAGATGTGTTGATGAAGTAAGTCATGGTAAAATGATGACAGATAAATCTGTGAGATAAATGGTATGATAAATCTGTGCTGGTCTGCCAAAAGAGATGATTTTTGTTTATGCTGTTCTAGTACTCTGTTCTGTGTACATACTTGTGTCATTTCTCAAAGACAGGTGCTCAGGTGCTGAGTTGACTGTCTCATTAGTGTGGGTGGGTATGGAAGTTCATGGAAGTTGCATCAGTTCCCCTCTGCATATGGAAATAGGCATTGCTGTATGGCACTCTTCCACATCTGTGACCCGATTGCTTCACTTCAGGATGGGGGACAGCAGTGGTGACCTCAAGTAATTGTGGCCTCAGCTGGTGCTGAGCCCCTGGGCTTGTGCCATTGGCATTTGGGGTGATTTGTAGCTCTTGCTCACTTTTGTCTACTCCCCAGCTCATTCCAAACAGCATGGTTGGATTCTGGCTTTACACTCTTGCATAAGAGCTTCTCTCTCACCTCAGGTGCTGGGAGAGTGAAGGGAGAATGTGGTCCAGGTTTCTCCATGTGTGAGAGCCCCACACAACAGGTAGGCAGGACATTATGTGACCGTACCCTTGCTGATGGACACAGGGCTGTGCAGGATATGTCTCTCTTCCCAATGCAGATATCCAGACACATTTTAGTGGGAATTCCTCACCGTTGCTGCAGAAACTTTTAGGGCTATGGTAGTACTTAAAGTTCAGGATTGCTCAAAGCTCTGGAACAGAATTTGGTCTGTATTAAGTAAATTGTATTGAATTTAGAATCTGTTGCTTACTTCCAGTTAAATCAACAGATATGAATAAGGAACAATTAAATACATTGCTTGCTAACTGCACAGAAGATGTATGTGTTCTATTACATCTCATTCTGTTATTTTTGTCCTTTGGTTAATAAATATAATAAACATGCCCAACCTAAATACATTACTGCAGGATGCTAATATACTGAGGATATTGAATATAATAGTTGTCCTGGAGAAATCGCCCAACAGAACAAATAAAAAAATACACAAATAATTTTATACGCTTTGATGCGATTATTCTGTCTTAAATTTCTAAGGACAGCAATTATCGCTCTAATTACTTTCTCAGAAGTCCTAAATAGCAAGATAGAGGAACAAAGGATAAGCCCCAGAGTCACAGACCTGTAACAGACTTAGACCACCTATAGTGAATTTCGCTCTATTTTAAACAGTTGATTGTGCAGCATATGCGTAGCTAAGGGAGTCTTTCCTAAGAGAAGTAAAAATAGCAATGAGTAACATATTTGTGCTTTATAGAGGTATATATTCATGAGCATAATTTATCTGACCTTAGCTGAGCTCTGGTTATCTGTCAGAAGACTCCTCATCTTTTATGAAAAATGTATTTTCTGAGAAATAAATAATTTATTTCAAAGCAAGCCAGCTACATTTTTCAGTAAAACAAACAAAATTCCCAAATTCAGAGCTTTCAAGCACACAAGAATGTTGAACTAATAACTCAGTATTATTTTGTGTTCTTTTATAAAGGTTTCAACACTGCAATTTAAATCAGCAGGCTACCTGTTCAACATGATTTTCAAAGAGATTCCAACAGAGCCCTGATCTGTAAAAGTATATACTTTAAAAAGGTTCTCATTTTTGTAGTGCAAGTGCTCAAGGATTGAATGAAAGAGTGAAATCAAGATGCGTCTGAAGGCCTATTTTTAGTTTTACATTTTCCATAGCCAGGTTGGTTACAAATAGGATGTGTGAACTCTGGAGTAAGAATTGAAATGCAGACCACAACCATGTATTTCTTGAAATAGCACATGGTTAAACAGATACTGATATTTTTACTTCTGCATGAACAATGTTCCGTGGATTTCTTCAATAAATAAAAACCCCCAGGAAATTGATGCTTTGAGTCTTCAGAGTCTTCACACATCCTTGCAACACCAGTGCAAGAAATCCACTTACTCTTTCTGTCATTTTTCTGTTATCAATCATGTAATTCATATCAAAGGAGTTGAATCAGAACCTCTTATACATATACATAGAGCAGATAGCTCTGAAACCAGCTGCCTTGAAATACAAAGTTGTTCTTTGCAGAGAACAGCTCTAGTCTTGTCTGTGTTGATGATATTCCCATATAAATAGCATTTCCTGAGTTGTCCAGTGGTTTTCCTTAAACTTGACAGGTTTAGTTGGTTTTGGGGTTTTAGGCTGTCATTGTGTTCCATTTTCAAAATATGACTGAAAGAGGCCTGTGCTTTAATCTCCATGTGACTGCTGGATTTTTATGTTCTGAACACCCACCATCCCAACTGCAATATATCTAAAATATGATCTATAGCTTCCTGGAAATTTGCATTGAAGTTCACAAATATTAGTCATTTTGAGGAATGGCACTCATTTTAATACCGACAAATATGGTGTGCCAAATAACTTTGTGTCTTCTTACCCATGCACGTGTAATGGTAGAAATTATCTGTATCATGCAGGACTGCAGAGCAGTGTAGATGAGTCCTTGTATGGCCTCATATCACTTTAAGTTTACTGCTTGAAGGCTGTACATCAAAGCATTTTGTGCATCATTAGCTTGTTCCTTGCCAGATGACGTGGTACCCACACAAATATTACCATCTGGTAACTTCTGCTTAAAGCAGCTGTTGTCAGAATATTCCAGAATTTTAATCTGCCTCTAGATTTCTAAATGCCCAAGTCAAGATACCTTTGATCTCATTGCAGACAGAAGAGCTTCTTGGGTGACAGGGCTGCACTACAGTATGCTGATCTCCTCCTCGAACTGTGTCCATGCACAAAAAGGTCACGTTCCAGATATAAGTCCTTAGATGACAATTGACTTGCTCTAGGATAATTCCTGTGGGAAGTTCCATCTTCCAGGTCATACTGAAAGAACTAACAAATACAGAATGCAAGAGAGCAAGAGTTGTCCGCTAAATTGTGATAGTCTAAAAGTTGCTTTGGCTTTTGAGTTTTAAGGTAGGATGCAACAGAAAGCGTGCTATTTATTTTGGTGTGATGCTTCTTAATGACTGTGCATTGATAAAAACAGCTACTTTTAGGTTTTGGGATATTTGGGTCAGATAAAAATAAAACACTGAAACAGCCTGGGCTAAAAAGGAAAGGAATCTTCTATACAGCTTTGCAAATGGGAAAATCCTAAAGAACAAATATTCAGTGTGGTTTTTTTTTTTTTCCACAGGGATTTATTTATAATTTCAGAAGGACACAGTAGTGGGAAGATATTGATCAAAACACTGGCAAAAATAGGTCTTGCATGGCTGACATATAACAGTTGTGAAAACTTATCCTCCATTTCCTTGAGTCACAGTAAAGTTTACATCTTCAGAATCAGGAATTACTTGTAGACATTTCTGTGTAACATAGTAGCAAGGAATAGTATTGATTTAGTTACAGACACTGGATATAATTATTTCATTACCAGCACAAATGAGGATTTTTTTTCCCAGTGAATTCAGTACCTTGTTTTCCAGATACTGGACTTCTGTCATTGATGCAGCCCATTCGTATGGCCCATAGTTGTAACTATAGAAAACAACTATGTGTTGCTATTATGATTCTTTCTAGGAATTTCTGGAGGAAAGAAAGCTGGGAGACTTATTGCTATAACAGTGGATAAAATGAAGCCCTCTACAGAAGAATTCTATTGGCGTGGGATTTCTGTGAAACAGCAGAATGTAGGTAAAAAATCAGTGGGTACTTTCTCTAAAAGTTTAACACGAAAGGGTTAAAATATAAATTCTTCATTATCTGATTTTACTAGTTGCCAAAACAAACAAACAAACAAACAAAATCTTGCCCCCCTGCCATAATTCTGTAATATTTTATTTTCCTGAACCTTAAAAATTTGTATGCTGTTGTTTTTCACATTCCGTTCTTATACTGACCAAAATTTGTATTCATATTTGCCATGCAGCCTTTAAAAAAACACCAGCTGCAAAGACTGGGCTACTCTCTTAGGAAATGCAAATATTAATGTTGTTCCTAGGGAATGCTCTTTGGGAGTGTTTCCTAGTGTAGACACTGCTGTATACCGATATTACAAAGAGACAGAAGTGTTTTACTGTGGTTCTTGTGTTCTGCAGATTCTCAAAACTCTCCTTTCCTACTAAATTCTTATGGTTAAATGTTTTCCACATTTGTGGCAGCTGAAGTTGTGTGGGATTGATACCTGCCTGTCCCACGGAGTCTAGGAAAAGGTGGAAGATTTGCCTCAGCAAGGCCAGAGCTGCAGATAGGTCATTGTTGGTGCCTTCAGCCCTTGGCACTGCATGTTTTCTGCTATTTGTAGTGAACTCCCTGCTCAGTTCTGGCAGAGTGGCTGCCTACCCTTTCACCTGACACTGCCACTTCTCCCTAAGTGATTAAGGGATTGCATCTCCTATTTTTTCAGAGTTATTGTCTCTGGTTTGTTTTGTGTCAGAACACAAGTCAAGACTGAGCCACATTTGTCCTTTGTTAAATGGCTACACAGAAATAGCACAGGAGATTAATTTGGATGAATATGCTGAAACAGAGTATATATGAGGACATATACTTTCTGCATTCCACTCACTCATGTTTAATGCATATTCTTTATTTTGTATGCATATCAGTCCAGGCAAGAGAGTGGGTTTCAGCAAAGCACTTTGTTTTTCCTTTTCTCTGGCTTCTCTGAAGGCAGAGACACACTCGAGGCACCCACACTCTTTTATGCTTATCTACTGCTGTTCATCAATCAGAGAGCCACAGTCAGATCATCAAGGCACTTTGCAACCTTTGTCATGTGCAGTTGCTGCTGTATTTTTTGCCTTTCCAGCATATAATTGCTCAGTCCCTACTTTATCATAGATTTAATAAGATATTTTTCTCAACCATTCAAGTGCTCTTGTGAAAGTACAATTATAGCAATTATATTAAGGAAAGTTATGAGCTGAAAAAATGTACAAAGCCTTATTTTGAAATGAGGTAATATTAGCAACAAAAATGACATGAAGCTTGGAATTTGACCAAGATAGAACAGATTAAAGAAGACTAGTTTTTGTACCATGGTATTTTTTGAAAATCATACAAGTGTTAAAGAGCTGGGAGTGTCACAACAATGCTGATTTGGAAAAGACAAAGGAATTAGATTGTTTTGTTCTCACACTTGAGTAGATCAAGAGCGATTCCATTCAAGCAAATATAATTCCAATAATGCCAACAGAAAACCAGATGAAATAAGAGGAGAACTGACTTAGAGAATCCTTTGAAAGTTATGCACAAGTCAAGTCTGACATTTTCTAATTTCTCTCCTGAAAAATATCAAAACAAAGATGACTTCTCTGTGTTAACTTTTGTGCCCTAAACAACACAGGAATGTGTCATTTCAATATGAATTACATATACGCATGTACTCTACTGGTACAGAAATCATGGCTCTTTGTCAGGCATTCTGATGCCTCCTCCAGTATAACAGATTAAACTTCAGAATAAATAGTCATCAGGGAAAAGGGAGCCTGCAAAGCCATGGCATTTCATCAGTACTTGGCTTCCCTTAACAAAACTCTCCATAGGCAGAACACAAACAACAAACTGTATCTCCTGAGAACCATCTGATATTGATTGAATTTCTGCTGGGTACACCAGTAGTGGTCTGCCTTGTCCATTAGGAACAGACCATGAGAGTAGTCTGATTTTTTCAAGCCTCCTTGTGCAACACTCGTATTTCTATGAGTTTTAGAGGATGTAGAGACATATGATGTTCTGAATCATTTTAGACTATTGACAGATCAGGTCAGATATTCTTCTTCCTCCAGTATTTCACACTTAGAAATAGCAACCACTCAGATGTTCCCAGGTTAATGACAGAAAGTAACTTCTGTCTGCTCCTGTCACAGCTTCAAGAATTTAAACAAACCATATTCTTTAATGGATCGTTAACACTGTTAAAAAGCCAGATCCAAATACTGCCTGAATTTGTACACTTCTTTTATTACAATAAAATAATGTTATAGAAGAGTCTCTTTTTGTAAAGCAAAGAGGCATCTATTGTCTTTTTACTGCAAGTTAGAAAAATGTAAGTCCTCTTCTCCCCCTCTCTTATATAAGCATGATAATAAGATCTTAACTGAGTGTATCTCAAAAACGAGAGGAGAATCTGCAGCTTGCTCTGCAACACTACTGATGGAACTATTTCTGGTACTAAATTTTGTTCAGTTGTAAATCTGTGTTGGCTTGAGCCCTCAGTCACCAGCTACGGATTTAATCAATGTTTGGAGCTGGATGAATAATTCAGTATGATCTATTCTCTTTCAGCTTGTGAAATCCATCTTCAGGTTTCATCTCTCTCATGTATTTTCCCAGATACTACCTGAATCCTTTCAAAGCTGTTCTTGTCTCCCTTTAGGATAATGGTTCAAATAACACAAACAGTCTCTCAAGTACTGCAAGGAGTTTTGCTTAAACAGCAACAAATAAAAACACTCTGCTACAGCAAAGCTGCAAAATTCAGCCCTGATGTTTCAGTCCCTGAGTTAAATGGGTACGTAGGTGATATTCTAAAAGGGGTGAAGTGAATGGCACAGTTCCCATGGACTTGTAAAAGAGATTGGTTTTACATTAGGTCCCAGTTCCTGTATGTGAGAATGTGAAATTTAGAGCTGTGAATGCAGTTTTGAAATGTATTTTCCATGTTCAGCTCTATGATATATCTCTTGTTGGTTTAAAGAAAGAGAATACCAAGATAACTACAATTGTTGAACTGTAAGTATTTGTATAGATGCTTATTCAAGCTCTTTTATATCAGTTTTATGCAGATAAGCTCAGGTTGGCATGATCAAAATACAACATTCTTGCATTAAAGAGGTCAGATTAAGTTTTCTATTTTGAATGACCTGGTGTAAAACAATAGCAGATTATTTATTCTTCCTTCCAAAAGCATGGTCTGACTGCTTAAATGCAATATAAACTTGGTGGAAAATGCTGAGATTTAGGGGTGGGGATGGTCATTTGCAAGTTTAGAATGTCTTTCCTGGAGAAGCTGTTCTATAGCTGTTCTATCCCTGGACTAAATGACCATCCTGCATCTGAATATCTTTGTATTTTGTGCTTACTTTTTCTGGTTCTGCTACACCTCCACTGCATTATGTGTTCAAGTTAATGTACCTCACGTCTTCCATTCCCCATTAGGCAGTAGAAGCCAAGCTGCAGTACCCAATACAACTTATTTCTAACAGCTAAGATATTTCTTTTTTCCCCCGTTTCTATGTTCCTTTCACCCAGAACCCACACTTTTCAGTGAACACATTTAGCTACTGAGATCAAGAAAACAAAATTATACATTTTTAAAACAATCAAGGTGTGACAGTTAATGGTGTTATGTTGAAAAATGCATAATGTGGTGATATCATGGGCAGCAGATTGATGTTCTTAATTATTCATTTTCATGCTTTTAGGTGCTTGGATTTTTAATGTAATGTAATTGGTATAATTTTATCACACAGTTACATTTGGTGCCTTCAGCTGGATTTAGGAATACGTGTGATGATTTGTTTTTTTCTTCTGGTAACTGGCAAGATTTGGATGAAATGCAGAAACAACATGCAAAATGACAGGTTGGTGAGAAGAAAGGTCAGAGAGATATAATTTCCACATCACGGGGAAGATATAGGCTAAACAAGGTTGTCACACAGTTTTTATCTTGCTACTTGTGTTGTGACAGAGCTGCTGCAGAGATTTCCAGCAATGTGGGAAGGAAAAATTTATTTCTGTTGCAGAAGTTAATGGTTGAGGCTAAGGCTGGAATTGGGTTAACTGCTCCTGTCATGACTATAAGTGGTGGCAGGAAAATTGAATTTGATTACTTACATTGCCCTGTCGACTTATTCCTCAACTTTCCCTGGGACAGTGGAAACCACCTAAGCTTATAAAGAATTTGAGATAGAAAAAAGATATGAAAGCTTCTGCACTTTTCCTGTCCCTGTCTTCAGCTTGCTTTTCCATGTTGCTGCAGTCCATGTGGTAGAGATAGAGTCCTCTCCTCTATTCATCCTTGCCTGCAATTTTTTTCCTATCTAGTCTGATTGTTGCTGGCCTTGAAATATAAATTTATTTGTCACAGGAGTAGGAGAACACCTCTGTATCCACATAAGACTTTTGCTTGACTGTGGATCTAGCGCCACAGGAGGAAGTAGGAACAGGATCCATTTTTGGTATGACTCTTCCCTCACCTGGTGAATTGGTGAAGAGTAAATTCCCTTCCTCAGGCACACCGGTTAGCAGCATCTCCTTGTATTGCTGTAGGAGGTAATGCATGCTTCCAACTATCTATTTATAGAACCCAAATATCCATATGTTCATGGAAGAGCAATACAGTTTGCAGAAACTTTGAAGTCCCTTGTTCTTTGGAATAGTTTGGGTACAGATTTAAAAAGATTCACTTTTTAGCAGTGATTCTCTATACTTTGTATAGAAATGGCTGGAAATATTTCTGTTTTCTCCTTTTGGCCAAAAGATTATATTATGTTTCAGATCATGACCTGAAAATATCTAATGCGCTCTGTTTAAGTGCAACAGAGAACATTTTGATTTTCATGGTTGCTAGTTTGGATTTAGCAGCTCAGTTCTCATTCGTCTTTCAGACCATTAAATCTGACATATGTACTCCATGGGAAATAGAAATAATTTTGTTCCTCATGGTTATGAAATCATTAGAAAGGATGAGGTACATCTGTAATGGATGTCCATTAATATAATTATTATATTCAATAATAGGCAACCTGCAGGCTTGGATTTTCTTAATGCTGTTACCGAGAGAGTTACTAATACTGACCTTTTGAAAGGACTGTGAAGCTTTTGCCTTCCTTCAGATGAAGGCAGTTGGAGATGTTCACAGCACCCCCACCATCTGCAATACCTTGCCCAGCAGCACTGAAAGAGGAAAGTAGTTATTAGACAGGCTCTTGGTTCAACCCATTTATGTGTTGATGTTTCTCGGGTAAGATTTTTCACCTCCCTACTACAGCAATGTAGGTTTGAGACTTAGAGCAGGAATGCTGAGTGGGTGGTGGGGATGTGAACAACTTAGGGAGCCAGTCTTGCTCCAGAAATGCTACTTGGATGGCAGTCAGACTCGTCAGAAAGGCTCATTACAATTTCCTAATGTCACATTGCCATCATCCAACAAAACAGCTTAATTGAATGCAAACGACATGTGTGAAATGTTTGAGTGTCTGGCGTCACCTATTTTATGTATAAATATTTAAATATTATCTTTCGGGGTATTGTTTTTCTAACACGCGGCTCTGTTTTTCTAAGACAGAGCAGCCATCCATCTGCCTCAAATATACGAAAGCACACATCTTTTCTATAACTGAAATGCATTCTTGTATAATTGAAACAAAGTTTTAGTCAGTTTCTGAAAAGTGACAGTAAATAACTCCATTTTCATGCAAGGGATATGGATTTATGCTGTCTCTTTCTAGTGATACAGTCTCACAGTCTTCAAATTAATCCTGGCTCTGCAGACCTGTTGGGCATTGCAAGTTACTGCAGATCTTGCTGCAGACAGCATCCATCTGATTCTGTTCATCCAGGGGGAACAGAATCCAGCTTTCAAAATCCATCCTTGGCTGGGCTGAAATTGGCAGTTTGTGAGCATGTATGAAGAGATCATCTGCTTAAGGAAAGGCTGTTTCTCTCTTCTTTGGAGGAGGATGATCTTACAAGAAAAAATGAATGCAGTAAATAGCTGAAAGCTGTGCCAGATTAAAACAGTACAAAATTGGATTGTTGGTTACCCAAATTTCACCCTTTTCATACTCCATTCTCTCCTCCAAATTGGCAGCCTTTTCATGAGCACTCATTCCTTCCCCAAACTGTTGGCTAAGAGGCCATTGCTAAGGCTGATGCAATATCATTCAAGATGAGAGTGCTTTTCTTAGAAACACAAGTTGTCATACTCCTATCCTTTCCCCTAAAAGCCAAATACATTCTCATGCCACACTGTTCCATGCAAAATGGCTGTAACAGTTCATTTTCCCTTCCCAGACGTTAGTGGCCACAGCATAAATATTAATTTAACACCAACCTGGTGACTATCAATAACTTACCTCACGGCTACATGGATTTTTCCATGGAGATATGGGGTGTCTTATTCTTAGGGGGAACTCCAGCTTAGCAAGGTGAGTAGGATGATGTTAATTGCACAGTCTTCCTTATTTTGTTAGGCTTCCACCTTTCTGAGTCATCTGTTGTTTCCTTTTTACCTTGTGAAGCAATGTACTTTCCTTTTTTTTTCACTAAATTTTGAAGTATTAATTTAACCTCTCCTCGGCTGCTTTTTTCAAAATCAATCATTGCTTTTAAAACTCATTTTGCTTCTTAGTCTTTCTGATTCTGTTATTGTCTTCTAGTGCTATTTCCTCATATTCATTCTTGTGCTATTTTTCTATATCCATCCTTAGACCTATGGTTTTTGTACATTTTTTAATGATTTATTATCTTAAATATTAGTGAATATTTAAATTAGTAAAGAGATTATTAAGATTTGATACAAAAATATTAATTTCTTCTGCACCTTTCATGACAAGTACATAATTCTGGATATTCTTCTACATAAAAATAGTCACATAAATACTCGTAGTCATTTGGATCTTTTAAATTCTTGTCACACTGAGTGAAAAGAATTTTCTCTTCAGTTTTGAGTTCATCACCTTTTACTTTCACTGCAGCTGTGGTTTTGTGTCAGTATAATACATAATACAAAAACACAAAAAATGTTCTTATTGTTTAATAACACATTTTGTGCCAACAGGTGCACATAGATGTCTATGTCTTTAAAAATATGACTTTTCTGAAATTGCAATGTACTTGAGGGACTGAAGAATTATGCAGGAGCAGTTTTACCTCTAATTCTTCCAGTTCTGGCACAGTTAAGGTACCTTATTTTGCCCAAGTATTTGTATCTCTGCAATAGAATACAGACAATATTGCCTCAGTAAAATTATATGAGATTGAATAGAGAAGCATTATGAAACCTGTACATAGTGGACTGGTCATTTAGGATCCATGAGTCTTTGAGAGGGGACAAATTTTTATTTAGAAAAATAGTTTACATTTCTGACTTAAGTCTTGCATGTGGGAATTTTTCCAAAGTGCTCTTTGTCATTGATTTCTAAAGGAATTAAATTAATCTAATAAGATTTGATAAGAAAAATACTGGGTTTGAATATTTCATTTATAACATAATAATGTCACTTTCAGTGGTGCAGTTTATCCCTCTAAATGGCAAACTGGTATGAATATATAAAACAATACACTTTTAGGAAAGTTCTTCACAGTGCAATATAGTAGATGTCTTTATTAAAATATGAAAAACATTTGTCATTTCAGTGAAGACAGTCACAGATTCAGTCAAAGAGTGCACTCCTGCTTTATTTACCCACGCTCATTTAGGGCTTGCTTGCTGAAATGCTAAACTTGCTCATTTCAAGGGTTAGCAGGTTTGCAGCCCACCTGTAGGATAATTTTCAGGCATTGTGGCTGATGTGAGAAGTAATAGCTGGAAGCTAAGAGGTAGCAAACAAGAGCTTACTAAGAGCTGAGTCACTGTGAGGCAGCATGTGAGCACTCTCGTCTCTGTTTCAGCTCAAAGTCAGAGAGTTTGGTGAAAATCAACAACTGCAATTCCTGAAACTCAGCTGTTTTTGGTCAAGAAGAAAAGGACATAACTTTGGGTGCAAGAGAGAGGGGAAGATGTTGATGTTAAGGATGGTGTTGAAGTGTGATTACTGTGTTTTTACCCCCCTGACAAGGACTAAGTGTGGTCATGGGATGAAACTTTGAGGGAGCAACTTTCCCATGTGTTCAGGTGTCTCTGTGCACTGGCTTTGAACCTCGGCTATGTTTGGAATTGGCCCATTTTCTCAGATACTGGGAATTGAGGCCGGTTACTCCAGATGACGAAGTGGATGTCTTTAGCCTAGTATTTTTAGTAACTGACTGGTGTTGTCTTCTGGGACATTCAAGTGTTTCCTCTTTGTCTTTTTTTGGTAGCTTTCCATGCCTTAGGTGTGAGGCAAGCATCTGAACTTTGCTGAACCATGTCGGCAATAAAGTCTTTTGTTACCTTCTTCAAAGAAGGGCAATTTGAGTAATTGGTTTTATTTGTTACAATAGGATATGTCAACAGGTTTATACCTTATGGTAGAAGGCAGAAACTTTGAATGCTTTCTGTCTTCTATTAGTTGATATAGCACAGTAAAAATTTCTCTGGCACATAAGGGAAAATGGTTCTGGGGTCAATTCCAAGGTTAGGTGTATTTTGCTGCTGTGCTACAAAGCCTAGGTTGCTGTGCGTATGCATTGTGTGTGTTTGTGGGACACCAGTCAAAACTGACTGTATCTTCGTGTGCTAAAATTCAGCCAAGAGAAATTTGGAATGCCTTCATGGAGTTTTTGATGGAAAAAGAGAGACAGGTAAAGCAATTTTGGGGGGTTAGGAATATTCTTGAACTCCACTGAAATGCATAATTTGGACTTCTGGGGGAATATAATCACAACTGCAAATTGCAATCAACACAGGAAAAGAAATATAGATAAATGGACAAAAATACAGAATAAAACAAAAAAAAAGCCCAAACCTTTTTATAAAACAGATAAACTTGTGGAACAATTTATTGGGCTTTTTCTAAACCTAAAATTTCTCTATCTAACATGAAAATCTGGGTCATCTAAGTGTATTCTACAACAGAGACTAAAGAGATCCTGAAAAAAATATTTTTGGTCACAGGGTTGGAGGGAAAAGAGTAGGGAAAAGAAAGGAAAGAAATAGACAATAAGGACAAGAATGAAATTTATATAAGATTTAGTAGCTATACTTTTTTTCAGTCTCTAGAAAATTACTAAAATTGAAGAGCATGAAAAGACTTGATATCAGAGTTATGGCTGCATAATCTTAGACTACAAATGCGATTTGTATTATTTTATCAAAGAAAAGATAATTTGATCTGCCTTAATTCTTAGTGGAAAACCCAGCAGAGATCCCATTCCCTTAGGATTTCCGAGAAAACTTGTCAATTAGTCTCTTGTTCACAGAGTCTAATACTTCTCCTACTCTGGATTTACACATGAAGATTTTCATTAACTGTCTCATATGAAGTGAACTCAATCCATAATTTCCTAATTATTGCCAGTACACAAGTGCAGGCACACAAGATTTACAGAGAGTTGTGGCAGTTTCTCACAGAAATGAGTTACACAATTTAACAGAAATGAGACCAGGCAATTTGTGTGCTTCTGTAATAACCAAATGATCAAAGATGGCCTCAGTGAAGAGAATCAATCATCTGAAAGCATTTTCATAAACATGCGCACCAGACAAATGATCCTGCCTGTAGGAAAAAAAGCCAAGCAATCAAAACAGAATTAGAGCAGAAATCCATACTATGTAGAAAGTCTCTCCTAATCATTTATGCTTTCAGGCATGCTTTGACCACCTTTGGTGCTTCTTGTACTTCTAAGAACTTAATATCTGTTTTTTACTCAAAATTCCTGGGGCTTGGTTTTCAGTGGTATTGATTTTGGTTGGTTTGTAGGTGGTAGCATGTACAGGTTTGTTTTCACAGAGGGACAGAAGGATGGATCAAAAGATCTGCATCACTTCAAATTAAATGGGGACAGAGGAGCAGTGTCTATCAGAACTGTTAAGTTACTTACAGAGTAGCTGGGATCCTGTACTGTAAATGCACAAAAGTAAAAACATTCTCTAATTTAAAGAACTTCTTACACTAGTGATTAGTAACAAATAACACACAGGTAAGTCTTGCTGCAAGGTAGATTTTCCTTTAATTTGCATGTCCACCTCCACCAGAGCTATCTGGCTCTTGGTAAGAATAAAGTTTCAAAAGCAATAAAAAAATACTTCTGTTTTCCTATTTTGTTTGGTCTTTATCAACTACAGCTCATACTTACAACTTTTAACTGCAAGAAAAAGACTAACAATCAAAGGAAAGAAAAAACCCTGGTGGTCTACAGTGTTTGCCTGACTTCAGGGCTTTAAGCAAAGTATTAGAGCTCCTGGTGGAAAGCTGTGGAATTTAGGTGTGTGAAACTACTGGGGTATCTATCACAGGGACTCACATATGGCACTTCTCCCTGTTAGGAAATTCCATGAAAATCTTAAGAAACGGCATTATATGACTGTACATGAGCTCTATGTTTTAATTCTATCACCTGTGGTTCCGTTTCTGGAATCTGGGTCCAGATCAGCAAGTTGTGAAATTCATGAGAAAAAGTTCATTTCTCATTGGATAGGAGTGAGAATGAATTCTCTGTGACACAGCCTTTAGAAACAGGTGCTGGATTTATTGTATTCTTTTGGAATTCATCTGTTGGTCAAAAAAGACTTGGGATATTAAGCAGTGGCTTGAAAATGAAGCATGCATGATGGTTTGACTACATTTTAAAATCCCAGAAGTCAAGCTAGACTTTCTTTTGATAATGAGGATATTCCTTTGTTTGTGGATGCATATATTTACAGATGGATTATATAGAATATTAAGAGAGAGAGATAGTTACATTCATTCTCTTAATCCCTCACCATATCTTCAAATATTTAAAATGATGTGTCAGAAATTCAAGAATAAGATTGTATGACTGCCATATTACCACATTTCTTAAAATGCTATTCTTTGTCCACTTTGTTAGGTGACTGCAGTGACAATTATATATTCACAAATATTATAACTAACAGACCAGATTTTCTGTGTAAGATCTCTCTGTGATATGATTTTTCTAGAATATGGAATAATTGCAACCTTTTATTTCCTTTTAAGGAATCCAGTGAAAATATTAGCAATATGCCTCAAATTGATGACATCTGAACTTGGCAAGTCTGTGAACAACTGAAGGTAAGGACCTAAATGAGTCAGATTCCTTTTTCAAAATGTGTATCTGACATATTCATAATATTGCAGCACATGTGCAAGAAGGAGGGATGGGGAAGACCATTAAATTTCAAGAAAACTTACACCAAAAAAAAAACCCAAATTCTAAAGATTATTTTATTCCCTCCTTAAGACCACTAACTCCTTGTCAGTGGCCTGATCAATAATTATTGATACAGTTGAGAAAAGATGCTTAGCAGCCTATTTTGTGATTGTTCCTTAGGAAACTTATAAATAAAAAAAGGAATTTTAGCAATGCACATCTTCCCTCTTTAAACAATGGAACAAATTTTCTACTTGGAGGCACACCTGACATCCTGGGGGCCTTTCAGCAGCAATTAGACTCGTGCTACATATGGTTCAGGTGAATGATGCTTAAGAAAGGAAAAATTAATGGGAACACTAGTTTTCATTTACTAATTTAAAGAAGGCATGGTTTTTAAGCCTTCTGGAACATTTCAGATACAATTATTCAATCTTAAGAAACTCAAGTAATTTTGGTTCAAGTTTGTAAGCGCTTCCTAACCTGTTCTATCCGCTGCCCTTTGTAAAGTACTATGAAAATTTACGTCATATAAATACCACATCATAGTTAGTAACTTATCAGTTTGCCTTCTGTACATTTAGTATTTTGGACAGGAAATACGGAGAGAGAAAATAAGTGTGTTTTGGAAGAGAATATGTTATGACGAGATGACTTGTTCAGAAGACTTCTTAAAGACAGCAATAAAGAAAATGCTTTGTCTTAGACCAAAAGCATGGTGACTTCTGAATATTACATCACCAAATGAGGAACCCACAAGCAAGACATAATTTTTACTGTAAGTACCACTACTAGAGACAAATATTTCCTTTAGTTAAGCTTTACAGGTTTTAATCAGTCTCCATTACTTGAGATGGTGAACTAGAATGCAGAATTAGATTATTGATTAAGAATTAAATTGTAGAAAGTTCCTGAATGACATATAAATCCATTCTATCTATCTATTTTAGTTAATGGCTTTTTTTTTGAAATGTCAGTTTTGTAGGAAGGTCTGTTTAGACACAACTCTTGTGTATATATTGAAGATTTGCTATATCTCCATGGTATTTAGGAAAATTAGACCAGCTGTTCAGTATGCTATTACTGAGAATGCTTATTTGGGAAGATGAAGGTACCCTTAACTTCACCCTGATCACTTATATCACTTATATACTGTGCATATTTATTTACATGTAACAATGTGATGATTAATTTGGAACTTGGAAATTAAGACACTGTTGAATCTTTATCCAAAAAATGACACTTAAAACAATGCTTTCACTTAAACACATTAATGTAAATAACTCCTACCGCAGTCAAATATTGGAAGTCCTTGTGTTTTTATTTGGGAATTACCAGCAAGTATGTAAGTTTGGACTTCAAAGTTTCCTCAGGCCCTAAGGAAATCTCAGTCAAGATCTTAGAAGGAAAAAAATGAATGCTTCAGTTCTTAGACCACAGGAAACAGGAAAACCTGTTTGCAGATTTCTATCTGACAAGGGACAGGGACTTGTACTGGAAGTTTCTGAATTAGAGATGAGTCTTTTGAGCTAATAGAAAAAGGAGCTGGGTTCAGAATATTTCCCTTGCTTTTGTATGGGTTTCTCTGCCTTTTTTCCCCCCCAAAATTTAGAAAATATCTGCTTCCTTCCAATGCATGTGTTTTTTTATTTGTAATCAGGAATTTTCTCCTCCTGCTTGTTTGTCTGCAGTCCTCACAGAGCAGAAGGGTAAACACAATCTTTAGTGATAAATGGTCTTGGATTGGGCATAAACAATTTACCACCTTCTTAATGGAACCTTTAGTGCCATGCAACAGAACTTTATTCTATGATGCAGTTCTGTTGATTGCAGAGATTTGTGTCTCCTTTGACTCACTGTCTATTGTTGAATATTTCTGAAAGCGGATGAGAATTTGTCTTTCTTTTAGATGTTTAATCATGCTGAAGTGATGCCTTCCAAAATGCTTAACTCTCTTAACTGAAGTACCACTTCTCCTTGAAATAATAGAACCGTAACCTTAGTCTACTTCAACTGCTTTAAGGTGTGTACCATGGAGGTGGATGTTCAGTCTGGAGTTACTGATTAAGAAGTCCCAGCCTGCTGGTGATTTCTGCTTGTTTTACTTTGTTTCCTGCTCTGCTATCTCACAGTTACCAGTGATTACATACCTTTCTCTAGATTTAGTTTAACACTGCTTTCTCAAGCAACGTCAGAGGCTTTAGGTAACCTGTCAATCATGAGCATTAAAGCTGAAGAATGAATAGTTTTGCATCTTTAAGAAGCCGATGCACTCAATCATTTATTTTTATATACTGAAAACAAACACCATCACCAGGTTATTTTCTGTCAGTTTTTTATCCCATGATGAGTTTTTTCACCATGATTCTAAAAAGTATGGAAAACAGCTGAGGTAAGTTATACTGAGGTACCAAGATTGCTGTAGCATCCAAGTGTAGCTGTTCCATTGCTTGAGGCATTGCTATAAAATCATGACAAAAGAAGAATACATTTGCAAGGTCTAAAGGAGACCTGAGGCAGGTTGAATGTAATTACATGGCTAGAATTCAAGTAAGGCCCCAGGACCACCTGGGAAGAAAGGTGTTGCTCACTGTTACGAGGGTGCCAGGCAAGAATTGTATTTGATTATTTACTACACAGAGTAACCAACAGTGCAGCTGTAATTTAGAATGATAGAATACTAAAGAGAAAAACATACTGTGTGAGTAATTTCCAACCTAGTAATGAAACATAATGGAATAGAGCCATCATGCTACATTATACAATCTGCATTCTATAGAATGTGTGAATATAAATTCAGTTATTTGCTGCCTATTGGGGGAAATTGCACCAACTTAATTTTCAAAACCAAAAAGTACTTTTCAAAAGTAAAGGGAAGGAAGTAGCAACTCTGTCTTCTCTGAAATGGAAGTGTCATATAGGAACTTGGATGAGTAGAACATAGACCTTTTCTGTATCTTATCTGTGGCACTAAATCCGAAGGGGGCATTGGTATACTTCTCTGCAACATTGCTGCAACAAATGGGAGGAATGTAGGGGTAAATACAATAAAACTCTTTAAATATGAAAAACAAAACATAATGCAAACAACCCAACAAGATCAGATGGGATTTGAAGGTTGTGTGTAATGAACATATAATAAGTACATCCTTAGAGTTATTGATGCTATTTTAGTATTTGCGTGACAGTTGTTTCCAGAAAAGCCATAATCTAAATTGAGAAACCTGAACTAAGAATAGAAATAAGAAAAAATAATAAACAGTCTAATAGCACAAACAGCAACTCAACATCTTTCTCTGAGGGTGCTAGAGAGCTGAGGTGAAAGTTTCTTAGGAGAACAGAAGGAAGAAATATTTCTGGTATTTCTAAATACCTTAGAGATAAGTATTATGTTGGAAAGTGGAGGAGAAAGAGTAAAAGGCTGCTCCAGAACTGGCAGTCATTCTAATTGTTCACCTTGTAAATATTTTTAGAATATCCTAGATCATGCTCCAGCCAAATGAGTGCTGTTTTATTCCTGTAGTCTCTGTTTCATTGGTCTTTAACCTTTCTAGTTTTCTAGATTAGTTAAGGAGCTGCATCAATAAATACAGTCAAGCATTTTTCAGCCCACTACATCTGTAAGGACTTAGTTTGCAAAGATTATTTAAATTTATGTATGCTCAGTATGTCTGTTTTATGTTTCTCCTGGTCCTTAGTGAGAATTCCAGTTGGTCAAGATCTTGAATTTGGAAGTATATCAAGTGCAGGAACAAGGGAAAGCTGAAAAATGTCTGGAAGAAAAGATTGTGCCAGGGTTTGGAAAAGATGGAGCAAAAAACCAGACAGAAATTAGTTCCCAATACCTGTCAAATATGAAGTCAAAAAGATCTGAACTACTGACAAAGCATGTTTGAGAATTTGAGAGGCATCATGTTGAGATAAAGCAGACTTTTAATAATTTTGTTTTAACATGATTGATTGACGTAGATAAAATAGATGGTAGTTCAACTTTCTTGTATGTATAACCACTTCCCATCTAAACTAATCTGCAATTAAAAGAGAGGATTTACGTCCTACATTCACTTTTGGAAGAGAAAGGAACCACTCTGTGCTGGCAGGCAAATTCACATAACATCAACCTAGTATAATGCTGAAATCTTCAGCATGATGTGGTAAGCCACAAAATAACAAGAAGACAAATACCTTTTTGGCTTCCTTCCACTGTTTTATTTATTGCATCCTTCTTTATTTTTCACTGGTGGAGAGGAAAAAAAAGGTACATGATTTAAAGTAGTTATGACCACTTTTAAGCAGTTTCAAGTTTTGAGACAATACTTGGTACATGAAACATTACAGTAAATGCATAGAGTTGTCCATCCATAATTCTTTTAGTTCCTCAAAGAGAGTCTGTCTTTCTAAAGGGAGGTCAGAGTGGGCTGGGAGAAGCATATTTTTATTCCTGCAGTTTCCTGTAAAGATAAAATGCAGGTTCACAGTGAAATGTAATATACTGTAGTCCAGGTTTCCATGGCACAACTTTGCCGGAGTTGTTTTCTACTTCCTCTTTCACAGCCCCAGGAGTTTAGGCCAGGAGCTAAGAATTCCTTTCCTAACTGTACTGCCTGTTCATGTTGACTAATAAAACCCACAAAGTTTGGGAAGGATCTGTTTCCTGTTGATATAAACAATCCAAAACATTTGGGCAAAATTGCCCAGTGTGATTTTTCAGAATAAGTACTGAGTAGAAATTGCCTGTGATTTTTGAATTTTGGCCTCCAGAAGCATTGCTGCCTTAACAATCTCCTAAATCAAAATCAGTGGTAACAGCTGCAGGACACCAGCCTACCTTCAGTGTTCAGCTTCAAGTCCAGTGCTTTGGAAGGAGATGGAGTTTGGCTTTATTTAGTAATTTATTGGTTAAAATGGCATGACTAGGACTGAGTGGAGTAAGTAGATGCTCTGTTCTCTGTAAATTACTGCAATTGTGATAGACAAAGCACTGCCCTGCAGGTGTGTGAGGATACAGTGTCAAAGCAAGGGGTTCTGGTGGTGGGAACAAGGTGTTCTGACCCATCAGCAAGGGCTGTGATGTTCCTTATAAATTCTCAGCAGGCTGAACAAAGACATTGAACCACATGTCTGGGAACTCTTGTGCTTTGTCGTGAAGTCTCCATAACTCTAGTACCCAGCCCACTGTTTACACACAAAAGTCGTTGGCTCACAAGCTCTGAAATTCTGCAGCAGACTTTCACAAGCCCTTGGATTTTGTACAGTACACTTCAATAAGTTCTCAGCTCCCACAACAACCTTCTCAAAGGTGCTGGCTCACAAGCCACAACACACTGCCACAATCTCTCCACTCCCACAACAAACTTCAGTATGGAGCATGGGGTAGGATATGACAGCCATGTGTGGCCCAGGCAAAGCAAAAGAGGAGAGAAATAAAGACAGAAAAGGGAGAAAGGCAGCAAAGAATATCACTAATCCTTAGATTCCACATTGATCCTACCATGTGGATGGTCCAGAGCTGGAGTTGCGAGGCAGGAATGAAAGAGAGTGAGGGGGCCCAATCCCCTTCCTTTTGCACACCTCTTATGCAAACTAGGTATTTCATACATTTTGTTCATCTGTACAAAGCCAGCTCTTGGAGCCCTCCTCCAGGAAGTGAGTTGAAGGGAGTGAACTGAGCAAGGGTCTCAAGATGAGCAGGTTCAGAGCAGTACCACACCACCTCCATGGGACCCTCTGCTCCCATTACATCTTTTCTGCCATAGCAGTCAGAGGGTTTGACCCAAAACATGCTATTTCTGTCTCTTTCCACAAGGTGAGTGGCCCAGACTGGGCAGTGACAAGACTGACATTTAGTGCTCAGTCTGCATGGTCTGGGGAAAAAGAGAGAAGAACTGAGCACTTATCAAGGCAAACTAATCTGTGCTGTCAAAAAGAGACAGAGATTTCTGCAGATAGCTTTTAAACTCGCCTCCATCAAACTACACCAAACTAACCTTTGTATAACTCTGCAATTTTCGACTCTTGTGTACTTTCTGTGCTTAAAGTAAAGCAACCCCACTACAGTAAAATAAGAGAAAATTGTGGCAGAAATAGCTCTGGATTTTTACTTTAATCTTTTTTTGCTGAAACACTGATACTTTACAGATCATCATTAGCAGTAAGCTTTTTTTTCTTTATTAAGCTTTAGTGAAACCAGCATTCTGAAAGGAAGATTGTATTTTAATTCTTGAAACAAATCCATTGCATTGCAGGGACACTGCAATCTAAGTAATCAATGGTTTTTATATTTTTTTTAAAGAAAGACTCATGTATTCTATGTTATATAACATCAAAAGAAGTTTTAATAATTGCAGTCTAAAATATGCTTTAACACACATTCTGCCAGAATCTGCACTCTCAGAACAATAAAGACAGGCTGTTCTTAGGCATAAATGAAAAATTCCTTTGCCAATCCATAGTGTTTCAAGCACAAATCCATTTTCATGACTACATTTACTTCAGAAAAAATATAAAGTTAAAAACAAAACTCAGGATGCATGAAAGAGAAGAAACATTAAATTGCCAACTACTGAGCTTGAAGCATCAAATGTTGCAAATTTCAAGTTAAAATAAGTTGAAAAAATCCCAGTTATGACTTTCAAAAGAAACAGAACATCACTCCTTTGCTCCATAATGCCTACAATGCTTTTAACATTAAAGTTAAAAGGAAGACATTTTTACCCCTACCTAGCATACATAATATATACCAAGGTACCTGGAGTGCCTCTTTTTTCCTTAAATTAACACTAAGACTGCAGAACTTCTTTATTTTCCTGAAAGAATACTCCTTTTGTAGCAGACAACTTCACATTTTGTGGCCAGGGGCACTTCCAGGCAGCTTTCTGGTTTTAAGTGTGGAGTCACATCTTTGATTCTGGCTTGGGAAATGGATTTACAGACAAGTGACAATGGCAGAAGTCAACTTTGGAGTCTGCTTCCAGCAGGCAGGAAACTGTGCTCTGGAAATGTGTTGTCTATGTAGGGCTGTGCTCCAGAAATGTGTTGTCTATGTATGGCTGTGCTCTAGAAGAGTGTTGTCTATGAGGATGAGGATATTTTAAAGACATTGTTTTGATTTTAAACAAATGATTTAATACATTTATAGATCCACAAACATCGCTTTTCAACAGAACAAAAAACTTCTTTGAACTATGTTAAAATTTGACTGTCACACAGAATCAGAAGTTGTTTTCATTGCTACAGATTATTTGTTCTTTGAATCAATACCCAAAGGAATTGTGATCTCTAGAATTAAATATATATCAGTAAAACTATAGTCATCAAAAATTACAGGTTTGGGGTCAAATTAAAGGCTATTACCATCATTTGGAGTGTCCTTAGTCAAGGGATTTTCTGGGAGATCAGCAGATCTCACTCTACTTGTTTAAACATTAACCTGACCTCTGTTAAGATGAAGAATGCCTATTGCTGGTTACATGTTCCAAACCCCCACTATTTGCCTTTAATTTTTAGCCTGGATATAAAGCCATTTAAAAGCCCCAAATATATCATAACATCTCTTTGCATCTCAATTAAGTTTTTGTCTGAGTCTTGGGCTCTTCACAAGTTAAAACCATCTCTTATTTAAGAGCTTGATGGCAAAACTAGGAAACTATTTTATTTACTTTGGGATCAGAATTCAGATTATAATATAATGTTTTTTACTGATGGTATGTGGTGAGAAGAGAAACCCAGAGAAGAACAACATTTTTTCCACAAAATGAATTGGTAGTTTTAGTTGTTGTTGTACTGGGACAATGTATTGGACACAAATAGATCAGATGGAAAACAACTTTGTGAAGCTCATAACCTCACTTTTTCCTGCTGCCTGATAAGTAAATAAGTCTCCATATAAAAATCAGTGGGATTCTGCACCAACATAGCAAGCAGTTCAGAGCTGTCTGAGAAATGGAAGAAATCCTGCCAATCCTATGTTCTAAGCCAAAATATATTGCTTATTTCTGTATTTAACAGGGAGTAAGCCTTCCACCAAAGCTTAAAAAAAAAGTATTTTCATTTTGTATGTTTGTACTAAAAAAATGATATGTGTGAATTATTTAAGAGAAATATTATTTTGTCTCATTCTCTTTCTCACAGATTTGGGGTAATATATGGTGTATCATATTAAAAACTGAGTGTCTGTTAATACCAGAAAAAAATATTTCTTAACAATCATTTGAATAATGGAGTGTTGCTTGCTGAACTGTTGATTTGAAAACTCATTGAGTTGCACAGTAATCACAGAATCTCCAGTTTTATCATCCTTTATGTCACTGAAAAATGCTTGCTGTTGTGTAGTTCTGTTTTCATTTTCATCATGTTCCAAGCCAGAAATGTATCATTGTCTAAAAAATATATTGGTAGGTAATAGAGAAAGGCAACTGAAAGGTCAAATCTCTTGCAAACTGGTGAAACCCATAACTTAGATTTAAATAGAAACCACATTATATGACCAGAGATAAACAATGTATGAGTTGTAATATAATTTGTACAATGAAGAATGTTATCATTAAGGGTGCCTGGGACTGTAGCATTCATGAATAAGGCAAAATTCCCATTGACTTGGCTTTAGATGTGTTGCTGGGTTCTTGGTTGGTTGAGGTAAAGGTGTCTGTTTGAATTTCCTCTGCTCTATCTAATACTTCCTTTATTTGTCCCCACTCTTGACAAAAATACATGTTCAAAACAAAAACTCCTCACTGGGAGACATGCTTGCATAATCATTTTATCTTGCTAATATTGCCATTATTCCCTTAAATACATCTTTCAGTTTTCCTGCCTACCATTTGATTTATACTTGCTCACAAAACAACTTAGCATACTGTGACTACTTATGGACACAGAAAAGTTGTTAGAATGGTAAAGCAAGTGTTGGCACCATGCTTTGTTTCCTCAGGCTTGTAACTCTACCTCTAAAGAACTATCTAGAGGCTGCTGAAGGATCCCTTCAAAATCTTGTTCTTCCCCCACTGCTTGGTTGACAAGGATAGATTCAGGGATGTTACCACCATCCCTGAAGGGGCAGGAGGGATGCAGGGTCTGTACCAGGGGTTGCGCAGGTTTATCTTTGTCACACGGAAGACAAGAGTTTAGATCATATCCCCAAACCATAAACACATGGCTTGAGGCTGTGAAGCCTCAATAGCTCTGAGGGTTGAATCTTCACCCCCTTTTTGGAGAGCTCTCATGGTGTGAGTCAATGAGGCCATGGCAGCTGCTTGTTGTAGCTGTGAACCCACCCATAGAGCAGAACAGATCTGCTTTCACCCCAGTGTTCCACTCATATGAACAAGGCAGAGCCTTGAACACGTGGTTACGCATTTGAATGATATTATGTTCAATTATTACAACACCACAGCTGCCCAAACTGCCTCTGGCCAGCCCTCCAGAAGAAAGGCAGATCAGCAAGGTCCATCTGTAGTGGGCATGTTACTGGCTGAGCCTTGTGTACGTACTCTGATCTCTCACAGAATAAGTATTTACTTCTGAAGGAGTCTAGAAAGGCAGAAATTAAACACTGGAGCTGAGCGCAATATTTTGAAAATCACTACTAACTTATATTACAAACTTTTTGTAAAGATGTGCTACTTCCAGAGTAACTTTGGCTGTTGCAAAGAACCAAACCAAATTTGCAGGGAGGTGATTCTACCCCTCTACTACTCTCAGCTGAGACCCCACCTGGGATGTTGCATTCAGCTCTGGGGCCCCCAGCACATGAAGGACACGGCTGTTGGAGCGAGCCCAGAGGAGACCACCACAAGAGGGATGGGGCACCTCTCCTGCAAGGAAAGATTGGTTTGTTCAGCCTGGAAAAGCCTTTGTAGTGATCTAATTACAGCCTGCACTTGAAAGAAACATACAAGAAAGAAGGAGAGTTCTATTTACAAGGGCATGTAGAGACAGGAGAAGGGAAATGGCTTTAAACTGAGAGCAAGTGGGTTTATATTAGAAAATAGGAAGAAATTCTTTAATGTGAGAGGTGGTGAGGCACTGGAACAAGTTACCCAGAGAAGCTGTGGATGTTCCATCCCTGGGACCGTCCCATCCCTGGGAGGCTGGATGGAGCTCTGAGCAACCTAGTCTAGTGGAAGGTGTCCCTGCCCATGACAGGGGGGTTAGAACAAGATGGTCTTTACAGTCCCTTCCAACCCAGGTCATTCTATGATTCTATGAAATGATATCCACTACTACTTAACTTTTCTTGAGGACTTTTGTAGAATGCTCTGGTGCTTCAGCTAAGACATTGACTACTTTCAACTGTTACTGTAACAATTTTAGGGAATTTTGAAAACCATCGGTCAAAAAGGGACGGCTGTGGCTTTACAGTGGTTCTGTGAGTTACTGAGAAAGGGCCACTCTCAGCCTGTGAAATAAAGGCCAAAAACTAAAGGAGAAAGTGACAGTACTGGTCCTCCTCAAGGTGGGGCAGAATCCTTGCCTTCACCAAAGTCTATTATATGAAAGTAAAATTAATAGTAAAACTCAACTGAGATCAGTGCTGAAGCTCAGTAAAACCAATATTTCAATGTAGAGGTTTAACAAGACAGTTTTTCTTTTTCATTGCCTGGGCCCTGCTTATGAACTGTGATGCATTTGCCTGTATAGCAAGTGTTCTGGGAATCTTACTTACAATTGCTGCAAGAGCATTGATTCTTTTGCTGAAAAAATACAGCCTGATACTAAAAAATCCAAAAGAAGGTGATATAAAAGCTCTGCTTTTTTACCAAAGGTAATAGAAGTTTAACTTAATGAACGAGGAATTTGTAGCAAACAGTATATTTCTAGTATTCATCAAAAATACACAATATGTAAAAAATTGTATCTTAAAATCCTATTCTTTATACGAATAAGAAGAAAAAACTGTTTTAGCACAAGTAAAATCCTCAGTGAGAAGAAACCATATGTTACCAGCCTTGCAAAATACACATCTTTGGCCTTTCACATGCTTCGTTCCATTAATCGTGCCTTTATGCAGACTGTTAGGAGGCTGGGATACTTGTGTTCAATAACGTAATTCAGGTTTCTATTCAACTGAGATAAGTATCCAGCAGAAGGGGACAACTCCGTGAAAAGCTCACCCAGACTGCTGTTGTGTGGTAAAAAGAAGGCACGCAGATAAGGAATGTATAGAAATCTTCTGTAAGTTACAGATGCTACTGTCTCCATAGAAAACAGAACCCTTGTGAAGGGACAAGAACATCATCTTAAAAGTGCTGAGCCACGGAGTAGGGTGGCTTAAAAGATCATGTTTAAAACAGGTGGATGTAAAATGTCTCTCAACAGAGATATAATGAAAGGAAAGAAAAATCTTTCTATATCCAGGAAACATGCTTATCAACAAGCTTCTCTAAAGTATTTGGGATTGCTAGTAAAAGCTCTTCAGAAATCCTGGGTTTAGGTGTGGGTGGAGAAGAGCTCATCCACAAAACCTCAAGTATCTTTAATGGTATAGGCAGACAGAACTGTGAAGGGACAGTGATGGCAGAACTGTGGATGTCTCCAGCTGTATGACTCGTGTGTGTGTTGTAAAGCAGCCTCTATGACAGATCTCTAGGCAAAAAAATCACCAGTTCCTCAGAGGATCATTCCTTGCACAGGTTAAGAATGGGGCAAAGTCTACTGTTTTCTATACTTAACTCTCAAACATTCTTTCAAAACACTACAGCTAGGTAGGCTTTTGTCTGGAAACCTCTGTTTTGGCTTCTCAAAAGTGTATTTACTGATCCTTTGGGCACAATGCACTTTTAAGCTAAAATGAAAATGGGCATCAGAAATCTGTTTCCCATAATCTGTGGCAAAAATGATGGGATGGGAACTTTGCTTTTACTGAGCTTATTCAACCTTTTAGAGCGCCTTAGCCATGCACAGTTTTTCTACATGAATGTAATTGTACCCTGTACTTTAGCTATGCGTGTCTCTTTGCATCTCTGCAGACAGAGCACCTCAGGATGTACAATACTCATGAAAGACTAGTGCCCTCATCCAGGCTGGTGACAGACAGAGCAAGGCACCAGGAACACACATCTGGCATAGTGGGAACAAGGCTCTGTTTCTATTCTTTGCTACCATGAGCTGGAGATGGTGAGACATTTTTTTCGAGGTGTATTAAAATATCTTTGATAACAGAAGCCAGTTCTTCAAGAAAAAAAATCTTTGCCTGACAGAAAAGCACTGGTCTAACTGAAGCTTCCCATGGGAACCTGCATTTCAGCTCCACCATGGACATAATAGTGCTACTACTTGATAATGCCAGGCTAGACAAGGTGCTGGATCAAGCAGAGTAAAACTGTCTCTTGACTATTCAATATTCCAGGTGAGGGCCCTGTCCTGCAGTAATCCATCTTCTGACCACCTGTCTACCTGTGCAGTCAGTGCACACACTTCCTTCTTAGTTTAGTGCCAGCAATTGCCTTCCTTTTTATTTCCTCTTCATCAGCATCAGCCTCTGACACCCTTTGATGAAAGAAGAAGAGGGTATTATTTATTATTTATAAAGTAAGAAAAATAACTCTTAACAACAGAGAAAATGAAGATGGAAAAGTCCTGAAAAGAAAACATTTAGATAACCAAACAACTTGCAGTCAGCCCATACCCACTTTTTGGATTAATTTTCCTTACTCTATCCACAAACATCTATTTTATTCCCTGTGACTATCCCTGAAAATGTTGTCCTCCTATTCCCAATGATATTTTTTTATTTTTCACATAGGAACAAGCACAGCCTCTTCTGTGGTTTACAAGCACATACTATAAGCAGAAATATATTGTAGGAGAACGTGACCTTGCTAACATATGTAAATATCAGAGAAGAGTGTGAGGATTAGATCAGAAAGGGTAAAAAAGGTTTAGTAATATGTAGAAGTAGTAAAAGCAAAAAAAAGGGTGTTCCCACTGCTTTTTAAATCTGTCTTTAAATTATTTACTTGGCATTTTGACAGCTCACAATTAAATTTTTTTCATTCATCTTAATATTTAATCACAGTTTTTAATTATACTAGTAACTTGAGGCTACTTCTTAACTCAGCAATAGCTTCATCTTCTATTAATAAATGGCACATACCCTTGGCTTTGACACTTACTTGCTGTGAGTGTTTTGGCTTTGGTAGAACATGCAGTTCAGGACACTTATTGCATCTTAAATCTCAAATCTTCTTAAATTATCAGTACAGCTTTTAACCCTGATGATAATTATTTAGCATTAAAATGTTCAGTCTTCACTTCAGTTCTTAATGCTTCTGTTGCTAAAATTGCAGGAGATCAGAGAACAAGTACTTATAAAAAATCTTATTCCAAAAGATATTCTTCCAGATGATTTTTCTTCTCAGTCTGGAGAAGAGACAGTCTGGTACCTGAGAGATGTGGGTTGGAAGAATGTTACATCTCCATGTGTGGCTGGCAGGGCTTGGGATGAAGGACTTGGGGTTTATTTTTTTTGAGTTGCAGGCCAGATGAACTCCCTTGCTGGGGTTACAGCACTCATGTGGCACAGGGCTGCATTGGTTTGGGGAACAGAGGCCATCCAGCCCAAACCCACCAGGGAACACTAAAAGGTCTGGGGTTTGCCAAACTATCTGCTCTCCCCACAGCTCTCTGACGTCTGTGCGGCTCTGTGACGACTAGAGAATGTGATTTATGGGTTCAGGAAAGTTGACCATCTTTCCCCTGAGCCTCTGAGACCAAACTCCTGTTTTTGCAGGCAACATGTCAGATAAATATATTTTTATAAATTGGCCATCCTCTATTTTACAATGTTAAGTTTTTGTTCTCATCCTCCTTATTGAGAGATAGCTCCAAAAGTTGGCTCTTCTCTTGCTTTTTGTGATTTCCAGCCAAAATTTATTCACAGAATAAATTCTGATTTTGTTGCCAACCTGGTTCCTTAGCTCAAAAAAGACTCTTTGATTGATCTACACACAGCAATCAGATGTCTTCTCACCGTTCATTTTGCCAGACTAAGTGAGCTGAGCTCTTCCAGTTTCTTTTGACATAATTCATCTAGAAATCTTTACTGCTCCTCTTTGGAGTAATTTTTGTGGATGGCCGATGACTAGAACTAAGTGCACTTTTCCCACTGACACTTCACCAGGATTGGTATACAGCACTCTGATGGCACATGCTGGCCAGACCTCACTTCCTATGTACTGTTAATAGTAGCAAAAATAATCAGCATTAACAAAATGGTGGATTTAACAGAATTTTTAATAAATGTTTAAATCAGACAACAAGGGCTGAGCTTAATAAGTGGCATCTCTTTGCATTCATACAGTGGTAACATGAGGATCAGGAACCAGGACACAGTGGCCCACATGGGTAGTGTTATTTGTAGGTATCTGAAAGGATCAGTACCACGAGTGATGTTTGGTGGCTTTCTACTGAAGGGGCTGGCCACTCTGGGCTCCATTCACAATGTACTGACTCTTCCCATCCACTTCTTGGAGACCTACTGCTCATAAAAATTTCTTTCCTGTCACCTGTGGCCACAAAGATTATATTGGACTCAGGTTGAAGCAAGTGTTAAAGCTCAATTGGATCCTGAACAGTCCAAGGCAGAAGTGTAACATTTCCTGTGTGATGTATTGCTTTGAACCTGAACAGATCAACACCAAGAGGGAGAAGCATCAGCTTCCATTTTTCCCAAGCTTCAGTGTTAAATATCCCTGCTATATATTTGTTAGTTTGCCTCTTGACCATTAGAAAGATTCATCAGGGTTATAGGATCCAACCCAGGCACTAGCAGTAATTACCACTAAGAGCACTCTATGGTATTTGAAGAAGAAGCAGGAAAATAAAATGCATTTGATGTCAGAAAAGCGAAGGAAAATGTGAGAGATGAAGGAGTTGGAATAGCAGGTAAGGACTACAGCTATTGCATCTGGGCTTCTCATGCAATTCATCAGGCAGAGGGATTAAAGGAGTGTTTTCTCCCTTCAAAAAGAAAAGTTTTTAAAGAGTGAGGTGGGCAAAAGCTAGCTACTCTTCTTTTTCCATTAACCTCAGACCAGAGGCAGTGGTTGTAATTTAATAACCTACAATTAAAGAAGAGCAGTCTAATTACCAGTTTGTGCTAAAATAAATGTCAAGAGAGTCACAGTATTTGAAAGAATAAAATTCTGAGAGGATTAATTGCAAGTGAAATAACCAAAAGAGAAATTTATTTAATATTGTAAAAACCCCTGATTTTTGCTGCTTATGGGATCCTAATTTTGAGATCAGATTCCAGTAGAGAGACCAAAATTGAGAGAGAAACATGGAATGAGATTCTGACTCACATTTAGAAGCAGCTGTGTTAGTGTACCAGGCTGGAGAACATTTTGGGATGAGAATGCAAGTTTTAGAAAGAAAAGAGGTGATGCTACAGAAGATTGGGCTGACAACAAAGTCTTAGTAAAAAAAAAAACAAAAAAGGATTGACAAAATAATTAAAAAAACCCTTCAACAATTCAGTTCTCATATGGAGCAAATTTATAAGAAGTAATGTGAAAGTTTCAGCTTGTCAGAACAAATGGGAACAAAGCAATGCCTAGCCTTTTATTGAGCTACTATTTTGCAAGAAACAAAGCTATCTAGGGGAAGCTGTACCTAAGGAAATTAAGTATTCAGCACAGCAAAGAAGCTTTTTCCATGGAGATTGCTCAGATAGAGCCCTATTTGAGATGACTGAAATGTGCCCTTGAACATGAATGGTACTGTTGCTTATAAACTGGATATTGATACCCAGACCAATATGAAACCTTAAATCAATTTGGATACAGAGAAAAAAGCCCAGGTTGTACAGTGACAAAGTCAGTTCACTAACAGCTGTATACAAAATAAATGTAATCTCAAGGCCTTGAAAACAGAATTTTACTTATTATTCAGGAAGGCAGAAGCTGGAAATATGTGTGCTGCTTCTTCTCCTAGGGAGACTTATAAACTATAAGGCCAGAACCATCTGGAGATAGAAAGAAAAACAGATTAGAAGACTCCAAACTAAATTAAGATATAAGCAGCAAAGGAAAAATTAGGAGGGAAATTTCACATACACACAGAAAAAAAAAAAAAAATGGTCATTACAGTTGTAAAAGAACACTGAGAAAAAAGTATAGAATGAAAATCACAAGTATTTAAACATGTGCATGATGAATGAAATTTTTTATCCATGGTCATGATATCCTTTATATGTTTTGGAGATATTAGAAACAAATGTCTGGTACAAAGGAAAAAAATGGCCCAGTTCTATCAGTGCACATTTGCCACATAAAGAGATAAACCCCAACCTGTCAATGATTTCTTGTCCACAGAAAACTCCTTATATAGTGTTCTCAAGTCACTGTTTTCTAGATCCCTTTGATAAAAATGGGCATAACTGCACTTTTTCACCTCAAAAAATATCTGAAACAGAGAGCACTTCACAATGTTTAACATATATATGCTATAGTAATGAGGCCAGTCCACACATCTTACCTACCTAAACTTGGTAGTCTGTACTAAAGAGAAAGTTTATGTTAAGGAATAAATGAATAACGCAGTTTGAATAATTAGCATTCTAAATTAATATGTGACTGTGTTTTGGCTTGATTCATACACTGATTTTGAATATGATGAGTAAGTGGTTTCTATCATAGTTCCAAATCCAAGATGCATGCACTTTTTTCAGGCAGAGTTTTTGTTAGTGTTTGCCTTTTGTGTTTTCCTGCACTGAGTATTTTCTGAGAGCTGTGCTCTGCTGAACACCCATGGCAACTTCTTAAGTGGGCAGGCTACTCCTGTGTCACGGCATGCGGGAGTGCTTCCCATTTCCCAGCACTCAGAACCATGTGCAGGCTGACTGTCACTGCTGTGCTGGGGCAAGACCCAGGTGTGCACCAGCCCTGCATGCTGCAGACCCAGTTCCCATGGCGAGGGAAGCCCAGCCCCAGCTGTGACACGAGCCATGGCACGCTGCAGCCGGGCGTTGGTCTGCAGGCTCCGTGCAGCAGGACCCTGGGGCGTGCCAAGGCGTGCAGGGGAGCGTGAGCACAGACACTGACACACAGAATGTGAGAACCGACTGCTCCAAGGTTCCAGGCTTCCTTTGAAGTCAATGGGAATTCACCTGAATAAGGTACACATAAAAATGGAATAGAAGTGTTTGGTTTTGGCCTGTTAGGACATGGGTGTCAATAGGAAATGCTTTATTGTTGAAATCATAAGCAGCTTGCTAAATATTTGAGGCTTAAGAATACTCCACCCAACAGCTTGCTGGTTAGAGCATTCACAGGCAGGTAGAAAATCTGAGTGTGGCTCTCCTCTCCTGTCTCCTGAGTGGATGTTTCAGCCACTGACTTGCACTAAGCGATGACTTTGTTCTCTCCCTTTATCCTCCACCTCTTTCCTTTTTTTACTCTGTCCTTGTTAAGTTCTTAAAGAAAGCCCACCAAAACAACACCTGGAATCTGAAGTGAGGACATTTCCTCCCTTGAGAGATTTAAATCCCAGAGTTTGACAGGGTTTAGTGTACTTTCTTTCCTTGGTGTTAGTGCCTAGCTGCTAGCAGTTCCTGGAAGACCACTGTGTGCTCCTCTCATGGGTGACTGACTTTCCACACACAGGGAACTCAGACTCTAATTTTGGGCTGCACCTGCTGTGTTTAACTAAAGCTCAGTGCATCAGTGCAGAGCATGGTAGCTCTTAAATCACTGTGTTGACTAAGCCCGAAGCCCAGAAGAGCTGAGGTGAAATCAAAAGAGATAATAACCATAAGAGAGACATAATGATGGCTGATTGTATTTTAGTGATGTAAATAAAATGGGTTGCATCAATACACAGTAACTGATGAGATGTGAGTCTGGACTGGAAGAAAGACAGGGTCACTTACCTTTGTCCTTCCTTATTGAAGGCAACTAGGCCATGTAATTCCTTTCACAAGCTGGTGACCCTCCAGCCTCCAGCTTGACATTATACATTCTGTACAAGTAGTAACTAGAGCTTACAACTAGGGTGTAAGTGTAAGTTATATGTAGATGAAACAGATGTCTTGTATGTGCAAGTGATATATAGAGGACGCATTGCTGTTTGGACGCCAGTAATTGTTATGCACAGCTTTAATGTTACTTCGAGAGAAACATGGTTGGATGTGACACTTGAAGTAGAAGCTGTGTTTTTCCATATATAGCTTCCTGTTAAATATTCTACACAGCAGCCTCTATGCTTATGTTCTTCCCTAAGTGGTCATTCTGAATGGTGAGCAGTTCAGCACTTATTGACAGGTTGCTTTCTTGCCTAAAAATAGAGGAATGTGTGGATCCTTGTACACAGCAGGTAGCCAAGTAATAACGAAAGTGATTGATGATAAAAAGCTTGCTTTCTACTCTTCTGTCATCAACAACCTATTGGGATCAAGAGAACACTAGGATAGAAATTAATCTTCCTTGAGTTATTCTAAACAGTCAACTGATAGGAGATTTCTTTGATCTCATTCAATTGAAATTGATTAATTCTGTTAATTACTCTGTTTGAACTGAGTTAGCAGGAATTTTCTGTGTGTTGCAGCATCCTTGATGGTTTGCCTTCTTGCATGCCAAACAAGTAAACTTGGTAAAGAATGTGACAGGAGATGATTTCAACCTAGTGTTTGCTGACTAAGACTGATAATGACTGTCAGTGATAAATATCAGTAGAAATTATCAGATGCAATTTGTTTCTGTTCTTGGATTTTTTGTTGAAACTGACATTGGTTAAAATACAAAAACAGTCCTTGGGGCAGGAACTCATGAATTCTTCTGCCAAGGAAATGCATAATTGCTAAGATAGGAATATTTTCTCTCCTTCTCCCTCTGTCCATTTCATACCTCATGAATCCTTAATCCTACATAAAGAACTGGGATTACATTAGAGTTCTTTAATGCCTGCTGGATTATGGGATTGTCATAAACCTAAGGTGGTCCCCCAAGTTTCATGCCATCTCCTTATTCCTGATGCCTGCTGGGAAGGTTCCTATTAACATTTATGCGCAGGACTAACCTCCTACCTGGAATCTGTTTTTTTCAGCAAACTGAATCTTATGAGCTAGAGGAGATATTTGGGGTGCTTGGGACTGTACAAATAGACTGACATACGCTGAAGGATTTGCCATATACTGAGGTTTGTCAGCCATCCTGAAATCTGTCTTTGCTCTGTCTGTCTTTCAGTCAAAAAGAAAACTAATTTATTGTGCTAAAAGGTTATTGTTAAAAAATTATCAGTAAGTATTTCTGGAGAGAGGTATGAGAAATTAAAAAATAAAATGTGTTGTAGGTACATCTTATTTTAGCTAAGCTTCAAAGTGGTTTGTCTTTTCCATGGAGCTACTAGGGACTTAAGCCAAAACAATTTCCAAAATACCTACCACAGCCCTCTGGTGCTGGGATCCAGTTCTCCTGCATCCTGCCTGATGCAGGTTAGTCTCTGCTCTATAAAGATGCCTTTGCAGTGTGCTTCTGTGATACTGTAGCTCAGCTGGAAGTCAGCAGCTAATTGACTCTGAAGAAACCCTTTTTACAATAGGAAGGCAAAACATCCTGACAAGCTCAGTACCTGCTCTGGGGGTAAACAGATCATTTACCTGTTTTCAGTAAAATTCTCTCTGCTGATGGTGAGGGAGGTGAAACTTGCTAAGCGCCCATGTGAGTATATTACTATTTATAACACTCAAGTGTAAAACCTCTTGTGCACAAATATGTAAGTAAGAACAACAAATACAGCTCAGTAATATTTCCTAGAGATCAGCTAAAATTACAGGGCAGGGCACTGGAGTCCTGTAAAGTGCTAGGATCAGTGATCTCTAAGTGTGACTTGCTTGAACTGGGTTTCCTTGAACACTGGAGTGATAGGCTCTCTCCAGGAAGGTTAAAGATGTGGATTTAAATGCCTTTATGCAGAAGAAATGCCTTTATGCAGAAGAAATAATTAGAGTCCTTTTTGCTTATCCTGAGAGAGTCTTGCAATCATTGCACTATTATGTAAAATCTGGAGGCTTTTCTTTTATTTATGTTTTCAAAGAAAGCAGTAACCATATCTACTGTTTGCATAAAGTTTGTTCTGCTAGCCTTTCAAACAAGACAAATGAAGGGCTATTTTCTGGATCAATTGAGCATAAGAATTAGGCATAATGTTAAGTAGCATGGTGGGAAGCATGTTTATGTCCAGAAGCAGAAAGCTTGTTCAAGAACACCAGTGGTGAAAACTGAATCACACAGAAATTAAAGTAAATGGCTTTTTTTTGGCTGTTTTGCTTCTAGATACTTCTGTCCAGGTCAGATGTTACATCTTTCACCTGCAAAATGATATAAAACCCCCCAAAGCAGTTGACAAAATAACTCCAGAACTGGAGGCAACACATACATGCCGTGGAAATACCATAAAGAAGGCAGTTTGCCATGCTGAGGGGTCAGGGCTCCCAGTTTGAGTGTGCTGCTAGGAAGACCATCCCTACCCTGCCTTCAGAAGCTAGCAATACTTTTGTGTTACGCTGCACAATCCTTTGCATGCAGCAGCTTGCTCTGTATTCCCACACAGCTCCTTGTGTGGGGCTCTGCTGTGATGTACAGCAGATATATCCAGGATATCCGAAATCCTTCACATGTGGATTACATGTATTTTTGTGGATTTGCTAGCTGGCTGAAGAACCCACTCCCTGTGACCCTGTAAGTTAGGAATAAGGGATAGGGTTTTTTCGCCCAACTCTACTTTACTAGTTACAATATTGTGATCAGAGCTGACTTTCCAAAATATTCTAGGCAATTTTTATGAGTCAGTAAAATCACCAGATCTTCCCTCTAAAATAAAGACATTGCCAATAAGTCTGCAAGAATCTGGTGCAAATACTCAGCCTGAGGCTTCTTTACTCACTGCTTTTGTTGTATTTCTTTCATTGAGATACTCTTACTAGATAATGCCTTAGGTAAATTTTTTGAGTCGTAATCCCCTTAATATCCGAAGTTGTTATGAGAGAGAACATGAAAAGCTAAGAAAGCAATGATTTCAGCAACTGGTTTCTTTATGGCTTTTCTATTAACTTTTTCCTGGCAATCATGCTCATTAATTTGGTATACCCCCTTTTTAACACACACTCACACAAAAAAGTTTGCATAAACTGTTATAGGGGGTCACTTATGCTGTATTTGTTGCCAATATAAATAATTTAGAAAAATAATTGTTTTTTATTGAAGAGTACCTTTTACACTAGCAGAATGATTTTTTTACAATTTTACTTTCCCATTTATGTGATGGGGCAATTAATATTTTTGGGCAAATGATTACAAAAATATTAATCTGCTGAGAATTTTAGAAATAGAACAACTTTTATGTCCAGGCTGTAAAATGTAATGGAAATTTCATAATATTAATTTTAGTTGTTTTATGTGAAGGGGTCCTACAAAACAACTTTCTCACCAGTCACAGCCCTAAGTGCATCTGGTTCTATTTGGTGCCTGGGGTATTACATCTGGGGTATATTTATATTGCTGTGCAAAGAGGAAAATATGGGCCAATCTTGCCCTGTATTTTCTACCTATATTTTCCTTGGAGTCAGACCCCAGCTTTTAATGTTCCCGCTACCCACAGAAAATAAAACACAGAACTGTACAAGAACACAGAACTCATGGCTGAGTTTCCTTGCATGCTTAACATCAGTGGCAGGACACAACAGAAAGGCCTTTCTTCTAGCAAAACTGTATAGATTAGAAGCCACTTTAAAGCTGAAAAGATGAGTATGAACCTGTAGCCTGCTCTCATGCCAACACAGTCCCTAACTGCCACGCAAAGATTAAATCACCAAGACTTGAATTTCAAGATTACACTTTAAAGAAAATAGAAGGAAGTGCCTTCAAGGGTGGAAGTGCTGAGGAATTCCAATTCATGATGCATCAGAATGGCAGGAATTTATGTTTCTTGCTGCCCAAATACCTTATGAAGATAGGGCTCTGCTCACCCGGCTTTCTGCCTGCATGGTGTTAGTGGCATCTTTACCACAGCAGAAAGAACAAGCATTAGAACAAGCTACTGAGTTAAAATAAAAAAAAAAAAAAAAAAAAAAAAAGATACCAAATGCTATCTTTCTCTAAAAAAAATCTGTAGCATCCTTTCCAGACATATCTCTGTGTAGCTGAACACAGTTTGCCAGAAAACAGTCTCTTGTGCATATTTGAAAATAATTCATAGATTTCATTACACATTTATGGCTAAAGCCAGGTAGAGTAGAGTCTGGTGGTTTTAAAACATGGATGATACTTAATGTTCTCCTTTTTCATCGCCTCATTTGTATTCTTTATTTCTGCTAGCAAATTCTTTCATTATCCCTGCATGATACTTATTTAGTATTGCCAGGGCTATTTCCTCTTATTTTCTCTTTGTCTGTTTTGTTTTGTTTCTTCAAAATCTTATTTGTGGGTTACTCTAAAAGAAAAGCACTAATGCTATTTTAGGTGATTTCCAGTGTCCTCTGTCTGTATTTTATTTCATTTACAGATTGTTGTGTCATGGCTCTGTGTCACTAATTCCAGAGTTCCCTAAAATGTGGATATAGTACCTTACAAATACAAAAAGTCCTCAGCTTCACAAGACATGGTTTAAAAGTAAGCTTACTGACTCAAGGAAAACTCCCTTTAGAATCAGCACAAGCTTTGGCCATTTTTGTTCAGGCCTAAGTTGTGCAGCCATATATATGTTTTTTTCTTTCAAAATACTCCCTGCTCTTTTCCAGTCTGCAAAGACAATACAGAGATTAGGTTTCCATCTCATAAGTCAACCAGTAGCACCGTGAAAATCAGTTGCATGCTTGGTACTATTGGGTGTGGACAGACAGATATGTAATCTAACTATTCCCATTGTCAGTGTCCTGTTTTGAAGAGACCACAGCAGCAAAAATGGAAAACAAATTACAAACCAGCAATTTTGTAGAACACTTTGGTGATTACAGAAAAGCATTTTGTAATCATCTCAAAGCACTACTAGCTGTCCATCAAGGAGATCAGTAATTCAAAGAAGTAGTAAGTTTTTTCTCTGCATAAATAATCCATAATAATGGTGACATAAGGCAATTCACGTCTGTCATTGATGAGAATAGCACTGAAAGTTAGTTATAATCACTGCTTCTGAAGCTGTCCAAGCATAAAATATTTGTGGAAACAAAGATGAAAAAACCGTGGCAGAACATGTGATAAATAAATCCCATTAGGTCCAGTAACACGACACAGGCAGGGAGGAAACCCACTGGGAGATTTGCAAGTCAGTAAAGAAAAATACACATTCACAATATTAATTACAACAGTGAATATTTTAAGGGTTCTAAAACAACTTCCCTCTTGCTGCAAGTGGATAAATAGATCAGGCTTACTAGCAATGAAAAGAATTAGAACCTAATTAAGACTGACAACTGAGCAGTATGAAAATAGATGAGCACATGTAAACACTTTTTGTAGTAATTGATGAGGTGAGAAACAATGGCTTTTCTGCTGAATAAATAATTTGTCATACTTTAGGACAGACTCTCGTGGTAGATATAATAACTTGGTAGTGAGGTATAACTCATTGTGTGGTGCAGTGGACATGCTGGAGGGAAGGGATGTCATCCAGAGGGACCCTGACACGCCTGGGAGGTGTCACTCAATGTGAGCTGGCATTGTGCACTCACAGCCCAGAGAGCCAACCAAATCCTGGGCTGCATCCAAAGGAACACAGCCAGCAGGTCAAAGGAGCTGATTCTCCCTCTCTGCTCTGCTCTGGTCAGTCCCCACCTGCAGTGCTGCATCCAGCTCTGGGGACCCCAACCTAAGAAGGACATGGAGCAGTTGGAGCAAGCCCAGAGGATGTCATGAAGTTGATAAGAGGACTGGAGCACTTACCTTACAAAGGCAGGCTGAAAATATTGGGGCTGTTCAGCTCAGAGAGAAGGCTGCATAGAGAGCTCACAGCAACCTTCCAGTATCTGAAGGTACCCTACAGGGAAGCTGGAGAGGGACTCTTTGTCAGGAACTATATTGATAGGACAAGAGGAAATGGGTATAACTTAGAAAGAGGGGATCTTATTTAGATATTAGGAAGAAATTCTTTACTGTGGGGGTGGTGAGGCACTAGAACAGGTGGCCCAGAGAGGCTGTGGATGTCCAAACCCTGGAGCTGTTCAAGGCCAGGTTGGATAGAGCCTTGAGCAATCTGGTCTAGTAGGAGGTGTCCCTGCTCATGGCAGGGGGGGTGGGACCAGATGGTCTTTAGGGTCGCTGCCAGCCCTTAACGTTCTATGATTCTATGATCCTGCAGTACATATTCTAGTTGCCCTGCGTATGCTTAACTCATTTCAAAATGTGAATTAGAAGAGATCACGTGTTTTTCAATGGGTCTGTTTTAGGGCTTTACCATTTTCAGAGGCAGAGGAGGGCTGAGTATTGCTCAGCAGCAGGTGTCTCCTGCCTATTGCCTTCTCCCCAGTGCTGGGAGGGTGTGTTTTCAGCATGGTCACTCGGAGCAGCCCAGTATCCTTGCTGCCTGTGAAGAACATGATCTGCCTTCTCCAAAGAGAAGCAGGCTGTATGCCATTAGTTCCTCGTTTAGTTTAAATTCCCATAACAGGATACAACTAATGGTTTAATGGTGAAATACAGTGACATGGCATGGCCTTAATGTCATAATTATCCATAAAGAACTGACAGAGATATTTTAATGTCTCCAAAGAAGTCGAAAGACAAGTCGTTTGTAAGTCCTGCTGAATAAGTAAAATGAGCCTTAAAATGAACATATATGGTAAGTCCAGTAGCGTTTCTGCAAAGCTTTATGGTAATAAAACTTAGCAGTAGCAGAGGTTTATCCTTGACTTTAACTGGGTGTACAGTTTGGCCAAATTCTGAAGAGAGACAGAGGTTTCCTGCTCTCATGATGAGGAAGAGGGGAGGACGCTGTGTTCAGCAGGTCCCAAAGCCTACAGCAATATACTGTTTGATCAAAGGCACAGGTCCCCTGTGGCCAATTAAACAGGTGCCCACATGAATAAGCTGCTGCTGAAGGCAGCGAGGCAAATGCCCTCACAGGGACCCTTGTCATAACAGTCCTTTGGGAATGTAGAAATTCTCAGCAACTAAATAAGATTGAAGAAGGCTGGAACCTGTGGTGCCTCCCATTACACAGCTGGTTAAAGGAGAAGAGCATTTACTGCTCCCAGACCTGGGGGCACAGCAGGAGCCTCTTGTTTCAAGTACAAAGCAAATGTTCTTCATGACCTCCCAAGGAGGGGATGGCTCCTGAATTAGGAAGAGGAAAAGAAAATGTTAGTGACAGGTAAGAGCATGTTTTACATGAGACTTTTAAAGTGGTCTTTATAGGGTAATACTTTTCTGGAATAACTATTTCCTTACAAGTGACCTCCTGTCCTATCAAAGCTACGCTTAGATAATCTGCAGCTGTTATTTCCATGAATATGGAATTGCTATGTTTATCATGCAACTTTGACTTCCTCTGCATGCTGCATGCCTGTGTCTCTTGGCTGAGCCTACTTTCAACATCTCAAAGAGTTGAGCAGCTTCCAGCAGCCACCGTCTGTGAGTATTGTGGTCATCCCAAAATCATGCCAATACATTTTTAGACAGCACTTGACAGTCTTGTACTTCGTGAGTTTTTCTCATGTTAGCATGAAATACACAAACCTGCTTATACTTGATCTGAGAAACTTTTTTTTCAGTTTGTTCAGATAAATCTCCTTGGCTCAGCAGGAAACCCATTTGCTTGCAAGGCTGAAGCTCTGTGATGCAGCCCCTTTCACGACTTAATTTTGTCTGTGTTGGTTAGTGGGAAATTTTGTCAGCACTGTGTTTAAGTGCGTTAGTTTAGCAAAGCTCAGGCCTGATGCATCAAGCTGGTCAAATATCAGTTCCAAATTTGAGGATTTGAGGGCAAAATGGTCATGCACAATATTCAAACAATGTGTGGTGCACATTGCAAAAAAAAAAAAAACAAAAACGTGAGCACAACTCCATAGAGTAAAGGCTGGAGCTGTACAAGGTCTCCAGAAAATAGGAGTTGCTCTACACAATAGTTTTTATTGTAGATTACAAAAAGAATTACTGGTTTTCTTGCTGGATTTGAAGATCACTCCACTGTATGTGGAGTGTTTATATCCCTGGTAGAAATGAGAATTCACAGCTCAAGTCCACTTGAAGTAAGTGGTAAGCTCCAGCTAAGGATTGCATCTGGGATCACAATAGGTGGAAAATATCAGCCAACTGAAAGCAGATATTGGAAATATTTAATAGGTAATGGAAATAACTGCTTTCCCAAAGATAGCTCTTCAGCTCTCAAGGTTAAGACACCAATGCAGTCGTTCCTGGAGTGGATTTCAAAGCGGTTTCTTCCCATTGGGTGGAATCCCTAAATTTAAGGCCTGCTCCAAACCCTTCTGAAGCTATTGGAAGGCTTCCCATGGATTTGAATGTGTAGGCAATAAGTATGACCCTTTTTAAGCTTTTAATAATAATTCCTTCACCCAAGGAAAAACAAAATCTCATTCCAAATATTTAGATTGCTAAAGAAAGGCATGTAGTACTATTTTCCACTGTATTTTATAGAGACACAGGTCAGCATGGAGGAAAATGTTCACGCCTGTTTTCCCATAGGATGTTCAAAGAAATCCTGTGAAATGATTCTTTTCCATGAGATAGGAACAGGCAGTGTTTATATAAGCTAATGATTAAGAAATCTGCTGGAGACAAAGGGGGAAAGATGATTTTTTTTTGGGGGGGGCAGGTTATTTTGTGTTAAAAAGATTCATGTGTGAAAATCTTTCATCTTTGAGAATTCCTTGAGTGAGGGAGTATCAGTAGTCAGAAGCGGACGTTTCTCTTGTGTTTGAGGATTGGGACTGTGCTGATGAAGCCAACCATGTGACCGAAGACCTTCTTGCAAGGGGTTGTTGCACTGGGCCCAGCGGCTCTCGTTACTCAACACGTACTCTGCTGGTTCCCAGGGATGGGCAGCAATGAGCTACAGCTCGCTCTGAAGTAACAGAGGCAGCTCCCTGCCCTGGGCTGCATCTTGTGGAGACTTGTGGACGCACTGGGCGAGGGTGGTGTGATTGATGTTGCTGAAATTAGAGTCCTAAGGAACTCAATATTACACTCATTTGTATTATGTCACATTGATATGGAGAAGCGTTAAAATAAGTGACTTCTAAAGTGTTTGCTGATGGTGTTGCTGATTTAAGTGGGATTATAGCCCATTAAACATCCGATGTATGACTGTCTTTGGCCATTTTACAGATACAGCCTCTGGCTTTAAATACTTGAGACTTATACCCATTTGTTATGGTGAGTAATTTTTTAGACTTTTTAGAGAGTGGTTGTGGGTGCAGTTTTTTGTTTCTCTTGGTAAATCCTCTCCTAGGATTTGTCTTCTAGGTGAGTGCAAATGCTGGTCACCTCGGTGTGAACAGATCCCTGGATAGTGTCCCAGGTGACAGATGACCGGGAAACAGGGGAGTTAGCCCGCGGCAAAGATAGCAAGGATAATTTCAGGCTTTTTAGTGGCAGAAAGCACAGTTGAAGCAGCATTTCTGATGTATCTATCAGACTGAAATGGAAGAAGGCGGTGCGCAGGCGGTGCGTGCGATAGGAGAGCAGCTACCATCCCTGACTCCTAGATCCCACCTAGTTAACTCCTTGCAGCAACACACCAGGGCTGCCAAGCACCGGGTTAAAATCAGGCCGAGCCGGGAAGGACGGACCTGCCTGGCCCTTCAGCCCCGCGCAGCTCCCCGGGCAAGGCCGAGGTGTCCCCGCTTGTCTCCCCCTCTCCTGCGAATTCGGTGACATTTCGGACAGTTCAAAAGTTCACGGGGAGGCTCTGGCGAGGCGACCGGGTGTGGGGCTGGAGCGGGGACCGCCGGCAGGTCCAGCCTCGCCGGCGGGGTTGGCCGGTGCCTTCTCCTCCCTCCCTCCCTCCCTCCTCTCTCCTCGCTTGTTTCCAGGCGAGACCTTGCTCTCCGCAGGTACCGCTCTGCCTCCCTCCGGCTCCCCTTCCATCTTCCCCCAGTGCTCCTGCAGCATCTGCCGGCCATCCAGCCGGGCAGCCTGCGCGGAAGGGCGCGGAGGGGCTCGCACCCCCGGCGGGCCGGGAGCCGCGCGGAGCGGAGCGGCTGCCCCCCCGCCGGCGGGGGGCGCGGAAGGGGACGCGGAGGGGCGGGGGGGCAGCAGCGGTGCGGCTGCTCGCCGCCCCACAAAAGGCACGGCCGGGCTCGGGCTGCTCCGCACGCCCCGCGCACCGGAGCGCGCACGGACACGCACACACACTCACACAGGCACTCACGCACCCACGGGCACACTCGCACACACTCGCACCGTTCACACACACGGGAGCGCCGCGATGTGCGATTCGCGATGCGCGACGTGAGGCACCTCGCACGCCGCGGGGCCGGGGGGAGCCGGCGGGATCCGCGTTGCCAGCCCGCCCGCCCCTGCCGCTCCCTCTCCTCCAGACCCATCCATCAGCCTCTTCCTCTCGGTCTGCTCCTGCCTTTCTTTTCTTTTCTTTTCCTTTTTTTTTTTAAATTTTTAAATTTTTTTTAAAATTTGCTCTAACTGTATCTACCCAAGCATAGAAAAAATGCCTGCCCGTGGAGCGAGGAGAGGGCACCGGGTCGGTAAATAAGAAGTGAGTACGAGCATAATGGCGTGCCTCCCCGCTCCCAGCCCTGCGGATGCTGCATGCGCCCCTGCTTCCCCCGCACCGGACCCCGGGATGCTCCCCGCGGCGGCCCGGGGCTCCTTTGTACCTTGCCTGGTTCCTTTCCCCTCCCTTCCCGGCCCCGCTCGCGCCGCGCCCCGGCTCCGCCGCCGGCCGCCTCGCCCCCGCGCCGCTCCCCGCGGCGGAGCATCCCAGCTGGCGGCAGCTTCCCGGGGGCTACCGGGGCTGCGCCCCGCGGGGGCGGCGGGAGTCCCCCGGCGCATTGCACCGGCACGGGGAGGGGGCGGCGGGGCCGGCGGCGGAGCGGCGGTGCCCGGTGCCCGCTCCTTTGTTCGCCGCCGGCGGCCGCGGCGGGTCGGCGCTGCTCCGGGCGGGCTCGGCGGCCCCGGCTGCGCGGAGAGCGCTCCCCGCCACCGGCCCTGGGGGCTCGGAGGGGCTCGGGGGCTGCCACGGGAGAGAAGGCGGCGGCGGGAAAGGGGCTCCCCCCGCCAAGGTGCGGGACGGGGGGGCTGTGCCCGACCCCCGGGTGCCCGTGGGGCGGGGGCCGGAGCAGTGGGAGGCGTGACCACGGCGCGCGTGGAGTGCCCGGCGCCCACCCCGCGGGCTGTGAGGGTGCACCGGGTCCCCGCTCGGCCCGGGCTGGGGCTCCCTCTCTCCTCCCGGCCCCTTCTCCCGGAGCCGTGGTGTGTGCCGGAGCCCGGCGGGTTCCCAGGCAGTGACTGCCAAGTACCACCGCCTTGCCTGCAGGGACGCATCCCATCTCCGCCGTCCTGTGGGAGACTTTCCTCTAGATTTAGATTTGAGTTTTTCCCACCAGCGGCTGGAAGAGCTGTCTTGGCCGTTTAAAACGTACTGGTTATTCAAAACTATTTAAATATAGCTTGTGTGGTCACTGCTGTGACCATCTTCCCACGGGAGACCTTTACCTGCACTTGATGTGGAGGATTTTTTTTTAGTGCCCATGTAGTTACTGGTAGTCACATGAGTTACCCAAGTACTCGATTAAAACACTCAGCTGCTCTTTTCCTAACCCAATGGGTTTTTGTAGCTGTAAATAGAAATGCCTGCTCTAACAAATGCACGACTCTTCCAGTAAACACACATGTGTTGTACCAGTGTTTTCTGAAAGGTGTAATCAATACACAATTAGACCGTAAAGACTGGTACGATGAGCAATGTCTTATTTTTATGGTTGTGTCCGCGGAGCTTGGAAATGAACATGCAACTGTTCTCTGAGAGCATTTGCTGGAGCAAATGGACAAAATAGGTGTGAGAGAGGAGGTTTTGTATTTTCCCGATACTTCTGTAATGCTGAGGTAGAGCACAGCTGGAAAGCTGCTTAGCTGTGCTTGAGAGAACAGTGGACATAAAGAATCTCTGCAGCAAAATACTACCTGGGAGTAATTTAATTAAATGCAAGGATGTAGGGGAAATCTGCTTTTGGAAATGATTGAATGTCATAAAGGGGACAGACAGAAAATATTGGAAATGTGTATATGTATGTAAAATGAATACTACTACTCAGAGCAACAGATCTGTTGTACTGCATTGTGGCATTAAGAGAAAGATTCATCAGTTTAAGAATTCTGTTTAGAAGCAACAGAATTTACGTAATCTCTTGGCAAGAAGTTTAGTTAACGAAATCTGTGTGGCACTGTAGACATTAACTTCCTTTTTCTGTCTTTGCCAGTGGCGGCACCTGACTTGCTGGATCCCAAATCGGCCACTCAGAACTCCAAGCCAAGATTATCATTTTCCACCAAGCCTACCGTGCTCGCTTCACGGGAGGAAAGCGATTCGGCCATTAATGTTATGAAATGGAAGACAGTCTCAACAATTTTTCTGGTGGTAGTCGTGTATTTAATAATTGGAGCAACAGTATTTAAAGCCCTGGAGCAGCCTCATGAGACCTCCCAGAGAACCACCATTGTGATTCAGAAGCAGACGTTTGTATCTCAGCATTCCTGTGTGAATGCAACAGAGCTTGATGAACTGATTCAGGTAATCCATACCAAACCCCTCATCGCCTTGCCTTAGAGGAACAAATTACATATGGCAGTACTGCAGTGATAAGGGGCAAAACCTTTACAAGCAAAGCTCTGTATTGGCTGAGGGATGTAACAAGTGTTAAGACCAGAAGCTGAGCATTTGCATTTTCATGCAAAGCCTCATGGTTGAAAAGCTATTGCTATTTTTAGGTCCAGTATGCTTGGTAGAGGGCCTTTTCACTAAAGCCTCCCGTTATGCTAATTAAATGATTATTCATCAGCAATATATATAATTAATAGTTCACAAAGGAATTGGTATATTGATTGTGCCTTACAAGTTCTGTCAATATTTGAAGTGCCTAATTCTGAGGAAGAAGCTACACCATCCATTGCCTTAAAGGACTCCTAATTTACTGTGATTTTATCAAACTAGCTTTCCTTCCAGCTGTATGTTTCTTTGTATTGATTTTGTTTTAAGTACAGGAAAGTACCATGGACTTCCTACTTTGATCTTAAATCTCAATTTTCTCTGCTTCTTAAAGGCACATCCACAAATGATGTACATTGGTGTGCTCCTACTAACATGACTTTACCCTTGCAGGTCACCTGCCTCAGAACCATAGGAGATATTTATTTGCAGTAGCACAGAACTACACCCAGAGCCTTATAAATCCCCTTCCAACTTAAATCCCATCTTCTTATGAATATCCAGTAGCACTGAAAGGAATAGCAGAGGGCTGCCAAATCACATCATACTGGGCATGGGATGATGAAATGGGAGACTGGAGTTGAACAGTCAAGAGTTGGTAAGGGTTGACTCCTTCCTTAACAATAGCCATCGGATTATCTGGGTCTACAGAGCCCACGATGGGACAGGGAGAGCAGGAGAGGGTGTTGGGCATCCAGACCATGGCAAGCAGGAACTCTGGAGCATGCCAGATGTGTGGGCAGAAAAGATTTCTGGAGGTGTTTTTTGGCAGCAGATATGGCTGGGAGTTTAGAAGTTTATTTTACCTCTCTAGACTAATCTGCCTTGAGCATCAGCATGGACATGGATTTTTTTTCCAGTTTTTAAATATAGAGTTCTGATGTGCTGAGTTATTTTTATGGTACACTACTTAAAGGTAAGCTGGGAAAATATCTTGTATTTTATGATTTCTCCCCTGCCTTGTTGCTAAAATGTGTTTCAAAGCTGCTACCCTTTAAATGCCTGTCAGACAGTTCCTCTCTCCACGAGTCATGCCTGAGGAGATGCTGCCGATAGTGATTTAGATGCTGTGTAATAACTGTGTTCCAGCAGTTTGACCGGCAGAATGTGAGATAATCTTTCAGAGAAATATACAAGCATATTCTGATGAAAAATAACTCTCGTAGCTACTATAAATATCCTCCTATGAAATTTTTAGGTCAGATACTGTACTTGTGAAGATAAAAAAAGAAATTTTCAAGCAATATTATCTTACATCATCTGTGAGATGGACCTTAAGGCAAAAACTGTTGAAGTTTGCTCTGGAGTACTTAGATATTTTAGCATTTATGATTCTCTGCCCAGAAGCACAGATTGATAATAAAAAACCACTTCATCAGCATTCAACTCCCATTTGATGTTCTGTGTAAAATAAATGAGTTTCAGTACAATCATCAGAGCACAGATAACCACATCAGCATTAGCTTCCATCTCCACTAATGATCTTGCCACGACCAGGAAAACACAGGCGTGTGAAGCATGGGGAGGTGACACAGACTCCTACAGCACGTGGATGAGAGAGAATTGTGGGAAGAGTTTGTTCTTCCTGCTCTTGGGGTAAAAGGAAAACTCAATTTGCCCTTGTTCCCTTCTGCTCTCTGTAGAGAGCACCACGACATGGAGGTGGGAATGTGCTGTTACACTCCTTTTATAGGAGCAGAGCTGGGGCACAGGGAGCCCTTTTGGGTGCCTTGCTTTACACAGAGTAAGTGTTAGTGAATGACATCATGTTGTTTAAGTGCTGGGAAATTCTGCTTGCCCAAAGTAAAATGGGAAAGCAATGGTAAAAGAGAGTCTCACATTCATTTTTCCAGGTCTAGGTTGCTATCTTACACTTGGGGTCATATTTCTTCCCTAGTTGTCACTTTGTCACTGAAACTAAATTAATGAAATGCATTTTGTCTCTCTGGGATTATGTCTGACTGCTATTACAATATAATGCAGTGTTTCTTCAGTTTTCATTAGATGTCTGTATAAATAAAAATAAATAGTGCGTGGAAGGAAAAAGTAAATGTTATTTAAGAATTCACTGAAAGCTATAAAACTGAAAATTAATATGTACTAGAGTAGAAGGGAGCTGGAATGATTAGTTTGTGTGAAGAAAATTACAGAGCTTACAGACTGTAATGTCTTCTTTAATCAAGTATTTACCTTGAGCCAAACTATAATGAAATTCATTGCAACTTTCCTTTTTGAACTTGGTGTTCTGGGAACCCAGATACTGTTTTGGCTCTTTCGTGCTAGTCATTGCTTAAGGTGCTTGTCATACCAGGCTTTTTCAATTTCCACAAACTTCTGCTCTGTAATTTAAACCTTACTCTAAAGCAGGCTTGACTACCCCGAGACTGTCCACTGACAGTAAAGTATGTGGTAGCTTATTCAGGTGAGCACATCAGAGAGACTAGTTGGAGAGCACAAATTCAGCTAAAAAAAAAAAGTACAAGTGGAATGGCAGTTTCCCAGCATCCAGGAGCCATGGAGTTTACAGCACGTTGGCTAAAATCTTCCTTTTATCACAAAGCTGTTTAAAACTGTTGTGTGTTTCTAGAAATACATACAGGATAGGGATTTTTCCCTTCCTGTCTTCTCCATCCTTATTTTATCTCACCAATCCCCAAAAGCTCTCCTGGTACAACGATATATACTGCTGTCAACTTTTCAGCAGGCACAGGTTTATTCCCTGGGTTTTGAATTCCTGAAACTTTGAATTGTCACATTGATCGTGTGGATCCTTTGGGTGTACTGGGTGAGAATTATATTTTTATAGACATCTTATATTTTATATGGATGTAAAATATGGGGCAACAGAGAGCTGCTATGAAGCCTGGAAAATGTGCAAAGTTAATGAAACAGAGTGCTCTGATGATGGCACTGAGGTAAATTCAGCTGTCTCAGGACCTGTGTTTTCCTCCTAACTTTTCAGTCCAGCAGTGTTGTGCCTGTGCTGACAAAGAAGAGATGTGGTCTTCATGACCTCTTCTGTCTCTGGCTACCATGGTCCAGTGTTGCAAATCTCTTTTAGTCTAAAACACTTCAGTTACTTGTTGCCTCACTGTAGCAGAATATACCTGCAATGAACAGCAGCAATGCATGACCCTGAGAGGTATATCCAGGTACATAATTCCTTTGATATTTTGTGAGCACTTCCATTTAATACCATATTAAAAATGAGCCGAAGTCATGCAGAGCATACCTGTGCACCCAAGAGACCAGTTTTTCCAGGCAATTTCAACTCCTTTTGCTGTAGCCTGAAGCCAGCATTAGCAGCAGCATTAAGTGGATCACTGGATGCTGTCCCCAACGGTGCTGAGGTGGGCAGTGCACAGCACTCAGTGGTGGTATATCTAAATTTACAACTAGAGAAATATCCCAGGAGGGAGTCTTGTGAAAGTACAAACACTACCTGGGTGAGTAATGAGGACACAACAGAGCAGCAATCTGTGCATGGTCTGATGTTAAACTTAAATTTGTAAAAGTTTTATTTGGAAGGTCTTGCAAGGATCTCACTCATTAGCTGATGAGAAAGCACTGGTTTGGTAAAGTTTATTTGTGATATCGAATACATTATAAAACTGCAGAAAGGCATGTGGCCAGGTTCTTTCCTATTATTTCTTCTTTTGGAGAAGAACACTTTACAGTTTGTCACAAACTGTGTTTTGGTTTCTCTGTCTGTGCCTGCTGTCAGTTTGGCCCTTCCATGCATTGCAAAGTAACTGTCAGGTGACAGAATAAAAGAGTAAACGTAGTTCAGACTGTGTGGGTTTAATGTATATGTGACAAAATATATAAACCTGATCTTCATTTACACCAAGAATATGTTATGGTTTGCATCTAACAACTTTTCCCTCTCCACTGAGTTTTTTTGTTGGTAGAAGCTGATAGGAACCTGGGAGTAATCCAGCTATTCACACAAATAACATTAAAGAATGAAATAATTCTCTAACTGGAACTCTTGTATCTAATTATTTCAATCTAATTCTAATTTTCTTTTAGTTTGTTGACTGTTTCCTATAGCAAGCTTGCCACTAAGCTTTTAAAATGTTAGAGATATCTTCCAAACTCAGATGCACAAAAGGTATTGCCAAGAACTTGGAAAAAAATCCTGGTATATTTATGCACCATGTGAATGGTAGCAAATGTAAAGAGATCTTAGGTTACAGTGCTGATGTTCAGGTGGCATTCATGTCCTCATGCAGTGCCTGCAGCCACGAGATGCTTGTGCTTCCTTCATGACATCTTCCAGGGCTGTCTCTGGGAGCAGGTGAGCCTGACTGAATCTGATATTCAGCATCGTCATAAAATTGTCATTACTGTTGTTTCATACACCTCATTTCCTCTATAGGAGCTGAAAGATCCTATGGAGGAAAATAAGGTGCATGAAAAAACAGTGAATTTGCTTTCTCCTTGCCCAGAACTCATGTTGTTCCCAGGACATAAGGATGTAGCCAGTATTTTGTGTCGTGGGATGCCTTGGCAATGAGAAGCAATGGTTTGTCCCCCTGCCAAAGAAAAAGCTGATTAGAAAAAAAAAAAGAGAAGAGCTTTTTATGTAAATACCACCTAATTATATATTGCTCAGCAGTTATTTGTTTATGTTGACCTTTTTAAACCAAAATGGAAAAAAAATCCTTTTAATATCCAAGCAAGTTGTTAAATGCATTATTTTTGCATGCAAAATAGGGAAATAAGAAAAATTTCAGTTATATTATTTTAAATATCTAGAATATCCCAGCAAGCTGGTGTGAATTATTATCGTTATCTTAGTGAGTTAATTCTGAAAATTAATAAAGCATTTTCAAGTAAAAATACCATGGAACATAAGTTAATAATAGAACAGTTAATTTCCTGTTCCTTTAGCAGAAAGATCCTTCAAATATATTTATTCTGAGACTCTAACAAGTGGAAAAAATACTCTTACACTAAAAAGCACAATCTTCTAATATGTTCCAAGTGCTGTGTGTGGTAATTCTTGTTTTATAAAGCCTTCATTTTGAAATCTGAACAAGTTTTCAGGGTGCTGCACCACACTGTCTCAGCAGTAATACTTTTGTAGGGTTCTAAATTCAGCCCCTTTCAGGGTATGTGGCTTCTTCTGAAAACTGAATGCCCACAAAAATGTGCCTGCATTTAAAATAAACAAACAAATCAAAAGAATTAATGAGCCACCAGGATTAGCTGAATTGACGTGGATCCCTCAAGCTGATATCCGTGGGTTCTGTGTGGGCTTGTGGCTAACGTGGGGAGAGCAGTTCTCCATGCAGGGGTCCACAGTCATGTGCCATTCCTATTTTCATCTCACATTTGTGTCAGCTGCATTGCTCCTTTTCATTCCATTCATCCCCTAGATTATGAATGAGACCAAAATGGGGATTTTTTTTTTTATCTCCCTTGAGGACAAATGCTTTTTTTACCTCTTTATCTCTCTCTTGAGGAAAGCCTGACATAATTATGAATGACATGGGAGCAGTGTTTCTTTCTTCAAACTGGCATCGCCAGAAAGTCATCATGGCTTCTTATTGACTAATTTCTTGTAAAAATATTTTACTTTAAAATATGTATTTGTTGTGGCTTCGTTTTTACAGTTGAAGGTAGGTAGCTACATGAAGTTGCACCTCCACCAGTAGCTGATTTTGTCTATTCCACAGGCTTCCTTACAACTTGCATTGTAGCCTCAAGAAAATTATTTTGGACGAAAATAATCTTTCAGGAATACATAGTTTAATTTCAATCAGACAAGCTCCTTGAGCCCTGATAATGTAGAAAACTGTTCAAATAAAGAAGTGTAAATCCTTTCTCTCCAAGAGATTAGAAGGTATTTGAGTATGCTGTATAATTTTTGTAGATAGGAAAACACAGAGCTGCAAAGATCTTGTTTTCAGACAGATCCAAAATTTATTTAGACAAGATTAAAATTTATTAACTAAACCTCTTAAGCTCAAATCAAATGTTATTAATTCTTTGAATAAAAGCATTTGTTGACATTTTCAGTCCTGTAAGCTGTAGCTTACAGGTCCTCTAAGCAGGAGCTTTTTAAGGTAGTTTGAGTGTACCCATTTAAACCCTAAATATTCTTAGTGTCTCCTTTTGCAATTCCTTCCAGGCTCTCCAAAAGAAAGCAGGAACCATCCCATGTCAGGATCCTAGCCTGGAAGCATCATTTATGCTTTGTAGAACTTAAAGACTTGAAAAGATTGATAGACCAGCATAGAAGAAATTGAGGCTTCAGTGTATCTTATTTATTTATCTGAGGATCCAAAATACCATTCCATCAGTTTTTTTAATGTGCCATCTGCATTTCAGTTATGAAGCTTATGACAAATTGCAAATACCAGTAGCAGAGCTGTCTGTTGATGGTGTTTTCAAAGCAATGAAAAAAGAAATGAAGGACTTTCAAAGCAGTTAAAACATGAGGCACAGCAGCTGTAGTTTGAGTTGTTGGCCTGTGCATGTGTCTGTCCTTAGTAAGGTGTGTGCCCATCAGAGCATTTGGGCTTTGTGTACTATTAACTCTAAGTGTCCTGGCACTCCTGATTTGTACAGTAACATCCTGTGTCTCTTTTCCACTTGCTGTGTTTGTGTCTCCTTCCTGCTTCACTCTGGTCAGAAATAAACGCTCAAATGCAGTTGTGTCCTTCCACAACCCCCCAAATTCTACTTGAATACCCAGGTCAGAGAAATCTTTATTGTAAGAAAGATCTCTGTGAAAGACCTTTGATTACACCCTTACCCAGACCTGTGTTCCACACAGACACCCACCTGCTGTGGTTGGGTTGGGGTGGATTGCAGGAGCCCCTGAATTGTGTGTACTCCTTGCTTAGGCTCCTACTGTTCTCCCTCTTCTGCTTCTGTACTCAGCTCCTGGAAGGAGGGATTTTTTTGCCAAACTTTCTCTTGCCTGTGAGCGTTTCCTCCAGGGACAGGACAGCTCCCTTTTCTTTAGTCATTTTCTACATAGTGATTAAACCAAAAGGAATTTTAAAGCGGTTTTTATCCTTCATGGGGAGGGGAGAATAATACATAAATTCTAACTGCCCTTGTCACTTCTTTGTTCAAGCAGGTTGGTCTCAAACTTTTTTCCTGCTTCCGATGTTGAGACCTGTAAAGATTCCATTTCCTTCAGATGAAGACTTTTATAGGACCTAGAACTTAGCTTAGCCTGATTGCATCTGAATGCCAGCTTTTGTCTTAGAAAGGGTGGCAGATATGACTCATTAGTAAGTCAGTTCTGCTGAACAGCTGTTTGCATAATTCTCCCAGTCTGTAATCTCAAGAAGAGAAGACAAGCCTTCTTCCCTGAACGTGCGTGTGTATATACATGCATATATATGTGCATGTACACACACAGAATTTACATACCTAGAAACCCATGGGGTTTGTCATGCATATTTAGAACTAGAAATGTTTCTCATTATGTTTCTGCATGTTTTTAGTTTAAGTAGTTGTGAAAGAGGGTGGAAAGAGTCCTTCAGTTCTTCAGCATGTGGGGTACTAGTCTCCAGTGTAGAGTTCACTCATATGTTATACAAACTAGAAAGAAAAACAAGGAGTCACAGAACTACAGTACAAATATTATTGCCATCTCTTTCAACATCAAGGCCCAAAACTGTGTGTTTTGAGGCTGCAGAGTTGTTTGCTAAGTGTTAAAAGCATCCTGGCATGCCTTTGAACTGAGAACTAGGATTTCCATTCCTTGTAAGCCAAAGCTGAAATAAAAACACTCGTAGCTGAGCCATAGGAGATGTATCTTTAGGCTGCTAAGGGAGAATACCCTTGTGAAATGGCAGCAGAACTATAGCAGTGAAGGAAGAAATCCAGGCTGAGAAATGGTTTTCAGAATCTTTGAGGCACAGCTGACTTTTTGACATCACTTGTCAAGTGACTGCCAGGAAGCACAAGCTAACTCCTGACAAGCTGGGTAGCAAAAGAAAGCACGCCCCGGATTTTATCAGAAGCATAACTTGAGGTGCTTCTGTTTTAATCTTTCAGTAGAAGAGCTGAGAGTAATGAACTGCTGTGTTACATCATTTCATAGAAGTGAAGTGACTGGAAGATGGTACAAAAACATGTATGCAGAGCCTGCTGTGGAACAAGGAGATGAGCATTGGAGTGACTGGTTTGACACATATTTATTTCTGCCTGATTTCCATGTGAGACAGCAGTTGGCTACCAGAGGCCAGCCTTCACACTTTATAACCTCTCCTTATTTTCCTGTATCTCTGCAGACCCACTTAGTGGATGTAGCTCTCTGGCCAGCAGGCTGGCTTTTGTCAGTCAATGCCATTGACTCCTTGAAGGGTCAGAGCACCAAAAGATGAACTCCGTGGCCTAGAATTGTCTTCAGAAAATGACTGTGCTGTTCAAAAGACTGTTTTCTCTCTTGCTTTGACAAAAGAAAAGTTGTGATATTCTATGTCTTAATCTGCAAAGCGAAGTTCAGCATAGCCTCTACAGAGGAACACAGGAATAACACAAAACTGCACAATATATTTACCAAAAAGTGTTTCTAAATTATATAGGAAGTGAAAAACTGACATGGAATTAAAATGTGGTTTGTGTTGTTACTCTCCTTTTCCCAGTGTTCTGATTTCAAGCAAAAAATGTGTGGTGTGAAAGCAATGCTTATGTGCTTTTGGAGCTCTGGTCATGCCTGGCCTGTCCTCTCTGGGTTGAATCATCTCTGCCTCTTTTCTCTGATACTCTGCTAAAGCTTGTTCCCAATGTGGCTGCAAAGTCAAGTAGTTGGGATGTGTGGGTGTAGTGCAAGTGAGGACTTAGACACATTTCATGTCTATCCTAAGATACAGTACAGAGGCAGCCTGAGAACTCACCTAACTCAAAAAATGGGAATTTTCTAAAATTTTTAAAGTGTCAAAATTCTATCTCAATTCTCTTCACCATCAAAACAGAAAAAAAAAAAAAAGTCCTGATTTTTCCACTATTATAAAGATTATTAAAGAAGAAAAACATAATACTGTAAGTGTAACCACATACTATTATTTTAAAAATCATTGTGCATAGAGGCTTTGATTGAGTGCCATGTGCTGGGTGACCCACCCTCTGCTCAATCCTCAGTCACTTAATATTAAACAAGTACTAGACAAAGGCTCTGGAAGAAGGTAAGGCAAGTGAAATAATCTGCATAATTTAATAATTTAATCTGTCCGCATCCCTGTTCTAATGCTGACCAATTCTGTAGTGTTGAAACAAAACCGATTTTTAAACCAATTTATTTTGTATATGGAATAAAAATCTAGAAAAATTGCAACAGAGGAGGTCAGTTAACTTTAATACCGGTAAATCATTTTTATAAGTCAAGAAATGCCCATGTTAAGAACACACAAAGTGTTTAAAGGCTGCAACATACCATGACTGTACAGATTGTAGAGTTTTCATGATTCTGCTTTTAGATTCAAAACACTCAGAATCACTGTCACTACTGTTTCAGGATAAGCCAAAGGTCTCAAGTAACAGGAAGAATTTAGGGATGCAGGGGTGGAGGGAAGGAAGGAAGGAAGGAAGGAAGGAAGGAAGGAAGGAAGGAAGGAAGGAAGGAAGGAAGGAAGGAAGGAAGGAAGGAAGGAAGGAAGGAAGGGATGTCAAACCCCTGACAAATGAAGTTTACTGTAGTAGTAAAGCATCAGTCAAAAAAGAGGTTGAAGTAAGGTGTCAGAGAACTGAATGTGACAGCTCTGACAGTGGATAATAAGCCTGTAACTTGAAGGCTGAGGCTGAGATCCTGGCCCTTAGTGAAGATAGTGGAGCCTGGGTTTTTATTCCCGGCTAGAGAAGTGTTAATATCCAATCCTCCAGGTAAGTTTGTGTGGTGGACATAAGTCAGGAGGAAGATGCTACCCTGAAATTATTGCCCTGAAATGTACAAGTGTTAGGCATTATGCAATATATTATTTTCTTTTAAAATTTTTTCTTGGGAATAGTCTTAGATGAGGATCTTCTCATGATTGCTGACCAGACTAAGAAGAAAAGTCATCCTCTCATCCAAAGAACTGAAAATAAGGTCACCCTTCCTGAAAAATCTGCAGGCAACATTCAAAGACTTTATGAGACAGCAGTATTGACCTCAGTAAACCAGTACCTCACCCACCTGTAACCCTTGTCAGCCAGGGAGACTCTTACAGATGACTCTGAAGGAACAAAATGCAGCAGCTTTGTTAGCATCCCAAACATGGTCACAGCCCAGGAGAAAGCATAACATTGTGTGTTTGGAAACAACAGCTGGGTGATGATGAAGGCATCATCTGGCCTTCTATGACTAAAACTATGCTTAAAACAATCCATAAATTTACAAATGTGAATCAGTAAATGTACAAAGAAAGTCAATGAGAAATACTGACAATAAAAAAATACTTGTTAAAAAATAATATATGTGATATAAAACAGATTCGTTTAAAAAGGTGATTATTTAATAAGAAAGTTTTCAATTTGGAAAGAAAGAGGAAGCTGAGGGGTCTTTAATATCATTAATTTCTTGAAGGAGACAAATCAGAAATTGCTATTCAAGTGTTCCTCATAACATAAGAACTTACAAAATTACTTTGAAGCACATACGAACTCTCAAAAGGGAAATACTTTTTAAATGATCCAGAAGTAATTTGCAGATCTTACTGCCACAGAATGACTTGGCTCCCGAAATACAAGTGAGCTCCAAAAGTAGTTAGATAAATTAATGGTAAAGCAATTCACCCAAGCCAATCTGAACACCCTGGTGCAGATGCAGCCTCCTACTCAGAAAGTCCCTAAAAGTGTGCATAGTCAGAACTTAGGAGGCTGTACGAAAAGGAAGCATCTCTGAAAGCAGCCCTGATTATTTTCCTGATTAGCAGTTGGATAAAATCAGAGACATAATAATAGTGGCTAATTGCCTTTTGTAGCCATCTGTTGTGCTTTGGGCAGTTTTGGGTTAAGTTGTATTTTTTTTTCCAGGAAAAATGTAGGTATGGTAGATGAAGTGAGGAAATGCATAGCTGTAGTGGATCATTGAGCAGTTTAGAGTGGAACACCTTTCATATAAAAGGCCTTGAGGTACACATGGTTTCAAAAATGTGCAGTGGTGATAAAAGCCCTGAAAACATTTTACATCTGTATTTGTAAAGAACTTGGTCTTGCTCGAATGCCTAAACAGGTGCATTGCTCTGGGTAACGCCTTCATCCAGTGATGGCAGTCCCCTGGATTGTAGCAGTACTCAGGTTGTGCTCAGTGGGCTCTGTATAACTCAGCACACTGATTTACACTTGTAAATCAAAGGAATATCTGTGATGTGTAAATTAAAAAATCAATTCCATGGATGGTTTTCACATACTCCTTAGTCTGATGTGTCCCATCCTACTCTGATGAAAACACCTGTCAGTATCAGTGCTGCTGTATTTGCTTTTGCCAAGTTGTACATCATATACAAATGTAGAAGAAGATTTATCCTTCCAACACAAAGGAAAATTAAACTCTCTTCCCCCTCACTTTCTCCTTCCTCAGTGGGATTGAAAATTCCACTACTCTGATGTCTGCCTTTCTATTATTTAAAAAAATTTAAAAAGAGAAGTTAAAATGAAAACAGTTAAATGTCTGTGTAAAGATACCCCATCTGTTTTTCTGTTGACAACCTTGGATGGTGAAAATGGTTTGGGTTTGGCAGCAAGATCCCTGTGGCTGCAGAGGTGCAGCAGTGGACTTCAAAATGGTTACTTTGTGCATCTGAGCTTTGAAAATGGCAAACTGGAAATGCTGGATTTAAGCTGGATTTAATGTTGGATTTAAGTCCCATAATAAAAAATAGGTGTCCTAGTTAATCCAGCATTTTTGCTTCATAATCTCTGACCAGATCAAATTGCTTCTTCTGGCACTGTTTAGTAACAGAAATGTTTTAATTTCCAAATTATCAGTGTATTTTGGGACTGAAAAAAATTATTACTACTGTACAACACTATTCCTCTGCAACAGACTGCCCAAATGGAAGATGGTTCTGGTCTGTCCTACCCCTGAATATATTTATGTACACAATGATTGTTGTACATCTTGCCAAGCAGGAACTACTAGTTAGTTAAAATGCTTTTTTTCACTTTATGGTATTGTTTCCTCTGTTGTTCTTTTGTTAGACACCAATAATTTTTATAAGTGTAATGATTAGAAATAAATCCTGTTTTAAAGTTTCAGAATGAAATGAAAACTTATATTCTTTGAAATGCTCACTGCAAGTTTAAAAATACTTTTTCTTTAACCCAAATATCAATATATATCTGCAATTGTGATGTAACAAAACAAGAATGCATTTTGTAATAAGAATTTATGGTAGGTGACACTGCTGAAAGAGGAAATGTTTCATATTTCTTGAGACTATGAAAATGTCACTAGTGGCAAGCTTGTTGATTTTATTTGCTAGAACTGAATTTTTCAAGAACAACATTTCTGAAGTATATAGTTGTATAGAGATACATGTTTGATATCTGACTGAATTTTTTGTTGCTATAGTGGAAGTTTCATAATTGTATGTGTAATTGCTTTATTTATTGAATTGTCTGTTATATAGAAGTGTTTTCTCTATTTGGAATGAATTTGATACAGAATAATGCATGGGCATTTTTTCTTGATGTTCCAAAATGATTGTTTTTAAGAAGTCCATTTGCTTGCCTAACAAAACACAGGAACATTGTGGGAAACTCATTATAAATTTTGTCTAATGCATGCTTTTCTTCACCAAATAGTTGCAGCAGTAAAAATAATCGTGTTTACTTTCTAACTAAGATAGTAATATCACAGATATTGTGGATTTTGCATTCTCCCTAATGGTCTGGACTTTACAGCTCTTCTGAATTGCCTGCAGTGGCTGCTGAAGAATAAATTGTAGCCTGACTGAGTGATAAAACTCAAGCAAAGCAACACAGATTCTTTTCTGGTTTAGTGTTTGGATCAAAGAAGTGATTTAATCAATTTACTGTGTAATGTGTATGAACACAACTGTTTCATGAATATTGACAAAATCTTTTTAAACTTGCAGCAAGTAGTGGCAGCAATAAATGCAGGAATCATACCTTTAGGAAACACATCTGCTCAGATCAGTCACTGGGACTTGGGAAGTTCCTTCTTCTTTGCTGGCACTGTTATTACCACCATAGGTAGGACACACCTTATTATCTTTTTATAGTCAATGAGCTGAAACTCTTTCAATTTCCAGTGTGTGCATATATTTGTTAATGGTAAATCTTCTGTTGTAAGTAGAGGGTTACTGTCTAGCTGCAGGGGCAGAAATAATAGCTGTCTGCAAGGGAGCACTAGCTGAGTGATTTTTCTGTAGGAAAAAGATGTTGCTATATATTTCTCTCAGGTGACTGGAAGAGGTTGTGGAAATATTTTCTGGGGGGGAATTTGGTCAACTGTACAGTCACAAGTGTTAAATAGGGCATGATTTAAAGCACATGTGCATTAAACCTTGACTGAGATGTATGGAATTTTAAGTGTATCCTCCCATTTGATATTGTTATTTTAGCTAAATTCTGAAAGAGCTGCTGTCCCTCTGAGCAGGTGTAAAAAGACTGCGTTTGGTATTTCAGTTTCTTCCCTTTGACTATAATATTGTACACATGGTATGGAATTAAGAAATTTAATGTAGCTCATGGCTCACAAAAAGGCATTCACAAAGATCTATGGAAATTTGAAGATGAAATAATGAGAAAAAAATTTGGGATATGCATTATGAGAGTACTGTATAAGGAATTGTAGCATCATTGCAATAATTACCACTATATAGTGTTTATATGCATATTGTGATGGAAGAGGATGTTCTTTTCAAGTATTATCTGGACCTTTTTTCTTTCTTTATGTAGAAGTGCATAAGTACCATATTTTTTGTGTGTTTGAGTATAAACATGTCTACATTTATATGTATAAATATTGTGCCTATGTGATATTTTTCCACATCTAGAGTAACTGAAATACAGGTTTAGTGAAAACAAACAGAGAAATTCTTACCTCCTTGATTTGTAGAAAACTTACTGAATTTATAGTAGTAGGTCATCATGCTGATAAAAAAACCTCAAGTATTGAAAAATTTAATTAAAATTAAAGGTTTTAACCAAAAAGTCTTACATTATCCTCTTTGGACAGCACTAAACTTTCTGTTATAAGCATCATGTAGAAAGTGCATAATAGATATTTTACTTCCTAATTAGGATAAAAGTTAACATATGAAAAGTGTTCAAGGAATTAAAAGTTCGAAAATTATTTTACAGCAGTGGAACATTTTGTCTCACCATCTTTTTTCCAAGTAAAACTGAGGCTTTTCTAAATGAAAATGTTTCTGATTTAATTTATTGACCTGATTTTACCAAAACATGTGTGAGTCCAGCTTAGAGGAGAGCAGGGGATCTGCAAAGGCATCCAGGCCTCTGATCCACTGCTCCCAAGAGTCAAGATAACCCAATAGGAAATACATTTGGAAATTAGTATGTCAGGTCATTTCTGCAAATCAGAGTTGTCAGAAGCAGGTCAAACTAGGCAACAGTAAATATTTGTTTCAGGTTTTGAGATAGCAACCTGAGTAAAAAATGAGTGAAAAAGGTCTTCCATAAAATATTTTGGCTTTGGAGTGACTGGGTCAAATTCATCATGGACCCTTTCTGATGGGGAGCTCCCAGCCAGCTGCACTTTTGAGCTTTCCTCCAGATCCAAGGACAGCAAGTTTAAATGAAAGCTGTGGTGTGGTTGGTGTTAATGCTGTGAACCACCTCTCCGATGGCTGACAGGGCTTGTGGTGTGACAGAAGGTGGGGCTGTGGTGAAAAGCACCAGGAAAAGCGAATTACCTGGGAAAATGGCGAGCAGAAGAGCTGGGTGTGCTTTCCCTTAATCTTTGTGTTACTATGTGCTAACAACTGATTTTGTGTTCAGAACAGTACTTTTTCCTGTATGAGTAACTTTTTGAAAATGAAGGCATCCCTTCTAGTTAAAGGGCATGTGGTAATAATAGTTCAATTTCTCAAGAGAGTCAAAATGTGTTTTATGAGCATCTCCAGGGAGTTGCCATGGGTTTCAGACAAGCAATACAGATATTCTCGATGGACAAAGTCAGGACCTTGTAAATTCATGGAAAAACTTTACAGAAATAATTTGTAAATGAGGTTTGATAAATATGAATAAAATCTGTGAATATTATGTCCTTTAGTCTGTATACCTTAAGAAGCACTTGCAGAGAAGAAAACCATTTAGGGACAATGATAGCTTTCCAGTGTTGCAGCAGATTTTGTAGCTTTCCAAACCACTTATTACTATAATTTCACCATATCACTTAGCCCACACTCTTCCTGGTGATATCTAGGAATCTAAGACATTCAAATGGAACCAGTAGTCTATGAATAGAATTTCTCAAACCTTTCTTTAATGAATGCAAAGACTTTCTTTATTGGCAGTAGCACTTGCATCCCACAAATATTTGGTTTCTGCAGAGAGAGGATAATAAGTAAAGTCTTTAGCATCTGCCTAAGCAAAAAAAAATACTGTTTTGCTGTTATTGTTCTTGTTCTATCCCAGTAGTCTTGAACATTGACCTGAAAAATATTGAGTGTCTGTTTTGGTGGCTGCTGGTAGAAGACTAGAACCATCTTCTGGATCTTCTGTAGGTTTATGAAAGGCACTCTGATGGTGCCATCATGTCTACAGAGTTCCAAAGCCAGCTCACTAAAACAGAGACAACACTACAGAAAATGTGGTTCAGTATTTCTGCAACATTTTTGGAAGTATGTTATAATCCTTCATGCTACCCAATAAATGTTACAGTGCATAATATAAAATTAGTAATAGTAAAATCAGTTTGAATAGAATATGATCTGATACTGCTACTAGATCTTTTATAAACAGTGGATTTAGTTGAGAGTCACAATCAAACAATTTCACAAGGCTTTCTTTAGAACAGGTCCTTGGTTTTGGCTTTGCATTTACTACTGTACTACAGCACAGAACTTGTTTCAGGAAGGGTTATATCTTTGACTGGCTTAGTTAGATGCTCTTGCTTGTGAATATGTTTCCATAACACATATATCTCATCTCAACAAAGAAATGTGAAATTACATGATTATTAGTCTGTGCATATGGAATGGTTTCAGACAGTCTCTAAGAGGGAAAAGGGTAGCAGAGGGAAATAGGAATATGAAATTATCTATGAAAAATATTGTTGCATTGTTCCCTGGGATACTGTGCATGCTGCAAAGTACAAAAGAACCTCTTTTTGTCTGCCTGAAAATGTCATTATCCAGTCAGTCCTGCTCTAAGACCATACAACTGAAGAAAAGAAAAAAGAGGGTTGAGGAGAGAAGCAAGAAAAATGGTAACTTAATCATAAAGCTGGAGATAGTGCTGGGGAGAAGGGGAAAATAACCTTTATGTCTCCTCTTTTTATTCCGAGATCTCCTTGCTGGCACTGTGCATGGTTTGTAACCTCTGGATAATTTCCTTCAGTAGGTAGCTGAACCCAGAAATGGGCACTGAGACACAACCTGTGCATACCCCACTCCCCCCCAGACTTATATTTTAGGGGGGGGGAAAGTTTTATATTGACAGCAGGGTAGAAAAGCAGACCCATCGTCCAGAAGCTTGAGACCTCTGACTAGAAAAATGAAAAAACAAGATAGACATGCCAAACCCTTGAGCTCAGCAGTTGTTTTCCCAAATGTCTGGTGTCTCAGCACATAAAAAATGTAGTGTCCTCTGTAATACAAGAAAGTGCATTATGAGAACCTCTACTAGCCTGCTATGGATCTTCATCTAAAAGAGCTGCATTATTTCCACTCTTATTCCAGCCAGTCTGTAATGATTTTTTCAAGCACTGCAAGTAGACATGTGGGAAGAGAATTAATTCAGCCTCCTGGAAGATGGAGTGTCCTGGATGGCAGCTGAGAGGACGGTGGCAGTGCTGGTAACCTCACTGGTAGCTGTGGTTTGCCAGAGTGCATCCTTTCAAACAGAGCTCCTTTAATGCCTTAGCTCTTGAGGGTGCATTACAGCCCCATTGATGTCCAAATCCAGAACTTACTAAAAACTGGGTCTACAAATCTAAAAAGAACACATCATTTCTTTTTGTCCTTTTCCACTTTTGTTGTTGCCAGCCCTCAATTTTCAAACCCAAAATTCTTATGTTCACTGGAAACTGAATCTCTTGAGAAGTTCATTCATGACTAGTCTTTAATTTAGGTTCATTAAGCTTGCAGTGAGAATATGGGGTTTTGGGGTCCAAAAGCCTAGCAACCATTATTAAAGTGTGCAAAGGAATGTGAATACTAGAAAAAAAATTATAAAAAGGAAAAAAAATTGTAAATATTTGTACTTTAGGAAACAGATGAGAATAGCAAGCAGCTAAGATGCAAAAAATTTGATTTATATTTTTGACTAGAAATTTCAACCTGATTTATCATTTTTAAAGCTGCAATTAGTTATGTAGCTTCAAATGCAATTTCTCTGTAAGGAATCATTCCTTCTGTCATTTTCCCACTGCCTGGACACAAGGTTTGCTTGTGAAAGCAGGGTATTTTTTAAAAGTCTTATTACATTGCTTGTTGATTTGAAACAATAAAATCCTGCTGCTAAAAGTGTCCCTTCTGGCTCCATTCCACTGCATTTTTGAAATACAAGGTAACAGAATAATGTGCTGACAACTAAAATACACAAAATACTTTTGACATTGTAAAAAGACAAATATTGTTCATAATCAGTTGTGTTACCTATTATGCCAGATAATCATAAGGCTAAAAATGTGCAAATGACATTGAAAAATTTGTTCTTCTACTTCAGAAAAGTAAGAAACATCACATACTTATTTTGGAACATGTTACTTTTTTTGTTTGTTAGTGCCACCGAAGAAGAAACAAAGATTTTGAGGATAAGCTTAAAAGTTTCATTTTAAAAGATTGCAGCTTATCAGAGTATAAATACTTGGATTTCTGTTTATGTATTTGTAAGGGAAGAGAGAATAAGCAAGCAAAAAGTGCAAATGCCGAGGTGATTGAGGAGGGGATTGGAGAAAAACTCCTTAGATTAAAAAAAACATAAAACACATTTGCCTGGAAAATATTTTGATATCTGACTTTTCTCCATCATATTAGTGATCAAATCTACATTTGGGTCCATTACTTAAAGGAACTTAACACCTGGTGGACATTGGAGCATAGGGTTTCTGAGGATCTGTTTCTTTCAGGGCTTCTCAACTAGAAATAATTTTCTTTATCAAGGCAAGATCAAGGATCTCAGCCTCCACTGACAGCCTGTCTGCACATGTCCAGATTTCACAGTGCTTCTAGCAGGAGTATGTGTGTGGCAAGGCTGAGTATAACCAGCTGATAAGACCAGCTGCAGAGCAATGCAGAAAAGAAAGTGGTTAAAATTTATGGTCTGTGAAAATGTGGTAGTAGGAGACATGCTACAGAGGTCACTGGGGAATGAAGTGGAAATGCTGCTTCCATCTCTCACCCTGCAGAGGACTCTACTGAAAACTCCTGCTGCTCTCCTGAGAGCCACATGGACTCTCAAAGTGTGTTAAACACGTATATCTCATCTGATAAGATGTCAACAGAAAGAATTTTTAGTTTAAAAAAAATCCCCCTGACACCTCTTCAGAATTCAGTCTTTCCTCCAGGTTAGTGTTGTGCTTATCTTCTTGTCCCTGTGCTGCTGTCCTTAATAGTTGTTGGAACTAAATTAGGTTTTTAGTCTCTATTTGCTCCATTCTAATTTATTTCCTTTGCTTCTTTTGTTGCACTTTTGAAAAAGTGTCTGAATTTGACCCAGTTATTGTCTGTTGACAAATAGTGCTTCAATTGTGCTCTGGAGAGACCTGTTAGGATTTGGCAACACAATTCTCCAAATATTTCATCTGAACTGAGTATACTCTCTCCCAGGGCAGCAGCGACTAAACAAGATTTCCTCCTTAATTATTTCTCCCAGGAACAGTGAGTTGAAAGTGTATTACCACTATGCCCTCAATTTTCTCCTGCATTTGCTCAGGCAGTGGGAAAGAGGGCTTATCTGACTTGAATGCCAAAGAAATAATACTCGGACTGTGCAAGATACGGGAGCAATAATTAGGGTAAGACAGCTGAGAGCTGGGGAACCTGGGACAGTAGTGGAGGAAGGACAATGGTGAAGAGCTGAAAGGAAATTATATTAGATGAAGAGCTCAGAGATATTGAGGGCTTGTATATCAGAAAAATTGAATTAAATTGAATGAGCAAATCACAGAAAACAAATTGAGCCTCACTGACCAAAATGACTGAGACTAAGAAAATATTCAACAATGCCAAGGGTAGCTCTGAAATTGAAAAAGTGCAAGTTTATGGGATGATACACAGCTTTAATTATACAGAAAAGTGATTTTTTTTTTCTACCAGCTCTTTTTTGATACACAGGAATCTGATGTGCAGGCATATGGTAAATTGCAAGCACTTGCATGTTCTGTGGACCACATTCAGGGTCTGATATTTCTGGTGATGTTGTTACTTTAGGTGATCAGCTATATTAGAAAAGCTTAGGGTGATGTGGCCTCTTAGTTGTGTGAATGTATAAGGGAGTTTTTGTTTATCTGGTGAGTTCTGAATTCTGGTCAAGAAATTTGGCAGTGGATGGTATGAAGGGATGCTGTCTCTTTAGGGAAGGTGGTGGCATCAGTGACATTTCATATCACTTTTCATACCATTTTTTGCTTTGACCTTTCTTTTTACACATTTTTATTCTTTCAGAATTTAGATTCAGAGCTCTGCCAACTACTTACTTCGCTTGTAACACTGAGTTTCTGGCTACATTTGTGTTCTGGAATATTTTTTCTGACCACCTGGAATGTTTTTCTACACTGATGTGACTTCATTAAAATTGGTTTTTCATAAAAAAGGCTTTAAAATGTCTTTGATAAGCTTCCTGCTAGGCAGCACTGACAGTTTTATTTTGGTGTGGTGTCTATTTATTGCTGGATCTTGCAAAGCAAGAAGGAAAACGTACCATTTTTGGAGTTTGATGTACTTGCACTTTCTGAGCTTTTATCTTCTTTTTTTTTCTCAAAACCTGAAAAAAGTTGTGTTAAAACAAATTGCCAGGTTTGCAGCTTTCCATCACTCCATTACCTTTGGTAATTTCCTAAATGCCAGACTCTGCTTAAAGCAGTTCTGCTTGGAACTTCAAGTCGTGCTGTGGAGTGAAAATGTCAATTTGTCAGTTGTGACAGTCCCCAATTTACACTGCAAATGAGCAGTGGAGTTTTCACAGCTTACTCTGTTAATGCCAGTGTGCTAATGAAACTGAATTTTGATTTCTTTATTCGTATTTCTCATCACTGGCTGATCAGAACAGGATTTCTGAGCCTCTTGATCATGTCCATTTCCAATCCCAGGTCAGAAAAGCTTGTTGCTATCAATAAAGGAAAGGATGCAAGGAAGAACTGCCAATAGGGTTACACTGTGTGCAGGATGCTAAGATGAATGGAATTATTTCCTGCTCCCTTTTTGTTTATTTTTGTAATTGGATAAGGAGTGGTGCAACCAACCATAAGAACCTTAAATCCTACAAGCAAACACAGGCACAGGATTTTGGAAAACACAGAGGAAAAGCAAATGTTTTGTACTTTGCTTCTACATGAGGGTCACTGAGTGGGTAAGGTTTAGAGGCCAAAATAAAAAGCACCTGTTCACAGTGTGTATCCCCTCAGGATACTCTGTTGGTAAGTTGTGACCATGTTAAGCTGTTTATCTTTCTGTGCTCCTTTATTCACAGCTGTTTCCAGTTTGTTCAGTTGAGCTGCTAAGCAGAAGTAGCTTTTAAAGAGGGAATGACAGCTGTAATCTTTCCCAGATTTTTTGTTTGTTTGTTTTTGTGAGTTTTTTTGGGTTTTTTGGGTGAGATTTGTGATATAAGAGTAGCATGGGGGCATGTAACCTTTTTTGAAAGCAAACTGGACTATTAGCTGGAATTTCTGCCTACTGAACTCTGTAGAAGGTAGGCACTTTTTAGGTACTTTTAGCACAAGTTCTGGATTTTGAAGACCTCTTGTTGAGCAGTTCTTGCAGATCTGAATAGCACATGGTTTTTATATCAGGTAAGAACCTGCCTGATATAAATCACACTCTGTTTGCCTATCAATTAATCTGAATATAGGATGAGGCAGTTTTTCTTCCTGGGAACTAAAATTTGAAGAAGGTTGCTTGCATTGTATCAAGGCTTTGGTTGATGTACACATCACCTGTGCATCTCCCAAGTGCCAAGAATGCCCCTTGGGACTCTGGCTGGTCGTAGCAGGGCAGGCACTAGAGCTCGTGGGGCCTCAATATTGCCATGGTGTGCTAAGATCTGCTTAAGAAAGGGGTCACTTGGCCTAGACAGACTCTTTACCCCATATTCCCCAAATGTTTTTATGCAAATTTGGCTGGACCATTCCCGACAGGTGGTCAGGATTACCAGTTGATCCCATTTCAATAGTATTAGAAAGGTAACCTCTTTTTTCCCCCAAAGAATAAAAAAAGGATGACAAACAGGTAACCTAAAAGACATTAAGGATTTCTTGAGCTGTCACTGGTATAAAATCTGCTGCCTTGTGCCACCAGCATTATGGAGTAAAATATTCAAGTATCACTACAGTGAATGGGAATAACCATTAGCATTCTATGGAAGTGTTTCCTTTTCATACAATGAGAGCTCTCTATATTTTATGGATTTCTCATTACTGCCAGCAGCTTGATTCCATTAAAAAAAAAACCCTGAAAACCAGAAGGGAAGCTGGATAGAAATACAGGCAAAGGGGAAATTAACAAAATCCATTAACTTTTTTCAATGATTTCTGTCTGTATTGAATCCTCTTGTGCTTTGGAAAATCTCACCCTCTGGTGCCATCCTTTTGCAAGAGCTGTACGAGTTGGCATGTCTGCAAGCAAAGTTGTAGTTTGCACCTCAGTGTGTGTTAAAAATCCATATTTTTCAAGAGTACAAGTTTATTTCTACAGTAACAAGTGTTGCATATGCAGATATATGCACAAGATCAAGAGGATAGAAATTGATAAATACTGATTTGAACTGCTAGTGTAAATATAATTGTTCAGTACAACATTACGGTCTGATGACTTCAAAAACAGTCTGATGACTTCAATTTTTCATTTGGCAGAAGCAGACAGTTACAGCAGACACACATTAATTGCAAATTAAGAGTAAGATAGGTAGTAAGGAAGATTTGGGTTGTGCATAATTTAGGTGATGCTGTAGAAAAGTTCTATATGTGCATTGCCTACCTTCTGGTCATGCTGAATTTCACCAATGAACAGATGCTTTTCTAGGTGTGAAAAAAACTCGATCTAAGATAAAGGGAGGATAATTGTCTACTACATACTTGCTAAAAGCAAATAAATTGTGTGGTAGTACAGCTATTAGCCTGTAAAATATATGATTAGTTACTCTCTTGCTCAAGGTGTTCTTATGTTGAATACTAGTGGTTAAAATTTTAGTCTGTGCTTGCACAGCAGGACTGGGGAGAATAACATCTCTTTTCTTCTAGCTAATTTACTTTGTGAAAATCATACTCTTCTAGGTGAGACAGTATTTTTTTTTTTTTTAATTTGCTTTTGTTTGTTTGGGGATTTTTTTAAGAGCAGTCAGAAATACTCTTTGGTGTTCATAAGAAATTAGCATCTGAAGTATTTTGCTTTTTGGTTCTGTGGGGACAAATCTGCAGATAGTTTCTCCTTCATGGATTCACTGGAGATGAGATTTCCTCCCTTTTCTGCACTTGTGTGGGATTCTGATGAGTTTTGCTGGACCAGTAACCGGAGCATGGATAAAGCCAAGTGTAATCAAAGACAAAACACTACTCCATTTGGACACCTTTGCTGTGGTCGCTTCATAGCAACAACACAAACTGTGTAAATTCAAGTCTCCTGGACAGAAATTTGATCATGTTTTCAGTTAATCTACCTTATCTGTAGGGATCCTTACTCAAAACCAGCTCTCCATCTGAAATCAGTAGTTCAGTATGCTCAGGTACTGTGGGTATGGGAGTATTACTCTAATACTTAGAGGGAAGGTAAGGAAAGTATTTAGCAGTGTAAATAGAAAAAAGAACTGCAATATTGAAAATTTAAATACTTTACAAAATCCATCTATACTGAAGTGGCTTTTAATGCTTTGAAAGTAAGCACAGTTTTCATTCCACAGAACTTGGTATTCTTTATAAAATATATGGTGTAAGTTCTAGTATCCAGTTTTAAACCTCTATCTGGTTAAAAATTATATGATTTGAAAACACTGGTGGTGTTTGGTATCCACCAGAATGTCATGAGGATTTCTGAAGTTGTAATCAAAAGGAAGAATTAGGTATGATGGCTTAGTACTTCCTTGTTTCTGATAGCCAGGCTCCAACTCTGACTTCTGAGTAATTGCTTCCTTACTGTCATCAATTGTTGCTGGATAGATTTTTCATCTCACTTCCTTTCTCCAGGCATATAATCTGAATTAAATATCTCTCCAGAATGGTTTGACAACACTTGCTGCTTGTGGGCCTAACAAATAAACTCCTCTCTGTCACTGGGATTAGTTGTGCAGCTTATTTTAGTTCAGGAAGGATTTGTCTTTTTGGTAAAGATAGATTATTGAAGGATCAGGTTGTTTTTGGTATTTTGTTAGCATTTTGTCAACCTGTGAAAACTTCTTCTGTCTGAAGAGGCTGCATATGAAGGAAATTCTCTCCTTTTTTTTTCTACAATTACTTTTCCAAATTCAGAATAAAGTCTGAAATTAAAAATAATTGTCTTTTTTAGCTTTTCAACCATCAGAAATAGCCATAGTGAGGATTATTCATTCACCTGTAAACTTTGCAGACTTTGATTCTGAAGTCATGTCATTAGATCAGGTATTAGTGGGGACTTGTTCAGTTTAGCTGCATTCTTTGGAGAGTGTGGCACAAAACTAGTATTAGGGAAAATATGAATGGGTGGATGGATGACTGGCTCACAGGTCCTGGATGCTTTTTTGCTGTGATGCATGGTGCTTGCCATCCACTGTGCCGGCCTCTGTGCTGTTGTGCTGTTTTCTGTCTTGTTTATTTTGATAATAAACTCTTGGAAGCAATTATTTTGGGTCATAAGGGTAACAACAGAGACAAGCATCCCAAGTGTTGGTACTGGTCAGTTTAACTGATGACGTGTTAGAGAGATATCTTGTATTATACAGTTAAAACTGCTAATTTTTGTTTCCTAGTTCTGCAAAAAAAAAAATATTTTGGCATCAAAGTTCTCCCAGATTAAGGATCTGTACTACTTCTAATTTACATAATCTATTTTTATGTGATATTTGAATACTATTTTAAAAATTCCACAACAAACTAACTTTAAAAGACTGGAACTTTTTTCCCTCTGTACTGGCAAATCTTTTATTCTTACTCTATAATCTTTTAGTTAAATAAGATAAAGTAATGTCAGGGGCTATTGGAGCTTCAATTTTTAAGTAGGTAACATCCTCTGTAAGCAATAACTCTGTTAATTTTAATGGCTTTAAAAGGTCTTTGATTATACATTTTGGCACCCACTCTAAAGTTCTGTTGGCAGTCTGAATATAGTCTTAGATTTGGATGTAAATATAGAATCATATAATTATAGAACAGTTAAGGTTGAAAAAGATGTAGTTCAACTGTTAACCAACTAAACCGTGTCCTCAAGTGCCACGTTTACATGTTTTTTTAAACACTTCCAGGGACAGTAATTCCCCCGGGCAGCCTGTTCCAATTCTTGACTAGAGTAGGCTGAAACCCATCTGATATCATCAAATGCTTTTAGAAAACTGCCAGCATCATTGTTGGCTTAAACTGTTTCTTCTCTTCAAACTGGCCTGCAGATATAAATTCACACTGTTATTGCACCACAGATTGATAACTTCACTCTGGTCAGGAAAGCACAGATTGTTTGCAAAATGCCCAGCATTTGAGTTTGTTGAACAGCCATGGTTGCTGCTTGGAGAAATGGGTGCTTGAAAATACATTTCCTGGAATTTGGCGGGTGCTGGGCCACTAAGGGTCATGGCAGTGAACCTTGTGAAGGCCAAGAAACTTTTTCTCTCTGGCTTGCTCTGGCTTTTCCCTGGTGGAAGAAAGGATGGTAGGTATGAAAGGACATGTATTAGGGGCTGTAAACTTTGCCCCATGCTTTGGATAGAACAATTGGAAAGTGTAATTCAACAGCCTGAGAAAGAACTTCTCTGGTCATATATCTGTCTACTGTCTAGTTAAGAACTGGCCAGAGAAAATGTGTTTTCCAGAACAAGAATCCATTATCTGATTCACTGCTCTATTATAGATCACCCAGACTGAGAAATTTTTAATTTTTGTGTCTCATTATGGGATTTATTGAGCTTCATCTGAGCCCTGAAGTGATGTTTCTTAGTCTACATAAAAGTGTAATTTAGGTTTGCACTTGTCTAAAATGCCTTATTTTGCTGTGAGATGGTTTGTAGAACATCTGTGTGAAGAGATGTCTATGAGATGTCTATAAATTTGTAATGACTTATGACAGATTCCTATTAATATATATTTTTCACCCTAGTAAATAGCTTTCAAATCTGTACTTGCAGGCATTTCTTGCGCTTGTCTGAACTTTTTACTGCTAATTACTCATTGCTGTTAAATTGTTCAGAATTTTCATGTCTTCCGACAAATATGAAAGGGAGATTTGATTATTCAACTAAACCCATAGACCCTTTGTCCACTATAGGTCAGTGAAGACTTGGAGAGGTTATTTGGTACTCTTGGCTCTGTGGTTTTTTCTTGCAATTTTCAAGCTGTGCATCAGTTATGACTGGGGTAAAAGGAGCAGTAGCCAGTGTGGTTCTGCAGCAATAATTAGAGAAGAAATGAGTCAGTGCTATCAGAAATGCACACACATTATAACTGAGCAATTGCTGCAAGTAGAATATTAAGATCAAGATAGTGTCAGACAGGAGGGAAGATACTGAAATGAAAGAATTAAAGATTTCATTGCTAGGTGTCTTGTTAAATACGTAGATTCACAGGTAACAGGCTGGTTTTGGTAGGTCTCACATAAATAGGAAAAAAGTGTAGGTATCCCTGTTGAGTTTTGGGTTAGTGTACAGCATAAGATACCAACTCTTTCTTCTTTATTTTCGTTTTATTTGAATTATTTTGGGAGAAAGAAATGTTTGCACAGAGTACCCCACTGTTGGTGAGGAACTTGAATTGCTTTCATGTCCAAGTGTACACCGTCAGTTTGTCTGGGGCTTTGTGCAGAAGGGTTTTTTGTATGAGAGAACATCAGTGTGCTGCAGAGACCAGGGACTGTGCTCTGTATGTTATGTCATGTTCTGCCACCCGTCAGGTTAACCAGCCCTGGCAGTTGCCCCAGTGGTAGTGAGCTTGATAAACCTACATCATAATTTAATATGGAGAATATTCAATCCTGCACACTGGAGAGATTTGCAGAGTTTAAAACACCTTTGGAGATCAATGACAACAACATGAAAGGTGAGATAGAAATTAGTAATTTTAAAAATTAATTTTAAATTAATTTTCAAAATTATCTTTAAAATCAAAAGACTTCTTGGGTGAGTCCAGTGAAGGCAGTTCATAAATGTGGGAATAGTTGCATGCAGGAGTAGATTGCAGCAGGGTAAGATCACTGTTACTCTGTGATCTATTAACAGTTTGGAAGAACGTGTTTTTTAGGGACTTGTTCTTTTATAAGCAAGTCTTACTACATACTGATAAAAACCACAGCAAATTATGATTGAGAAAAATGGCTGTAATAGGACTAAAATTCACTAACAGGTGATTATTTTGTCAGAATAGGTATGATTTGTAGGAAAAAAGGACTATCTTTTACTAGAGCCACTCAAAACAGCTGGAAGAACAGATAAGCTTTCTGGGTTTGGCTGAGGAAGGCCTAAATGATCCAAAATACTGTTGTTTTTCTAATTGTATCTAATGTTCTACTCAAAGACACTTTGCTTTTCTATCATTTTACTCCACTCATGTTCTTTTGCCATTCTGATTATAAGAGGGCTCTGTATGAATTTTTTGAACCATCTTGCAGGTATTGAGAGACTTATGCTTCCACTCTCACAACAAAACATTTTAAAATATGTATTGTTCTCATTTAATTTTTAAAACCAGATTTCCATAATGACATGCTACTGGATCTTCATAAAAATAGCAAGTACAGAACTGACAGTGGAAGCATAAAGACCCATCTGTGCTACTCAATTTTTTCTCCCACCAAGTTTTATATTTGATATTTAGAGCACCCCAACCTTGTATATGACTTGCCTAATACTTCTGTGAGTGGTAACTCATGGAGACTAATTAAAAGCAATCATCCTTTCTGTAATTTGCTGAAAATAAGAGATCAGATTTAGAATAAATGAATTTGGAGATACAACAGGTAATGAAGCAGTCAAAATTAGTTGCCAGTCAAGAAAATAATTTGTAATATATTGGCTTCATGTTAGAGGTATGCCCTCTCCAGGCTCTGCCTGGCTGAACAAGTCCTGTCCCATGCTCTGCAGCCTTGAGAGGGCAACAGAGGTGGGAATCAAAGAAATGCAGAGACATTCCCCTAGAACTGGCAATTAGGTGTTGATGGTATGATGAGAGCCATATTCAGCTCTCATTAGCATTGAGAATTTTTGTATCTGACTTTTAGAGAAACCAACCCCTCATGAGTTGGTGGGAGTGGGAGGCTTTACACTGTGGTGCTCTGTAAACCCTACATTTGACAGACATCTGAATGCGTGTACATGGATATGAATATATAAAGTTATCCACTTTAAGGATGCACAGGAAGTGGCCTGTCAGTCTTGGGCATAGTGTGTTCCCTGCCAACAGAGATCTTGCAGCAGTGAGCAGCATGTCTTTGCTGAGGACACGTGCTGTGCTGTGCTTCAGATGAGTGATAAATATGTCAGGGCAGCTTGCCCCTGTCTGGCCATGCACTCCTAAGGTTGTCAGATGGTTCATTCACTGAATGCAAAGATTGAACTGCTTCATTCTCACCCTCATCCAGAGAGTTCAGGGTTTTCCAAAAGATAAATTTTTGTGATCTACTTAAAGCACCTGTTTAATGATGGGATAGAGGAAGGAAGTACTGAAAGCTGTTGGAAGACGAGAAAGATTGCCAGATGCCTGCTAGAACAGCATGTTGCTAAGTAGTCACGCAGAGAGAGGATGGAAACTTCAACTGCAGCCCTCTGTGAAAATGCTCCCACAGAGATCTGCTTATTAACTAACACCAAAAATTCAAGTAAGGGAAGCCAAGAAAGCAGCTGGGATGGTGAATGCTTCATTGACAAGGGACCATTGGACACAGAGTAGTGCAAAGTGTGTTCTGTCTCTGGGGATGTTATGCCTCTGTCTGGCATATGGCTTCTGGAAAAATTGTAAAGAGGATACAAGTACAAAGCTGGGATGCTCCTCCGAGTTATCTGGAAGCCCAAGTGGGTGTTCATCATCCTGAGCTGGCTGCTTATTTCAGCCTCTTTTCTTCTCTCCCAGTCTTTTGATAACAAATTTTTTGATAACATCCTTTTTGTGTTGGTTCATCTACACCCACCTTGTCTCCTTTTCCATCTGCCCTCCCTCTGAACTCACCAGGAAAAATAACCACAGAACCACCTTACCAGGGAAGGATGCAGCCTACATCTGAATGAGGAAGGGACCTTGAGACAGCAGGGCCACCATCTGGAGATGCTTCATTTTATCACTTTTATCACCTACTTTTTGGGCTAGTCCGGTGATGAGCGCCTAGTAATAAATCTGTCACATAATACATTGCATATGGCACTATGATTAAATATAGCTAAATACTAAATCACGAAGAAATTTCGAGAGAATTAAAAATCTAGAGATTTCAGAGAGAAAAGCAGAGTTAATATTTGACAATATTAATACGTGCTGCTAGTAAATCTAAACATGAGTCAGATGGAATCATATCCAACCATGGAAATTTAAAAATAATGCCTGTGTGACATGTGGTGTAGTTAAAATGCTGGGTCCTGAGCCTACAAACATCTGTGTGTATGCCTGGTTTGAGAGGCATGAGGGAGCTCTCTGTGAGTCACAGCCTTGGAGGACTCCTGCAGAAAAGGGATGATTTTGAGGCTAGAAGACAACACATATGTGGAAGTACACCTGGATTCAGTGTTTGTGAGTTCAGTGGTCCCTAAGCCCAGAGTTTTTCACTCTTCTGTTTTGATCTGTGGTAGAGACATATGCTTCTCTAGTCTTTCTGTAGTCATGACATTTTATTCTTGCTGTGAGGCATTCTGGTAATATTAATACAAATTAATTCAAATATGCTGGAAAAAATAGTATTAATTTTTTCCTTCAGTCTGGGGAGTACCACCAGGGTCCAGAGTAAATATGCTTTTACTGAAACTACTGCTAGGTTTCTTGACTATAAATATTCTTAGTTTCTTCAAATCTATGTTATTCTAGTTTTCTGTTGTTTATACTTTAGATTTTCATTATTTTATTTTAATGTTGCTAAAGTATTCTCTACCAGTCCTTGTCCTTTCATACAGAACAGTTTCAATGTTCCATAACTTATCTCAGCTTCTTCAGAGCTAATGGGGATTAAAATAACTGGAACAGTGGAAGGCCTTCAAAAATGTCTTCTTGCATGTAAGAATAGGAAGACTTCCTGGTATTTGGCTTAGCTGTGCCATAGGAAGGACAGTATGACACAATCTGTGTACAATAAAATTCTCTATTCCGTGATGGAAAAATAATGTATATTTAAAGGTATGAACATATGTTTACACATATGTGTTTGCATCAAGGTCTTTTAAATATATATATATATATATGTGTGTGTGTGTGTGTGTGTGTGTGTTGGCATCTCTACACGAAATAAATGGCTTTACCTTTTAGCAGTCACTTATTGCTGCCACCTCCAGACAAATAAGTGTATGTTAGCAACTTCTGTTCATACAGAAATTTCTTTTCAAATTGATGCAAGCAGGAGAGAGTCTGACCAGCTGTGAAAAATCAGAGCTCTCTCATATCTGTTTTCTGCCTAAGATTGTGTTCTGGATGGTGTTTTATGTGTTAGTTTACTTGCACCTGATATGCCTTGGTAACTGCTGTATAAAGTCTATTGAATGTATTTGTCTCAGGGATGCAAAGACAAAAATGATCCCCTGGGCTGGTGTATATATAACTGGACAGTGATTTGAAACCTCTGGTATATGAAGTTCCAGTCTGAACTGGGGTAACAAATGTTTTCACAGCTAAAAGGCTGCACCATTTCTGACCCATAAATTGTGATGTCTATGTGATGACATTTTGGTCTTCTTCTCTTTACCCTGATACTTCTCGGAGTGGTGGGAGGGTGAGGGCACTTCATACTCTGCAGTTTTGTCCTTCTGAATCTCTTGGCTGACAGGTAAGCTTGAGTTTCTGATTTGTGGTTTTGAGTGACAGCAGCAGTGATCTTGGATGCATGTAATCAGTCCCTTTGAGAACAGCGTGGTGTTATGCAACGTCTCTGAGGGATTTCTCAAGAGTTTTGGGAGGCCTAGCAAGGATCTAGTTTATGCAGGTCTAATCTCTGGTAGAAAAACTAAATCTATTCATTTTCTAGAGGATACTGTCTTAGCAATTTTGCTGAGGATTCATACTGTGGTCAGAGCCTCTGGATGAGCCTAGGATCCTGGTCTTGGTTTTGGTCAGAGAGGTTTTACTGGAGCTAAATTCTGTGGGGTTCAAGAGTTTGCCAGACTTCTCTGCAGGGGGTGTTATGAAAGAAGTGTGGGAGAAAACAAAAGAAAATTAACTCAGTAACTGTAGGTGAAAAAAAACACTTTCTGCCTTTTTTTCCTGCTCTTCATGTTCTGAAGTTTCAAGGCTCTTCAACTGGGACATCTCACCTCACGCCTATAAAAGATGCAATTCCTCCTCCATGTGCAGAAGATAACAGGGGTAGCTGGTAGCTGAGGCCAGAAACAGTTGTGGAGAGTATAATCTGAGGATGGGTGAGTGAGCAGATAAAACCTTTGCACCAGCTTAGAAATGCGGTGGGGCAAATGGACACTACTCACGTGGATTCCCTGAAAAAGAGAAATTGAGTTAGCCATGTGTCTGTCTTACTTTTTGTCAGGAGCAATGTGGAAAAAATTTGAATAGCTGATTTTGTTCATCAGGGAGCTCTTACAGGAAGAAGTTGCATTATAATTTATATTCTTAATTTTATTACATGACAGTCCAAAGGCCAGGGTATATATTCAGTTTCAAGCTCTGTATTTTTCATATGCATGACATTAACTTTGCAGGGTGATATTTGTTCTCGAGTGATAGGATTTAAAATGAATGATAGTAAAAGGGAAACCTTAGCCACTTAAAGAAGTGTGTAGCTTTTAGTTCAGTCCTAAAAAATTAATTTGAAGTTCCTTCTCTCTCAAGCTGATTTGAGAACAAAGCTTTCCCAGTTTCTCCTAGTCTTGTACCATTGTTACAGGCAAGCCTGCATCCAAGAATACTGATGCCAAGTAAGAAATTAATTTTTTGTTGACCACATGCTGCCATGTGCAAAGATAGATACTGGCTAGAGAAAACTTTGGGGATATTTTTGTGTGGAAACCTGCATTTCCTAGTCTAAATTTTCCAATTTGTGTGGTAGTTTGTAGATTCTCAGTTGACGAAAATGATGGTTAAGAGTGGGAAGCAGTAGGGAAGACTGGCAGTGCACTGGATGTTTATTAGGACTCTAGTGTGTACCAAGGGTTTATGAGCACAGGGTTGAACGGCACAGCTGAGGCACACCATGGAGTTTTCAGCTGAAGAGGGCTGCATGGAAAGCTCGATTCCGGCCTCTCTGTTTCTCCACTGCAGACATCACATTTAGGATTTATATTTTTTTCCCTCCGGTTCTACTGATATATGAAAATGAGCATCTGGAGGCTATTGTTCAGGATAGAGGAGGTAGCATCGAGTGGCTTAGTCATATCCAGTAGCCTTTTTAAAGATGTGCAGGGAAATAATTTTGGTATATGGAGCAAGTTACTCCCTCTGTAGCATTGCATACACTTATTTTCAGGTCACAGTGTTCTTGCTTGGAGAAGAATTGGAAGAAGCAATGCCTCTTTAGAAATTAATAAATATATAATTAAAATGGTCCTAACTTTCTTTTTTCTTCAATGCATACCAGAAAATATATTTAACCTCAAAGGGAGATTATTTTTCTAGAGATATTTGTTGAAAATGGTTATATTATGCTGGTAGTTGATTTGCATCTTAATTGGCAAAAACCATCTCAAGATAAGGACAGTGGTTTGTGTTTCATGATCAACATTTTGTTATGTCCAAGTTCTGAGGCATCTCATCAGCACAGGTAACCTGAAATTTCACTTTCAGAACTGTGACCAGTACATGTTTTTTGAGGGGTTTTATATGCCATTGAAGATTCTTATTTTTAAATTTGATTCCTCTTTTTCACTTCAGATAGGAGGAGACTGATTCTTTTTATGCAGACTCATGTTTTGGTCTATTTTCATTATTTTCTCCATGCATTTGTAACCTTTATAAGTGAATACTGAAGACAGGAGTGTTCAAAGCTTAGTCTTACTATCTTTTTGGAAGGACATTTCTTGTTTGCTTCAATAAATGCATCAATATGGATTCATGAGAGCTACTGTTACTGTATTTCTGGAACACTTTGATTTAGCATGAGCTAATTTCTGGAGCAATTTTCTTGGCACGAGTAACAAGAAGGAGAGGCACATCTGTCGCACCTAATTAATTTTTGTGTGTGGATGCTACATTAGTATAATTGAAGACATGAAAAGAATATTATACTATTATGTAGAATCTTTTTATGTTCTCTCTGTTTCCTGAGTGTGGTTGTATGTGAGTCCTTAGTCTACTTATAATGGTTATTTCAATTAGAGGTATCTTAGGATCATTCAGCTCTACTTGTGTGCCTTCCACTAGAAGGCATCTATAACTATTTTGTTTTACTGAGGGATGAATTTGGGAGCAGTACTTCTTTTGAGAATAAGTTCCATCTGTAGGTATTTCTTTAAGGATTTATTTAGGTCCAAAACTTTTAATCTATATTGACCCTTCTAAATCGTAGAACTAAGTATAAATTAAATTAAAGTGGAATTGTTTAGAAAAAAATATTTCAAGTCTGATTGTTCATAATATTAATGTATGTAGTGCTCTAGGCTTCAGCTACCAAGGAACCCAAATTACCAGCAGTCCCTTCTGGAAAAACTGTTATGGCCATTCATGTTTCTTGTATGCATGTATGATTCTTGTAGTGTGGGACGTTCTCCTATTTTTTCTTTCTTTGGTTTTGTTCTGAATACAAATGTACTACTTTAGATTGATTTTAGAAACTACAGTATGGAAAACACTTAGGTCCCAGGGTTTCATCCTTTTGTTTGGAGCTAGTGTAGATTGGACCACAGAGACACACACCGATAACTTTGTGGTCATGTTTTGGTGAGAAAAAATTTCTGCTTAAATTTTTTGTAACTTCAACACTTAGAATGCAGTAGGATTTTGATTAATGTCTTCATAGCCAGCTGAGAGCCTCAAGATATCTTGGTTTTGATGTGGAAAAATTTAAAACGTGAGATGATAAATACTCTCATGTTTGTACATGATCACTTAAAGAAAGGAGTCAGAATACTTACACTGTTGAATCCCACTTTGGGAACATGAATAGACATAATTTATAGAATCATAGAATGGCCTGGGTTGGAACGGACCTAAGGATTATCTGATTCCAACACCACCACCATGGGCAGAGACACCTTCCACTAGACCAGGTTGCCCAGGGTCCCATCCAACCTGGCCTTGAACACTTCAAGGCATGGAACATCCACAGCTTTCCTGAGCAGCCTGTTCTGGCACCCTACAGCCACCCTGACAGCAGGAGAACATCTTCCTAATACCCAATCTAAACCTGCCCTCTGTCAACTTAAACCCATTCTTCCTTGTCCTATTCCTACATGCCCTTGTAAAAAGTCTCTCTCCAGCTCCCTTGTAGCCCCTTTTAGGTACCAGAAGGTGCTGCAATGTCTCCTCAGGCCTCCTCTTCTCCAGGCTGAACCATCTCAATTCTTCCAACCTGTTTACATAAGAGAGGTGCTCCAGCCCTCTGATCTTGGCCTCCTCTAGACTTGCACCAGCACTTTCACATCCTCCTGCTGGAGACCCCAGAGCTGGATGCAGCACTGCAGAGGTCTCACCAGAGCAGAGCAGAGGGGGAGAATCACTCTGGTGCTGGTTGCACTTCTTTTGATGCAGCCCGGAACCTGGTTGGCTTTCTGGGCTGCCAGCGCATGTTACTGGGTCATTTAGCTTCCACCTGTTGGTGTGTAAATGGAAATAATGAATTTGATGGCTCTCTTTCTACCAGGAGTCACATAACCACACTGAAAAAGCTAAATGTCAACATTTCTCCCCCCCACACCATATTTGTGATGACAGACGAAGCTGCAACATACACCAAACTGACACAAAATGCTCTTACAAATATTTCTGATCCCAACAAAGTCCTGGTTAAAGCAAGCTAAAAATGTTTAGGCTTCACTTTTATATTAATTCCTTGCTGGAAAATTAATTCCTATAATCTGAGCAGTATGGTATTCTCTTAATGAATAGTCTCCAGTAGAATCAGACAATTGCAGTGTAAACAAATGAATGTAGGCTTTGGGTGGGATACTTTTAAAACAGTCACTGTTTTCCCAGTTATACCAGTCAGGTTCCATTCTGGTTGCTTGAGGAAAATGAGATCCTGTAAGCAAAGCAGCTGGAGTTACAAAATGTTTTGAGTAATATCTTTCCATGTTAATTCCACTTAAATAAAATAGGAGACAATTTTGTTTTCATATTTGGACGCAAGCTCATAATTTTAACTTCCTTGTTCAAGCTGATTATAAAGCAAGTAATATTGGGGAAGTATATATTGCATTGTTTTCTCCGTTTGTAATTGTTACACAGGCGTCTGCAAAAGCAGGTGTTACTACTTGCCAAAAAAACTGAAGGAACTAATTGCAGCATTTGACTTCTTAGAAACCCTTCAGGATAGACATTCTTGTTTATGTTGGTGTGATTTTCAAGATCATATATTCTTAAATAAAAATGGAACTCTTTGGAGGGTGAAAATGACATCTAAATTTTTTTCTAGCAAATATTATTTTCTGTGTGTAAATACAAAATGAGTTTAAAGAAAATGAGTGCAGATTTCTTTCTTGGTATAGGATTTTTTCCTGAAATGTAGCCTGGGGAATTTTAAATTCTATGAATTTTCTTTTCCAAACTGACCTAATATGGAATTCACAGCAGCTAAAATATCGATGAAATTTCCCCTGTAATTAAGAATGAGCCTGAGCTGCTATTTGTTTATTCTGGTTGTAATGGAGTAGTAGTGACCTTCAGTGGGGTTAATTGGCAGATGTTATTTTCTGCAATGCAATTCAGTAGTAATAATGACAATAGAAAAATTAACATCAATATATGCTATCTGCTGAAAATGCTATTATTAATATTACTCTTCTTATAAGAATATATATAAATATTACTGTTCTTATCTCCCTCTTTTAATTCACCTTAAAAGGCTGAATAAGAGCATGGGGTAAGTTTTAATTAATGTGTCTTCTCAGTGCAGGGACAGTTCTATTTAAAAGTCATTAAGATTTATTGTCCTCAGCTTGAATAATTGCTGTGTAGTTTATATCTCTATATGCTTTCATATTTTAGGGGAAGAGAAACAATATTATGTTATATTCGGTAAAGAACTTTACTTGTCTTTCAGTTCAAAGAGATATTGTGCTTTTGATGAAAAGGGAGTTGTGGCTTTCAGAACATGTACTGACACTTGAAGAGAGACAGAGAAAAAGTAAACGGAGGCTTTTGTGATTTTTAATTGGCAAAGCTATTTATTCAAAGTAGGAACTACATCAAACACCCATCCATTAAACTTAGAACTTTTCTATTGAACAACATCAACATGCACTCCTCAAAGGCCGTTCTCTTTCCTTTTCTGCCTTCATTTTACTGTTTGACAGGGGTAATGCAATCCAGGACATCTTTTGCTTCTGGTGTCTTCACTGGGTCATCATTTGCTTTCATGTGGGCTGTCAGACTCTGCAGGGTGTGAAATGCCCTCAAGTACTTTGGATTTAAACAGGACAGGACAGAAGGCTGGTAGTCTCCACTGAAATCTAAAGTTGGGGGAACATCTGGGGGTCTTCTGGGAAGACCAGGGAAGAGACAGGTTATACCTTGCACCTCACAACATGAGGGTGAGGAGCATTAAATGTGTGAGCTGATGATCTGAGATCAAATGTTCAACTCATTTTCACTTTTGATTTTCCCTTTGCTTAATAATTTATTTTTTTTACTCTAGGTTGGTGTGATTGGTCTGAGATCATATTCCACATCTGACTAGAGGAGGGTATAGAACAAATCCAAGCAAGCCTCAGAGCTGTGTTTGTAGAGGCAGATGGCTCAGTCCACACTAGCTTATCTATTTGAATTCCAGTTCAGGGCTTTGGAGGGTGGAGAAAGAAGAGGAATAATGCTTGAGAAGTACCTTCACACGTAGATAATTTTTGTGTATTTTTGTTTTAGTGTTTCTTTCCCCCTGTGAGATGAAATACAAGACTATATAAATATAAAATCTTTAGCTGAAAGCATTATTCTCTGTCTCGTGAAGCATTCTATCCCAGTTTGAATTACTTTCGTATGTGCAGGTGAGGTGATTAGAGACTTCTAAAATATTCCACTTGCTTTGTAAAAGAAAAATCATAGCCTATATACTTAAAAAAAGGTGTAAAGGAAATAATTGCTCACAATTTTACTATGTGCTGAAATTCCTGTCTACTGTAAATCACACTGGCTTTTTTCAAAAGCAAGCTGGGAATACAAACAAAATACTTCAGCGTACTAAAAGCACAACATTTGGAATTTATTTTACACTACCTGATGGTAATAATTGTAATGGCTTTACAACATGCACAGAGATAATTTTATGTTTAATTACTCTGTTAGGAACTTCTGTTTAGAATCACCAACTTCCATAAGAAAATTCTTTTCTGTAGCTCCCTATCTTTAGACTGCTCCCTTTGTCAAAGAATGAAGTGAGAATCTCTAGGGTGTTAGCTCACTTAAGTGGCTTGGATGAAGGCATGGAGCAGATATGGCAAGACCCTCTCTCAGTGAAAAAGGCATTGGTAGGATGCTGGTGAGGCACAGAGGGCTCATCTTCCACTGCCTTCTGAAGCACTCACTGCAGAGGAAAAGCCCACACACCTGCATAGTTTAAAGTCACTAAAAACTGAAAACTGTGGAAGCAGAAATTAATTCTTGTTCCTCGGAATACTTCTGCAGTCTTGTAATTGCGCTTGCTTGAATTGCTTGGATAATGGCATTTTATCAAAAATCTTTTGTTACATGGCGTGGAATTCTTTGAAATTAAAGAGCTGGTGACAGTGATTTCTGTCATGAGAGTGTTGAAAAATCAGTTGAAATTCTGCTAAGAATTTCCTTTGACAAAGTGTGTGCTTGTTCATCTTTGCAGATGTATATGCTGAAAGAATGAGTATGCTTACAGTTATTTAAATGTTACCTGAATAGAAATAAATGTAAACATTTTTGAAGTTAAACATGTTACTTGCTTTGCTGAATCAGGCATGTAAAACATAAGTAGTTAGAAATCAAAAGGGGAATTCAGTGGAAGTTATTTATGCATGGTGGTTCCCTTTTTTCTGTTTGCAAGATTCTGTATTTGTCTTAATTCCAAAGATTACTGGAGGGGAAAAAAAGAGAATAACAAGAAATAAGAGACTACTTCACACTTTCATGTGCCTGGTGAACCTCACTGATGAAAAATTAATTTTCTTTTTAAAGAAAATAATACTATGAATAAAATCTTCAGAGCATTTTATCTTAGAAATTTGGTAGTATTCCTTCTTTTTTTCACCTTAAATTTTTTGTTTTATAATATGCTGGTAGGACTGCATAGAGAAGCATTTTCATTAGCAATAAAATACTCAGCTATTTGACATTATGTGCAAAATAATGTGTGTGCATATTTTCTCTGGAAGAGATTCAATTCTCTTTCTTCTTCCTACTTGTCTTACAAAGATTAAGCAAGTCTGTATTGAAAGATGTGCAAATGAGGAATTTCTCTATCCTGGCAGCCTCCTTGCTACCCATCTTCCCTGGACTGCTGCTTTTGCCAGGATTTTCCTGGCTACATGGGCTGTGTATGTATAGCTAACAAGGAAGACTAGATACAGGAAGATAAAACTGATGAGGCAAAAAAAATTGCATTTTTTAACACTGAGCTGGGGAAAGGCCTCTTGAAGTGAAACAGGGTGTGTGAAAAAAAGTTTAATACCAGAAAGAGGATTGCAGCTTACCTAACAGGTCAGGGTACCTGCACTCATTTTGACCACTTGTATCAGCTTGTCATGATCTGTGGTCCAAATCTGCTGAGTGGAAGATTATGGGATTTGCAGTTCTTGCTTTAAACCAACGTGTGTTAGCAGTTTGTTGCCCTAAGTCTGCCATAGCTGTAATTTGTGAGCACTTTTGCCACATTTTATTCTTTGTAGGGAAGACAGAAACATGTACAGGCAGGGTAGTTTTCCACTCTCCAGGAAAGCACACAAATTGTTTTGCCCCTAGGATGGAGAGGCCAGCAAAAGCCTGTTTTACCCAGCACCCACGGAGAATTGATTTATTTGTAAACAAAAATGCAAACCTGTTTCTTCAATTTCTTCTAGGGAACAAAAAGGAATGGTATTGAAAGAAAGCCACCAAACTATAGAAAAAAAAGTTGTTTCAGATTTCTATTAAAGTTGTACATCAGGTTGTTTTAGTCAGTACACACAAAATTCACCATTTTTCTTTTTCTGTGGATCACCTGGAACAGTGTATTTTATCTACACCTTGGTATATTGCTAATGAATTGTTTTGTAGAATGAGTGTTGCTTTGTCATATTTGATATGTGTTTACACTTGATAAGAATATGTGGTTAGTAAAATTTTCATGAAATGGTGGAATTTGAACTTTTTACTTTAAAGTACACCATGTTTTTGCTAGCTGTATTAGCCTGGCATCTTGCTCCCATGAAGCAATCCCACTTAGAGGAAATAAGCAAGAGGGAGTTTTTGTGCTTTGGTGCCGACTCAATTTGGCTAGAATAAGAATCAGAGGTAAAATTAATGCAAACAATAACAAGAACAAGCAACAAAAAGGGAATAATTGAAAAAAAAGCACAGAAGTTCTACTACTGATGAGATGTAGATACTCTTCACTGGGCCAAGTGACAGCTGAATGAAATGCAGAATCTGTGCTGGGAGGCAGAACCATCTGAGTTGATGCTTAAACTTCTAAGTGTATTTTAACAATCATACCCAGTTCCTTTAGAAATTGCCTTGGCAACTCAGTGTGAGCTACTGAATACTGCCATATCCATACAGAGACCTTTCTTGGAATACTCTTTCACCTCTCCAGTACAGCTGACTCGAAGGAAACTTACTTTCTATGAATATTTATAGCCTGTTCTTTTACAAGAAGTTTTTTTTATTTGATTAGTGCTCCCACAGAACACAGATGAAAAGAAACCACTGAAAGGAGATCAACCTCTGTCTTGTCAGTTCTTGAATATTGCACACTTTATTAATGTCAGTCTAGGCTTTCCTGTTATTATTCCTAGTTATAAGAGAAGTATTGGTAATTTCTTTTTTTCGGGCTTGAGACAGAACATCATAACCTTCTAAATAATCTATTTGCAGTTTTGGGACACAGAATTTTGGGCTAGCGCTAAAAATCAGAATCTTGTAGTTTGGAATGCAGAGACTACCACTCAATAAACAGCAGCAATTTGTGACAACATGGTTCCCAAATCACTGACTAAAACTGTGAGAATTGGCTTCTAGAAGCTGGAGTGGGTGAGTGAAGTGGTTGAGTCACCAGCCCTGGAGGCATATAAATGATGTGTAGAAGTGGCACCTGGGGACACGGTTTAATGGTGGGCTTGGCAGTGTTAGGTTAATGGTTGGACTCAGTCTGTAAAGGTCTTTCCCACCCTAAACAATGCTATGAAGAAATTATACCAAACTTCTGTAAAGCATAGATTTTCAATTTTGTGGCAGACCATGGTCTAAAATAGAGCTTCATCTCTGTTATTACACAGGGCTCTTCCATCGGCAGGATTCATGCAGGAATTTCTTAAATTTAAAAGATAAATTATTTTCTGTACATGCAATTGATGAATTGAAGGAGGAGCACTATCTGCATACTCATGATGGGATCCACAGGCAGCAGCTTGTGAGCGAGGGCTGTAACACGTAGTATGTGCATGGGTGAAAGAATTCATGTGTATATATAGCACAGAAATGTACTTTCCAAGCAAGACTATCTGTATTCAATTGATTGGGGGATTTAGATTTTAAAGTAATCCTTGCACTTGTCCAAGCTTCAGATTGTCTTGCTTTCTGTTCAGGAATGTATCTGTATGCACACGTGTTGGCCCTGACAACTTCTATCTCTGTGTATCTCTATCTTGAGCAAGCCTGAGGGTCTTTGAGGGCTCATATGACAAAATTTCACTAATTAAGGGTCAGTGTAATGCATACTCCTCAGCCACTGATTTGATGTGAGTTATGAACCTAAATTATATAGAGAATTCTGGACTTTCCTTCCTTCTGTGCTTTGGTTACCTGCCTGTAAAAAGAGGAATAGGAGTTTTCTACCTACTTTGCAATTTTGGGAGGGAAGTCACATGGAGAACTGGAAAAGCCCTTCTACTTGTACTGTCCCAAGCCATGAAACCTCATGGACTATGTGGTTGTAAATATGCAAAATATAACACAGACATGCACAAATGTGTCAAACTGGGAGCACAGGAAGGAGAAAAGAAAAGAAAAGAAAAGAAAAGAAAAGAAAAGAAAAGAAAAGAAAAGAAAAGAAAAGAAAAGAAAAGAAAAGAAAAGAAGAAAAGAAAAAGGGGTCAGTGTAAAAATGTGGAATTTTTTTCCCACACAATGAACACAAACATGGAAGTTTTACTATTTCTGTACTGTATGAAGGGATTTCCCCACAGTCAGTATGGGTGCAAACACTGCCTTTTTGTTTAATGATTACGTCTAGACCATTATTTATGCTAAAAGGGATACCTTATACCTCTGTGATTAAGTGCATATCTTTGCTTTGGCACTGCTGGGCAGGGATGTATTTAATGCTGATCTCCTGAGCCCAATTGGTGATCCAAAGGGAAAAAAAGCATTTTATCTTCTAGAAACTCAGTGAGGTACCTTTTATAAAGATTTTATCAGATAGCTCCTCAGGGCCTGGAAAGAGCATCTTTTGATCTCTTAAAATCAATTTGGCATTCAGTATCAAAACCCACGTGTGCCCTTTGCAGAGGGCAATCACTGTAATTGAGCTGGGTGGTCAGGGTGGATGTGAACCCATGGCAACACCGCTGTCAGTGGCACACAGAGTTTAGTGCTCAGGCCAAGGCCATGGCAGCTGCTTCCCTCAGCTCCAGCCTCCTGGGATTCAGCAGTCAGGAGCTCTGCCTTTTCTCTGACTCTGTGAAATCTTAGTATCAGCTTTCTGTAGTCCACTTTTGTGTTATTAAGGGTGTGCCTGTTCACCAAATCATTTATCCCTCAGTATTGAGCTGTTCCATCAATGGACTGCATATCCAAACCTACTGCTGAGAGTAGTTTCTCATACCCCTAAATATATTACATTAATTTGGGATAATTTTCACCTTTTTTTTTTTTTGAGACCTCATGAATGATGCCTTGTGCAATCTGAGGTTTGTAATAAACGTGAAGAAATCATTTACTTGTATTTGAATTTACATTTCCTTGTATAGCAAGAAAATGTTTCAGAACTTCCCCAGAACTTTCAATCCCACTTGAGGTATTTGAAATAAATGAATCATAGGTGGTGGCAGTCTCTTCCAGTCAATTTAGCAAGTAAAATCTAGTCTTAGAATTCTCAGAAACACCTATAATCTCTCACATGAGAAATATTTGATTGCAGCTAGAGAGTTGCAGTGGATGCCCTGCTTTGCCTAGGGACTTTATATAAAAAGCATGCTCTTTTGGAGTCTCTGTATTTCTACCTCCACTTGTAAATGTGTATCTACAAGAGTTTTCTGAAGAGATTGGTTAACTAGAAAGCAAAGGAATCTCTTTCTCTAGTTAAAGAGAAAAGAAGTTTAAATTAGTTTTCAGTCTTCCTTTTTATGAAGGTTTAAATGCAAGAATGCTTATTGTCTAAACGAAAGTGTCTTGTCAATTGTATGAAAATTTATAGCATTTAAAGCTTTTCCATATTTGCAATAGTATCTGTTGTTGGTCATGGGAGTCTTTCATGAGAAGACTCAACTAGAATTTGAAACTTCAAGCATTTTTTTGCTCAAAAGCAGAAATATATAATCATTATAGTTACTAATATCTGCTTCTCATGGGAAAGTTACAGATGCTTTCGTTCTCTCAGAAAAGACAATATGAAAGTAAAGAATCCGATAAAATCTCATTTTGGTTTTTTTTTTTTCCTTTTCATTTTGCATACCCCTGCTTCCACCTCTATTGCTGAGCAAAGGGATTCAGATTCCCTTTGAACCTGATTTGAATCTCAGAGACTCTTAGGAGTTTGGAGTTGAAACCATGGAATTTTTTATTTTGTTGAGTGGAGCAATTAGATACAATCTACTTAAAACAGCCTTTTATTCTTAATTCACTCAGGGGTTACTGGAAACTCCTAAAACACACTTTTTGTCCACAGATGCTTGTCAGGGACAAGTCCTTTGTCCATTAAAGGCACGCTAAGAATTAAGCAGGACACGAAAGGGATTTGGTGAAATTAGGAGGCAAATCATCGTCCTGGTTATGAAAGTGAAGCAGGGAGGGTGCATTGGGGAAGGACAGTCTGAAAAGGATACTGACAGTATTTGGGATGAAACTGATCCCATTTGGCAAGTTAAATTTTGTACTCTGTGCTCTTCATGGCAGATAGCTTTGGTTAAAAGCTTTGAGGGAAGATTTCCAATGAATTTAGAAGTTTAAATCAATTTGTTTATTTCTGCAGCCAAACCCAAGCATATTGGTTGAAGTGGGGAGTGAACTGGTTCTAGGAACTTCCCCCTCAGTAGAAACAGGGGAAAGGATGAACTGCAGAGGACTGAAAGTGTGAAGAATCAGCAAGGTACAGAGGCTACCTGTGCAATTGCAGCATCCTGTCCCCATCCCATCCAGGCAGCTGCTCCAAGGCGGGCAAAAGGCAGCAGATTGTGTTGTGATGTGGCTGAGTGCCCGAGGTTTCTTTGTGGCAAGGCAGTCCTAGCCAGACTTTATGCTGAATTCAGAAGTGAAAACATGCCAGGGAGCTCCTGCAGTGGGGGCAGATGTACTGCCCTCCACATGCAGGAGCTCTATGGTGCTCAGGGATACACAGCAGCATTCCTAGGACCACCTTCTCCTCTCCCAGCACAGTGCCCAGAATTAACGTTTCCTTGGTTTTCACCTAGCAACATAATTCTTCTTTTTTGTTTTTATTATAATTATTTAAAGACAGAAATAATACTTTTCTGACACAAACCTCTTGGGAATTACATCAACCGTATGAAATATAAATACGTTTCCTCTCCTGTTGTATAAATAATGGATTAGATTTTCACTGGAGAAGCTGAGAGTAGGATTTAAGGACAACTTGTGTAACTCACAAAGTAGGCTGTGGTGTACAGCAGCAGACTGTTATAAAACATGACACAGTAGGAAATGTGATTAATGTGTGATGGAAACCCCTTGGTAGATCAGGTCACTAAACTACGCACCCTACCCATGGTTTGTATTATGTTCAGTGAGCATCTGGACAGAATTAAACTGCTACCTGGTGGAGTGTTATTTTATCCAGTAATGTGTGAGATTTAATCATACAATTAATCACACAATACCTTTCCTTTTGTTTATGGAAGAAAAGAATTTGACGATTTTTAGGATAAAAACTAGAATTTGAGTGTAAAAATGAAGTACCATCCTTCCTTCAAGGAAGATGTAAGTGTGACTTAGGGAGAATACCCAGAGCTGAATGTGAACTTGGTGTCCTCAGACCAATTAGCAGCAGATGAGGAGCATGCTGCAGAGCACCAGCCTCTGTAAGAGCTGTGGGATGTTCACAGAGTGCCTGCTTGTTTCATGGGGCCAGCCAAGCAAAACTGCCTGCTTGGCAAGTGCTCCACTGGGCTGATGTTTTGTCACCATTGCAAGACATCACTTTTGTAGAGAAGTAAATAAAAAGTGATTGCCAAATCCCCTAGCATGGGTTTTCTAAATCTGGCATATCCAGACCTCTGATTCTGAATTGCATTAAGACCTCCCAGGAATTACAACCTGGAACAATTCAAGTTTCTGTTGATGCATAAACAGGCATGTTTATGAAAACAGTGTAGCTTGGATCCCTTTGTCCCTTTTTGGTTGATGATGAGCTAATTTTATTTTAGAACTCAAATCTTTACTCCTTGGTGCATGAAGGGGCAGAGTGATCTCAGTGGAGCTGAAATTTCCTGAATTGTAATTTTAGTCCTGACTCTGGTTTAGGGAAGCATATTAGCTTGGTCCAAAGTTGCTGTGACTTTTTTCCAGTTTTCTTGATGAGGCTTTTTTTTATTATATTAGTGCAGGGAACATCTACAAAATTGTAGGACTCTGGAACCTGGAATTGATATTTCCTGTGATTTTGGTTTTTTTGTTTTGTTTGACAAGGTTTATTAGTCAAGATTTGGGGAAAATCTTAATATTTTCTTTTCTCTAACTGAATTCTATCAACATTGCATTTGTTGTTTACATAATTACAATCTGAAAACTGATATTAAAGCAAACTGTCTAGGAGTAAAATATATTCCCAGCATGATTTATTTTTATTTTAATGAATCATAGAATGGCCTGGGATGAAAAGGACCTTAAAGATTGTCCAGTTTTTACTTCCCTGCCCTGAGCAGGGACGCCTTCCACGAGACCAGATTGCTCAGAGCCCCATCCAACCCGGTCCTGAGCTCTTCCAGGAATGGGGCATCCACAGCTTCTCTGAGCAACCTGTTCCAAGTTAAGTGAGGGACAGCTTTCTCTTGTGTGTTCTGAGAAGAAAAAGTAGTTTTGGCAAGAGAGCTTTGGTGTAGTTTACCTACATGAGAGCAGAACCAAAAATTAAGATAATATCTTTCATAAAGAAAATCTGTATGTTAAACCATCATGTTCAAAATATTTAAATAGAAATGCTAATGAATAGCTGAGATGTTCATTAAATGTATTCTATATTGTAGGAATTGTGGAAAAATATTAAGCTACTTTAAAAATAAAATGCGTCAGATTGCTCACAGGGAAATTAGATTTTCTTTGAGGGATTTGTGTGCATATGATGCTTTTCTTATGAAAAATTTAAGACAAATTTCTCAATTACATGCTAAAACTCTGCTTTTTATTTGCAAGTTATTTTTCAAACAAAACGTTAATGTTAAAAAAAGCTTTTGTCTAATTTCTAAAGATAAGCCTTTTTATGACAAGTTTTCCCTCTTGCTGCCTCTGAAAGGCATGTTTTTCTGCTAAAAAATGAAAGAAAAGAACTTCAGAAATTCTGGGTGTTAATGTTACTGCTCCCTCAAAACATTTTCTCCCTCCTTTGGAGGAGTAAACTTTTGTATCAAAACTCAGGACTTAAGGTCATGAAACATGTCAGTAGGGCTCTGCCTGTGTGCCCTTGTCCAAATCATTAAATACCAATCGTGGCAGATGTACTTGAGGGCATTCCACGGGTGCTGGGACCTGTGCTCTTTGTATTTCACTTTCTCTGCTCTAAGTGGGCCAGCAGCAATTGAGCCACCAGAGGAATTTGGGGTGCTCTTTTACACAAGCCTGTGAAGACAAAACGATTTTCACTTTAAATGGACAGAGCCTTGAACTGTTTCTCTAAGCTTTGTTTGAAGGAACCAAAGCCTTTAATAATGAAGAATCTAGGCAGTCCCATTTATGGTAGAAATCCCTGTTTTTCTCATCCAAGTGGTTTGGAGATTTTTAAGCTGCTTTACTTTGAAACTGGCCCATCTGAAGGAAAATTGTGTGTTGTTTACAGGTGCTGCAGGCAGTTCCAAACCCAGTGACAGACACTGGCAGGTACAGAGGCTAAGGCACAGATCAAGCAATTGCTTTTTACTACATGTAGTAGGTAATAAGAGAGTGGCTCAGCAAGGACTGTATGACCTACATTTTCATTTAATTTCTCACAATGTTTGCTGTGTCATATGGTTAACCTGGTTAGCCTGTTTTTAACTATTCTGTTCCTGCAGTTCTTTTAAGACTTTTCATGTATTGTGTGTAACCTCTTAAACATCTCAAGTTGTTTGCAATTTAGGCTTTGGAAACATCTCCCCACGCACACAAGGTGGAAAGATATTCTGTATCATCTATGCCTTATTGGGAATTCCTCTGTTTGGTTTTCTGTTGGCTGGTGTTGGAGATCAACTAGGGACAATCTTTGGAAAAGGAATTGCCAAAGTAGAAGATACCTTTGTTGTGAGTATGCTGACTGCCTCATTTGGTTTTTTTGCTGCTTGTTCTGAATTTCACAAGTGAAACAAAAAGTCTGAAAAATGGGGTATAGACCATTGTTGCAATCAGACATACTGGAAAAGGTAGGAAGGACTTGGCACAGTCTGAACTTGCTGATGAACACCTCTGAGAATTGGGTGCAGACACATTCCTTACCATGATTATGGTGGGGAAGAGGAATAAAATCCAAAGGATTTTATTTTTGCTCTGCCCTTGTTACTCATAAGCTTGCTGTGATGCTTACCCTTAAAGGGTTTTATATAGATTGTGATAAGAAATGTATTCACTGAGATTTTTGAAGCAGTGAATGCTTAGTAACCAACTTTGTAGCTGTTTGCATCAGCACTGCAAGTGTTAGGACTGGTTTTCCACATCAAGCCCTACCCTTGCATGCAGGACACCTTTTCTTTATAGAAAGAGTCTGACATGGCTTTATTTTTGATGCAAGGCAAACTGGGCCTGTGCTAAGTAGTCTTATGCAATAGGCAAACACAAGCCTGAAAGCTTTTTAAGAAAAGGCACGCATTTTTGGCTCTGAAACATCAGACAAGGTACTGGTGAATAACACAGATTTCCATTGAGATTTGTCTGAAAAAGGCAAGAACATTCCATAAGAACATTTTATAATTTCTGGGTTTTCATATCTGATTTTTTTTTTCTTAAAAGTATAGAAGTTCTGAGATCAATTTTTGTCTCTCTTTTGCTCAAAGAGATAATGATTGCCCTTTTTTTTATAGTGGATGTATCTGTAAAACAAGAATGCCCCAACATAAAAAGCAGTACCATCCCCTCTTTTCACAATATGTGAGTGAAAACACTCATCCATAATTTGCAGTCTGGAGCACTCCCTAATTCTGTTTATTAGTTTGCCTAAAGAACTGGGAGATACTGATGGGTCAGAGCAGGGATTTTTATGTTTCCATAACACAAGCTGTTGCTCTGATTTGGGTTACTAAAGCTTGACCTTGGTCATGCTGACTGTAAACACAGTTCCCACTGAAACATAAAAACAAGAAAACATCCATTGTGAACAACACAATTTCATTTTCAGTTAATTTCTGTGATAGTTTCTTGTATAATCCCTTTTTTTTAGGTTGAACCAACATGCATTGGATGGATGGAAAATGTCAAATTGGCTGGGCATGCAAATTGGGACTTTGCAGGGGTCTGTTCTAGCTTTAGTGCAGCTTAGAAAAAATGTTAATAGTATACACAACAGCTAAATGACGTGGTTCATTAAATCTGCAGATGGTCTCAAGCTGGGGAGACAGCTAAAGCTCGGAGGACCAAAATGATCTTAAAATTTTTGAAAACCAGTCTGACTAGATAGAATTAAATTCAACAGCACAAATTCAAAGTCACACAAGAAGAAATAATAAAATATGCAGCTGCAAGTCAGGAAACAGCTGTCTAGGTGCAATTTTATGGAAATGTTCTGTGGGCTCTAAAGATTAAAATGCTAACATGGGTTAATATCATATTGCCATAGAAAAGCACACATCGCAGGTAAAACTGTAAATAGGCAAAGCAGAAGAAAGGGTCATTCCATTCCATTTTGTGCTATTTTTTCATATTTACTTTTGAGCACAACACTTAATGAAACATGGGCTAGTTTGCTGGTGCCAAAGGATTGCAAGAAAAATAGAAAGGGGAAGAAAAGGAAATAAATTTGTTTGGTTTAAAGAACATGTAACTGAAAGAGAGCACCTGTGAAAGTTTGCTGGAAAGAGAAAATTAGCAATTTTTTATTTGTCTGGGATAAGACCATAAACAGAAGGAGTCGAGATGTAGGCTAAGGATTAATAAAATTATCAGATGAAAAGAGCATGATCACATGTTGCCTGGCCAGTAGTGTGTTTGCAGTGGCTTAAGTGGGTTTGTTTTGTCTTTGGGTAGGTTTGGATCCCTTACATCCCTTCCAACTCTGTTTTGTAGGATTTTGTTTAGCTGATCATTTGATTACAGAGAACTGCATGGTTGAAATTCACCTTATTTAGTTGGGTTTTTTGGATGTAGAAAATTAGAGAAATTGCAGGTGCATGCACTACTTGCAACTCACTTGAATATCCAGACAGGCCTCAAAACTTTTGCATCATCAGCTGTTAATATTCATGAATGCTGTACATGCTGCTCAGCCATGATTAGTCCAGCCCTGCTCTGCATTTACTGCTGGAAAATGTTTCCTAGGATAGCCACATTTGCTTTGAAACTCCTTTCAGGATAAAATCCTGCTTGAATTTTCCTGTTTGCTCGAGAATTATAGTGCACTGTCCTCTAGAGCTATGTAGTGCACATTGGGGGGCGATGGGGGCTGATATGTGCTGGTGCAGTTTTATTAACAATGGGTTTCCTCTCTTTCCCCTTCCCTTTCCAGAAATGGAATGTGAGTCAGACAAAGATTCGCATCATTTCAACAATAATATTCATACTGTTTGGCTGCGTGCTGTTTGTTGCTCTTCCTGCAGTTATATTCAAGCACATAGAAGGCTGGAACACACTAGATGCAATTTACTTTGTGGTTATCACTTTAACTACCATTGGGTTTGGTGACTATGTTGCAGGTAAGATTTTTTTCATAACTATCTTATAATGTTTTGCACAGTGATATTTATTCTACATTTTTTTCCTTATTTTTGGGACAGATGTATCTCTCTTGTGGTGCCTCTCTCCCTGTTTTATCCTTCATCATTCATGTGATGGAGCCTGTTCTAATTTTTGTTTATGTGACTGTATAGAGACAGGAAGTGGCACAGTGAAATTCATGGTGCATGTCTGTTTACTCTTTTTTCTCTTCCTATACTATTAAAAATTAACTACAGTGACATTTAGGTAAGGGTTTTGTTTTATTTTTCTTACAGGTTACAAAGTGCAAATGCTAATAAAACATTTTAATCTGAATATAACTTTTCAGCTGAACTTGCTTAAAATGCCTCATCCTGTGAAGTGATAAACATGTTTTGTGTGCATCCCTTACTTTCAAAATATTCCAGAATTCTCTCTCTGCCATTGAAATGTGTGTATTCTGTAGGATCTGCTGGATCCTACTTCTGTGAATCTTTGTCAGTACACATTTGCCCATGTGTTTTTTGTAATGTCAGGATGAATTTTAGAACAACCTATAGATAACGTGTCCAATTTTTATGGTTCCATTAAGCTGAACTAGTTGCAAATAACTTTGATACAATGAGCTAAAAAAAGTCTGGGCCAGTTCTCTGTGTCAACTTTTTTCTTGAAAAGGTGTCAGAAGTGTTAGTTCACTTCTTAGATTTGAGTAAGTACATGCTGTCTGTGCTGAGAAAGCACATTGATCTGAGTAGTGATGTGTGGAGGTGAGGATGGGAATTCAGAGCTTTGGGCTCCAAGCCTGACTTGCTTCCCTTGGCCTGATCTGATGCTTCTGCTGATACAGAACCATCATCTCTCTCATGAAATGCCTCTCTCCCTCTGTGCAAGGCAGAGATGGCTGATGAGGCCCTTTGTACTGCTCTGCTCTCAGTGAGAGACTCTGCTGGAGGGAATTGGTTTTGGTGGGCATTCACATGCTGTAGGCTCCTCCTGTGCCTTGTGTGTGCCCATGGCTCTTGTGTGAGTGCCAAGCCAAGGCTCTCAGGTTGGGTAACTCCACTTGTAAATGTGCCTGAAGTTTTGCCTTGATGACAGTAATGGGAGTAGTCTTGTTGCTGGAAAAAGTTTTTCAGGTTGGTGAGGTCCAACAAGGACCTCCAAAGTATCGGAATTGCTTGACATATTTGTAAGTGATCTGAGTAAAATAGGGGTAAATTTAGTTGTTCTTGAAGATACTTAGCTACTCAGGCAGTCTTCATTTTTAGACTGCCTGCAGAGTTGCTGAAGATTCTTGTAAAATATAGAACTGAGCTGTAAAATAGCTAATCAAATTTATTTTGACTTTTTCATAGTTATTTGTGATGTTTCCAAATGTCTTTGTATGTGTCTTGCCTTCTGCCTTTCCATTTTCTTTCCCATATTCTTTTTCTTATTTTCATTTTTTCTTCAGAATTTGTGATTCTGGTCAGATACCAACTAGCATGAAATAAAATTTATGCTGTTTCCAAGTCAAGAGTCTGGGTGTTTTAGACTTTCATTCCTGAAGGGTGTGTGTATGACAGGGAATAAAAATGATAGTGTATAAAGGCCTGGTTATGTTTACTGTAAAGCATTATGTGAAATGGCCCACTTGGCTCTAACTAGAACACTGAGTACATTCATCATTAGTCCCATTATAAATTTCCATAGACTTTTCTATTTGCAGACCATTTGATATCATATTTTTTTCCTACATTGTCTCCTTTTTAATTTTACCAGGAAACACTTTCTCTTTCTACAGAATGTCCTTGAATTATATTGTTCTATAGCTGATGGCCTTTTATGGTTCACTTGATAGATGTTCTTTATTTAATTTAAAATCCTACTGTAAATCCATTATTTCAAAGCATCAGAAATGTTCTCTAGTTTCTTTGAGCAACGTGCATAAGACTTGCATTTGAACTGCAATATGTTATTGACTTAAAGGGGGATGGGATTTGTACTTGCAGAGACAGTGCTCAAGAGAACAGGGTTAGATGACTGTCTCCATCGTTACTGGGAGGTTAATATCCCCATGGGACTGTATTTTGGCAGAGATGAAGTTGATAATATTATAATCTTTGGGTGAACTAAAATACTCTGGTTTTGGCAGGTGACTTGGAGGATTTTTCAAAAATTTGTTTTCTTTACAGTACATAATTAGCTGGTTAAATAAAAAACCTGAAAAATAAGTTAGGTGTTAATTGACTGTGCTTTGCATCACGAAAGTTTAGAGTCATTGATGTGTATATAAGCACGAAATTATTTGAAGGAAAACGACATTGCAAGCTTCCAAAGGAGCTGATAGAAACCTAAGAGCAATGTTTCCATATTAATTTTGAAGAAGCATGCAGAATTTTTTGCACCCTACCAAATTAGTAAATTTTTTTCATGATTTTTTGGTTTGCTTGTTTCCCTTTTAGGTAAGTCATAACTTACCTAAAGGTAAGGACCACTGATATTTTTGTGGTAGGCTTTGTCTGGAGAACTCTTCTTGAAGTTTAGGAAAACTGAGTGTCACAAACCAGGGAGAACCATGAAGAATTATGACACAAAATGCTGTATAAGGCCATAAAAGAGGTGGTCATGATAGGATAATGTGGTTCTAGAGCATGCTAGTCTTGATTCTGGTTTGCCATGGTGAGACAAAAGACAGCAGACAGAATGATTCTTCAGTCTACTTGGTGCCTAGATGCAGCACATTTCAAAAAACTCCTCACTGGCATTAATTTATTCATTTTTTGGACTTTTTTTTCTTAGATAATAGTTACAGTGAAAATTGTCTTCTTCCACTTAGCATTATAGTCAAACTTAAAGCATACTGGTGGGCAGTGATGCCCTGATTTGGAATTATATTGGAGTGTACTTTTTGCAATAGAAGTAAAATCGGTAATTTGTTTAGCACTTTGGAGGCCCATGTGATAATCCATAAATGTGTGCAAGTTTTGGCCCATAAAGTTCCCTCAAACACCCCAAATTCTCATATATTTGAAAACTTTCAAATCTTTTTTTCTGGGAACTGTCATCTCAGAGAGAAAAAACATAAGTTTACAAGCCCTACATACAAATCCCATGGTTGTGTTAACACATGTGTTGATGTGTAGGGAAAAATTTCTGAAATACCTATCATTTTTCACTATCATGAAACTCCCTGAGTAAGAGCTGAAAAGAAGCCCTGAAGGACCTTCAGGGGGTAAAGGACAGTGTGTTACTCACAGCTGTACCAAAGGGGAGCCAACAGAAGAACCTGGGATTCAGGGACATATTGGTATCATTGACTGTAGTACAGACTGTGATATTAGAAATTCTTTCAGTTCTCCAAAAGGTTTTTTAGACCTTTCTTCTTATTTGTGCTGGAGACCATGTACTTTGTTCCCAGAAACAAGAGTGAGGAAAGATTCCCTTCGGTAGTCAGAGTTCAAGTTGTTACTTGGAGCCTGTGGAAATTTCAGCTGGGATTTCCACCAGCTGGAGAAGCCTTAAGGCAAACATCATGGACTGATCACTCCTGGTGCATGCAAGGAAGGAAAAGATGAAAAACCTTTGTAATGCATGTTCAATAAAATATATGAACTGTATTTTAAAAATTGCCTGCTTCTCTGTCTTATGAAATTACTTGATTTTTTTCATTTTTGGAATGGTTGAATTTTTTTGGAGGGAGAGAAATATGTATTTTTTTTAATTTGAAGAAAGATTATTGTAGTTTTTCAAAAAAAAAAAGAAGAAAAACTGTACCACAGTCTCAACTGCTTTATGAATATCAGGACATAGTCAAACATCCCTTTTCTTGTTTTCAAGAGAAAACATTTTAACATGAAAGAAGCACGAGATTTTAACATGAAAGAAGAAAACCCAACCAAAACTATTAATATCTTGGTAAAGAGAAAAAGAAATCATCTCATGTTGACTGTGTCATGATTTTAGTACAATGAAATATATTTCTGGATACTGAGGTTGGTACTGAGGTACGTGAATATATCTGTATAAATTGACAATAGGTTGTTCACATGAACAGATGAATTCTTTAACTTCCAGTGCAGTTTGGAAGGTATAGTCAAATATTTCTGATAGCATTAATCTAACAGATTTCAAACCTAAATTAGGTGACATATCCAAAACTTAACTAAGTTAAATAGAAGGCAAAAATTCAAATAGCATATCAGTAGTCTGTTTCACTGTGGGGCATAATGATAATATAATGATATAAGTCTCAACTGGTTCAGTGAAACAGATCACAAAATTCTGCAAGTCTTACTTTAAAAGTGTGTTCCAACTCTTTTCTTACTTTTGTGAGAGTTTTCTTTGGCTTAGTTTATTTTCCATGTTTGAGGCCTGGTTTTTAACTTACTGGTTTTTCACTGTTTCATTCTGTAATCAACTCTGATGTATACCTGGCTCTGCACTGTGTTGTTTGACCCGAGACCCAGTTTGTAGAGAACTGAGATATTTTAGTCTCATTTAATGTCACCGAACTGGGACACTTGACCCGGTGGTCACAGCAGCCCAGTTGATCTGCTGTCACTGTGTGATACCACGCACCAGCAGAGAGAAATCACTGTCATGCTGAGCCAGGGGTGTGTCCAGCATCCTGGAGGAGAGCACTGTGCCCTCCCACAGGCTCTATGTCTTTTTTTGGCATGTCGAAGAGCTCTTTGCCCCCTCAGGACTTTGTGTCTGTAACAGAGGCTCTCTGGTGTGAGCTGTGCTTTAAGCTGAAGTCGGAGCACTGACTTGCTTGATGTATGTGTAGGGCAGCATCTGAGGAGTGTTTTAGGTCTGTGCTTTGTATTCTGAAGTAGCTCTCCATTTTCTGCTGAGTGGCATCAAGTGGCTCCTATGGCCTACTTACATTCCATCTCTGACAGTGCAAAATTATCTTGTCCCAGTCCTTCTGTGTTTCTACATGAACTAGTCTTTCTCAATCCCCTTTCTTTTTGCAGTCCTCAGAGATAACTCATTTCAAGCTGCAGGGCTGAACCTCCATATTTCTTTGGAGTAGGACAAATGACATTTCTGGATTAAACATGTTAATCAGGTTTGTCGCAAGAGGGATGGTGGACAGCTACTTGTCATTCTGCAGTCAAAACTGGATTAGATCATATTTCTATATCCAGAGCAATTTGCACTGCTGCTTAAAAATCATAGACATTTCCTTGTTTGCAGTGCCAACTTTTGAATAACCCAGAAACTTTTGCTGGTATGGAATTAAGATACTCAATGTTGACAGCACTTTCTATTCTCTCCTGCTAATTTTGAAGTAAAAATGCAAAGCCAACCAACTTTACAGAAATAATTACATGTTTCTATTTTGAGCTGGTTAGCTGTAGAAAGAATGGTGAAAAGAGTGGCAACAATGAAGAAAATTATTTACTTCAAAAGTCCTTGTTTTACATAAATAAATAAGATATATTTGTAATCCTGATCTCTTACCTGAGAATCAGAATCTGTTCTAAAGCACCCCTGAAATATTCTCTAACGCTTTTCTTCACAGAAACAGTTATTTACTTTAGTATGGAATATGTTTGGGCCATAGAAAAACTTATGTTTTCCAAAGGGTTGAAAATCCCAAATAAAAGTTATTTGGCACATGTAAGAATGGTGGCAGCAGCAATACAATAGCCTGTGATGAACATGGATGGGAAAACTCTTTGATTTCTCATAGAGCTCAAGCTACTTTAGATCAAATCTTTACCAGAAAACATCTTGGCAATAAACTGCAGCTGCTCTTGGTAACTGATTATGGCAGTGAGACTGCTAGATTTCTTCTTCATTGTGGTTTTAACCTATTTTGGGTATAGGCTAAAGAAAGCTGGGAAAAGTTTTGTCCCTCAGCCCACAAAATCAGGTTTGCCAAACAAGCAACAAAATTCCGCTTCTGCCCTCTCAGCATTTTGCTTCCTGTAGGGCTGCATAAACCAATTTAATTTGAGAAAGAAACATGATAGTACATGATATTGATAGGCTTTTTATGATGTTGCCCATAAAATCATTAGATTATCTCATATGCTTCAGTACAAGTACATTTAGCTATGCATACTCATACCCAAATGCATTCATACCCATTTAAGTGAATTTGGTAGTTAATGAATTCTTTTAGTTTAAATTCGGTGCAGTTGAGTTGTGATCACATTTCTCTAGGAAATCCTGTTTAATGACATTCCCAGGTAATTGCATTATGGCAGTTTGAGCATCACAGGAGACAGTAGTTATGTCAGGACAAAATCCTCAGGTATGTCTCTCTCTCCCTGAGATTTGATTAAATTGCAAAATTACCCAAGGAGTCCTTGAAATTCAGAAGCTCAACAGCTAATGAAGGTTTTAGCTGTGAAGCCTTATCCTAGAGTATTTCTTTGGCTACCTTGTGTCCCTTTAACTTCAGGAAAGTTGAACTCCTTTGGGCATGGCTAAATGGAGCCATCTCCTGGCCAGACAGCATGGAAAACTTGGTTGAACATGACTATGTCCTCACTCCTCCCCGTTGATTAGCTTGGCTGTAAATAAAATGAGAACAAACTGTGAAGGAAGTGCTTCCTGCAGACTGGCAGAGTGAGGTTCCATTTTCAGTTTAAAAACAGAATGTGCCAAAAATTAAAAACCAACCATGTAGGTGTGTTCTATGATATTTTCTTGTGCATTGTATGAACAGCTGAAGAAAAAGGGTGAACTGCAAAGCATGGCCCATCACTAGAGCAAAGATGTAGTGGTGATCAACCATTTTCTAAATTACAACAAATTCTGGGTGAGTCATCCCTAAAATACTGTTTTACTAGATTGACATGAGATGGATGTTGTTAAATGATTTGGTGTTTTGTTCATCTTGTGCTGTGACAAACTCAGCCCTTTGGTGGCTGGATGTCTTCTCTTCCAAACAGAGCCCTGTCTTCTGCCTCTGCTTGGGATTACAAAGGCATTAAAGTATATCCACTTTCACAATGTGGATTCATCTCTTGGAGAGTTGAGTAAACCATTGCAGCTCAGTGCATTTTGTTTTTTAATGTAAAGATTTAATTGACATGATAATAACAAAATTTCTGTCCATGAGGGCTTCCATACGAAGGTAGCCATCAGTAAATTTCTTTGTTATTTGCATGTAATCTCTGTGATAATACAGATAAGTAAAAACATGAGAGTCAATTTCAGTACTGTGACAAGGTGCTTGATATTTTTGGGCCAATTTTCCTTTGATTTTTTCAGGATGGAAAAAATAGGATGCAGGCTACTTTTATGTGTCTGAGAAAGGGGTTTTTTTATGAGTGTCTTCAATTGTGGATAGATACACACATCTGTAGTAGCAGCCCAATCTATAAGTCTGGTTTTATTTGTTGTAACACAGCTGAACGACAAGTTTAAGGCTTCTGTTTTATTGCATGACAAGATGTGAAATGTGAGTTGTTTGGTGTTGTCAAGAGCTCTGGATGAACATAACTTTTTTGTGTGGAAATAAAACATCTGTTATTTATAGTTGTATTATACCTGAAAGCTCTATTACAGGAACCTCTGAAATTTATCTTTTTTCACTTTAACACTGAAAATAAGTGACTGGTACTTATGGCAGAGGGATTAAAAAAAACCTGCCTTCAGATGACTTCTGTTTTATCCACCTAGTTTTGGGTATGATCAGCTCAAGTCAAGTCCCCTGCTCTCTCGTTTCCTTCTGCAAAATGGAGATGATAGTGTTTGTATACCACTTGTTAATACAGGTGCTACTCTTTCTTTGGTGAGGCTAAAGGTTTTATGTAAGTAATGAGACGTTTTAAAGTTCTTGGAAAACCAGATTTCTCAGGATATGAGTGCATTGCATACTTTGGAAAAATGCTTTAAACTCTTGTACAGCATCATTATTTGGAGAAGGTAGGAAGTCATTTCATTCAAGCTGTCTTCAACGACCTCTACCTTAAATGAAAGTATATAAAATGTTGAATCAGTTTCTCTTCATTCAATAATTATTATGAATAGTTAGCAATCTTTGTCTGAAATTTGCATACTCCAGACATTACACTCAAGAGTGAACTAATTTATAAAATTTGTTCAAATTCAACAATGTATTTTGCTAGGAATTTTCGCATGGATAAAAATACAAGTTGGAAGAAATTTAACTTTTCTTTCCCTAGGAAAATTAATTTTAAAACATCTTTGCCACCTATAGCTATCAGGTCTGAATTAATTTTTACTGTATTGTTTTTCAGGGGGATCAGATATTGAATACTTAGACTTTTATAAGCCAGTGGTGTGGTTCTGGATCCTCGTTGGACTTGCTTACTTTGCAGCTGTCCTCAGCATGATTGGAGACTGGTTAAGGGTCATATCAAAAAAGACAAAGGAAGAGGTAAGAATATGTTGAAAGGGGAAGCAATATTCCTTTTAAAAAACTTTGAATAGAAGCCACATGAGCTTCTAGCTGCTTTTGCTCTTAGGGTGCATAGGTTAAAGCTGTTTGTGTATGAACTGTAATGCTGCAGCTCAAACTGCAGGAAACTACGCAGCAGCCATTCAAACATACAGTGTTTTATTTTCATATATCTGCATAGAAAATTAGATTCAATGTATTATTAAATTAAGTGTATATACACAGTTGCACTTGATTTATGGGGAAAAAATACCTGTAACTACTGTTCTAAGCAGTAGAATGTAGGCCTTAATTTTTAAGACCAAAATCATTCTGCTTTGTTTCTATAAGGGATGCAGAAATGTAAAGAAAGTGCTTAAGTAGTGATATTTGAGATGCCATGGTTTATAGTGGTGAGAAAATGAATTTTTCATATCATACAATGTATAGGAATGAATTATTTAAATATCCCTGGGTGTATTTTACCATAATATCTTCCACAGAATTACTTGATATTTTTAGCCAGATATAATGCTTTCAATTGAAATATGCTTTCACTTGTAAATGTGCGTTTATTATTCCGATGATACAATGTTTAGCTTTAAATTTTGTCATTTAAGTAAATGTCTTGGTTTTGAAAATGTTAGAGGGTAAATAAAATTTCCTTCAATTGTAGCGTGCATAGTTCAGGTTTTACTGGAAGTCTGAGAAATTAATTTTGTTTGAAGCAACATATTATTTCCCTCTAATTTAGCTTGAGTTCCTTTGCACGCATCAGTTGATTTATGCTACTCAAACATAAAAGCTCTAATTTGTTTTTGATGGAATGGGTATGTTGGCTACTGTGCAGTGGCCTACTACTTACATTGTTTTAAATTGTTTTCCTAGCTGCAGGGCATGGCATCAATGCCTGGATGTATTCCTGGCAATCCTTGAGTTCCCAAAGCCTTTGCTCTGAAGGATGGCTTACCCCTGTGCCTTCACTGACTGCAGCCCCTCAGGGTGCCTGCCACCTTCTGAGTGCTGCTGGCAGCAGGATGGGAGCTGGGCTCCTGGGCAGGATTAAACCCACTTTGTGAGGAATGTGGGGTGGGAAGCCCTTTTCATTGCCCTTGCTGTGCTCATAGCTCTGCAGTTAGAGACAGCACCAAGACAGGTCTGCTGTAAGTACACTTTTAGCAGGCAATTCGTAACCACTTTGCCCTGAAGCAGAGGACAATATTTATTTGAACAGTTTCAGTTCAAGAGTGTCATCTTTTGCCACATGCTGTAAATTTGAAAGGGTATTTATGACTTCCCTTCCACAATGAGCAGTGCTAGAGCCCTCCACAGATAGGGAGCAGCAGGTATCGCATGAGTGTTCCCATTTTCAGGTTCAACAGCTGGCAGGATCAGTTCTGTTATCTAGAAAAGCACTGACGGTGCCTTTGGCAGCCAGCCTTACTTGGCTTACACTGGTTGCAGGGAAACCAGTGCCTGCCTTCAAATGCCAGTAACCTGCATGGTTGGATTTGGTTATTTTGAACTTCAGAATTAGGTTGGTCTTGCCCGTTTTTCCCTCTGCAATAGGAAGAAGTAGGAGAAGACTTTCACGGGCTCTCCAGGGAGGTGGTCACAGCATCAAGCCTGCCAGAGTTCACAAAACATTTGGACAATGCTGTCAGGCACACATTGGAATTTTTGTGCAGGACCAAGAGTTGGACTTCAGTGATACTTGTGGGTCTCTTCCAACTCAGGATATTCTATGGTGCTAAGTGTGGTGTCTCCCCTGGGCAGTCTCCTGGTGTCTAACTGCTCTCAATTTGGGGCATTTCCTAAATTGTCTTTAGTTTCCCTATGTTGCTGATGTCTGGATGTTTTGGAAAAAAATATGACATGGCTGAGGCACTATGACTTCAGACTATGCAAAAATATTCTCCAGGTTTGTTTTTGCTGTATTTTCTCAGACACTGTTGACACATTTTAGTTCTTCACACTACTTCCTAGAATTAATCTGTTTTTTAACATCAGTTTTCTCATAGTCTTTTCTGTTATCCAGACTGCATCTAATCCACAGATCTTAGTATCTTGACTATATTGTTGATTATATAACACACTGAGGTTTAAATCATATAATGATGATAATATATTGTTTGAAATTGGTACTTCTTTTTGAAGCTATTTCAATATAGAGTAACTCTGGAAAGGATTTAAGGACACATGAATTGAAGAAACCCAAGAATACCTTTAGTGTATCAAACGCATTCCTATTTTTATCAGGGAAAATTGTTTGCCAGGTTATGCAGTGCAGTGCCAAGCTTCCTTTTCTCAGGCACTGGGAATGTGTAACCTAGTCCATCTTTTCATTTTTTCTCACCTTTATAGCCTAAACAAGCATATTCATTTTGTCTACAGCAAGAAAAACCTCATTCTTCAGATATATCTGAATTCTCTTGGCTGAAGTAGGTATTGGGAATTTTGCTGTATACAAATCTCATGTGTGTTAGCTTAGATTAAAGACAGACATAATATAACTGGTGCCATTTGTTCAATTAATCATATCTCTGATGGTCAGAAATCTCTCTCCCTACTTCTTAACCCATTTCTCAGGCGTGTGTGAGATTTCATAACAGAAATAAAATGCTTTAGCAGTTTAAAATTCTGTCGTTTTAACAATGGTAGAGACCAGTTTAAGAATTAAATTCTGATATACCTTAAGCTGTGTGCTAGTTAGAATTTTTTTGTTTTGTGTTTTCTCTCTTCTATCCTAATGAAACTTTGTAGGAGGAAAGTAATATAAATATATTGCATTTTGGTATAGGATTGGCTATTAGCATTTTACAAGCATTCACTTTTTACAGGTTTCATTTAATGATAAAAAATGTTGCTCTTAGCTTATTCTTTCTATCAGGGAAAATCTGTGTGAAGATGCTGAAGGAGTTTGGTGAAAATGTACTTATCAGGTCTCTTCTGTGCCAGCAGAAGCCAGATGAGACTGAATTTCTTGTCTTTTTTTCTAGTCAAACCTAAATTTACAGTGGACTGTTCCAGCTTCTGTGGATACAAATTACAGCAGAGGAACCTCTCTGGAGTTCCGATGTACATGAGTGCAGTGAAAAACCCTAGTTCAAAGTATGGGGTGTATTTTTGTAAACATCTTGGAGAAACATTCTGTCAGCCTTTGGGGAAACAGCCTCTTATTCCTAAAGGTAGCCTTTGAAGTGAGAAACAATATTATATATTAAAACTTATTGAGATACAGAGCCCACAACAAGATCTACAGAACTGTAATCAATGCACTCTGAAAACTGAAGCAGTTTAATGTATTTCCTAGGAAATAAGGTGCTGAAAGTATTCCTTTCTAAAAATTATGAGGATTTTTATGGGCATCAACACATACAAATAAGATCTTGTATAGGACTTGTATCCTGCTTTCCATGAAGAAAACAGTAGTCTAGCATGTTTTAGATATAGGAGGGAGCAGATCATTCAGTAGTGGTCAGTTGTGCTGGTTTCAGCAGTCTAAGACCAAGCAGCAAAATCTAAAGAACATTACCTGAGTCCGGAATGAAGACAGAGAGGTTGCAACTGTTGTTCTTTACTATCCCCCCAACAACCAAAACTATATTTCATCAGTGGTATATGTCTTTTGACAGGCACCTATAATCACTTTTTTTCATTTTCCTGTAGTCTAAGGCAAAAAAAATCAATAAAATTCAGCTTATTAGGTCCCTTATTCCAGGGAGGAAGCATGGTGTTAATGAATATCGCCTAAAATCTATAGTTCTGTTCATATATTTTAATGTAGTTATGATGTTCTTAGAAGCAGTTTACATAAGACTTTGAGTTAATAACGCATTTCACTGTTTCAACAAAATAAAACATCTATTTTTTTTTCAGTATACTACCAGCAAAGCTTACCATATGCAAGTGGATCTGAGACAATAAATAAATCTAATCAGATATGCACTAATGCACAAAACTTCTGTATTTTGATATTAAAATCCAGATAACCAGTATGTCAGTCTGGTGCTCAGGTGGCTTTTGTCTCCTGAAACACTCTGGAGAATTTTGAATGCATCAAATGGGGAGGGAAGTGAAAGACAAGTAGAGACAGAAGTGGGAGTTATAGAAGGATAGATCTGGAAGCAGTTCATACAGTAAGATAGATGAAATGTCAGAAAGTCACTGGAACATGCTGTGTGCTGTAATCTTAAGTAGGCGATCTGTCTCTGAAGTTCAGCTTCAGCTATACTAGCTTGCCTTAAACTCCCTCCTCTTCATTATTCTCTACACTCTGATTACTCAGAGCACTTTTAAAGTCTTCTGATTTTAGTCTCTTTGAAAGGTAAATTTTCAGCAGGATTTTTTCCTTGTCATATTTTTTTCTTTTACTTCTGTATGCAGCAGCTTCTGAATTCCAGCATTTTCAGCAAGAATGCCTACCCAACCAACAATCTCAGGCATTTGAGCTATAGGTCCTGGAGGAGCCTGTTCTTTTCATTGCATGTCAGGAGTCCAGGTGACTGACTTATGTTAGACATTGGCTCAGTTTGGACAATTGATTTTTTTCACACTTCACGTCTGTCTTTTGAATTGAACAACATGGATCCAGCTTTAAAAACCAAGTCTAAAATTTCCTGAGAAGTAGCACATTGACTTCTTGCGGAAATTCAAGAGGCAGTTGTTATATTTGATATTTATAAACAAATTTGACTCATCTGAATTATCATTCAGTTTCATCTTCTTGGCACCAGTGACAGAGCTGTCACTCATGTCTGTCAAAACAGAATTAGACTTGTCATGATGATGCCATGGAGATTATTGCACTCCCTATATTATTTGTTGTCTTTTTATTAGCTTCAGGCTCAAGGTGCTCACCTGGCATATGGGTTCCAGCATAAAGGGAGCTTGAGCCCATTTCTCACATCCCTTGAAGGGGGACCCTAGATGTAGGGTGTATGCATGAAAAGGTGAAAAAATGAGTGGACTCAAGTGAGAAACAGTTTTGAAGGGTTTTGTCCCTCCAGACAAAGAGATTGTCCTCAGAGGCTCTGTAGTGAGGGTGTGTGACCAAAGAGGAGGAAGTCGTGCAGTTGTTCAATGAATTTTAGACTTGGCTCTCCCTGTTTCAATAACAAAATTTGTTCACACAGAAATGAAGATGGTAGATAATAACTCTTCAGTCTGGTGATCAGAGACTTTTTACAAAGATGTGACTCACTTGCCAGTCCATTTTGCCTTGTTTCAAGTGAGATGGGTCAGCTTCTGCTGAAGAAGACAACTGTTTGGGTTTTTCTTTTTCTTACACCCACTTCCCCCAACCAACCCACCCCCCCACTTCCTGGCAGAAGAAAACAGATTAACAACCCAAATCATAACAGAAAAACAAAGAAACAAAAGAAACAAAACATGCCCCAGCAAAACAAAAACCCAAAACACAAAAAAACCCCAAGCAACCAACCCCCCCCTCCCCAAAAAAATCCAACTGCAATAGTTTTAAAAATTTTATATCCACAGGCTCACTGGGTTGGTCAGGCTGGTGTGATGTAAGTCTGTTCCTAGAAAGCACTGAATTGGAAATATTTGTGGGAGATAAATATACTGTCAAAGCCATGGTGTGCAAAGTAATTTTGCAAGGCAGTGATTAATAAGGGTAACAACTCTAAGATGTGCAAGCAGGGGATCATTGAGTTTCTGTAGGAAAGTGGTGCTACTGCTGCAGACATTGTTAAAAGGTATATTACTGGAAAAAATCCTCTAGATTCGTGGTCTAAACTTCAGAAAGAATGCAGAGAGCTACAAAAATGGCAAGGGAAACATCTGAAGAGAAGTCTATCTGATATTAGAAGGCTTTTTTTCCAGTACATCCAAGATACGAAGAAAATCTATTTGAGAAGGAACAGGCACGTTCAAAAGGTGATTATTTTTAATAATTTCTATGAGATGGGAAAAAATATAAAATCTTTCTACAGTCAAAACAACTCCATGTCTCCAGTCAAATTTGGCTAGCAACAGGAGAAAAAACCCAACCAAAACAAACCCAAAATAAAAGGTGGGAGTACAGTCTCTCTATAGCAGACCCAAGTCTCAGGGATGTATGAAGAGTGGTATTGGTGTAAGGAAGAGATGGAAATGACTGACCTGGTTCTGACTGCAGTTTGATTTCTTTCTTTCTATGAATTCAAGTTATCCTGGTGATGTTCCTGAATCTGCCCTAGCAACAGTCTGTAATACTGAGTTTCTATATTGATCAGTCTTTTAAAAGTCTGCTGTGGTACTATGTGCAATAATGAATAGGAAAGAACATCTTGTTCTGAGAATTCCAGGAAAACTAAACAGCTGATGGCTTTTGACACTTTTTTTGAGATCTTTCCTCGTAGTTTTGTTACTTTGGACATGTGATGCTTTCTTCACTTCAGATACAGCACACACACAGATAACATCTGCACAGTTTTGCTGTGGTTATATTTACATTTGTATCATGCCTTTCAGCTGGGCATACCAGGCATTTAGAGACTGCTGTTTTGTTATTGCATATTGAGTAGCAGGTCCTGCTGGGGTGCTGATTATGAGAGATGTGCTGCCAAATGCCCTTCCATGAGGAGCAGCATGGCCCGGGGTATTGGGACACTGTCAGTGTCTGTCATGCCAGCCCCTGTGCCCAGCCCTGCTCTCCCACAGTGTTCAGGGAAGAAGAAAATTGCTCCAGTGAACGCTGCATGCAGCAAGGGATTCATGGCAAGAGCTATTCAATTTGCAAAAATAAAACTAGAGCAAGAGCCTTATACTTCATAATAAGAGAAATTGATTAAAGAGAGATCAGTTATAGCAATGGCATTTCTTGGAGTTAATTACCCATGAAGATGCCCAGAATGTATCTTATGATGGTCTACATTAAGAAAGCTTAATTTTTGGAGATAAGATGTAATTGATCCTTTGTTGCAGCAATAAATATATCTGTGGTTTACTTTACTGTGGGCTGAAAACATTCCAGATTAAATACCAATGACATCGTCGTCATTGACATTCCTGAAAAATTTACTTTTTTTTTTTTTAGGATTATTTCAGTGCTTGGATATTGTTAGGAAAAGACTCCAGAACATGTTACTAATGCTGAATGTATGAATCTGATAGCTGTCTTGAGGATGAGTCCCCAGACAAAGCCAGTTCAGCAGAATGCCCTTGCAAGTAGGTTGATATTGAGGAAAAATGCTTTGTAATTGTAGATAAGAGGGACTGAAGAATCTATGGAATACTTCCTTTCATAAGGGATGGGTGCAGTTGTAATACTAGTGTTGGACAGCCAAAACGGATCTTTAATATTTCACACAAATATCACTCCAGACATTGGCATTAGGAAGTTAAGAAATAAACTGTTCTTGCTGGGGCTTTGACCAGGTAGTTACTGCAATCATTCCTAACTCACTACCAAGTGAAAATTAAAAGTCCTTTTTTATGTTTGTTCTTTTTTAGCGTACCTTTATAAGCTAAAAATTCTAATGAGTTTATGAAACAGTTGTTGTCTCTTTCCTCTGGGAGAAAGTTGAGGCAGCCTTTCAACTGCCTGTGGCTTGGGTTTCATTATGCTTCTAGTACAGTTCTTAAAATGTTTGCTATTCCTGGCTGCAGCCACCTTGTTGGCTGTATAGCACAGGCAGAGGATACACACTGTTCTCCTGAATCACCTCAGGCTCAGCTGGCAGAGCTTTATGCAAACCTGAATAGTTTCTCCTGGTTAATACAGGTAGAAGTCATTCACTCTCACCACGTTGAAAGAGGGGTTGGATGGCTCTCTGAGGCAGCTGAAACCACTAAATAGAAATTATTTTAAAGGAAAACATCAACATCATCTTATCTTTATCTTTGGAAATTAATAATAAAGCAGAACAATCGAGAGTGAGATAATGAGGCCAATAACTTGTCTGCACTACTGAGATGTGCACACGTGTAGCTCTATGCAAAGAGGTGTTTGATGGGCAATATTCAATAATAGTTCTGAGGAAATGGCTAGCATAGCAGTCTTCATATTTATGGAAAAACAAAAGGTAAAACAAAATAACTGTGTTAACTCTTAGCATATATGGTTCTGTTTTGTAGGCATGATTTTTTAGGCTGTTTTTATTTTGTTGAATCAAATCATGATAGACGAAAAGGCCATTTCTTGCATCTGCCGTCTGTCACATCTCCACAAAACATATTCCCACAGCTGCCACCATAGATGTTCCTCCACAAATAATCAAAATTTGTTGGCTCTCTGCATTCCCATTGGAGAATGTGGTTTATTTCATCCAAGGCATCAGATGTGTTCATGGAAGTTATGTGGGTGAAACCAAACAGTCATTGCTCACCAGAATGAATTTGCAAGCATTGCTTATTACAGGACTGAACAATCCAGTTTCCATCAGAAGAGCATCGCTCCCAAAGCATTTCTGACCACAAGGCTACAAAAATCCAATTGTCTATGTAATTGAAACCTTATCCCAGGAGATGACTATTTCACAAAAGAGAGTGTGTTCCCCTCTGATATTTGTCTGAAAAACAGGGATGTGTGTAACAGTGAGTGGTACCAAAAAAAGCATCACTTTGAATGTGTGCCATTCACTTTGAAATTAAAGCCTGGTACCTTAAAGACCTGGTGAGGAAGAATTCCCTGCTACAGAACTGAGGTCCTGACAGGATGAAGGAATAGAAGATTGTGGTAAAACACCTGGGAAAGGTCAGCATAGGTATCTCATTAATGCCTGTAGTGTGTCTTGCATTTTGTGGCTGTTTACCTGAGACAAGTAGAGCACACTCTTCTCTAAACACCTGTCCAGAGGTATTTTGGGTATGTATTAATAGCTGTATAATAGCAGAAATACTGAAAGCCAGATCTTTGGGTTGGGAATTTTAGGTGGACTATAAATGAAATTCCCATAATGTGCAGCAAACTCACAGGTCTCACTAAAAATTTTTGTGAAGCTTCTCTTTTTCTCTGCTGCTCTTTTTCTCTGCTGCACTCTGGTCTTCTCTAACCTGTAGAAACTGAGGTGGTGAATAGAAATTTTTGTCCAGCAGCAACTTGAGTGGGAAGAGGTGCCTTATGCTTGCCCAGAATGGCAGGAGAGTGAGATGGCGGGTAGGAAACCCCTCCAATGCAGTCAGGGATAAACCCACCCAGCAGCTGAGCTGTTAAACCCTTCACCCCTCTCTGTACCTACATTTTTTTTAAAGGAACTTTGTGAACAATTTCTGTGAACACTGACTGAGTTTTCTGAGAGCTAAGACAAAATGTGATGTTCTGTACTCTGCTGCCTGCATAATTTGACATGTAATGCACTTTCTAGTTTTGTCTGAGTAGCATATCACAGAGAGGTTAATTGGATGTGTTATTTTTAAGTAGCAGGATAAAGTACACTGGAGAGGGAAAATGGAGCTATGAAAATTCGGAGAATGCATTAGGGATAGATGTTTGAAATTATATACTGAGGAACATCTAGACTGTAAAGAATATCTGTAAGGAAGGGCACATTTTTTTTACCCTAAAATGTGGTCAGATGAATACCTCCAGCTCATCTGCTTGCTTCTTAAATTCAATTTTTTGGCTTGCACTAACGTGCTCATCATAAAATGTATGAGCCCTGTATGCCAAAGGGAAACAACATAAAGCACAGCTGTGACAGAAAAAGCTGCACACATTACTTAGAAATATATGTTTTCATTTTCTTGTATGACATATATATAACACTACTTTATTTCTTATTTGCTACTCAGTGGTTTACCTCCTCCTGAGTATATCATAACTTTCATGTCATATATCTGAGCTTCATCCAAGCAGGTTGTATTTCTTCCCACTCTGTAAGCAGAAGTAGATTAACTGATTATGCTGTAATGTTGGGGTTTTTCAAGAATATCCCCGAGACAGAGTAGCAAAACTACTGCAAAGTTAAGTTAGATAAGCGCATTTGTCTTGGTCTACTTAAGGATGTCCTGAATTATGCTTTTGTTTGTTTTCCTCCTAGAACACAGATGTGGCTTAATTCAAAATACAGATTACTGTGTATGGCTACATGTCTTGTGCTTTCCAGACACTTAATAGGATGAGAATGGTGGGAAATTTTGCTTGTATTTGTATTTGGATAATTTTGTGAGTGTCCAGAAAGATTCTCAGGCTCTTGACAAGTATAACAAATTAGAGTAAATGTACTGAAGGATGAAGCAGGTGCTTCAGTATGTTCAAATGGATTTTTAGTTCCAACAGTAGCATCCCCTTGGACATTATTTACATTCTGGCTTATGCTGTTGGACTTTTCCCAAGTGTGGAGCTCAGCTGGACAGAAAGCTAAAACACAGAGGCAATGAAACTGAATAGGAACTTTTGGTCCTACTAGAGATATTGACTGAGACCCAGTTCTAGGACATTATTCATTTAGATGGATTTTGGCAGGAGTAGGTGAAGGAATGGTGGCTTAAAGTCCATGTCTTTTTCCTAGTTCTGTCAAATTCAATATATCTGTCTTGAAGATATATTAGTGGTAGAGTATGTGTGCAGCTTGGGAACTGTTTGGTCATTCAGGAAGTTCATGCAGTACTTTATTGACGTCTGTTTGTTTTTCACTACAAAACAAAACAAAAAACCCCAAAAAACCCAGTAGTATCTTTAACAAGAATGAATAGAGCACTCTTCACAAATGGTTCAGAGGTAGTTTCTCAGTAAACCCTAACAGAGTAAATGTGACATTTCCACCAGAGGTGGACAAAACTACACTGACACAGACATTTGGAGGCGTTGCTGGAGATGACCTGTGGTGTTTGAGACATCCCCATAGGGCTGTTGTACATGGTGCAGACCATATGGGATATCCTGGCAGTGGTAGCTGGAGACCAGGCAACATATGCTGGGCAAGGAATTGAGTCAATGCTGTTCATTTGTCAGAAAAGTTGTGGGTATTACTTTTTGGGTTTGTTCAGGATTTTTTGGTTTCTTTTATTTTTCTTTTCTTTTTCTTTTCTTTTTTTTTCAAATTTGATTTTGTGGTGAAGTGTGCTGTGTGGAATATTTAGTGTTACTATATACCATAATTCTTGAGAACTTGTTATTGAGACTTGTCTTGCCTGGAATCATAAGGCAGCAGGGTGCTGCTTCCTGCTTCTTAAATACATAATAAAGTTACTAGGCTGTTGATGTCAATGTAGCTTGGTTGATACTCCTTGTGAAGTATGTCTAACACCTTGCAATCTAATTTGGATTTTGATGTGGAGGAAGTCAATTCAGGAGCTGGGATAGGGACCATGTCCCCATTACTAGTGACATTTCTCTTCCCTGAAGGTTGAAGTGGGAAGCATCACCAGATTAGTGCTGCTTCTTGTATGGCTGAGACAGGTGCTATCACTGTGACATGTTTTTCCTATTGCTTCTGAAATATTTTGTGACATTCAGCCTTGTGTTAAGTATGTAGTTGTCAATAATTTCTGTGACTAAGAGACCTTGTCCTCATGTCACACTGCCCCCAACTATGACAGCTGTAGAATCTACAGAGCTGTGCTGTATTGAGGCAAGAGAGCTGGAGAAGAGTAAATAGTTGTTAGAGTAGGTAGGTATGCTATGAATTTAATTTTTTTGAGCAGCACAGGCAACTGGCATTTCAGTGGCTCTGCATGAGACATTTTTTGGTTGTCAGAACCCAGATGGAGAGGAGCTGTAATGCAGTGTGATAAAATGTCATAACCTAAGGACAGAAAGAACCTGAACATATACAGATATGTCCCTATGGATCAATGAGGGATCAAATCATACAAGCAAGTTACTAATGTACACTGGTAGTTAAAACTGCACATTTCTTCAATTGTAATGCTTTGTGCTTGAGACTGTAAGTGCTATGGGATTAGAAGTTTTATTTAGAAGAGGTAACATTTCTGAATGCATTTCAGTTCACATGAAAAGTAGGGTCCAAGAGCAGTGATTTGGGGCATGCATAGTTTAAACAGCACTGAACTCTAGTGTGTGCCAATTCCCTCTGTTTTACTACTAATGCAGGTTTATTCTACTTGGTAATAGCATGATTTTTATTTTTTTTCCTACCATTTCCTACCATAAACCAACATCACAGCTTTGGTGTATGGGCAGGTAGAATTGTGTCCACCATGTTAATGTTCCACATCACCTTAATTAGAATGACCCTATGTCCAAAGGCATATTTATTGATGCTCTTCAGCTGGCTGCATAAACTTGCTCCCTCAAAGAAATCTGATTAGAGCTCAGCCATCAGATATCCCAACAACTACAATTTTAAGATTCTCCTGAGTAACCTGCATGCCCAAGAGCAGCTTGTCCTGTGCGAGACAAGTCCATCACCAGGAACATTCTGGGCCTATCCTAGAGGTTACGTAGACTTTCTTTCTTCAGTAGCAAGGCCAGTTGATTTTCTTTCCTGGACAAACATGAAATCACATGGGAACTGCAGAAAAAAAAAAAGAAAAAAAAAGAAGATTTAAAAGATTATGGGGAGACACTTCAAGACTTCAAGGTGGTTGTGTCTTCCAGTGAGTTGCTGAGACACAGCTCTAAAGCCTGATAGCATCTCTTGAAAGTGACGACATGCAGTGCCACAGATGTTTGCCTGAGCAAAATACCTGGTCTGTTAAATGCTCACACAGCTAGTGAGGGGTACATTTGTATGCATTAAAATAAAAACCTGTGTACTGGCTTTTTGCTCCCCTAGACAAAACCATTCTCCATGACCTGAGCAGCCTGCCTTTTAGTAAGGCTTAGGAAAAGGAGAAAACTGCCCCAGGGTGTGCACTGATACTATTTATCATATTTTCATTACTTGTTTACTTCAAGTAAAAATATTGGAGCAACTGAGATGTTTCAGCATTGCAGATTTCATTATTTTCAGATCAGAAGTGCAGTGTGTCTGATCCTAGCTGCACAAATTAAATACTAATAGTCATTCAGCTAGGTGAGTCCTCTGTGTATTGCAGATAATTACCCTTGTTTTAGAAAATAGACATTTGTCCACATTTGTCATCTGTTTAATTCACTGAAGTGGAGACAAATGTAATAAAATGACCCTTGGGTAAAGAGATCTTTTTGTTTTGTTTCTGGAGGAGGAAAGTTTTCCTGAAACTCTGTCACTCCTGAATGAGCTGATTAATTTTTACCTTCATTATATTCCTGTTTTCCACTGCACTGCAAAGCATGAATAAGCTCGTGGCTTTTTCTTTGATGGTTAGCCCCCTATATTTCCCTGTGTAAATTCTTTTTTAATTGCTGTGCTTACTAAGTTAGAATTTGCTTGCCAGTGATTGAAATTCTGAGCTGAGCAGTACCAATTAGACCAATTTGTGTGGGTTAAATTCTCCTGAAATGCTTTACTTTGGAGTTATATTTATGAGTGTCTATATTCCCTGTGCTGTACCTCCCCAGGATTAAGCTGTCGAGGGAGAAGAGATTTAAAGAGAAATAATCTATTTCCTTTGCACTTATAATGAGATGATATCATCAAAAGGTGCCTCCTTTCATTATCTACATAACTTACTTAATTCAACAGTGGTTTGACTGAAATGCAAGTACAAAAATATAAATAGTAAATAAATAACAGGCCATAGTTCATCTCAGACTAGGTCTGCTCAGTCTACCTTATGCCATAGCTGAGGAAAAATAAGGATGATTTGGGATTCAGGGTGGGAAGCAGACATGCCATTGAGGTGCCTTTTAACAGTTGCTGTGTTGGTGCTGTGTTTGAGCAAGCACAGAGAAGAGAATGCAAACCAGCTGATGTTTTCCTTTAAAAAAGCTTTTCTGTCTAAATTTAGGAAATTCTTTGCCAAGTCTCCCAAGGATCTTTCCAGAGACAGTGAAAGTGCTCATAAATAACCCCTCACACTAGTAACAATACATAACACAGCCTGGGTTGCTGGGATTTCAGCATCCCCTGGCCAGCTGGGTATTGTGCAGCTGTCAAGCCTCTGCACTTTCCCTGGATTGCTGACTGCCTATGGTAACAATAAAAAAAAATCAGCAGAAAATATTTTTATTTGTGTTTTTTGGACTTGTTAACTCTTACTAGAGCAACATTTCTTCTTTAGTTGCTGTCAATAAAAGAGTGAGTCTTTGACATGGGGAATTTGTGCCGGCTTCAGTGGCAGCTCTTTGGCAGCCCTGAGCTCTCACCAGGCTCCTGAAGACAAAGAGTGTCTGAAGTCCTTGGTGCCATAATGGTTCCTTTTTATTCCTGATCTTTGCTGCAGGTCGGGGAGTTCAGAGCCCACGCTGCAGAGTGGACAGCCAATGTCACTGCCGAGTTCAAGGAGACCCGACGGCGCCTGAGCGTGGAGATCTACGACAAGTTCCAGAGGGCCACCTCCATCAAAAGGAAGCTCTCTGCAGAACTTGCTGTCAACCACAACCAAGACCTGACCCCCTGCAAGAGAACACTGTCAGTGAACCACCTGACCAGTGAGAAGGACCTCTTGCCAGCTCTGACAAAGACAGACAGCATTTACATGAATGGTTTGACGCCGCACTGTGCAGCAGAAGAGATAGCCGTGATCGAGAATATTAAGTAGCCATGACTTTGGGTCCCAGCCCTTGGGAAACTCTTGGCTTAGACTAGCCATACACCTTTTTTTCTCCACCCTGTTGATGACCAGTGCTAGCAGCATTTTATACGTGTGCATGAGTTCCACAGAAAAACTACAGTCCCGAGTTACTATCGCATCTCTTCAGAGACACAAAGACGAATGGCACTGCTGTTTCCAAAAGATGCTGGAACAAGCAATGTTTTCTGCCTTTATCTGCCCAGACTGTTTTTCACTTCTAATGTGCCATACGGCCTCACGAATGAATCTCACTTGTTTAAGGTAACAATGTAGCTTTGAGGGGTCAGTCCTTAAAATTTCAGGGTCTACCTTACTGAGCCTAGGAATGGACCATTTCTGGACTACAACACATTTGTAAATGGCAAGAAATTCTTATGCAGCCTTTTACCTAAGAAATTTTGGTCAGTGCCTTATCTTTTGAAGAACCAGAACCTCTACAGTTCCTGTACAACTTTTGTTTGTTTGGGTTTTTTGCATGGGAAGTGTATTTCATTTAAGCCTTTTGTTCTTCTTGAAATGATGGTGTCTAAAAGGTGTCTGTTGTGAAGATACCAACCAGCATGAATGAATGCCAAAAGTCAACAATCATCAATTGATGTTCTTAGCTCCAAATTTAAAGGCACTGCAGTTTCAGATGTTGCAAACCTGTCCCCCAGAAACATTTTGTTTTACTCAGGTCCAGCTGATACTTGTTCATGCTGAACTTGTAGGATTTCCAGACCCTTTTCAGGTCTTAGTTTTCCAAGCAGTGTTCAGCAGTTGTTTTTCTCTGCATCAGATGTACCAAAAAATCTGCAGCTTATCTATCACTAAATTATTTGGTAGATGACAAGAGGAAATAAAAATTACTGTTTTGATGAGAGGAAGGGGAGGCTTTTAATTGCTGTGTTCTAATAATCACATAAAAAAATGCAGAAGAATACAGCTATTTTTAATAAGCATAAACCTTCTGCCAGATATTTGGTATGAAAAGGATTGTTAATTTCCTTTTTAAGCCAAGTCACCCCCGAGGCTACATGATATTTTACCCGGGAATCCTGGTGGAGTGCTTTCCTGAATGTCACGTGGGCTGCCTGTGCCAGAGCTGTGGCTAACGTGGGAATGCAATTGAAACTGGTATCACTGTGACTTTCTACATTTCAAATAGAGATGGCTCTGAATATCAGTGCAGGCATGAAGAAGAGCTGATAAATAGCACAATCTGAATACCGATGATTGTTCAGACAGGATAGGCTGACAAGAAGCAGACCTAAACCAGACTATGGGTTTTCTTTATTGGTTTTAAGAAAACACGTTAATTTTGTACCTTCTGTTTTGCTTATAGTTGTACATGAGATTCAGAAGAAATGCAGGATGGAATGGATAATTTTGCATTTTTTTCCTTATGTTAGTCTATTGTAACCTGGCTGTACATAAAATGAATAGAACAGGCCTTAAAGAAAAATTTAGGCTCTGTAAATTAAAAAAGAATGGGACTTTGCTGATTGGGCATGATTCAAGTGGCAAATCTTACAGCATCTCTGACCATTAGATAACATGCAAGATATGAATGTTCATGTTTTTTGGATGCTTAGCTTGTTTTCTAATAAATATAAGTTAATATGTAAATTCAGTGTAAATATCAGTCAATTAACATTTACAGAGATTACGCTTTTAAAACTAAGAAAGTTCCATGACACAGCACCGAGCAATGCTCTTATAACAAAGACCCTTGTCTCCCCAGCACAGTGTTCTGAATGTCCACATGGCAAGGGTTCTTCTTGCCATGTATAAACTGTGAATTGTAATGAAAAATAAAGTTTTTAATTAAAATAAGCTTTCCTGAATCTCCTGCTTGCTACAACTGGAATGCTAAGGAATAATTTGTGAAACTGATTTTTATGCTTTCATTGGTTACAGAGTATAGCAGTTTGCCACCTGCTTTAATTTAAGCTGGTTTAGCAATAAAGGCTTGACTTACCCAGCACAGAAATTACTATTTTTTTTCTTGATATTAAAAATTATGCTCTTCGGTTGCCATACCTTAAGTTGTGTTTCTTGCTATTTTGTTTCAAAAACTTACCAGGATTCAGTTTCTTCCATCCCACGCTACAGAGTTTCTGGCAATTGCTCCATCCTCGCCCTGGGGGGAGGCGCAGGGGGCTCTGCCCCTCTGTCCTTCTGGTCCTCCTGTGATTTCTGGTACCTTTCTGCAGAGTGTGTGAACAAGCAGCTCTAAGGGCAGCAGCCTTTCACACTGCAGCCGTATTTTCTACCGTGAACATTTTACAAAGGCCTCTTTTATTGAGGTCTTGGCCAAGGGAATGAAAGCCCACACCAGCCTGGTGGTAAGTGAAGAAGACTGGGTTTTTTATATTGTTCCAGTCTGATTTGTGGTTTAGTGCCTTTTGGACCTAATTTGTCAGAAAGGGACAGGTAATGTTCAAAGTTTCTTGTCCTTGATTCCCTGAGATATCTTAAGTTAAAGCCTTGTATCACTCTACCAGCTTGTTTCCAGTTACCAACCCACAGAAGTGCTTGGCTCTGTGGTTTCTTTCATTTTAAAGAGTCACAGGACCTGTTGAAAATAGCACATTTTTGGAGACCCTGTCGCAATGTTTGAGATACAGGTATGGATACTTAAATCCTTTCAATTCTTATTTGCTTTGACTTTTCAATATGTTCTCTGGGAAAAGAATCCCTATTAACTTATATATATTTCTTTTTTCACTTTTGCAACAGATCTAAATTATCCTCCCTTATCAAAATAGATTTACCTATGGGGAACAAAGAATAAATAAATAAAATCCTTTATTTGGAAGTTTAATAACTGAAGGAGAAAAGATGCCACAGTCCAGATGGTATAAGTAGGTAGCATTATCATGATCCAAACATGTCCGGCGCCATTAAAGCTTTAGGAAAATCTTTTTCTCCCTCTCCACATACAGTGATAGATCACAAAGGCTGAGGATGGTTCAGTTAATTTATAATACTTGATGGACTCAAAGGTTTTTCTCTTTATTCCGATAACAGCAGATTTTTGTATTAAGAAACCTGCCTTTCTTATCTCTAGAAATTTTGTATAGCTCATTTTCCCTTCCAAATATGGAGCTACCCAAGCATGAATTAGGATCCATTTGTACCCTCTTTTCTGTCACCCATACAAGGAAACATTTAGGGCTGCTAATATGCTTGGTACTTCAGTTAAGCTTGTGAAAATGATAAGGGGCTGTTTTCTTTTATACTGAAAAAAATTGGGAAAATATTGTGGATGAGACACAAATTGTGACAGATAGGAAACTGTAAAAGCACATGTGCCACCTAACAGAACAATTTATTTCTCAGTATTACAGTAAACACTTCATTAATAAATCCAATTTGAAATCTCTTAAAGGAGTAGATAGAGGTGATCTGTCTTGTTTTCTGTTGGCCGTGATAATCCTGTCTTTTTTTTAATACTATTTTGTATTCTGTGGTGTGCTGTACCTGGTAAAGTGTCTATGTTGATGAAACTCTCAATTTTTGGATAGCCCTGAGAGCCAGGGAGATCGAGTTGCAAAGAATTTGTACCACACCCCATTCTTGCTTGAGTACCAGGGCAAGAGCTCTCTTTGGCATTCTCTCCATGTGCTTTGTAGCTCCAAGCTGCCTCTCCTCCTTTTTCTAATATTTAGGGAGCCTTGAGGTGCTACTGTCAGAGCACTGGAAAGCATGGAAAGATCAAACCCAATCTTGCTGAATCTCATGAGCATCCCAGCCATGTCTGCCCCTCTCCACCTCTTCCTGATTCCACAGGAGGAAAGCTTGAGGGTAGCAGGAACCCACAGAAGAGCTGAACCTCTAAAGGTGCCACCCCTGACCTGAAATGGACCTTCCCTAGGTCACACTGAGGCCAGGATGGCAGATGGGAAAAAATCTGTACATTTGTTTGGAGTTCTTGCTCCTCCAGCATTATTCCTACATCAGTGACCTCTAAAGAGGAGCACAACACACTCTGCAGAAGAAGAAAGGAAGTTGCTCTGCTTGGTCAAACCTACATGCACATCAAAAGTGGATATACATTTATAACTAATTCCTGGGAAGGAGAGTTTCCTGTCAGGGGAACTACCTACAGTGTTGAAATGCAGTGGTAATGCTTCTAATAATTCCTCTTGTACAGTTATGTGATAATTAACTTTTCTTTCCTACCCTGCCGTACTGTCTGAAAGGATTTTATCTATGTGGAGAAATACACATTTTGCATGACTTTCAGGGGCAATTATTTTGTCATTAAAAAAAAGAATAATTTTTATATTTCTGTTGCCATGCAGAACAACATAACCTTATAGTGAATTAGGTGTTCCTTTTGGGAAAGGTAGACAAGATGCTGATTTACTGTTATTGTAAATAACAAGCTGTTGAGCTACATGGAGATTTAAAATGTCAGCTTTTTCATTCGAGCAAGCATTCTCTGCTTTGCCAAATTATTGGTACAATTGTAAAGAGCCTTTGCAAGAATCAATAGGAATAGCTTTGTTATACTTGGAAAACTTGACGATTTCAATTTTAGGCCATTGCTTATCATGCTTTTATGAACTTTCAGAGGAATATATTGAATAAGCTTGTAAACAAGCACATTACTTATTGTAGAACAGTAAGTACCCTTCATGAATAACAACTGATACAGTACCATATGCAGCTTTATGTTCTGGACTCAGATTTTTTGTGCCTTCAATGTGTATTGACATTGTTGCATCTTCTTAAATTGACTAAAAAACCCACTTCGGTATAACGACTATTATTTCTTGTAAACTCAGTGATTTGAAAATATAGTTCAATTTTAATTCAGTATCTTAAAAAATCAATAGACCTCACAACTTTTTATGAATTATAACAGTCTATCTGCACTGGTGATGCAATAAATAATATCTTATTGATTGCCTGTTTTAATTTTTTCTGAATATTAGCTGTTTTCCTACCCTAGTTGCTGGAGACAGATAATTATGAAGAAAGTAACTCATCTCCATGGTTTGTGATCAATACACTATGACTGGGCTGCTGGTAATAGAATTCTTAGTGGTTAAAACTGAGGTATTGTGTTCTGCCTATGCTGTTACTAATTATTAGTAGTAGCATTCATTAAATTCTCTGGGTGCACTGATTTTTCTGAGAATGTCACAAGAGTGTTTGTCTAGACCTCTCGAGTTTGACTTTGGCAAACAAATGTCCTTAGTGAGAAACTTTTTAGAAGGATTGACTGTATTAATTCAATTGTTAATAATAGCTGGTTCTCAAGACTAATTATATGCAGCCAGATCTTCGTCCTCCAGAGGAAGGCATTTAACACACATATAATAGAGATCCTGATGGGAATGTACTATTTGTCATTTGTAATAAGTAACAATATTCTCCAGAAGATAATCAACAGCCTGAAATGACTTCTTAAACAACTGTTTAGTGTTAGCTCCAATTTTTTTTCTTCCACTATTAATTTGATTCTTCAAATTAAACAGAGAGTTCTAGAGAAGTTTTGCAGAAGGAATATACTTGCTGTGAAAGACGTATTTTAGTTTTGTTTGGCTCAGGGGACTCTGAGACTAATTTTGCTGGGTGACTAGAAAAGCAAATTTGTATGTTGAAAACTTTCTCAAGGGAACATGAGAGAATACATCACTGTACTGCTGATTTTTACTTTTATACCAATGACAGGTGTGCTTCTGTTTCGTGTGGATTTTGCTTTTTTGGCAAAGATTATAGTATTCAGTATTCATGCACTCAAGCATGCAAAGTCCACTAGATCTGGTGGCAAATATGATAAAGAGAAGTTCTGCTCTAACTATCCCAGTACACTTAGCATACCCTTCTCTGTAGTGACATTCAGAACCATTTGTCACCTTGTTTGTCCTGTAGCAGAAGAGGGAATTTACAGATTTGAAGGCACCACATTGCACATTTGGGCAGAGTAATAGCCCAAGAGTTGCATCCTGGGCCCTTCTGAACTGAAGACTAATAATTTACAAAGTCTGAATGCTTTTTGAATAGAGAATACCACGGTGGTTTCTAGCTAAAAGAAGCATAAAAAATTAGGCTCTGCTGTGAGAAGTGGGAGTAATGTGTCATGTACTATTGTACTTCATAAAGTGGAGGTGGTACAGACACAAATACCTTTTCATTTCTCAGTGTCCTCAGGGACTGTCAGAAGAGATTCAGAGTGTAGCCTGCATTATATCACTGTGCTCTTGCTCTTTTGCAAGCTCTGAACATGCCCCAGCTCTAGAGGTACTGTGCCTTCCTGGGTGCCACTTGGCTGACAGTGATGGGGTAGCTTGATGGGGGTTCACTTTCTCCTGCTTGTATGGCACAGGTGGAGTAAGAAGAGATGGGTTTGGCTGTTGTGGGAACAACTTGTCCTTTGGAAAGAGGCAGGACACCTGAGTGCTGGATGAATTTTGGTCTAATATGAAGTCCTTAAAACTGTTTTATGTAGAGAAAGGTTTTTGAAACACTGATTCCTGTTTGCCCTAGCAAGATCAGAGCAGAGGCTGCAGTATTGTTTTGTCACTGCAGCTGCATGCTGCTTTTGAGCTTGGCTTGTCTCTAAGTGAGCAAGACTAGCACAGAATTAGCATTGGAAGCGGTTTCTACTTGTGTGGACAGAAAACACAAGAAAACAGTTCCTCAAGAATTAGAAAAGAAAAAATTCCTCTAAATTCAAGCTGCTGGTTGGTGATCATTGAAATCAGGTTTAGAAAGGAAATGAACTTTTACTGTCAATATAGAAAGGCTGCATTTGCAAATTGCTCCATACTGTCCTTTAACGGAGCCACCTGTTCAAAGAGTAAAGGATTACAATGGAGAACATGTAAAGCCCGTAACTACAAAGCATATTGTAAACCTTTCTTCCTTTTTATTACAAATCTTAAGACAGTTTCCTGTACAGAAAAAGCAGAGTGCAGAAATGCACCACTAGCCACAAAGATAAGTCAGGATATTTTCCTTTCGTTCTTTTTGTTGTTGTTTCTGTTTATGTCTGTGGGCTAGAGTTAAAAGACTTCATACATTTTAATGTGGCATCTTGCATAATAAATGTAACTCATCGAAGCAAATTTATGTGCTGTGTGCCTCTGGTTTGCACATTCTGGTCCTATTAGAAGTTAAAAAACATTCTCCACTGTAGGCGAAGGAGGGCTATTTGTGAAAAACATACATGAGAAATGGCTGAGAAGGAATAAGCATCTGACTAGTGTTTTCGTGCTTAACATGCCAGAAACTTTGAAAAAAAATGTTGCTGTGGAGACCATGGCATGACATGATGCTTGAAGAAGGCAACATGATCATGTGCAGATCAGCATGGTGTTGCCATGTCTTGCAGTACCTAAAAGAGCTGTTGCAATTGCATGCAAGCAGCATAAAGCTGCTTTGCCATCTCTTCCAGCATGCCTGCCTGTCAGTTTGTAATTTAGCAGCAAAAAAACCCTTTTTGAAGCCAGTTGGAAGAAGAGGAAGACAGGGGATACTAACCTGAACAAAAGGGACAGCTGTGGTGGTTATATCAAGTTCTCAAGTGTCCTTTTCTCCACCTGTGCTATTTGGGAGCTGTGTGAGAGACATACCTTGACAATTGAAGTGCTGTCTCATCTCTGCAGATATATAGCTTGAGTTTGAAACTGTCTGTAAGCCTCCACTAGCTCATAAATGAAGAAACTAATAGTGATTTCAAAGAAGTAACAGCAATCTTTTGGAGACAGTTATTATCTTGGGGGTTTTTGATGGTCTGTCTGTATTTGAGCTATACTTGAGGTAAGGGATTATTACACATTGGCATGAAAAATCAGGGTACTCTAAAGCCAGGTCCTTTACACCTGACTTTGTATTCCTCTAACATCTTACAGATAACAATAAAAACCAGAATTAAAAATCCTTAGCCTGAAAATTCCTTACAAATATCCCCAAACAACAAAACCCAAAACCAAACCAGTCCAACAGTTCAGCAAATTCATTCTTTCCTCAGTATTTTCCAGCAATATCTCCCCACTATAATGTGACTTTTTCCATCTTTTCCTTTTTCCCATTTTATTTTACTTTTTTGTGCTGGCCAGCAGTCAGAGAGGAGTAGGAGAGTTAGGTTAATGCACTGTATTCCAGTTTGTGGCTTACTCAGGGAGCAGCAAGATTAACGTCTTTAGTATAGGTAACAGTTGCATTGGGATGTCTCTTTAAAAAAAACAAACAAAGGCAACCAACCAAACAAAAATCCTAACATGGGAAGCATTCTGGATTTGCTTTTTGGTTTTCTAGTCATTCCTGCAGATTACAGAATGACACAATATTCTGAGTTGGAAGGGACCCACAAGGATCATCAAGGCCATCTCTCGAGTGGATGTTCCATATGATGATTGAACCCACAACTGTGTTGTTAGCACTGTGGTCTAACCAGCTGAGCTGATCTCAGGGTCTGGGTTCCAGCACATTCTTCCCTTTGTGCTTGAGAGAAACTGTCTACAAGTATTTTATCCCCTTTTCTTCAATCTCTGACAAATTCTCTTTTACAATGGTAAGAAGGCAGAGTCCTTTATGGCTGCTGGCATGCCCAGATCAAATTTATTGTGGTCATTAATTTTCTTTCATTTTGCTTCTATTTTGCTGAGATATTCCATATCTCTCTGTATCCTTTTCTTCTCCTGGGATTTGGAGACAAGGGTCAACCCCTTGCTCTCTGCTCTCCTCTCTGCCCTGCCCAAAGAGGTTCTTTGTTCATGGCTGGTTCCTACTGTAGAAATTCAGATTAATGGTGTGATCATACAGTTGTTATTTTTCACTGGCTTGGATACCAAAATGTCTCATTTCTCTCTTGTGACAAGGCATCTTGAATACCCCCACCATGTGGACTGCCAGGAACTTCTCACATTCCCTTGATTCCTTGGTTTGTTAATTGCCTTGGACATGTAGTGAAGTGCAGGGTGACTCTGAAAAAAAGGAAAACTGTTGCTTATAGAAGAAATATTTTTGAATTAGGATGTTAAAAATTGCTGTGTGTTCATGGAATTAGGATGATGCTATAATTCTTAACTAATGCAGTTTAGTTAAGAATGGGAATGATTTGTGCCTATGTAATAAATAAACAGCAGTGAGAAGTATGGGAGCAACAGATAATATGTAAACTTTGTTTGTAAGGTTTATTTGAGAGCACTCTAAACATCTGTCAAGTCATCATAATGACAGGCATGTAACATTAAAACCAGCACTTGGGGTTTGGACTTCTCCCCAGAGCAGAACTGCTGGCTCACTGCAACTTCCTAGTGTTAGGCTGGAATGCAGTACCCATTAAATATCCTACTTTTTCTCCAGAATAGGCGACCCTTTGAGTTCAGACTCCTGGAAAGTGCATGAAGGGGAACAGACTGTGGACCCATGCTTTAGGCTGGAGCAATGGTTGCCCCCATATTCCCTTTCATGGGACATGACAGCAATTACAAATTCACTAAAAGCTTGCTGCTAAATTTCAGTAAAATGCTGGACATGAATCTGCTTTGATACATGAGGCAGCCAGATTGGTGGAGTGCTTCAGGGGTGAAAAATCTGAGTCAATTGGCAGGTACATGAAATAAAAAAAATATATACAAGAGAAAATATAAAAGGAGAGCCTTGCTTTGAGTGTTGCCTCCAAGAATCAAAAGCCCAGGAGGCAGAGTCCTGTTTTTCATGTCAAATAAGCTGTCACTAAAGGCAACATGAGAGCCTTCTCATAGGAAACAGAGTTATTTAAAAGGATGTCCTTCTATGTGGGCAGAATACGAAGCCACAGTCTCACCTCTATGCCTCTTTGACTAACTCTGTCTCTCAGTCTCCTCCTGGAGTAGGGTAAAACAGGGTAGTTCCTACCCAAAGGAACTGAAGGATTGGGCAAAAAAATAGGAATACAATGTTTATGGACAGAATTTCAACACTGTGTCCCTCTGCAGGGTTCTAAAATTTGGATAAAATAAGTTGTTAAAATGCCTTTCCAACCAGTTTCTTTGATCCTGTTTTGAAATTATGCTATTGTGTAGTTTCTGAATAAGGGTAATAACAGCAAAAGTCTTTTCTTGCAGTTTCTTCTCACTTGCTTGTGCAGTTGAGCCTCACATATAAATATCACAACTGCTTCTGCTCCAATAACCCACAGAGGGATATTGTCTTCAGAAAAAAGTGGGAGAGCAAGGACATTGCAGGAAAGGCTTTGCTCTAAACCAACACCAAGTCTTAGTATCTGCAAAAGTATAATTTATACAGTGAGTGGGAGCTTAATACAGGCGCAATTAAGCGTGATGACATTGCTAATCTATCTGAATGTTCATTCAAATTTTTGGCAGAAGAGCCAAAAGCTGCTGTGGACATCTTGCAGCTGATCCCTGTGTTGATGAGGGGCACTGAACTGGAGCTGTCCTAAGCTGTGTAGCCTCTGTTCCCTTCAGACCTCTTCTGCTGGCTCTGTACTGGAAAGATGCCCCTGCATATCATGGTGACAAACATGGATTCAGGCTGGGAGCAGAACAGTCACTTTACTGTGGCACTTCAAATCACCTGAGCTTCTGGGAGATTTTCTGGTTCAACTGGCAAGTTTCTGAATGAGTGACAGTGTGTCCTGAGCTGCCTGGAGGTGAGGGAACAGCTACCTCAATGTTCTTTTGAGGTTCTTCATTCTGCAGAGCAGCCAAACCTCCTTGGGTGCTTTTGCCTCCCAAGGGAGTGCTTGTCCCATCTTTGTCACTCTTGGTTTATTCCATATGTAGGAGGATAGACAGGCTGACAGATGAGGGTTATTTTTTTAATAAATCAAGCTAGGAAGAGGAAGTGGATGAAAGAGAAGAGCTCAGTTTTATCTTCGTCCTTCTGCAATGTCACTCCTCACACCACCTGAAAATCTTGTCAAAGCTGTCAAACCCATAGAGGGAAAAAAAGGTCATGATATCACTTGTCTGAAAGAAAAAAATAAAACACCCACCCTGAAAAAAAACATTCTAAAGCAATCTTTATGTATCTAAGCCTCATAAAGGAAAGGACGCAGTATGTCTAAATTTTGCTTTGCAAATCACATGGAGATGACGAGCACAAGAGATGAGGCTGGAATATCATGTGGTGGGACTGATCCATTTAGTCTTGCCCCATTTTTGAGTGACCTCTGTGCAGCTGAATTCTTACAGTATGTGAAAGCACTTGTCAACTACTGGTTGGTGTTTTTTGTGGAATAAAATATGCAGTTAATTAGCATACATTAGAATAACTTTTAGCCTTCACTTTTATTATATTAAAGAACATTTTCCTTACGATTCATAAGTCCTCAAGTTTAAAAGATCAAGCTTGACATAAATAAATCTGAACTGACAGAGACAGAGACCTCTGATCAAATGAGGGAATGCTAAGCTTTTCAGCTAACATGAAAGACTAATTACTGAAGCGAGACTTAATAATTGATGCCTTCATTCAGTATAGCTCTGAGATTTAGGTCCAATAAAGAATTTATGTACCTAAAAATAGTAAACACAGAACCTAATTTTCCATCATTTGGTCCCCAGATAGGGACCCAGAACCCTGTGCATATTATTGAGGCCCTAGAGCAACAAAGCAGTCAAGAAAATTTCTCAGATCTTCAGATGTGGGCTAAGGTTGGTGCCCTCAGCCTGCCCACAATTAGCCAGGCTTAACGTGACTGGGTTAATGATGTGGGGATGTGGCAGTGGGGGGTGGCTGAGCAGCAACTCAGGTCTCCTGCCATCTGGTAAGAAGCATCAGGGTTTGCTAAATTGCCATTTCCCTTATCTCCCCATTTAATCCCCATGTCTAGACCTGATTTAAACAACAGAAATGCCTAAAATTAGAGGGAAGCCTTATATTTAAGATGTGTCTTAGGATGCTGGGGCATGCTTCTTCACAGTCCTTGAACTACTGTGTTACTGAGGGTTTTACCCTCTCAAAGCACTTTGCAGGACCTTTTGCTGTGCAGTCAAAGAAGGCTGAAGTGGGTATTGCTACTGCCACTTTTTCCACAGTAGCTCTTACCCTGGAGAGCTCAGGGAGGTTGAACTTCATTAGCTGGAGTGGATGAGTTCAGACATCCCTGAAGGGAAGCTGAACCATGGGGCAACAGGTCAAGCCATCAAGGCAAGGCTTCTACTTCTTCAGCTTGAAATTGAAGTGGAGGATGGCAAATGATGGAGCTGAGGAGTTGGAGGCCCTGGAGGTAGTGAGTCCCACACTGTTGAGACCTATTGCTGACTCCCTGCCTGTGCAAAAGTGATGGAGAGTTAACCAGCTCTAGGGACAGAGATTGGCAGAGAGAGTCTCAGACTGGGAGGCAACCCTGGGTATTAACCCAAGGAGTCAGGCTACTTCTGTAAAAGTTTAATCTCTGGGATGGAAGGGATTGACCCAAATGTTTTGGTAAAATACGGTGGAATTGGGTCCTGCAGCAAGGTGTGGTTTAGGCCTCAACAATCTCTGCTCTGGCAGCTGTGGTGGGGGAGGTGACACCAGGTGGTGCAGGTGTTCGTGGTGGTGGAATTGACTGTGGTGGTAGAGGTGATATCAAGGGGTGTTGTGGTGATGTCTTTTGGTCACTGAGTTGCATGGAGAGCCTGAGCCTGCACAGGGAAGTGTGAGGATTCAAAATGCCCTTGGATCATCACTGGTGCATCCAGACAAAGCCTGGTGAGTGAGCTAAAACCAGGGAGTAGGGTCATGTGTGGTCACTTGCTCCTGTTTCGAGAGGGCATTGAGTTCAGGCTGTGTTGGAGAAGGGGGATGTCTTGACTATTGGTGTTTTGCTTTGGTTTTTCTGCTTGTTTGCTTGCTTTTTTAGTTTTGTTTTAAAAAGATGGGTGAGGGTTTGCTGCTGTTTTGCTTCCCACTAAGATTGCCCATGACTGGAGGGATTGTAGGTTTATGTGGCTGCCAAGTACAGGCACCTTGCCAGAGGTGGACTGTGTCCAGGTGAGGAATCAAGGGACAGGCTGTGGGGAGTTATTCTGCTCCACAATTCAAGAAACTAATTTTTTCTAGCACACCATGTTGCTGCTTTTCTCCCAGCCTAGAAGTGAGAATTTTGCTAAGTCTGATGTTGCTTTGTACTTGAGCCAACTTAGTGATGCCTGCTGCAGAAAATATTATGACTGGTGATGACAAGTTAATATTCTTCCTACAATTATGGCATTCCTGGAGAGCTATAGGAAATGTCCCAATGATATTAAGTAAGCTAGATGGTTGGGAATCCAGCAGTAACCATGCTGCAGAGAGAGAAATTGAGCAGAAGCAGCACATTAATCAAATGCTTAGAGGACATGAAACGTGCTGTGCAAAATCAGATGAGTTACATTTCTTCATGGTTTTTATGTTGATAGCTTGCTGAAAAAAATGCTTTTTCAAGTTTATTGCTGAAGGTTACATAATGAATGTGGGGTTTTGCCAGGTATAATTACAATGACAGAGTAATTATCAGTGTGTGCTACTGCTTTTCAGAAGAGGAGCCAAGCAAGTCCACATTTTAGTCCATTTTTCCTAAAGGGAGAAGTCGTGTGCGAGTTAACTTTTTTTTAAGTTCTCTCTTTGGCCCTTTATTTTCTATTCTCTTTTGTCTTTGATCCAAACTCATCTGAACTGATGCAGTGTGAAGAATGATACCTAAAATACACCATTTTCCCCAGTCTTACTTTTGTGACTTTGTTTGCATGTTTTGTTTTGTGCGTTTTCAGGGGAGATTTTTTTGATGGTTTTGTGTGTGTTTGTTTTCTAAATAAATAAAAGCTGTAGGGCTGTCAGTTGAATTTATCAAACTAGGAAAAGCTAAATGTGGTTTTGAAAAAAAGTGGCACTAGATTTGAGTATACAGAAACAGTGCTGAGATAATTCAAGGAAAATCACCACAAACAACCAAAATATTAGATGGCTTTGTTGCTCTGACTCTTAAAAAACCACACTGCAATCTTCCCTTTTTGGACTGTGGTGGGCTGGCTCTGGCTGGATGCCAGGTGCCTACCAAATTCACTCTGTCACTCTCCTCCTAAGCTGGACAGGGGAAAGAATGTTGAAAGGCTTGTGGGTCAAGATAAGGCAGGACAGGGAGGGATCAGGCTGCAATTGCTGCCACAGGCAAAACAGACTCAAGGGAAAATTAATGTAATTTATTGCCCATCAGATTGGAGAAGGATACTGAGAAATAAAAGCTAAATCTTAAAACCTTTCATCCCACCCCTCCCTTCTTACTGGCCTCAACCTTACTCCTGATTTTCTCTACCTTCTCCTCAGCAGTCTCTGGGGAAGGGGGTTGAGATCAGTTCATCACTCCTTGTCTCTGCTGCACTTTCCTCCTCAGGAGTAGTGCTCCTCCCACTCTTCCCCTGCTCCACAAGAGACAGCTCGCCACAAACTTCTCCAGCATGTGTCATTCCCACAGGCCACAGTTCTTCATGAACTGCTCCACCCTTCCACAGGGTCCAGTCCTTCAGGAACAGGCTGCTCCTTTGTGGGTCCCCCACAGGGTCACAAGTCCTGCCAGAAAACCTGCTTTAAAACAGGCTTCCCACTGGTTACAGCCTTCTTTCAGGCATCCACCTGCTCCAGAGTGGGACTCCTGCATGGGCTGCAGGTAGAGCTCTCCTCCTTCATGGACCTGTGGACATGCATGGGCTGCAGGGGCACACCTACCTCACCATGCTCTTCATCACAGGAATCTCTGCTCTGGTGCCTGGAGCACCTCCTCCCCCTCCTTCACTGACCTCAGTGTCTGCAGGTCTGCTCCTCTCACATATTCTCACTCCTCTCTGCCATTGCAGCTGGTGTTGCACAGATTTTATTCCCTCCCTTCCTAAATACATTATCCCCAAGGTGTCACCTCCATTGCTGATGGGCTCAGCCCTGGCTGGTGGTGTGTCCATCCTGGATCTGTCTGCATTAGTTGTGTGGGGCACAGAGCAAGCTCTTAGAAACTTCTCACAGAAGCCACCCCTTGTAGCCTCCCCACCACCCAGACCTTGCCATGAAAACCCAATACATGGTTGTAATTAGCAAATATATAGATTTAAAACTTCCCCACAAACAACTGTTATTTATCATATTGTCCTTCTCTGTTGGTTTAGTCCCCTAGCTCTGTCCCACATCCCTCTGGGAAAGGCTGTGTTCCCTCCTCTTCTCACTCAGAGCACTCCAGCTCTCACTTTCATGTTTGCATGAAGGCTCCAGTCCTGGCTTTGATTTGACTGTTTACTGACCATAGCACCAAGCCATGGCATAGGACACAGAAAGCCATGTGCAGGAGAGCCCAGTGTCTGGAATCAAGGGCTTTTGGATAGTCACACAGGAATGTCAGCTGAGCTACTGTGGGCAAATAGAGTTAGAAATGTCTTGTTTACTTTTCCTGCAGAGAAATGGATTAAAAAGGAAATATTACCAGGTTCTGGTTTGCATCTGCCAGATGCCTGTGTGCTTGATCATAATATCTTCCTTTTTGCATTCGGGAGCAATAGACGCTTCCTCCTCCCTTTATTCTATCCTGCCTCAGCCTGCTTCCACTCTAGTGCTCTCTTTGTACTGACTACACTGTAGTTTGTTGTTGCTTTGGGAGCTGCAAATGCTCCTCTCTAGCCCAAGGCAGATCTCTCCTTGAGAATCTCTGTGCAAAGCAGTCTGCTTGGGCATGTGTATGACTGAGCTTATCCACCTTCACCCCTGGCACGAGCTGAGGGAGCCAGGAGTTGTGGGAATGCCCTTGGAGAGTCTGTGAAGTTTCTGTGTGTGTGTGTGTATGTGTGTGTGTGTGTGACCCACTGGCAACTTCACATTTATGTCAACCTGCAAAATATTTCTGGGGTCACTCATTGCTGATTGTCTGGCCACGTTCTTAGCTCTGCCTGTAGTGTTTTGTAAGAAATTTTGCGTTTTTGCATGAATGAAATAAGAATTGAAGCGTGTCTCTGAAAACACTGGAAGAGGCATCAGACCAAGGATTAAAAGAATGGCCTGTGCCCAAAAAGAAGTATGCTGCTGCCAGGTTGCTGTTCCCAAAAGTAGAATTGAGAAATGAGGTTTTTATGTTGTGACTGTGCTGGCAAGACCACAGCACAGATGACTCCTTGGTGAAAGATCCTAACAACAGGAGGCATGTGGCATTCTTTTCCATGACAGCTGAACAATAAAACAAGCAGTTCTCCACCCTCCCTGCCTTTTTCTTTTTTTCTCCACCTCTTTTGTTTCCTTACCCACCTCTTATTTTTTCTTTTTTTTTTTTTTTTTAGTTTTTTTTTCAGTTTTTTTTTCAGTTTTTATTTTTATTCATTTCTATATCCCTCTTTCCCTTTGCCAGCAAAACCACTGAACAGTAAATTTTGCTGTTTTTTGTGGCATGGTGTTTTGCTCTCATTCCAGAGAGGACCATTCCAGGGCAGATGTAGGATGCTTGACTGCACCACTGAGCCACTGTCACATGCCAAAATCTCTTCTGCATTTTATTGAACGTCTTTATCTAGTTTTTATCTTAAACTAGACTTCTTGTCAGAAATATGCAAATATTTTTAAAATATTTAGAAACTTAGCAGTTGTGTATGTGTTTCTCCTGCTAATTTTAGAAGATTTGAGGGTTTTTTCTATTATAGATTTTGGATAGTTTGCCTTAGTCTATAACACTCCTTCAGGCAAATTTCTTAACCTTATATAATATATATATTTATATTTCTTACTGTTGTGGTCTAATCCCAGCCAGCAACTAAGTACCATGCAGCCACTTGCTCACTCCTGTGTCCCCAGTGGGATGGGGAGGAGAATCAGGGGTGGAAAAGGTAAAACTAATGGGTTGAGGTTAGGACAGCTTAATAATTGAAATAAAGTAAAATACAGTCATAATAACAAAAAGGAGATAAAGAGAGTAATAAAACCCAAGAGAAAAAAGTGGTGCACAGTCCAGTTGCTCCCCACCCCCTGACTGATGCCCAGCCTGCCCCCAGACAGTGATCAATGGCCCCTGGCCAACTCCCTCCAGTTTATACACTGGGACTGTCTCACAAATGAGTAGTTAGACTGCTTAAAGAATCACCATCAAAAGTATTGGCCAAAAGCAGGTTTTAATATGAATTTATGAATCAATGGCAAGGCTCCCTCTCTTACTTACTGCATAGAGGAAGCACACATAAGAAAACTGCATTAGAATTGATTTGGAATGATCTGCACGAGGACTGGGGATGCAAGAGAGAAAGGGTGCAAGGAATATGGGTACAAAAAGATAAGGGTTCAAAAGGGTTTACCAGCACTTGATCATCAGTGAATTTAACATTTTAAAAAGTGATTCAATAGGATTTGCTACAATTATAACCATGATTTCATTATAGATTCACAGTAACAACACTCTAACCATAATCAATTCCTAGGCAGAGAGGTGTGTATACATCTATATAAAGATAAAGGCACCTATCCAAAACTCTCCTAGGGTTCAGGGAATACTCACATCCAATCCCTTGGTGTTTCTCACCAGGCACGAGCTGCACTTGCAGGAGTCTCTGTGTGTGGCAGGGGTACCAGCCCATGCCTTGCTGTCGGGGATGATCCTTTTGGTGTGGCTGACTTGAGGGCTCCTGGGTTCTGAGAGGTGTTCCAGTCAGGGGGAGGTGCTGGCACAGCAGCAGTCCAGGAGAGCTCCAGGGGCCTCATTTGGGACTGCTGTTAATCAGATCGTAGATGATTAGCTTCAGTCATCAGTAACTTTCCATCCTGACCATATCCCAAGTTGGGAACTACTGGAAACAATGGTTCTGTTTCACTTGGGATTCAGGTAGTGAACATCTCAAGGCTGTCAGGGGATGACTGATCATCCTTTGTTCCCCACCTTGGTCAGGCAGCTGATGTTCCTGCTGTGGGCAGGGTTGGTTCCTGCACTGCCTGGATCCTCCAGGAGCTCCTGGTATGGGCAGGGATGCCTTGCTGCCCAGCTGGTCTGGGAAAGGGACACTTCACTGCTCAGATGGTTCAGTCAAGGCCTGCCAGGGGCTCCTGTAGTGCAGGCATGGGGAGAAGGATACACCACCACAGCATGACATTCTATGGAATGGAATATCCCCTTGGCTAGTTTGGGTTGCTGGCAGAGCATGGGAACTGAAAACTCTTTGATTTGGACTATTTCTACAAGTATTTTAGGCACTGCTTTTTAGCATTACTCAGCAACAACTAAACCATCAGTGTGCTAGCAACATTATTCTCGTCCTAAATACAAAACACAGCTACTAAGAAGAAAATTAACTCTATCCCAGTGGAAACCAGGACACATATATTAGGCTTAATATGTAGTCAAACTACTGGCAAACAGGACTTCAAAATTAAATCAAGATTGTTTAGAATAGGATATGCAGAGCTGCACTCTGTAAAGAAATTAAACCATATGTTGATTCTGTCCTTCTGTAGTGATGACCTGAGGAAACCCCCACCTTCAGCTTCCTGATATCCACAGGGCTGCTTTCCCCCCAGCCATGTATCAGGCAGTTAAATATTTTTAGATTGTGTGGTCATATAGAGATTAGTTTTGGAATTAAGTGAATTTAATTTCTGCATATTTATTGCACGGCCTTATTGGCAAATCTTTCAACAGGGTCAGGTTAAAATAAAACCTGCATTTTTGAGTTTGGTGACTCTGGCAGTTAATGACTTTGGAATTCCAAGCAACAAGGTCCAGCACTAAAAGGTGGAAGTGTAACAACAACAAACATGTATTATAAAAATAAAAAAGCATTGTTTATATTCAAATTATGCTGTAATCTTGACATTAATGAAGAAAAAGAGGGATGGATTTTGAACACCTGTACTCTTTTCCCTTGGTTTTTGATTATGTGTAAGGGTGTTAGCATCCTGGGAAATAAATACAGCAGTGTTCAGGCCAGCTCTGAAGGGTGTTAGCACATTTAAAGATAAAGTATTTGTTAAGAGAAGAGAATAAAAGAGGAAACACCTCCATCAAAATGGCCATATGGTCTCAATAACAGTACAGCTCCAAAAGGAGCTGCAGCTGTTTTAAGTGCATCTGCTTTACACTGGCTCTAACAATAACTAGAATTCAGTGTAACTGAACCACCTAAGAGGGTAATTGTACTTTAATATGAAAAATGTAACAGTATAATAACAGGCTGGGGGTTGAAGCAACCATTAGGTTTTCAGCACACAGGCACTCTCCCTAAATGTAGCTTTATATAGTTCTGTCTGCCAACAGCAAAGAGGGTAGTAAAGATTGAAATACTGAAGTTTTTAGTAAACAACATCCTCTTTGGTCTCTTCATTTCCTAAATTATAACCGAATAATTCTTTTTTTGTATAACCTGAAGCTTGGCAGAGTTTCATCCAAACCTCAGTGACACTCTTAAGCTCTGGAATAATTATCCTGTTCAACTCACAAGTGAAAATGAAAACTGCAGACCTACTCAGCTTGCTGCTGTCCTGGCATGCTGAGTCTGGTTTCCAATTTTTGTCTTTATTAGCTTAGGCAGACAAGTTGGGAGGAATTAAATGTGAGATAAGTTACATTCTGCATTTCTGGGTTTTCAGAAGTGCTGATAAAATCCATTATGGATCGTGTGGATCAAATATCAATAGGTGCCAGATGTCTTTCAGGTCTGAGCTTTACATCAGACAATGTACATTTTGGCAATGCCTTTGAGAAATCTACACCTTCATTTGGAGCTACTTTTAGGTTAACCAGTACCAGAAGAGGAGTCTTGAAAAGCAGCAGTCCGTTTGCTTGCAAGTCATACCTCTGTTCACCTACTTTCTTCAAACTAAAATGGCAAATGCTTGAAGTTAACACTGACTGAAGAAATACCTGATCATTTCCTCCTACCATTACAGATTAGATGAAATGAAACCTAAACTTAAGATTAAAAACAGTCACGTCTTTCTTCACCTGGTCTTAATTTTGTTGTTTTTGAATGATGTGAGAAAATCTAGATATGCTGATCTTTATTTTGTGGCTCCACTATAACTGCTTGGCCTCTGGATCTCATTTATATCTGCATTACCTAGTCAGAGAAACTGTTGCAGAAACAAAGAGAAACAGTTCTGTTCATGGGACATCCACAGCTAAAGCAAGGGAGCAGAGAAACTGTCAAACCTTATCATGTGCCATGTGTTCTTGGAGCAGTTTTCTAGAAACAATGAAATATTCCTGAATAGAAAAATGCTGAAATGCAACACAGTGATTACAGAAATTTAGCTGTTGAACTATTTTTATCAGTCTTCCCTACCTGAAGAGAAGACTGTTAAAAAATGAAGGACTGCGCAGGAAATCCTTTAGCTTCAGTACAGCTGATCCAAGGATGCCAAACATTTCAAGCAAAAGTTTCATACCTCCGAAATCACCACCAAAATTTCTCTTAATGATGTGATTGACCATCAACCCTGTGTCTACCCTGCTTAGTCTCTTACTAAGATCTTTGAGACAGGAAAGACAAAGAGATTGGTGTTTGGGAGCAGGAGTACTGCTCCATGATCTACTACTGTCTGTAGTGCCATAGGAAAATGAAGATGCATTACTATTATCATTATTATTAGGGATATTATATTGTGTGCTCAAGATCTGTTGGAGAGGGGAGAAGGTGGAATAGAAATCCATTAGAATTAATAAATAATGTGGATTTGTTCAAAGTTATTTGCTGTTTCAGTATTTCCTGAGGGTTGGACAACACAGAAAGCTTCCAGCACCAGTCTGTGCTGTTCTTGCCCTCTGGCTTTTCATCTCTCTGAATATCAATATTCTGTCAGGGTAGAAACTACAGGTTTTCTTCAAACTGGTTTTTTATTTTTTGAATCTTCAATTCCTTCCAGCAGGGGATGGTAACATAAATGTGTAGGCATCTGTTTGATCTGTAAGGTAGCCTGGGTGATTGGTAATAGTGAAATCATGTTTCCGGTGCTTCTGGACATAGCCTAAAATACATCCTCTCTTTACAAAACCTGAGTTTGTGTGAAACAGCATGAAACATCTTGCAATAGAAAACAAATTCTGTTGTCAAACAACATAAAATTAGGATTTTTGTTTGCTTTCTAAAGACCAATATCCATAATATGTTTTCACAGTTCTACCTTCACACTGGCAGCACCCCAGGCATTCATACCTGGGTTTGGTTTGCTGTTGTAGTAGCAAAGAATCTCAGTGCTCACCTTGTGTTGCAAAAAGAGGTGTCTTACTGCAGCTTGGTCTAAGCCAGCCAAACTTGTCTTATTTAAAAATCATGATGAAGTGACAATGGCATTTTGCTGTTGTTGGCTGGTTTTGCTTTTGTATTTCCCTGATTAATGTCAAGATATTATCCTTTTAACCAGAGAGGGAGAAGTTCAGCTGAGAGTATGTGCTTTTCTCTAGGCACGGGTAGCATGTCTGTTTTAATCAAGGATAAAGTCCAGAACATACGTGGTCTTTTAGAAAGGTTAAGAGAGTTTTGATGCCTGGATTTTTTTTTTTTCTTTTTGCTTGGGGTATTTCCCCTGACAATTAAAAAAATACAAGTTTGGAGAACAATTCTGTTTCTATTGAGATGGGAAATAATTTGCTGCCCTTTATGATCATCTCTGACTAAACTTAGGGACTTTATGTTGATTTCATTGCATTTACCAATTCAGTGTCTGATTCTGCTTTTAGTTTAATTGTAGGGACAAGCAGTAAAATTTAAATTTGGATGGGTTTTTGTAATATTTATAGTTGGTAATGTTGAGAGCTAGATTCTCCAAGGATATGCAGGCCTTTTCTTCAACATTTGAAGCCTAAATTAAATTACTGAGCATGTAACACTTGAGTGGGTACTGACAATTTTATATGTGACTTCTTTTTTTCTGTTGGTTTTCATAAGGAGCCAGTAAAATAATTTATATTTGTTTGTTAAAAAATTAGTTCGAGTTCTAGAAGTGTGCCCTGGAGATACATTTCAACTAAACCGGGTATCTTCTCCTTTTTGTTCAAGGAAATATTCTATTTGCCTTGAAAAGAAATCAAATTATTCCAGCCATTTTTTGGCGTGGTAGGTGATCAAAACTTTCTAAATCAGTGCTATGGATCCAGGATACACGATTTGGTTGTAGCTAGAAATAATTTTAAGCAAGTATACTTTTAGCTGTTTATTTCTGAAAATTAAAGTTTAGTTAGCGAAGGTTTCATTTCTTGGAAATTGCATTTTGGATCATAATGATCCAAATGTCAAGATACATAATGTCAAGCAATCTGCCCACATCAGATCTGAAATGAAGTTGGCAAGAGGAAGAGGCAAATGTCCCACTCTGTTAGGAATCAGAGGATTTTGGTATCTGAGCTGGCTAAGGCCATCTATGTGCTGTGGACCTCATTGGAGGATCTGTGACACAAAAAGGGCTTTCCTTCCAGGTGTGCATATGTAGATAGAAGTTTTCCAGCAATTCACTAAAATTAGATCGAGGTTTATCCAACAGTAAATGAAGTTGCAATATTAATCTTGATTGGAAGTACTACAAAAAAAATTAAGTTTTTTTAAGATTTATTATGTATTTTGAAATAAGGACTGAAAAAATTGTTCTTCAGAGAAGGAAGAGTCTGAAAGAAATTAGGGATAAAGTGTTCTCAGGAAGATGCTGCTGATTATTGAGCCTGTGTTTATTATATCAGGTAGAGTTCACCTCTTAGCTGTACTCATCTAAAATATACTTCATTTTCTGTTTACCTGCTGGAGAAGAGGCTTATTTTGAATTATCCATCAATTTGACTTGGGTGCAAATTTTAGCTACACCCTCCTATGTAATAACAGTGATGTAGGGTTTTTTAAATACACAATACATGCACAATATGCAATAGTTATAATAAAGCATGGAATACGAATGCAATGTACATATAAACACAACATATTGCATTCTACTTTGCTCAAGAAGAGAAGAATACCTCTACCCTTCACCCAGGTACAACTCCTACCCTTCACAGTTGCTCTGTGGGAAGAGAAAAGATCATGCTTTGTTTCAATAGATAACTTACCTGGATGTGTCTGGATTTAAATTGGAATTCTGCTGAATTTTGAAACCATACGAACATGAAAATGTGTTTCAGATCTAGTTCTAGAGCTTTTCTTGAAATACAAAGCATTTTTTAAATGCTGCATGACTGCTTCTAATTAAAGCATTTCTGATGATGGGGCCTGGGTTGTTTCAGGCTGCTTTTTTGCTAAAGTAGTATTTCTTGAGATTCTTCAGGGATGACCACTTAATCAAGCTGGTTATTTTCCTTGTTGAATTGCCAAAACCCCTCCAGACAGTTTACTTAGTTGCTGACAACTCATTGCAAACCAGTAAGCCCAGCGCTTCTGCTAGTAAATCTTTTGCAGAGTCAACCATAACTTCTGCTGATTGTCATCTGGGGAACTAAATAGATAGGAAAGGTATAAATAAAGCTGCAGATTTATATTTATATATTTTATTTTTCTTGTTCTTCAACAATTAAGGACTTAATAAAAGCCATTCTGTGCTTGCCTTTTTTAGCATATGAGTAGAGAATGGGCAGCTTTTCAGGGCTTCATGAACCTGCTGTCTTCTATAATTTTCAGTCCTTGTAATTTTAATTTTTTTTGAGGTTTGCTGACATTCAGTCAAGATCAAAACATAAGAATACCACCAGCATAACCCCACACCTTTGCTTGAGGGTAGCTAAAACATTTTATTATTTTTTCTCTTTTAACCCAGAAAAGAAAGAATGATGGAGGAGGGTTAATTATTTCTGAAAGCAGATTTATTTTTAAAACTCATTTACAGAATTTTCCACCCACGTATATGTCGATATTTTACAGATGGTGGTGACCTTATCCTTAGGGGTAAAAAAGTTAAGGTGTAATTTCAAGCAACTCACTTCAGGATCTTTCCTGGAATAGAATGCCTAATAATTGTCCTCTTTTTTTGCCACTTGCAGTGGTGAAAAGGGAGCAATAGAAGTGTTCCAGTTATTGTAGCTGAAATTAAATTGGAAATTAAATGTTCCCTCCTCAAAGAACAGCTACCCTTATGAGCAGATTTCTTACCATTCAGTTCCTATTTTTTTTAATAAGCTAAAAAGCACTGTCAGTAGTCACTATTGTTGTGTGGCTATTGGCCATCCCAAAGAACACCTTCAGAGCAGTGGTGACTATAAACTTCAAAATGTCTGATTGGAAACACTCTATCTTCTCGTGCACAAGAATAAAAAGCAAGGGATATGTATTGAAGGAGGTTACTGTTACTAACAGTAGTAGTACTAACATTTCTGAAGTGATGATTCCTGGAATGAGTGGCTGTGATATTAGAATGTCATGGTCATTTGTGAAAATGCCAATCACAACAACTGATTTTTGGTGCAAGTAATACAAAATGAGGGCTTGAGTTCTGTGGGTAAAAGACTTTTTCCTCAAACCCTTAACAATTCAAAGTGCTGTAAATTGTGCCATTTCTGAGTCTGAACTGCTGTGCTTGTACTCCCTTCTGGATGGCACAGGGGAGGGGATGAGATGAATAAATGAGCTTGGAAAGCTGTGAGCTTGGAGCTTTCCACAGAACCATTTTTCCTACTTTTGTTGTTCATTGCACATCTACATGACAAGGCACAGTGAAAGTTAATTTAAGAAGTCTGGAAAGTGCACAAACATTTCACTGCTCTGGGAAGAGCACATGAAGGGGTTGTAAAAGGTTAGAGCATGCTCAGCTTTGGTTTTATCCTAATGAATGTGTGAGCTCTTCAACAGGAAGGACTCTGCATGGTCACTCTGCACCCAGCAAGGTTTTTAAACATCGCAGCTGTCAAGGGCCAGCAAGTCTCTACTAATTACCTGCAAACAAATGGCTGTCAAAGGTACTATTAATAGGATCTAGGGAGCCTGCATCCTTGACACAAAATCCATAGAGTGATTAGGGCTTTGCAAAGTCATAACTAACCAAAAATAGGGTCTCAGGAAAGTTTCCTGATGCTTTCCCTTATAGCAGTTAGAGTTATGCAATTCCATGAGCAATTTGGCTTAGGAGACTTGTAAAAAACATGTACAGTGCTAAAGACTCTGGAAAAAATTGTTTGAAGATGTTAAAATATATAATACTCTGAGAAGTTGTTTGTTTTATTTTAATTAAGTCCCAGTTGAAGAAATTGCCAGTATTTTGCTGCACTAGTAAATCATTTTGTGCGCCCTCACTTCTATCTCTGATCACCAGAGAAGACAGCAGCAGAGGTGGTGCTGGGGAGCAAGGCCTTGCTGTGGGGCTGGGATGGAGCTATTGCCTTCCAAAAAACAAACCTGACTCATTCAAGACACATCTCATCTTTGAGAAACACTCAAGGTGGGGATGGAAAGGTGAGCTGGGTTTCCCACCTTGTATCAAATTGCACTTCACCCTACAATGATGTGAAATGCTGGCTGTGAGCTACTGTTTGAAGGCATCACTGTATCCTGTATATTTTACATTGTATTTTAAGTAATAGTAGTATATAAAAGTAACTGACACATTATTTAAATTACAAGTAATTTAAACAAACCACTATTTCTTCCCAGCTGTTGATGCCAAGAAAAGACTGCTTCTTGCACTTGTAGAAGGGCAATATAACCAAATCTGACACTCTCTAGTTAAATGTAGGAAAAGTAATATCTTTTTACTGAAAGAGATTTGATTACTTGGGGCTAGAGTAATAATAATAATTTAAAAAAACACAAACATGCTCACATTCCTGGTCTTTTTCTGAGTTCCATTGTATAGTGCAGGAATATTTTCAAGGTATTTGCTGCAGACTAGAATATTTAGATGTTTCATAAGGAGTCTCAATACTCAGTTATTGCATCAGCCTTGCTTTTAGTCTTATCCTGTGAATATGGACACTGAGCATCCCTAGACCCAAGCTGGCATGATCATCATTCACTGTATTAACTCAGGAGTTAAGACTGCTGTGGTATTAAAATCTGGTTTAAATATATAAGGACCCTTTAATTTTCTTTCCCGATTCTATAGCTTCTCTGATTGATTGCTTGTTTGGTTTGGTTTTGGTTTTACACAGAACCATGTTAAGCAGAATGAGGACTGAAACTGATATTTAAATTCCCTCTCCAAAATTAATATTATCTCTCCAGGGAAAGCTCAGACACCTCTCTGCTATGAGGACATACTGATCAGAATAACAGGAATTTCAGGGGTAGCTGTTTTGGTTCCTTGGTGTAATTAGCAAATGAGAGGAGAAGGGGGAAAAAATTAAGAAGCCAATACCCTCTTTCTCAACTGATTTTTTTTTTTCTGAAGTGCTAAAAAGATGAGAGGAGAACATTAAAAACTTAGAAAAGAGATAGATTTAGCTTCATCTCTGAAGGAGCCAAGCAGTAAAGGAAAAAGGTGTAAAATGTGTTTGTGAGCTATCCTGACTTATGATATTTAGATGTGTGTGATTGCTCTATTGACGTCAGCTGGCAGGGTGGGGTGGTGTTCTTCCAGAGCACTTGTTTTTCTCCTCATTAGCAAGGAAGAGCTATCAACCTTTTTCTGATATTATGTCTAATTGAAGCCACAGCTTCTGCACTGTGTTTTCATTTCCAGCTACTTGAAAGGATCAAGGACAAACTAAAGAGCCTCCTGTGACCTGCGGAACATTAAAGCTTATAACCTCTGGGACTGATCTGAGAACAGGGTAGGGTTTGGTGGGGATTTTTTTCCTCTCCAAATATCTTAATGCTTTACAGAAAAGTGTTTCAGGATCCAAGCTGATGAGCTCTGTCTCCTTTCTTGCCTATTACTTTTTTGTGGTTCATTTTTTTCCTGATCAAAGCATCTCAGCAGAATTTCTTTGATGTCTCCCTAGCTCTAGCTGTATCATAAGCAGTTTGACACAGTAAAAAGGAAAAAAGCATTTGTGAAAAAAATAATTTTCCAAACAAGACAATTTTTCACTCAACCAAGTAAGAAGCTCACAGAAGCAAAGGTTTATACAATTGATGTTGTTTTGATTCTATGCTCAGCCTTCAAGAAATTGAACACTTAGCCAAGATAATTTTTTCTATTCCTGCTGGCTTTTCTTCTGGAAGTTCTTGTATGGCACCTCTTGGGTCCTTCCCTCGCACTGACCACAGAAAACCTCCTTGTTCCATCCCAGTCGGGACCTAAACAAGCGTGAAGTCTTTTGTGTGGGAGAGGAAAATCAGGCCAAGTGTGTTTATACTGTAAGTTGTTAATAACAACAACAGCTCTTGGCTTTTGTGAAGCACCCGTCAGGCAAGGAATGCAAAGTGCTTTTAAAATGAGCATTAATTTAGGCTGACAACCTCCACCTTCCCTCTTCCCTCACCATGAAGTCGGTAATGAGCCAGGAATACTGACTGGCTTTAAATCTCCCTCCCCAAATTGTGACCTGCCCCTTGCCTGGCATGATGAGGAAGGAGATGGAACTTTTCTCTCTGCTGCTCTGGTGGAGCAAACACAAGCCTGCCCTCCTTCCCCACCTGCCCAGAGGGGCTTCTGACACCCGGAAAGTTTTGTACAACCTGAGACCCAAAGTGGCTTTGGGGGAAAGACTTCTGATGTGTCTGAGGTTTTGAACTGTCTGCAGAAATGGCTGCTGTTCTTTGATCAGAGTTTGCCCTTGTTCAGTTCCCCATAGTGGGAAATGACAGGATGCTCACAAGGTAATGGGAATGGGGAGATGAACTGTTTGGTTGAGCAGATGCTCTTCCCTATTGGATTTCACCATCCTCTCATTTCATTTAGTGATAAAAATCTTTGAGCCAAGTTGGAATCACAAAACAACCCAACCAAAACCGCCACAAACAACCATCAAACACCTCCCCCTCCCCAAACCCCCAAATCATACCCCCTTCCCCAAAAAAGTCACAAACCCCCCCACCTTTTTGGACTAGCAGTGCTAGAATTTAAAAACACTGGTATAGGGGAGCTGAAAACCATTCATTCTATTGTATCCCCTTTCTTTAAATGCAGAGGGAATCTTGTTCATGTACACCTAGAGAATTATAGAGTGACTACTTTGCAATTTACCTGTTGATGCTCTGTGAATATGATGCTTTAGTCTTTGTATATAAAATCAAGATAGATTTGTCTGTAAGCTTCAGCAGCCTTTGAATTGGACTGAGATTTCACAAACTGACCTCAGAACTCTTCTCCCTATACACAATCCATGTGTTTTTCTGTGGACCTGAGCTTTCCCTAAAGCAGCTTGGACTAGTTGAACCAGGTTACAAATCCAGCAGAAAACTGTGCTACATTTGTCAGATTCTTTTTCCTGCTGAGACTTAGACCTGAAATGACTTGAGCAGGGCCTAGAGAAACTATATTTTGATGCATAACTAATAAAGAGAGGTAATACCCATTTGTTTACAAACAAGAGGGTCCTTTGAGGTGTGGAGGCATTCACCAAAATGTTTTCAGTTTTGCATGCTTTCAGTTTTACCACATTTTCACATTGTTTTTGTTACTCATTCTTCTCTGTACTCACCAGCTGTTCCTTCATATAAATCAGCTTGTTGAAAAATATGTAATTTAAAACCCGTTTTGAAAGCCTGCTCAGTGGAACATCAGCACATGGGGATGTTAAGTGTCTCTCAACCAAATAATCTTTTGAAAGGCCATTTGTCACAGGAGTTCAGTTTTAAACACACAGAAAAAAGTTACCTTGTAATAAGTAGCTAAAAATATGTACCCACACAGAAATACAAATCCCTGCATTTATTGTCTTAAATCCCTCAGTGGAAACTCTTACTAAATTGAGAAAATCTGTGAAGTGTGGTAAGGGAATGAAAAATATATTAAATTAGGTTCCACCTTAATCAAAGTTCTTTGCTAAAGAGTCCCGTAAATATTTTAGCTGGAGCAGTCAATCACTGCAGAAATGGCTTTTTTTCCCCTGTGCCATGAACATAAACAATAGTATGCTACTATTCCTGGCTCCAAGTCCAAAATCTGATTTTATATCTCTACAAACTTCATCTAACTCAGAGGGAGTCTGATTTAATAATATCGAAGTTATAATTGATAGACTAAAAGTCTCTACCATTTTATCATTAAAAAGCATCTTAAATATAATTTTAGCATCTCTTGTTCTCAAAAGTCTTTGAAAGTATCTTTTAACAGCCTAATGTAAAATGAGTACTATATAAACTTCCAGATTAATTCAAATCTTCTAATGTGGCAATTATTTTAACATAGTTATTAATAATATACAAGGGTGTATAATTGTTAATCTTCCAAGCAGCTAAGGATCCAAAACATGGCTTATAAATTCATGACTTCCTCGGGAAAGGGAAATATAGTGTTATGTGTCATGAACGTTAGATCACTGCTTTATTGAACAAAAAGGGCAAGGAATTAGTAAGAGCTATATTTGACAAAACTAGACTGATGTAAAAACATAAGCCATGCGTATTTAGCATTGCTGGACATGTCCTGGTCTTCTCTTATAATTGTGTTCATGTTGCAGTCTTTTGCATATCTGGAATTTTATAGGGAGCAGACTCAAGACCCATTTTGCCCTTCATCCTAACACTAGGATGGGTCATTGCTTCTTACTTGAGAGGAGAGTATTCCAGTATAGAAAAGGGTTTTCTTCTGTCTTTAATCTATAATACCATTACAATCAGTAGCTATCCTGAGGCTTGGAGTTCCAAGCTTTTGTAGCTATGACTGATCTACCTTTAAGTTGATTCCTCCTAATGCAACTGAATTTTGGATGTAGTGTTTGTGAAGTGATTTTTTTATTACTAATTATCAGAATTGCCACATTACTTTTATAAACCAGTTCTGGACCAGATCTTTGCTGTCTTAGGGGTTTTGTAAACATTGAATAAAGAAATTTTCTTGGCCCCAGAAAGCTTAATATCTATGTAAAACGGTTAAGGCAGCAGTTGTTGATTGACAGGTGCAAGTTGCAGTGGTGTGTGGGGACACACACAACACACGACCACAGCTGGGAAAAGAGCACTGAAAATACACAGAGGATTCACATATGAACAATGCAGGAACATAATGACTTGATTGAGGAAGGCATGACTCCTAGAGCAGACTTTCACTGACTTATTTTCGTGAAGTTCTTTCCTCCAAAATAACTTTAGAGAGCAACTGGCTACTCTGAAGATACTCTGTTGAGCAGTCTCCCCATTTTGTATTTCCTCTGTGTGGCACCTGAGAAAACAGAATTTTTATTGAATTGTCAAAAATAACAATCATGCCAACAGTGATGAGTGAAGTCCCTGTGGCTTATTTTCTGTCATTTACTGAGTAGCAAACTACAATTCACAAACCCATTTCTCTGCTCTCAGTGCACAGTGCCCCATATTACTAAAATCATTTGGTTTCTCAAATCTGATTATGTTCATACTATTTCTGAAACAAGACATTTCCCTTTCTGTTATCTTGGATAATACAATTTCCAGCATGCATTTAGAAGATCAGAGAACATCAATGACTACAGATGCTCCTATTTTTATGGCGTGTATTGGTCATAGTTCTCCACAGCCAGAGATTACTTAGTTATGGGCTTCTGATTATTAAACCTTCTAATAACATAAGGCATGCTATACAATCAATTACAATAAATGTCTTAATTGCCAATATCTACCAATTTCCTGTTATTCTTATCTCAATTATTTCCAACAGAACAAGTTGCCTAAGGGCAATTATGGGTGTTTTATGAGCAGATCTGCATTGACTTTAAGGCTGCAGGGGCAAGGCATGAAAAGGGGCATGAAAAGAACCTTGAGGATCCTCAGTCATGCTCATTCATTATTGCATCTCACTATGGGAAGTGTGAAAGGTCCCCACCTTGGCTGTGCACATCACAGCCCTGAGCCCCTCTGTTTTAGGTTGATTGGCAGCCTGTGGTGGTCAGAGGGAGAAGATGATGATGGTGGTGACAGTAATATCTGCTAAGCACCTTTGGGTTGACTCTCAAATCACTAAATGAAAAAAAACATTCAATATTCTTTTTGTTTTTTTAGCTTTGATTGCTCCCCCTTAGCAGTGCAAGCTAGAATAGTCTTTGAGGGAGGACTGAGATTCCGCTGCAAACCCTCTGTGAAACAACAAGTAGAAAAGATCACAGGGATGACAGTGAAATCATGCTAACACCTGGCAACACCTCATGCATTGCTGACTCTGGAAATAGGCTGAAGTCACAGGAGCCTGCTGTGAAAGACCATCTTGTAAATGCAGGGAGAATACGTAATCTGAACTGAGACTGACAAACTATGGCATTCGTTTTAAAAAAGAGATTAAAGTGAAGAGCAATGGAAAAAATAAAGGTCCAAATCTTGTATGCAGCAGGAATTAGAGAGGAGCCCAGAAGTCTTTATTTCAAGTTCAGAGAATTAATTTAAAAAAAAAAATCTAGGGATCTTCCTGGCATTCACAAATCCATCCCAGTTTGTGGCTTTCGCATGTTTTCTCTGCTTGTGTCCCCTTCTTTCCCATGTTCATGTGTTGCTGTTGTGTTCTTCACTTCACCTGAGAACAATTCAAGGTGTTTTCTCCCTCCTGCACATTACCAGCTCCCACTGGTACGGGATGTAGCCACTGAGTTTAGTGCATAAACAATCTTTGCATGAGATATCGAGCAAGTCAGAGGTCCAGAAGCAATTGAATTCAGACCAGATTATTAGACGGATATCCAAAGTAGATAACACTTGCTCCTCTCCATTAGGAGCAACGCTGTTCTCAGTAGATTATTGCCAAAAAAAGTGAGTATTTGAAAAAAAATTATTGGACTAGGATTAACATATCATTCACTATGGAGGAAAATATAATAAAAGCATCAAGGATGTCTTTGAAGCTACTCAGCTTTCAATTTGTTGTCAAAACCAGGACACTTCATTAATTGTTACTAAAAGGAAGAGATACTCAAGCTTTCCTGTTCATTATTAGAATACTCTTGTGCTATAGAAAATTAATTAATTAATCAATTAGTGTGACAGTTCTAATTGTGGGAACTTGCTAGGTTTTTATAGAGTGATAACTGAGGCTTGAAAATACAGTACAAAGCATGTTTGGTCAGGTTTGAACAGGTTTGGAAAATATGCCACAAGAATATAGGACAAGCTGACTAGAACCTGCAAGGGAAATGATTTGTTATTCTTCTGGAAAGATGAAAAAATTTTGTTTCCATTGGTAAAAAGTGGAGGGGAAATAACTATTAATGAAACAGCAGAAAGAAATGCAGTTTCAAAGTAAGTAATTTTGGTGACAAAAGGAAGATTATTGTTTGCTTTCAGTTTTCTGATGTATTTTTCAAAATTGAATTGGAAGTCCATTCGTAAGAAGCTTTTTCCTCAGAAATGAGCTACCTAAATGGATGAAATATTTAAGTTCAAAGGGAGTTTTTTGAAGGTTTTTCTTTAATTTTAAAATGTTATTTCTTTGCATGGATAGATTTTCTGTCATATAAGAGCACTTGGTGCTGTGAAAATCATGGCAGAGAGCAGGCAGTCATTTAAAATTCTTTTTGGCAGAATAAATGGTGATGAAAAAAATATTGAACTATTATTTGTCTGTTAGAAGGCTGCAGAAGTTGAGAGTCTTGTCCAGGCTTGTGTATTTGGTTAAAAATTAATTCTAGTAACCTGAGGACCCAATTTAGGAGCCCAGATCCTTTGGGTTGTGTTGGGTGGGATGAGTGGTGCTGAGTAGGCTCTTCCCATTGGCTCTGGAAGATACCTGAACAGGGGCCTGAGCCATGAGCTTCAGAGACCAAGCACCAGCCCTGAGAAGTCCCGATTCCTGATTTTTCCACATCATCTTTAGATGGTCAGCTTCAGTGATTTAAAATTTGAAAAGAACTTTTTTAAAGTTATGGTATCCACATATAAAAGTGTCAGTCTTGCTTCAAGTTGGAATTATTTTCTGAAGTTTTGGCTTTCTAGAAGCCTTAGGCTCTTTCTGGTCTACACAGACCAGTGGCCAGTTAATAAAGTGCTTGTAATAAAGAGCTTTTAAGGCTTTTTCCTTTTCCTTTAGAGGTTTCTATATTCAGACTGATCTGGTGAGTGGAAGGTCTTGCACTTGAGTAATGACAGGAGTTCTTTATTCATCCATGCAGGTCTCTTGCTCCTGTTCCTCTGTTCCACATACCACATGTGTTGGTGTACAGGAACTTCACAGAAGCATTTGACTGTTTCACTATCCCAGTAGGGTTGCAAAGGGGTACCCGATGGTCCTGTCTTGTTGTTACATCTTTGGGTGCTTGTACTCACTGAAGGTGTCCCCTCAGAATCCTCCTTTTTCTGCTGCTGGGTGGTCACTCTAGTTCTCTCCTTTGCACAATTTATCTGTGTCAAGTCTGGTTATGTCCCTAGCCTCCTTCAAATCAAGTTTAAAGCTCTCTCAATGAGCCCTGCTAAGGATTTTTCCAAGAAACAAATCTCCTTATACAGCTCTTGACCTTTTTGTCTTGTAGGCAATAATCAAAAAACAAAAATCCAACCTGCCAGCAGCTCTCTCTGAGGTCAAAGAGAAAGGGAAAGTGGATTGCTAACAATAGACCATACTCCAGCTAAACAGGTTCAGATTATGATTAGGTATAAGGTGGGGACATATTTTTGCCACATGGTTCTGTGCCAGACCTTGAGCATTTTGAAGGTTTAATGAGAGTCCTTGAAAGTATTTCTGTGTATGAACAGGAAGGAAGTTTTGTGTCACTCAAAATCATGTTATTTACTTCTGTATTAATACTGACAAAACTCTGAAACAGCAAAAGTGTGAATATATGGATTGCTCAAAACATACAGATGTAGCATGGAATATAAGCACCTGCTTAATACTAAATGCTGAATGAGACTTTTTTCTTTGCTTAAAATTAACTCCTTTCCAAATATTTTGTTTATTTTGGGCCTAAAATGTTCTGTTATCATTGAATATAGGGTAAGCCTGATTAGGGAAATACTAATTTCACAGTCTCCTGATTTGACCTGTCTTTGTGAGATCCTGCTTCTTTGAAATACATTTCCTGTGCATTATTTTTTGAGAGCATTTGCCTAGCTATTTCTTTAGTTAGTCTCCTCAAGTATGCTGGATAATGACAATATATTACAGGCTTACAATGTGGAGGCATCAGTGTAGATGCACCTGCTGTGAAATCCTATAGGACTCAGTCTGCCATGTCTGTATGTGAAAATCTCCAAGAGAACCCCAGGAAAGCTTTCTAACTGCACCCCCATCCTTGAACTGCCTGCTTGCCTCAATACCTTCATGGTCTAAAGCTGCCGTTACTGCTTGTGAGAGAACTCAGTGGAAAATGTGTTTTACCAACACTTGTTTCACTAGGAGGAAATTTAATCCATGACACTCTGGTCTTTAGCTTATAGGGTCCAGGATATGAATGATTTATCAGAAATTTTCCAAACAGGAAGGGACTTGTCGACCATTATCAAGCTCCTCAGTGATAAAGCAGAAGAACGTGGGAGTATTTCACTCTAAGCCTTGCACCTGGACATTGAGAGCTCATAAACAGATGGGTTTTTTTCCCTTTTTGTAATTGGCAGTCCTTATTAATCCAGCTTAGACATCCGGAACACCTGGTATGGAAACAGCAGACGTGCCAGGCGGGTCAGCTTGGATACATCAGGGCAATTTCATTCCCTGTTGGCAAGCTGGGTTTTTTAAGTTTTGGCTATTCTGTGTTTATTGATGTCTCATGCTGCTCTCTTTAAATGCAGTAAGAAAGCTCATAGGTGATCAAATAATTTTGCATTCCTGGGAAAATGGTGTATCCAGTGTCCATGTTATTGGATATCTGCAGTGCAGAATTAAACCTGCATAGGACATAAGAGCAGTGAAAGTACTTTCAACCAAGTTCAGAACTTTTTTAGTCACTTTCTTTTTAACTCAGTGATCTCATTAAGCCTTAGGAGAGAAAACTCACTCAGGTTTTCTTGAGCTAAAATCCATCCAGACCTTGGGCATTCTGTTTTGGCATTGTTGTGGTTTTACATTCATATAAACTTGGTTCTTTGTAGTCATGATGTTGCAGTTACCTTTTCATAACGCTTAAGAAATTGTGGCCCAACTCTGTGAGGAAATAAACACAACTATGATAAAGCATGCTTTTTGTAGTCTTTGTAGCAATAAATAATGAATCTTATAATTAAAGGATGCTCACCACCTCTCTAAGAGTACTTAGCTGACAACATTGTAGCTGATAAAATTATGCTGTAGGTATACTGGTGTTAAAATAATAAACTTGATTACTTCTCAACCTCTAATTTTTCATGTGGGTTTCAGCACAAATATAATTTTCTTAACTACTCTCTTTGCACCAGTATATGCACCACTTAATTCTTGGCCACGGTTGTGTTGGCAGCTCTTTACAATTAATGAAATGTGAACCATAACTATTGTTGGATGAGTCCTGTGGTCCAGGATAGCTTGCAATACACTTATTAAATATTAAACATCACCTATGGGCATGTATAATAACATCCATTGATGGATTAATAGCATCTATCCCTCTGTGACAAGGTGGCCATTTGTAATTTTACAGTAAATGTGCCAGAATGGGGACAGTGTCCCCAGATGACATTTTGCAATTCCATGTGTTCTGGAGATACTGAGCATGGATTGTTACCATGAAAACAACACAGTTCTACCTTCTGATTTAGCAAAGCCTGAGAACTACTTGGGCTTAGCTGTTTAAGTGTTTTCATATTTAAACTATTGTGCTAAGTGAACAGAATTGGCGCTAAGAATCAAGCACAACGGGGGTTGTCAACACAGACAAAGCCCCCAGCTCCACGTGAGACCTTTTCCATAGAAATATCTGAAATTATGTACTCTTTGGTGTGAGTTGGCAGCAGAATTTCTACTTTTACCCACATTAAAACAGTGGAATTACACAGAATTTAAATATATATATATATATAAATTTTTACCTCCAAAATTAATGTTATGGCTCAGTTTCTAGGAAGCACATAACAGAACAGAAATCAGTATTTCATTGTGATAACCGGTAGTGATACACAGGCCACAAAAGAGCCCCCAGGTGTACCACAGTAAAATCAAGAATATTCCATTCACTTGCAGCACATCAAGTGAAATCCTCGCCTTTCTGAGGCTATTGCAGGTTTTGCAGTCAATCACAGTGATTCATTCACCAGGCTGCTTGAAACCCAATTATGAAATATGTTTCATTATTAACTGCTGGGTAGAGAACTATATTCAAAGGCCATACACTGTAGTTTTTAAAATTAAGTTATTCAACAACAGGAACAAGTATATTTCTGTTGGGAGAATCTCAGAAATGAAAGTCGTTTCTTTGGATTTTATATGCATTTTATGAGCCAAAATCTGTGCAAATTTTCAGTAAGCAGCCTGACTTTCACATTATGACTAGAAACCATTGAGTTCTTTTAAGATGGTGTTGCAAGGCAGTCTGAAGATCTCATCTGGCTCACATCCCTGGAGGCTGAAAGCAGGAAAATTTGGAGCCTGTGAAGGATATCTGGAGGATGGATAATCTGTAGACAAAATTCACAGAGAATTCCTGTTTCAGAAAAATGTAGAACATGCCTTTTTCTTCAGTGGAAGAAAGTTTCTGGAAGCAGGACTGCATTCGTGCATATTCCCAGGTGGGGAATTTGCACAAATATTTATTGGGGAAAATAAAAGGATTCTTGTGCAAGTGAGTTGGTGTGCAATTTTTAAAAGGGAAACTGAAACCCTAGGTGAAATACTAGACTTCCTTCTATTATGCAGGAGAAAAACTGATGACTCCGTCACTAGTAGAAGGTGGTAAACTTCCATAACCCGTGAGTAAGGTTTTGTATTGCTCACATTTCACTGTGGATGGCTTAAAAACAAACATTAGAGCACGAAGTTAAGGCAGTAGTATTATAAATATCTATCATCTTCCTCTGTATTTCTGTGGCAAACATTCATCTTTTGAGTTATCATGTGGTTTTGCAAGATTTCCTGGCTTGATGTCAGCCTCCAGGGTGTGATGGGAGCACCCAGTGCTGTTCTGCTGCCTTGTGTGGCAAGATGTGTTGCTCCACCTCCATCTCAGCCACACACAACCTGTGCTGGGAAAGGAGAGAGATGGGAAGTCCAACCCAGGAAACACCACACTATTCAGATCTTGAAGTTGGCACTAAAAATCTAACAAATATTATTCAGCTTCAGGGCACCATTGCATCCCTCAGTGACACCTGATGAATTCAGAACAAAGGCTTACTTTGTTGAGAGAGTGCAAAGAATACAAACTTAGAGATGTTGTCATGCACCAGCAGGACAAGTCAAAGCAAATACAAAGCAGAGATTGCATCTGGAGTGCAGTTTTAAACCAATTCAGTGTTTATGTGTCCACCAGAAAACCCTGGTGAATACGTTGGCAAATGTGGGCAGATTGAAATGTCTGTCTTCAGGAAAAATCATCCTTCCATCAAGCATGAAGGACAATAAAAATATAATTAAATTTTTGAAATTTGGATGAGACTAAAATAAAATTATGTTGCTTTTGTAATCCTTGAAATCAAATCCAGAGCACTCCAAGACAAAAGTAAGGAAAAATAGGTCAGAGCAGAAGCCATTTGGGCAAAAATGGGATGTTACTGCTAATAATGTGTGCTATTTCTGATATGGAGGTCAGTTTTATCTAAAGTAGGATTTTCTACTTTGATATATGCTGTGGTATTTGTTGATTGTTGCTGTTAAGTTACATATGTTGATCAAAGATCAGTGGCTCCAACATCAGCCTTGTTAGAGATGGAGTGCAGATGGTACCTCTATTTATTTAAACTTTTATTCTGTGTTTACAGATATGTAATTAGAATAGTGTTGGGACTTCCTAGTGTACAGGTACATAAGAAGCAAGCTGATATTTAACCAGTTTTTAGTGAGTGAATGCACCTTTGACAAATAACTGAAAGGTTTTAACAGTTCTCTTACCAGGGAGGCTGAAATCAAACTGGGAGAAGTCTGTACCAGGCATGGCTGAGGTACAAGGTGAAAAGTATATTTCACTTGCTCTTTAATTCTTTCCTGGGAAAGAAAAGGACTTTTCTATGCACAGTGATTAATTAATCTTCTTTCTCATGGGCTTAAAACAAAAAGGAGTAAGATCTTTAGAGGCAAGTGTGTCCATAAATTGTCAGCAGCAATTTGCATTGTTGATTTATTTTGTCTCACAGAAAACGATGTGTGAGAGGTTGACCATGTGCTAGAAGGAACTTCAAGACATAATGATAATTTATGTGAAGGGAGGAGTATAACCATAATAAAGATACAACCAAAAAACCCCAAACCCCTACAACCTGAAAATAGCAGTAATGACAGCATGAGAGGTAATACGACATGCAGTATGTGAGAGTTTTAATGCAATAAATCTAGAACCCTTAGCTATGTCCTTAAATGTGCTGCTTTCAAGTTTTAATCCTCCTGATTGCTGGGAGAACCTTGAAGCATAGAATATGAATGAGCAGTGTCTTTTCAGTTTAGCTGTTCCCAACTGAACAAAAGAAGAGCAATACAATTTCAAGCACCGATCAAGCTGCAATCTCAGTAAAAGGAAGAATTAGCCCCTTTTCTGAGCCTTAGGCTAGCTGCTATTTCATGTTTAGAGGGCCAAAGCCTGATTAATGCTGGCAGAGATACTGTGGTTTATATCACAGGGAAGGGATGTTCTAAATACCTCATTTGGCCTTTTCTGGCCTTCTGTACCAGTGTATATCAAAAATATATCAATTCCAACTCTTAATGCTTGATCATCTTTATTTGGAAGTGATATAAAAATGTGATCCAAGTGCAAATGAGGATCAGTCCTGTCAACATTTGCAATTCAGATTTTTAAGCATAACAGTGATATAAATGTCTTCATTGTCTCACTCCCATGGACTGTCGAGATAGAACACTTTCCATCAGCACAGAAAGACAACACCACCCTAAAAGGGAGTCAGACAGGCTCTCCCTGAATGTCTCTTGCCATCAATTTCCTTGAAAAACCCAGCAATTTATTTGTTCAGTTTGCAAATGGATGTTTCTCTCTCTCTGCCCAGATAGCAGGGGATAATTTAGAGTGAAAATCCACTTGTATGCGATGGTGCCCCTTGAAGGTTTATGCAGGTCCAGGTTCAAGAATGCAGCGTCTCAGTTGAGGGAAAGATATAGCAGACAACAATACTGTCCAAAAAATGGTCCTCAAGATTCAACAATAAATTTTAAACTCGTTGTTATCTGCAGGGATGGGCTTTCTCAGTCTCTGTGAGGCATCTCGTTTCAAGGCTTAACCTGAACATTTTTTTCTTATGTCCATCTGGAATTTCCCTTGCTGCAGTGTTCAAAAATTGCTTCTCATTCTTTCTCTTTCTACCACGAAGAGGAGACGTGTCTTCTTGATAGCCTCCATTCAGCAGCAGATTGCTGCTAAACCTCTCTAAATCTAAGGCAAAGTCCAAATTATGTAATGATTTAGTTATTCACTTATTTTGTCCCTTTATCTCCACAAAAATTTTAATTAATTTATAAAGCAATTATATACAGTTTATGCATATTATTAAGCATTTTTTAAATTATTTTAATCTTTAAAGTTGAAATTCACAAACATCTCCAAGAAAGATATATTATTGTACTAGTATGTTTTGAAAATGTAGTGTTTGCACTCCATTGAGATGAAAGTCTGGTATAAGTATGAATAAGTGAAAAAATTAGCAGCAAAATTACTCCATGCTCTATGACTCCAATTTTGGATAGATTCTGACCTCTGTATAATCTGTGATGCCAGTTTTTTTCAGTCCTCTAGACCTTAAGACTTCCACTGAAAATGTAAATCCCAAATTATGAAGAAATTACATCAACATTTTTTTAAAAATCATCTTTCCTTTCATTCAAAATGAAATATTCTATAAAGCTACACTTCCAGCCCATATTTCATTGGAGTTTTTTGGGCTTCTTGGGCATCACTGGCAAACAGAAGCAGGGGCTGTGTGTTGCCTGTGTTTTATGGGGCCCTGTGATTTAGTGAGCAGGCTGCTGCAGCCAGTTGGCAGAAATCTGCTGGAGGATGCCCAACAGCACGAGATTATGTGCTTCTACTGACATGCCTGCTCATCTGGGGCATGTGAAACTGCTCTGCGTGGCAGCCCTGCTGCTGGACCACACGGGAGCTCTGGGCTCAAAAAGGCTCCTCCTGCTTTTGTCCATACCCTGCTCTTTCTGGTCCCCTTGTCCAGGGGCAGTGTTGGGTGAGGAATGCAGGACAGGAAGGTCACTCAGGGAGCACTGAGGCAGTGGCCAGGCTCAGTGCCATGGGAGCAGGCAGGATGCAGAGGTAGGTGCCATGGGAAATGGCCAATGTCACTGTGAGGCCACTGCCATTGTCCTAGGCAGGTTGTAGCAGTCAGGAGAGGTTTCCCATCACAGGAAAAGGACAACCATGTTCAAAAAAGAGGAAGAAGGTGAAATCAGGGAACTACCAGCTGATCTCTGGGAAGATCACAGAGCAAACTCTCCCTTCTTCAAGGGAGGAGGTGTCTGGGAACAGCCCATGTGGGTTTGCTAAGAAAAATGTTGCTTGTCAAACCTCATTGCCTTCTATCATGAAGTGTCTGTTCCAGTGGATGAAGTGGGAGCAGTGGACAAAACTCCACTTTAACACAGCTTCCAGTATGGTCTCCCACAGTTTCTGTGTACTCAGACTGGATGACTGAGAGTGACACTCTCTGGAGAGTGTCCAAGAGAGTGCCAAATTGGCTGGATTGCTGGGCTTTGGAAGGGACGGTCAGCAGCTGTTGCTGCTCTAGGTTTTCCCAGGGTGACAGTAAGGTGTATTGTCTTTGTTCCTGGACAATGGGACAGAGTCAACCTTTACTGATTCACTAACGGCACCAAGCCGGGGAGTAGGGCAGGGAGACTTTCAGAACCTGGAGGTGCTCAGAACTTGTGTGGCCAAGGATCTCAGCAACCTGATGAAAATCTGGAGGTAGCCCTGGGGAGCAGGGGTTGGACCAGTTGATTTACAGAGGCCCCTGCATTATCCCACATTTCTATATATTCTGTGCCATAAGCACATATTGTATATACACAATATAGCAGAGTTTTTTAGTTAAGTAATGTCCAGCTTCCTTGTAGGGGCAGAGCTATACAAAGCCCTCCATTAACTGAAACTGTGCTCCTATGTGAGCAGGTATATAAGATTTATAATTTTAAACAGGCTTACTCTATTGCTTATATGTGCAGAATCTTCTCATCTTTAAATTGCGAAGTAATTTTGTTCCTCACAGAAGTAATGAACCACAAAAGATGTCATTAATAATGCCCCCTTTCAGATGTCCTAGATTAGAAATAGTATGCTAAAACAATATTTTTACCTATCGATCATCCTCGAGGCAAGAATTTATCATACTTTTACAAATAGTCCCTTTTGGCTTTGCAGCTCTGTCTAATATAAATTTGCCACCTCTGTCAGCTTCTACTCTCTCCATGGTAAAATTTACTTTTATTTGGAGCCAATTTGGGCCATGGACTTTGTAGACAGAAGTTCAAAGTGGTGTGATACAGCTTGTGCTAGTCTAGGAAACTGAAAACACTAGTGGGGAAACTTCCTTTGTCTAAATAAGTGCTAGAGAAATTGTTGGAGATTTACATCAGGTGTAACCAAAATTAGCACTTAGTCACCAAGGGAAGCAGCTCTGGACAAGAAAAAAAACAAAAACAAAAAAACAGAAAAGCTAATAAAGTAAGAAACCTACCAAAGAAGTTCCTCTCAGCTGGTTACTGTTGGTCGAAAGTGTATGAGAACTGGGAAAAAAGAGTTCCCAAGAGATACATGGAAAACGACCAGGGGAAGATCCAGCCCTAAGTACTGAGACCTCCTGTAAACCATGATATTAACATGAGGCCTCTCTGTAAATGGAGAGGTGGGGTTTTCTTTGGTCACTTTTTTGGGTAAGGTGAGGTTTTCTTTGGTTGCTGTATTCCCTCTCCAAATGGTAAAAGCTGAATGAGTCAATCCTATTTCATATTTAAGAAGGGTGGAAGGGCAGCAGCCAGGAGCCTCCCTACATTCCTGGCAGCACCTTTTAGTGACCACAGGTGCTGACCAGGACCTCCTGGGGGCCTGGGAATGGCACAGGCAGAGGCAGAAAAAGGTGAGGGCAGGAGATGGGACCTGCTTTGGAGTCTGCCCATGGCACGAGCAGCCCCAGGCTGCTGAAGGCAGATTCCAAGGATGATCCGTGGCTGAGGGGAGAGTCAGAGGGCTCTCACTCCCTTCTTTTCTGCTCAGCCCAGAGAGCTGGCAGCTCTGTGGTTGTGTTAGGCCCTGCTTTCTGTGTGCAGGGGGTGAGAAAAGGACCATAGAGGAGGCAGGTGGTGAAGCTGCCTTGCATGGCTTCGACAGATGCGAGCTGTGAGCATGCTGTGTGCTACCAGGAGGGCCCACACTCTTGGTTACTGACAAAGAAGTACTGAATAATCTGTTGAACTTCGATTACTGCTAATTAGCTATCCATACTCTGATTCATTTGGAACCATTTCTGCTCCTTAATTCCTACAAAAATAAAATGAGAAGCTCTAAACCAAATTATTTTGTCCATAATGCAGTTACCACTAATGAACAGCTGCCAAAAAGACAATTTTGTCTAAACAGTGTAATAACAATTTGCCAGTGGGCAGCAGTGTAAATGAGCTGTCCATCATGCAGCACTTTCTTAAATTGTAAACAAAAGAAGGAGATCTCCTGATTTTGATCTTGCATAGACTGAATTTGACAGGTTTTGAAAAAAAATCACTGTAAGCTTATGCACAATATTGTGACTGATATGACTTGGGAAAGGAGCCAGAGATCAGAGAATGTAACTGCTCGAAATTGGCTATGTGTTTTATAGTACCAACTCGCTTACAACTCAGAGTAAAGGTGGTGACAAGACAGCTCTCCACAGCAATGAGTGTCAAAGCTTGAAGCTTGAAAATCTTTTCAAAAATGCATGTAAGCCTGTGCCAAGGAGAGAATCAGAACCCTGCAAGCAGACACAGGGCTGTTGCTTAGTGCTGGGAACCAGTTCCAAGCCAGTCCTCTGGACCCAGCAACAAAATGGCTAAATTCTTATCCCTAAACCCAAGCATAGCAGGCAGGTAATTGCCTGCAAAAATTGAATAGTAACACAGCACATTTCAGGTATTTGTTACATAATTACTTTAGAATTGATTTAATATGAAAAAAAATTTCTCTATGAATGAACCTGCTTGCAGGGCTGATTTTACATTTTTCACATATTTCTTCCTCAAATGCATCAGCTGTGTTGCTAGAATGCTTGTCTGCATATTCTGCTGGTAGCATGTGCTTGAGAAAGTCTCAATAACAGCCCATAAACAACCAGAGAAGAAACTGACTCTTCAGAAGATCCCTCTGTGCTACTGTTCAGCTGTCATTTTGCAAAGGGGAGACGACAGAACTTCAAGGTGGCATAGAGTGGAGAGAGGTTGAGGTGCTAGATCAAAGTCCTTTAAAAAAGAAAAAACAAAGAACAAGCAAACAAAAATCCCCATAAAACAGGACAAACCCTCTGAGTTATTTGAACTCCATTATCTTGACTCAGGAATTTCTGTGTGTGGGTGTTTCTGATTTCAGTTAACTTTTGGAGAGGTGGTGGTGATTTCCTGCATGCTGGCAGCAGCTGTGTCCAGTCTCTAATGCTGGGGTGCCCTTCTAGCTCTCTGCTGACCCACCTTGCACTGCAGCCTTGTCAGGGCACACCTCGAGGGCAGCTCCCAGCAGCTGCCTGTCCTTCGTTATTTCAGATGGAATGGGACAGAAACAGTGAGTGCACGTCAGTTCATCCCAGTGTCTGCTGCACCAGCACGGCGTCGAAATAAACATTTCTATCCCTGCAGGAGTTTGGCAGCTGGCTTGCTCTGTCCTTCCCTTGGAGACCAGGAAACCCACAATGTCTTTCCCAGGCTAAGCAGAAGCAGATATACTTTGGCAGTGCAAGGAGACACGTTTATATGATTGTAAAGGGAAAAATACAAAGAAAGCAATACCTTTAAAATAAAATGTAGGGGGATGTGTGTATGTTTCCTGTCACTGATTTCTGCCATGGTTAGAGCAAGCAGTGTGGCAGGAGGCAGGGACAGCAGAATGGGGTTGAGGGGTGACTTCTGCTTGCAAAAAGTGCTGCTTGCTGTTATAGGATTAATGTCAGTTCGTATGGCTGTTTAATTCAGCATATTAGCAGCAGAACTCTTCTTTGCATGTAGGTCCTTTTAATAATGTCCAATATATGACAATTTAAACTTTCTAATAGAGTCCAGACAGTGCTCTACATATACCTTCTGCTGTTTTAATGTAATAGCATTTTGCACTTATTGATTTACCATGCTGTCTTTTAAAGAAGACAAAATGCTTACCTGTGTAAAAATGCTTAGTTCAAATAATCTACATAGCAAATGCTTTGGCTTGATAGCCCATATTGCCAGCAGATACAAATTGTCATATGGTCTTTGGGAACCAAAGTCTGAAGTCCACCTGGATATAACCAGGAGCAGAGGCAAAGGCATGTGAAGTGGGATATAGGACAGCAGAGGATGTCTGTACATTTAAAGAATTTCTGGGTCCTTTTCTACATGATATGATGTGGATGACCTAATTCATTTGATGTTGTGTTATTTTTATTCTACGAATCATGGGGGTTTTTTCTTTTCTTTTTCTTTTTTTATCTTCCCCACTCTGAGAGGTAGGAGGCTTATCTCTGCCTTAACCGTGCTGTGCAGGACTGATATGCTTCTCTGTGCATCCTTTCCTAAAAGCTTTTTTTAGTTCATCAGTTACTTTCAGTGCAATTTAACAGTGAGGTTTCTCTAAGGCCCATGAAAACAGGTAGGCAGGTAAAGATGCAGAATAACTGTGGTTCTCTTACAGCTTAGTTGGAGCTCGTGCCTCATTAGGGAGTCCAGACAGGAGAGACCTCACAAAATCCCTCCTGGTAGCGATAGGTTCAGGCAGAACTTGTAGCTAAGAGAGCAAGCAGGAGACAGAAATCAATAGGAAAGCTGCCTTCATTAACACCCCTGCTCTGCAGCTCTTTGTTTTCCCTTCACATGTTGCACATAGGCATATTTACACCACTGTTTCCTAGCAAGTCTTGACTTCTCATTGACCTCATTTTGTCTCCCTTCTTTTTATATCTTGGATAAAGGGTCCTTTCTCCTCCATCATTCACTCCAAGTTATTTCCTAGTCTCTTGGAGTATTTTCTACCTTGCCTCTCTTTATATAACCAATTCTGATTATGATTTGGTGTACATAAACAACTTATTTTCCGTGTAAATCAGTTAAACCAGTTTCTATTACCTAAAGAAAAGTTCCTTCATACAGGCTGAGGGAGAGGCAAAGAACCTTGAAAAGCAGGCAGACATCAGCAAGACAAATGGCCCCGATTTTGTTCACAAGCTGTGTGGGATTTGAGGGAAGGCAAATTAACTCTCTCCTCATTTAGTTAAGGGTTCTCAGTGATGGCAACAGGAGTGTTTTTCTCATCAAATGAGGAATGAGTGAAAACATAAGATGATTTGGAACCGAATACACTCACAGTTGTTTATGTTTTTGGCTTGCAAGATACTTCAACATTCAGTATTATTTGCCCTACAGGCTTAAATTATGAATTATTTAAGGTGGAGAAAATATTTTTCATTCCATTAGTGCAGTTCATAGTACAGCGTGATGCTGATCATGCCTGTGGCTTGTACATTGCACAGATGTAAAATAAGGCAAGAAAGCAGAAATTCTGGGGTTTTCTTCTTCTTTTCTTTTTTCTTCTTCAAAAGCCAAATTATATATTGGAAAGTGCATGCAAACACACAAGAGTCTGGGTGCTGAAAGACATTAGCTTGCAAAACCAGAAAGCCTCCCCAGTGGCTCTGTGAGTTCAGCACTGCTTTTCCTTTTTGCTTTTCCTTTAGAAATTAGAATTTCCAGCTTAACATGTGCTAAACTCCACAACATGCAAAATACATCTTGTGTCAGCCAGGAAATAAGTCCCCAGGTAGTTTTTAATGTAATAGCCATAACAAAAGGTGAGCTTTTTGATCTTATATTTGGCCTGGAAAGGTTTTTCACATGTGAATTGCCCTAGCACTACTTTCTGCATGAGCACTAATCTTGTAGAAGACTTAAGAGGGTTCAAGAAAATCATACAAACACCTTCTTTGTGGGTTACCTGTAGATAAACCAATCCCAAAGCTAGTGCTAGATAAAATTCTTTTGAAGCAGCAACCCCATAGGAGTACGATGTCCAAAAAATTAGCTTTCCTCATTGGAAGGACACTAGATGATTCTGTTTTCACTGTATTTTTATTATTCTAATCCACTGTTTACAGCTGGTCCTGTTTGGAGGTAGGGTGAGAGTGGTTGTGCATGAAGAGCATTTTCCTCTTGATCCAACACTCAGCTCACTTTTTGTGCACTACTGCAGACCCACTGCAGATAAACCAAGAAAAGGTGTTCCCACATTCTTGTGGCACCACATGCGAGATTTTTGCTTATATGTTCATGGTTAAACTGATTTAGTGCCAAGATCAAATTGTCTCCCCAGACACCCCTAAGAGCCGAGCAAAGATTGTGAAAAGGTTTCTGTTTAACACTTCTTCAGATGCCATAGTGCCATCCATTCCCAAGGTCCTCCTGGAGCTGTACTTAGGAAATCTGAGGGTGTCTGAAGTGTGGCAGTGCCCTTGACATGATTGTAGCAAATGATCACTTGCTGCAGTGAAAGCATTTGGTGAAACTTGCAGGGAAGGTGCTGCATACTGAGAAATGCTCCAAGGCACAAACTGTGCTACTTTCAGCTCTGCTCCTTTTGAGGGGGTTGCAGCAGCTCTGTGTGACAATATGGTCATGTGCATAAGTGTGTAATCTTCTTTAGATCTAGATCCAGGATATTTAAAACAGCATTTTGTTCCATTCTGTGAACAGACCCTAAGTTTAGCACTGTTTTAGTTGGGGCCTTTTTTTTCTGTTTGTTTTGGTTTTTTAAATTGATTTCTATTTTAACTGAAGTGGAAACAGTTTAGCAAACCCAGACCCTTGCAAACAGATTGTGCTGACTGTGAGGATAAGTTTGTGGGCTGAGTTTTGTATCTGCTGAAACTATAGAAAAATCTTTGCGTGAACTGCAAGCTAAGATGATGTTGTTGCTCAATTTGCTTTAACTAGAAGTGCCTGCAAAAGATCTGAGTAATTAAGGCTGTCTCTGAGGGACTAAAAAATGCATTCTTATTAAAATACCCTTGAGCTTTTAATTATTTTCAGGTGGAAATGCAATAGAGGATTGTGCCTGGATTTTCCCATCTGAAACCAGGTAGGTGCCTCAGAGACCAGGCTGGCAAAATTCAGGTGGTTCTAGAGGACAGAAACAGGAGTTTAAGCAGAAGCTGGGGCACAGCATGGACCTCCAAACACACACTGTCTCTCTTCTTGTTGGAGATACTTCACTTTGTGTGAATAAACCCCAACTCCTGCAGCCTCCTCTGGAGCCCCACAGGCCCCAGCCTTTCTTGGTGGCCCTTTCTGCTGCCCTCCATCCAACTAGGCAAGTACAGAAGAGTAAATCTGTTGCTTTCTCTTTCCAATGAATATTTAAATTCTTCCAGCACAGAATTTATTTCTACCTCCCCTCTGCATTTCTTTTTAATTTGTGTTCATATAATGTAGTTTGCAGTATTATTTTTTTTCAGTCCTCAAGTACATATTTACTAAGAAGACAAGCAAAACTATTTGTCAACATTTATTTGGGTTCAAAGCCTGAGAAATGAAACAAAAATCTGCTCTTCTTTAGCCTGTGTCATCACATATGATTTGGGCACAAACAATTCCTGTAAGGGAATGCTGTGCTGATTCTTCAAGAGTCATTTCCAGCTGAAAATAACAATAATCATGAATAGCTGTCAATGCACAATGTGGGTTATTTCTCTATGATTCCGTTCCCAGCCTCTCACTAGTCTGGAATCCATGCAGCTCTAATCACCTTATTTTATAATTTGGGAGATTCAGAAGACATGCATGTCATCTTTTTGTAGTGATAAAACATAGTTTGCATACCCCCCCCCCCCCCATAATCTTGAATAATAATAGCGATTATTCTGACACTTGGCAAATATCTAATTTTTTTGGCACTTCAAAGATATCAAAGTGATATTGAACTAATGAAAATTTATTGAACTTCTAATAAAGCATGAGGAAATGTAGTTCTATTTTGATGGACTCTGATCTCTTCTAAAAATAAAACCAAAACTCCAGACTTTTAATGTTACTTTACATACATTCTCACAGAAAAAGTATAAATATGAAAAGGAAGAATTAGCAGAACTCCATTCAGCTGGGGAGATCTGATTTTGATGGTGTCTGGTTAAGCTGAAAAACAAATCCCAGAGAGAGCTGTAGAGGGACTTTCTGTAAGGGTATGCAGGGGGAATGGCTTCAAAGTGAAATAGAGCAGGTTCAGATGTAAAGAAGGGCAGTGAGAGTGGTGAGGCACTGGAACAGGCTGCCCAGAGAAATGGTGAATGCCCTGTCCTGGTTCAAGACAAGGCTGGATGAAACTTTGAACAACTGGGTCTATTGGAAGGTGTTCCTGCGCGTAGCAGGAGGGTTGGATCTAGATCTCATTAAGGTCCATTCCAACCCAAACCATTCTATAATTATATCATTTAGGGGGCTGCAGTTTAAATATTATTGGTATTTCCAGGCTTCTAGAAACAGTGGCTGTATTACTTTGCCTATCTTAGCTGATCTCAGCTGATGAAATACAAAGATACAACAACCAATGAAAATAATTTGTTCAACATGGATTACACTTGAAATTAGCTCCCATGCCACCTGTATTTGAAAGTTTTATAGCATCTGCTAAGAGCTGACATTCTAAATTATGGCTAATCACAAGGATTTAATGGTGTTGCTTCTGTGCTTGTCTTGAGTGAAATGAAACCTGGATCTTATGGCAGCTTTGCCAGCTCTTCAGTTCTAGAAAGTGTCTTAAATTTTCATGTGAAAAAATCCTTTGTCTTCTTGAAGTATGAATCCAGCTTTAGTCATTCAGGAGTACTGGAAAAATACTTCAGGCCAGAATTTTTGTTCCTTATTTAGAACCCAGTCAAGATGTGTGTCTCCTGAGCATGAGATGCTCCAAAGTCCATCAGGCAAACTTCCCTCTGGTTGCTACCAGGTGAGTGGTACATGCAAATATTTTATCTCACTAATTACTACATTAAAACCTAAATCTGATAGAGTTGGCCAAAATAATCAGGAGCCTGTAGCTTCCATAGGCTTTCTTAAGCACCTGCTGGTATTGCAGATAGAGATCAGCATTAAAATTCAGGACTCTCTAGTGCTCTCTGGGTGCAAATTTCTGCCAGGATTAGCGAGTTACTGTGATCTTTTGGACATTCTGGGAAATGGCCAAGAATAAATATGCATGGGGGTCTGAAGCACTGCAAATAAAGGCCTGCATGGACTTTCAGTGCTTGGACTGAATGCAGATGGGTGTTTCCTGATGGCTCTGCAGACATACCTGGGTTATGGTTGTGATACATGATTTTATCTCCCAGAGACTGCTGAAATTGAGAATTATTTGTAATAGGGTTGCTTAATTTCACATATAAGTGGACTCTCAACATAAATAAAACCATTGAGGCAGGACAGGATCAGAGAAAGGCCTGATTTAGGATTGCACTAAACTAGGTGTCCTGATGTTAGCTGGGACAATTTTGTCCTTAGAAGCCGGTACATTGCTGTGTTTTGGATTTAGCATGAGAATAATGTTGATAACACACTGATGTTTTGGTTCTTGCTGAGCAGTGCTTACTCTATGTCAAGGACTTTTCAGTTTCCCATGCTCTGCCAGTGCAGAGGTGCACAAGAAGCTGGGAGGGAGCACAGCCAGGACAGCTGACCTTAACTGTCCAAAGGGATATTCCACACTACAAAACATTTATATTAAACATAAGTATTTAAAGTGGGGGAAATTGGGTGTACAACTGTGTAGTGAATCACTTGTTTGTCTTGGGGATTGATCCTCTTCCTCTCTGTCTCCTGTCATTGCAATTATTTGTTTTGTTGTTGTTGTTAGGAGTTGTAGCTTATTTTACTTTATTTCCATAATTAAATTGTTATTTTACCTTGCTTACCTTTTTTTTCTCCCAGTTCTCCTCCTCATCCTGCCTGGGGGTGAGGGGAGGTGAGCGAGCAGCTGTGTGGTTCTTAGTTGCCATCTGTGCTTACACTACGACTCAAAGTTACAGAAGAATCCCATCCTTCTAGTCAGGAAGTTCAGGCAGCTCATGACTCTGATCCTCAGAGAACTTGTGATCATTATGACTTTGGTCTTTGATTTACTGCATAACTTTTAGCATTTCAAGGTAACATGTTGCCTTTTAATCTAGCAAAGAAATAAATAAAATCAGTCTGGCCTACCTGTTGATCTGGAGATTACAGTGGTGAAATACATTAAGATATTTTAGTATATGTTCCTGGCCTCTGAAGAAAACGGCAAGTAGAATTTTAAAAAATTGATAAAACTAGAAACCACCATTTTTTATTTTTACTTCCTTTTTTGAAATGACGAAAACATTTAAATAATAGCATACAGTAAATCAACAATCTGGGCATTTTTTCCCAAGTCAGAAGGGAAAAACTGGATGCAGTTAGGCCTTATTAGAGGACAAAATAGTGCTGATGTTAGACTTATGTGGGTGAAATCAGAGCTGAGGAGAGAAGTCAGACATGAAAACTACAGAAATTGTCTGTTGTTTTATCTTCTACTGCTTTGTTATGCTGATAAAAGAAGCACCCTGGATTGGGGGGGAGAGGATATCAGTGTTTTCTCAGAAACAGAGCCTTTAAGGTTAAATATCAGCAGAACACTAATCCAAGACATTATTATTCCTCACAGACTTGAAATAATTTAACAGCCCTGACTGCACTGAATGCCACAGCAACATAGAGCTAAAGCAGGAATTTGGCCTATAAAGATGCAGAACATAAAAACATCAGGATTCTGAGTAAGCAGTTCACAGGGTTATTATCAAGGCTTTAGTTCCCCTCCTGCAAGGGAAAATAGCTAAGTTTTTAAGAGAAAATAGAGGCAAATGTGCTTTTGAATTAATTATTTAACTAAAAAAATTTCTGTAAATGAGAAGAGGTATGTCTTCATACTTCTATAATCATTTATATTAAATTGTTTTTAGTAAAGCACTGTTTGACTACAGACTGTTCTTTTCTAGACTTCTGGCAAAATAGGTAATACATACTCTAAAAGGAAAATAGTTAAACCTGAGATATGTGCAGGTAAAATCCATTACTAACATGCTAAATGGCATTTAGGATCAGAGACACTATTCTTCAGATTAGAGAAAAAAATGGTATGTTTTAGATTCAAAAGGAAATATTCTTTGCACCTCTTGGGAGGGCTTCACTGAACAACCTGATAATTAAAATAGTGCAGAATGTTTGATTTCTGTTTGATAGTCATTTTAACCTATCTGCTCACTTCAAAGTAAATCTGCAAGCAGGTGTCAATAGGTGAACACGGGCTGACAGCCAGCAATTGCTGAAATGCCACCAGCTACCCTCTAAAGCTAACAGAGCCTGTCACATCCTGACTGAGAACTGAAAATGGCTGAACAGGGAAAATTCTTTTCATCAGAGCAAACATTTCCCTGTAACCTTCGTGATTAGACCTCCAAAGAAACAAATACTAAAGCCCTGCATGAAGGACAGGAGCTGCTGTTTGCTTCGTGCTGCTGAGCTCTGCTGCCCAGGCGATGCGAGTGGGCTGCTCCTCCCAGTGAAACAGGGTCTTTAAAGCTCTCTTTGAAAGCTCTGCTCTGCAGCCAGGCAAGCGACGTGCCATGGATTATAATAAAACCTGCTCCCCCCCACCCCAGAGCATGGTCAGCACAGCAGATTTTTTTTTTTTTAAATTAAATCAATCTGGATAGTTCAGGCACTTGAACTATGTATTTGCTAGATAAACATTTGCGATAGATGAGAACACAAAGCATTTTATTTCTTGTTATTTCTCGCGGCGCTGTTTGTTGTTTTACTGCTCTCACAAAAAAGCGTGCTCCGTGGGAAGGCATGCCTTGCATTTATGCTGACTTCACCCAGGAACCCTCCCTGGCTCCAGTGTTTACCTCGTGCCCAAATAAAGCACATCCAGATTTGAACTCTTGTCACTTGGATTCTGCTGAAAAGGAAAAAAACAAGGGGCTTGGGCCTGCTCGTGCTCAAAGCTTTGGCTTATTTAGGCTCTCGAGCTGCATGCCGTGTGCTTTCTGGAAAGTGTTGTTGCGTTATCTCAGTCATAAAAAGTGGAGGAGGACACACGTTATTCTGTTTGTCTACTTTGCACCTTGAGAATTGTCACCCGTGCCTGCTGCTCCGTTTTTATCCTTGATCTGCTTTGTCTTGAGTTTTCTTGTGGCTTTGCTTGAGATTTGGTTTCTGATCCGCTGGTGCAAGAAGCAGAAGGCATCCATGCAGTGGGCTTGCCATGAAGGGATGCACTTCTCCACACAACAGACAATGTCCTAGTGGCACTCATTACTGTGGGATATTGTTGAGTTCTGACACCTAAATGGATTCAAAAGGGCACAGAGGGTATGTCCCTTCAGGCTGATTATATGCAGAAACCTGATGTCACCTTGTCTCAAATGTTTCTATATCTGTACACTCTCAGAAGTGTATGTAAGAAAGAATCTTCTGATATGTGCTGGTTTTGGAATGCTTTTCAGAACATCTATTGTTTGTCATTGAAAGAGACAAAATAATGGGCTGGGATGCTGAACTGTCCCAATACACACCTTACTATGGCATAAGCTGTAAGAACTACAGGAATACCTACCTGTTTTCTGTGTCTCTTTTCCTAATAATTCCCTGTGGCCTGCATGGGATAGTTTATAATTGAACATGCTGCCTTCTGTAAATGCTCTCCTTAAGTGCTCAGTTCCTGGGCCAAAGCTCAAGATTTAGGTGCAAAGATACCCAGTGCCAGCAAGAACAGGGCTGCTCCGAGAGAGAGAACGATCTGGGGGCCATGGGTGACATGAGAGGGAGGTTCCAAAATATCAAAGGACACAGCTGGGTTACTCTTAGGGTCTGTTAATAGTCCCAGGCAAGGGGAGGTAAGCAAAATAAATCTAATGTCCACTGAGGGATGGCAATCAGGGGGAACAGGATATGGGGCTGGGCACACAACATAGGGCTCCAGGTTAATCCAGGAAAACCAGTCAGCAAGGCCAGGTGGGGGTGCACCTACAACACAGTTCTGGGACCTGACCTCAAACAAGCCATGACGAGTTGATTGGGAGGAAGATCAAGGTGAAGGTGGTCATAATAATCAAGGTCAGCTGGTGGCCTATTTGGAGATTTAGTCCTTGGTGTCAGGTACTGTTTTGGGTTTGGGTTTTTGGGGGTGAGGGTTTATTGTTTTCTCTAATTGTGAGAAGGTTACTCATATAAGTGGGGTAAGATTTAATTAAACAGATGACAAACTGAGTAAAAATGACAGAAGGTGTGCAACACTTTGGAAATGAGAAACAGGAGAATCCAAGCTCCCTGTGCTATTTTAGCAGGACGAGTTACTAGTGTCCCACAAATCAACAAAAGTTAACAGGCATTGTTAGGGTAACAGGCAGAAGGAAGTCTGTAGCAAACAATTTTACTCTCTGAAACTTTGAAGTCAACATCTGCAGCAATAATAGGCAAACACTATTAAAAAAAAGGGAAGAAATAACCCAATGAAAAGTGTAATCAATGCAGAGAGAATGTGCTAAGCCAAGTTCTACCCTTATTTGTGGTCAATGGATTTTCAGGAATGTGCATTAGCTTAAATCAGAGTAAATCTGGCTTGTGTTTCAAAGATAGAACACCACCGCGTATTTTTACATAAATTTTAACACTCCACTTACCACCTAATAGAATAAGATGAACTTCTTTGTAATGAACAGAGTGGTTTATACATCTGCTGTTAAGCAGAAATAAGCTTCTGTCAGGTCGACTATATGATTATTGATTTTTAGAATTTATTTTTTAAAACTCATTTGCAAATTTCTGGCAGTTTCAGAGTTATAGTAACCGTGTAACTGCTTAGATTTAAATTGTGATTGATTATGTTGTCTTCACTGTATGCAGACCCTCTGAAAGTCTTGTTGTTTATTTATAAATGTGAATTTGGCTCTGTAAGATGGGTGTAGGATTTCCCTGCAGAGGTTGTGGTTTAGGGGATTTAGATACAAGATTGGGACTATTCTCTGGACCAGGTTGCCCTAAATGCAGGCTGATGCTTCACCAATACCTCAGCTAAAGTACATTAAATAAAGTAGTGATGTAGAAACACAGAACTGTGTTTCTGACATTTATCCAGAAAATCTATAACCCTTCTGATATGGAAATGCTGCAAATCTTAAGTTAGTATTTTTCTTCAAATTGACTGTTTATTTTTATAGGAATTGATATTATGCTTTTCAGTCACATAGGAATGTTGTGTTTAGTGTGCAAGGGTATGATAGCAACCCTTTAGACAAACTGAATTCTGAGAATGGGCTAAGAATGAGGCATCCTTCTGACAGAGAAACTGGTCTTTTCATGAATAATATTAAGCAGCATCCTTTTTTGAGTGCTTTAAAGTTAATTTATAATTTTTTCTGTTATTTTTTTTCTTTATAATGTGCAATTTAATCCTGACTTTTCATGAGATGCTTGGGCAAAAATGCAGATACCATAGCACCAGTATAATGAAGGAAATCAGAAAAATAACAGTTTAATCATGATGCTCATCTCTCACATGATATATAAAATAATAGGAAACCAATCATAAATTGACTTGAAGCATAGGAATTAACTGCCAATATAAAATCCTTGCCCCAGTGCAGACATGACGGTTACTTCCATTACTGCAGGCTGAGCAGAGAGGATGAAAAGGCATGAAGAAGCTCAGAATCACATTCTTTTTCTTGGAGTGGGTGACAGAGGAAATAGGAATAGAAAATGGTTTTATCAGAATTAGTGTATCAAAATTTGTATCTCTGCCTTAAATATATGGCATATCCAATTAGTTTGTCTTGCTTGCTCTATCTCCTTTCTCAGAAGATATGAATAATGGCTCAAATAGTTTATGAAGATGCACTGATGCAATTTTCTTGTTTCACATAAGCATCCTTCAATTTCCTGTGCCACTTTAATTCTAAAACAATATATTTCAAAGAATTTTCATATATTTTTGATAACATCATGATCAAGATTGGTTTAACAGATGAGATGTGTTCACTGGCAAAGACAAGTGTGGAAAAAAACCCCACAGCTGGTATCATACACCAACTCTATGGCAGACTTTTCAACTTGCATGAATAATAACAATTAATGATTATCTATGCCAAGAGAAAGCATATATTATCAGTTTATATAATAACCCAAATTCCTGATGATTTTGCATCTCTAGCTATTCTCTGTTCTCCTTTGTTATCCACATACAAGACAGTTTCCCTTCTCCTCCATCATTCTAATATGCCCAAGAAAATTACCCAAATGGAGAGTGACTCTGTCTAATAGAAAAGTAGGCATTCAAAGTTTTCTCAGAGAATTCATACCCTGAAAATTGAATAGTAACACTTTACTGGTGCAAGGAAGAAAAAATTATTTCATAAGGCATGCATTTTGTGGTAAAATTGTTGTTGAGCAAATAATTTGCTCTTGAAAATTTTCAAGATAATTTTTCTGGTGGGTGAAGAGAAGGGGTTCTTTTATTCAATGCAAAGTTGTGGTTACCTCTGAATTTTCCCTACCCCAGTATTGTTTTGTGGAGTTTCTTTAGCTTCATCCTGAAACCACAGCCCCCAGTGATGCTGTGGGTGGTACAGAATAACAATTTAGATGCACCCACACCACGCTGAGCTCCTCCCCCACCCTGCAACCAGGACAATGAGTGACTTAGGACTCAACATATAAAATTACATAATTACAAAATTACCAACATTCTCATTAAATTTCTTTAGGATCATGTGCTGAAATATCTCTGGAAACCTGTCCTCCATTACCAATTCCTGCAGGGCTTTGAAATGAACTAAACCTGTGAACACCTGATTCGCTCACCCTCAGACTGAACCAGCATCTTTGGGTCCTTGCATGGTTCATTAAGAAGATTAGGCAACAAAACCATCATTTTTAAAAAGTCAGGATGCTCAGCAACCACCTAAACTAATCAAAAGAAACCACTTAAGCAAAATGTATCTTCCATCACTTAAAATACCACTTGCCTATCAGGAAAAGACTGGTCCTTCTGTTTCTTTTCCAAATATTGCCTCCCACTTTGTTTTAGATATGCAGATCCATCACTGATCTTTCTTTTCTGCCCTATTTGCTGTTTTTGTGACCAAAACCTCCCTCCTCCAGGAAGGTATAAAACTAAGGGAGAACACCCAGTCACAGGTGTGACCTGCATCAAGGTTTGACATTTTATCAGTGATTTGGCTGAGCGTATTCACCCTTACAAAGCTTAGTGGCTGCTGGTTTTATCTCTCCTTGGTTAGAGGCTGCATGTGGGCTCACCAGCAGGAATGTTTTAGTCCTCAATCCAGTTCCCTGATGTTGGCAAATGGAGCATGCTCCTCGTGGGGACGATGGTTTTGGGAAATCTTATAGCTGTTTGAGTGAAGCATGTTCCTCACTTGATAGGAAAATTTTGATTGCAAGTAAACAACGCCAGATAGCGTGAGTTTAATTCAGAAATGTGCATTTAAAATTTTTTTTATAACAAAATGTTTCTTTCAACAAGCAAATACTTTGTTTCAAGCTCCATGTATTATTTTAAACTCCAAACACTGGATTGTCAGACCTGATCTATGCGTCTTCTACTTCATGGAAGAATAACCAAGCCTTGCCAAGAACTCTCAGCAGAACTGAGATCTGAGCAGAGAGCTGGGGGTTTGGATGGCTCTGACCCTGAGCACAGGGGCATCAAAAGAAGCATCAGCAAACAAGAGGACAGTGGCAGAGCACTGATAATTTAATCTGGAGAAATATGTCTTTTATATTAGGTATGTCAGTCTTTAGTTAAAAAAAGAAGACAAAAGAGTGAGAACTGAGGGAGTAATACTTTCTTTAACAAAGGTGTCCTCACGGTGGGAAAGAGAAGAGCAGGAGACTGTCATCTCCTTGTTTTCCTTGATGCCTGCTACAAAGAACTTGTCTATTGTCTCCTACACATATTTAGAAAGAAGAAACCTTTCTCAAGAATATATTTTTATAGTCTCAAGTCTAGAACTTTGCTAAAAAACTTTCGCATCTGTGTACATCTTCATCCCAAACTTTCCTTCTCCAACAATTCTTTTCCAAATGTGTAACACTGAGATATCTGTGGCATTTTCTGCTGACAATAATTGAAAGAAATTACACCAAAGCTTCTGTATAAAACCTTTATTTCTGAAGGTGATCAAATGTTCACCTCAGAGTTGTGTATTTAAATCAGCCTTGAAAGAGTAATTTCATTACTAACATTAAGCCTTGAAACAGATTTGAAAAAAGAATAGCACTTCAGTGCATGGAAGATGTTAGTAATGCAATTCTATTCTATTTTCCATAGGATAAAGTAAAAGACTGGTCCTTTGAGTAGGGTCTGATGCCTAATGAATAAACAGGCAGGAGCTGGAAGGCTGTTTTCTTCATGAGGGGTTTCTACTTTCTGTATCTTGATTTAGACATGCAGTGATCATCTGGTACCACAGGACCCTAAAAATTATTACTTTGTGTATCTGAAAGTAGAAGTTTTAGGTGTTAAGGATATTTTAAGGCCAGATATCTGCAACAACAGGATCAGAACGGTTCTATCTTAGATATCCAGGTGGACTGGAGACTGCAGGACAGTAACTCCCCCTTTGTCTAAAATGTGCTTCAGGCCCTGTTTAGACACCTACTTCTCCTGCATTAAGCTCTGATTTTGATATTTTTGCTTACTTTCCACACCAGTAAAATAAGTGTGGAAATAACAGGGATTCATTTCTACATTTATTTCTTAGTGTAAATACTTTAATGTAATTTTGTATTTGTACAACCTTAGATTTTAGTAGTAGGCTGTGGGTGTACTTCTGGTATATTAATATGCTATAAAGCAACAGCACATAAAAAGAGAATAATTAACTTTTTCCACCAAGTATTAAATTTAATCTAAATTAAATACGGTTTTAACAATGAAATACTATTTCACCTTATCCATATTTTAATATAAGTATGAAATATTAGCATCCCCAAGGCAAAGCAGCTCCGGTAATTTAAGCCACTCCAGAAAAAAAACTGCTAAAATATTCTTCCAGGGTAATTTCCTAGATGAAAAATACACAGTTGTAACTTATTTATAGCACTGGGTGTTAAATGAGATATATTGTTAATGAAAACAAACACCTCTGCTTTTACAAGCACCACTCCTTCTCCAGGTAGAACTTGCTCCTGTGACCCATGCCTGAATTCTCCCCATAATCCCTACACACAGTTGCTGGGCTATAGTAAATGTCTGTAGTATAAACCTATCAGTAGAGTGATTAAAATAATAATTATTTAAATTGGAGGGGAAATGTAGGCATTTGATGCTATATAGGGTTGGTGTGTTCATATTTTGCTGGGTTTTTTCTTTTCTGTTTTGGTTAGGTTTGGTTTCCTGGGGGTAGGTTTTTTTGTTGTGGTTTCTTATGTCTGTTTGGGTTTTTTTTGTTGTTTGGGTTTGGGGTTTTTTGAAAATAACATAAAAATTACTCCAACACTTGAAAATATATTTTGCAATTCCTGTTTTCATTGAGGTAGAAGACTCTAGAGGAGGAAAAAAAACTGTGGATATTGCAAAACAGTATCTTTCTTTCTGGAACTGGAATATTAAATAATGAAACCCATAGTAAAAGGTGACCAAAGGCCCTTTGATTTTCATAACTTAGGTGCATGATATTCTGTGGTATTCAGCATCTATATAATTGAAAAATTTCTAAAAATATTTTCAATCAAATATAAAGTCTTAAGTTGCACTGGTCTAGTTCTGTGTGTGGAGTCAGGGGCAAGAAAAGTGATAAAAAATAAAACTGCAAAAGTTATTGAAGGGCCTGTCACTTCTCAATTGGTCTACAAAGAAACCACATACCACAGTAATATTCCTTAATTCCATCCTTTCCCATCTTGTCTAAAGCCAATTCAATTGCTGGAAATTACAGAAAACAAGTTCGTCAAGTGAGTACTGATGCCACATTTTGTTGGTCTGGAAGCAGATTTCTTTCTTTAAATCTCCTGTCCAAAGCAAGTATTTCATTGTGAATTGGGTCCCCTGTAAGGTGATCAAAACCATCAGTTCACCTGTCTGCATTTCTTGTGACAACACTTGATGTCTAGTCTGTGAAATAAGAGTTTAGCCTTCAACAGGGCTTGGCTACCAGGGGCACAGAGAGGGTGTGGGGTGGCTGCTGTAGCTAATTTACCTGTGGGACTAGAGGCAGCATGGACAGAGACACAATTTTCTGAGTCTGTATCTTTTCCCCAGTGTAACCCCCACACACTGGGATAAATAGACAAGAATTCCAGTCCACCCTCAGTGAACAGTTCAGGGACAAGTCCTTCATCTGTGTTCTTGTGTCTAAACATAAAGTCTTGTTTTGATGTCCTGAAACTACTGGGAGAGACCTAAAAACCAAAATTAGCTTAAGTTCATGTACCTTTCCTCAGTGTCCAGAAAAAAAGGTGGAGGAAAGAGGAGGCACAGGCAGGATTAATTACATTTTTCACTTGCTGTAATTAATTGCCTGGGAGAAACTTATCAAGCAAAGTATTTAATGCATTTTTCAGAGACAGTAAAGGCTTGCAAACAGCATGTTCTCTTGGCTGCAATTCCCTCTCAGTTCTCCTTCTGCTTCCTGAAGCCCAGAGGCAAATAAAAGTAAAAATACTTGTAAACAACCAATTCACACAGGGTGAATCCACCCTCTGCAGTAATGCCAGCAATCCTCCATTCTTTTCTAAGGATGTATCTTATCAAAATAGCTGGTATATGTTTGAATTCTATCATTTTTACAAGCCAGCACACTGTGAAGAGAAAACTGGGAGCACTTCTTTGCACACTGACAGGATGTGCTGTCAGCTGTCATTTGGGCAGTTTAACACATCATCAGCTATGGATGCAGACTTAAATTGCTTTATCCCCAAGCCAAGACAGACTTTGTCTTCAATTACTAAAAGGCATGTCTGTGTACACATAGCAGGCAGGTTTTAAAGGAATATAGGCTAAAGCAAAGGAGATTCCCAGGCTTGTGCTGCTATCTGGTGGAATTGGCTGCCCCAAGGTAGCAGACTGGAAGCAAAGGCAGTAGGTATGCTCTTTCCTGCTATCCCAAAGGCAGCATCCATCACAATAGGCACAACATCATGTTAGATGACATCTGGCCCTTGGTCGAATGTGGTGAGCAGCAGCCTCAAGGGTGAGATGGGAGCTTTGAATCAGAAGCATAGATTTTTTCCCCTTACCTCAGTGTGGTGTTAGGGTTCAAATTTGTGAAGTGTTCAGATAATCTTTGGTAAGTAGAGGACCACAAAGCCACATCACAAATCTAATCCTTCCTGCCTTCTTCCATCCTCTCTGAGGAAGAGGTGTGCAGCTGTGTACTGATCCCTCTTCCTCACCGGCCAGCACAGATGTGATTTTTGTGTGCATGGTGGCTCTTAGGTGTGCTGCCCATGGCAACTTCTGGCCTGGCTGGGTGTAAACCTTGCTGTGCCCCCTGGTTTGTTTCTTCCCCTCCTCAGAGGGCAGTGAAAGAAATGTCTGTTGTGGCAGGTGTCCCTTCACTAGAGCTGTGGGAGAGAAGAAAGAAAGAAAGAGTTTTGAAAGATAATTTCTGTGTCACTGTACTCAAAAGCACTAAGAATCACTTGGAACTGGGAAGGGGATGATTGAACAGTCAGGATCTAAAATAAAATCAAGCAGATATCCTGAGAAGCAAGGAGGACATGGGCTGTCACTCAGAAGATCAGGCAGCAAAAAGGCATCCTGCCTTGATGTTACAAAAGCCAGATGGCTTCTCATGAATGTCATACATATTGCTTAAACTCAGCTTCTTCAACTGATGAACTGCTTCAATACAGAGCAGCTAGTTTAATGATATTTTTGAGGATGAAAGTGTGATAAAAATTATGAGCATGCAAACTCCTAGATTGGTTCAAATTATTTATAACTTTTCACAGTCTAAGCTTCTGTCAAGTTTAGTTTCATTGCTTCTAAAAATGATATTCTAGACTGGGGTGCTAAAATGGGGAAAGCTGTCAGGGAGGGAGAAATTTCTCCTATTCAGTTCCTTATTTTCTTCTAAACAAGTTTTATTTATTCTGCTGGAACTCAGGTAACTTCATTTTGAGAGTCTGTGGCATGCATTTGTTAAGACACTGAAAACACCTCATATATATTGAAAATCTCCCTTTAGATTCCCCAAATATCTTGAATAATTTTTTTTTTTGTTATGAATCTTCACTCACTGAAAAGCTCATGGTAAATTCATAAAGAACTGTTTCTCTTTCCCATTTTCCAAATTTACATAGATATAAATCTAATGAGAGCCACAATAAAAAAGAAGCATTGCTTTCATTTTATTAATTGTGATATTTGGAGAGTATGTTCTCATATTTTGGGTTATGAATTCACCATTTACACTATGTTCCACGAGATCTTTTGATAGAATGGCTACTTTAACAGGAAAAAGCTCAGACAGGAATTCAAGACCCAGCAATGGGAGAGAAATTGTTAAAAATAGTCAGTGATTGACAACCACTGACAGTCTCGTAGGCTCAAGCAGATGTTTCAGAATATATCCTTGTAAAAATATTGCCTTGTTGGATGGACAGATGAATATATGAAAATAAGAGCTTTTTCTGAACATGCTAAAGTCACCAAAAGCAGTCCCATGCCTTCAATGTCTGCTGATGCAGCCCATGGTTAAGGCACTTCATCAGAAGAGACATAGCATTTCATTCTTCTACTGCAAGCAGATATTTGTGCCTCTTCTTTCTCCTTTAGCACTCTGCAGCTGATTTATTGCAACAGGGGCTTCATCTTGCTGGAAAATAATTACAAAATGTATCAAAGTTAGATCAAATATTAATGTATGCTCTTCATTGCATGTATAGGGATATTCTTACTTTGCTCAGAATGAATAAACGTTTAAGCTTTACCCTGCATCCCCTCTTGAATGAAAATTTTCATAACGTTGAGGAGTCTGGCTCCAAAATATGTATGAAAGCATGCATTTTTGATAAGCAGACCTGAACCAGTTAACTCATTTAGGAGTTAGTGGGTTTGAATGCAAAAATAAAATCTCAGATGTTTTAAACTGCATCTATTATTTTTTATTAGAGCTTCTATTTACATGCCTGTATAGAAATATTGCTTATGTTTTTATGCAATGGGTATCCCTTTAAGAGGTAATCCTTCATTTGCCTGTGTAATTGGAAAGGAAAATATTTGCTAGCAAAAGAGAGTCATTACTTTGGCTCTTAATTTCCTGTTTATGTTTGAATTGATAGGTGTTTCCTCATTACCATCAAGAAAGAAGAAGTTGATAATCTATGAATAACTCATTTACACTGCAATCACAAAGCTGCAGCAGATTGCAACCCATGATTCAATAATCAAAAGGGTACCCATAGGTCTTAGCAAATTGGATGGCCCAAATCTTGCCCATAAACTCAAGCCAGAATGAACCAAAGAGCAACCCAGCAATCTGTGTGTGATAATCAAGACTTGGCTGGCTATTTGATACAGGATAGGTTATTCATTATTGTAGCATTATTGTTTCATTTTATAATCTCATTATTTCCTACGAGAATTCACTGACAGAAGTATTGAAAAATATATTTAGCTTTATGTGATGTTGTATCTAAGCAGAACCTTGACTTTCATTTAAATATTCATGTTTCAAATGTAATTCTCTTTCGCTGTAATTTGCTTTAATTTTTATTTGCTTTTACACTTGTTTTCCCAAAGATAGTACTTTAAATGAAAGGCATTTGAGCACCTCATTCTCATTGATTTGTAAGGGAGAAAGTAGGCAGAGATGTTGGAGGATTTGGCCTGAAGTCCTTTACATGTTTACTGAAGACTTAGAAAAGCATTGACGAGAAATTCACAACTTCTTGTCATAGCTGTGCTGTGGCAGCAAGTCTGTTCTGAATAGACCATGTCTTAAAAAAAAATAATAGCAGTTTCATCTACATGCTAATTCTGTATTTAGCTTTTAATTATTGTTTTGCATTGATGTCACAAGTAAGAACCAAGATTCCTTTGATGAGTCAAAAGACCATTCATTAGCAATCAAATTCAACCACATTCAGTAAATCCTGCACACCAGTCATCAAGACTGATACGGCTTTCAGGATAAAGCTGAAGCTTTTCATAATTTGTGAAAACCTCTCTTCTTTTTTACAGTAGGATAAACCTGATAGTTTAACAGATCAGCATTTCTCTGAGAATCTTCAACCCAAAAGGCAACTTTGAAAAAACGTGACATCTAGTTAGTACAAAGTGTCACCTGAATCATTTATGTAACATTCCTCCCACCATACTGCTCATAATATCTTCAAAAAAGTGGGTGAAGAGCTACAACAAAAGTGATAATGGAAGAGAAAAGCCTAAGAAGTGAAATGACAGCACAAGAGGTACAATTTATACTTCACCTTGTATAAAGGATAAAGCCAAGGCATTTTCAGGTCATAAGCAAGCCAGAAATTTTTATGTAAGACAGACAGCATCACTGTGGTTTTATAATGTAGCAATTATGCATTTACACTGTTGTACACGTATATGCATTAGTTAAATAACCGTGGTGTTTGCCCACAAATAGTATTGGAAAAAACCAAACTAGGTTCACGTTCATGAGAAATTCTTTGGCATGATGTTTAGCAGCAAAATGATGGCATTTGGAAAAGGTATATTTGTTCTATTTGTCAACTTCACAGAACAGGAAACAGGCATTAGTGATTGGTTCTCTGTAAATGTTATGGTCACCATACTAATGGGAGCTGGAGTGTCACGAGATCTGATAAAAAGTTCAAATATTGTTCTGCATTAGTTATCACTCCGCCAAAGAAGCTTTCACTGTGCCCTGCATATTTAATTAAATGTGCATGTGCAATACTGGGCTGGCTTCGGTTGAAACAGGAATTCATCATAAGTAATCTCAAGACAACTGAAAATTGAATTAAGGACCTAAATCTTATCTGTCTTCATATTCAAATAAATTGAGATTAATATCCCTACAGTCAACATAAGCAAAGAAAGAATGTACCTTTAAGAGGTCTGTACAAGTTCAAACTGAGAGTTGATTCTGAACTTTGCAAATGCCTGTGCTGCAAAATTCATGTCACCAAAAGCACAGATTTTGAACAAAAAAGATACCAGACTTCTCTACAACTGTCTTTCAACCAGTATTGTTGCTGTATCTTCTCCATCCCAGTGGAGATAGCTTTTTCCATCCCTAGAACAAAACATCTCCAAGCTCTCTACCACAGGACTGGTGTTGTCACTTCTGCTGTTCAGAACACAGGCTCTTTTCAGAGACCTCCCCTGGACACACACAACAGGTTGGTCAATCTAGGGTCTTCCACATGAATTTGCCACACAGAGGTGGGGACACATTTAATCTAGATAAATACTTTAATAAAAGCCATTTTGCTCAGCAAGAGTCTGAAGCTGCAGGCCCTCTCCCTCATGCTACTCATGACTGCATCTTAGGTTGATGCTCATTCTAATGTCTGCGGGCATAAATTGTTAGGGACCCTTCAATCCTGGAGCCCATGGGTTCCAACACCTCCACTTGAGCCCAGCCCTGAGTTCTGTCTCTAGGTTAAGGTGATTGCTATACTTATTTTTAACTCTGTCCCCTGCTGTCTCTGGCTGGGAGAGTCCCAGGGTGTGGGGCTCCCTGAATGTTCCCTGGGTGTAATTCATCCCTGGACGTGCCTGGATCTGCCAATGGATCTGTTTGCAGCACATGGCTTTGTTTGCCCAGCCAAGCCCCTGTGGGACTGTGCTGTGGTGGGTTAGGACACTGCACTGCTAGGATCACCCTCAGCTCCTCCCCATCCTGGAGCAGCCCTGCTTCTGCTGCCCCTTGGAAGAAGAAATGTGTGTTTTAAGTTTCCTCTTTCCACAATAAGCTCTCTTCAGAAAGAGACGGTAGAGGCCAGAATGTTTTAAAGTTATTTCTTTGATATATAGCTGCATTAGAATGCCGTTGTGATATATGTTTTAAATTACATGAAGGGATGGAAAACAAAATAATAAAACATAGCTGGCATGTTTTAGTGTGCACTACTGTGATCCATAGTTCGCTGACTAAATAAGACCTCAGGGTGAGGTGTTTATATTAATTTAGTTTTAATACCCTTTTGTGCTTTAGCGTTTTGCTTTATTTTCCTCAGTTATGTTTTGTGCTTTGTCACAATGTTCCTTGTCTTTCTTCACGAGCTGTAGTCAGGAGTTTCTAACCAGCAGGTTTTTCTACTGTAATTTTGCAGTTCTGCCTCAGCATTGTAAAACTAGGAAGTTTTAAAACAGCACTTCTCTGTATGTCACATACTAACTCAATCTACACAATTAACAGAGGAATGGATTTCCATGCTCTACCCAATAAATAAGAGCTATTCAGCCCAGTAAGGATTTTCAAGACATTCTCTATTTATACACATGTAAAACTATTTTTCACAAACTTCCACCACTGATTAGAGGATCCAGAATGTCCGGACAAGATTGATTGTGAAAGTAAATAAACCTGACCTGCTGAACAACATGGCTGTAGGGGAATTACACCTTTTTAGCACTGAAAAGACAACTGTTTGTCATCAAGAGGCATCGTGTAGCTCATGGCATTGGTTGCCCTCCTGCACCTGCCATTATTTGCCTCAAAGCTGGCATGACACTTGCAATGGTGTGTTTTCTAGTTATTGATATACTGGCTACTGAAAATAATATATTTACTTCAAAGCAATCATTCAATGCAAAGTATTGAGGCAGGGTAGTGTCTGCACTGACAATGATACCTGATCCTGTCACAGAGCAGGAATCTGTTTTAGGCTTATGATTTGTAATACACTATGATGTACTCAATAAAACTACTCATTGTTACATCCTTGCTTTCCCGACAGATGAATCATTAATATCTATCTATACCAATCTATAAAACTAACATTTTATGTGACAGACACCATTATTAGTGAACATTCAGTCTAAGGAAGAAATGCATTATATATGGAAAAGGTCTGAGCTTTAGACATTAAAGCTAGAGTGGATTCGAGCATGTTTTCATAGTTTAAAAAAAAAGAAAAAAAGTCTTTTCCTTATTGTGAGTTTGTCTTGGTTTGTCTTGGTGATCAGTCAATATCACACGTTGGTTATGATTTCAAATTTAGAAACTGAAACTAATACAAATTTTGGTTGCTCAGTGTTTAACAAAACGCTTCCTCAGATTGTGTAATAGAATATTTTTGACTGGGATATGGGCAGTTGGCATTTCTGGGGAAGGACTTTTGCTACTTAAGACAAATTTGATCTGGTGTCCCATGGCTTGGATTTACAGACACCGATGCAGACACCATGTGGAATTTTCACTCTTGTCAGCTCTTTTCTAACAACATCTCTGAAGTGAGAATGGAGTAGATTACAAGGGATTCTTCTTATAGTCACTGGTCTACTTTCTTTTGGTTATTGGGGTTTTCCCAGGCTTTTACGTACTCCACATTTTAATAAATTTGACACAGTAAAAGACAATGCACAATGCATTAAAATGTCACTGTCATCTTGCTCTTTTCAAGCCTATGTTGTAAAAAGGATTGAGAAAGCCATATTGCTTGCTTATAAAATTATCTCTCAGATTCTTCTTTTAAATATACTTGTATATATACCTCAGAAATCTTATAACTGAGAAACTGATATTATTTCAATATTTTAATGATTGAAGTCCTGAATCCCTTTAGATAAGAGAATGTTTACTCTCTAATAATCTTTTATACCATGCTGGGCTGCTTCCCTCTTTGTTTTAACATGTTTTTCCTTACCTTTCAGCTTAGTTTAAGCTGCAGCACTGGCAGGTATAATAGGAGATAAATAAATAGAGATCTGTACTGCTCCAACACCAAGATCTGGGAAGCTGTATTATATTTTGGGGTCTGCTCTGCATGGCCTGTTTTGTTCTTCTCTTTTATTTAACAATACAAGTCTATTATAATACTACACTAAGGTCCTTGAGCAAGTTAGGAATATTGAAAAGTGAAGAAATTATTCTAAGTCTACATTAGAAATAAATACATTTTTTTACTAAAAAAGACCCCAAACAATTAAGCATTAGAGTGGGTATTTTTCTCCCCAGTCTTATTCGCCTCTTTGCATTTTCAGATATTGAGGCTGATCCAAAATACTTTCAGCACAGGTATCCCTGAAGTAACAGGATTCATGTTACAGATGTATCACTAATTTTGGCTATGGTGGATTTGACATTTGATTCTGCATTTTCTAATTTATTGTAAGTTTTGTACACTCTAGTCAGATGTGTGTAGATGTGTGATTAATGCTTTCAAAAGGGGCACATTTTGTTCAAATGGTTATTCAAGTATGTGGGAAGGTAGTATATGAATTACCTGTGTTTGATTAGAACAGATGGTGTTTCCTATTCCTTCTTTCCAAGGCGACTACCAAGCAAAAGTTTGCTGAAATTATTTCCATAAGCCAAGGATACAAATGTTTAAGAGACCTTAGGCTCCAGTTGCCTGGGACCACAATATTGCTTTAGAAGTTATTCACCCAAAGTCAATATATAGCTGTTACAGTACTTATGTGAGTAATCAGGTATCACTGCCCTGATTTATTTCTTTGCTGTAGGTAAATTTTATTAAATACTGTAAAGCTGAACAATCTAAGAAAGTTTCTACAAGTTGCAAGTTCCTGCAACTTAAGTGTAATTACCTAACTTGCTACAAATACATGTATAACTTTGAGAAATATAGCACAGAAGCTAAACTAATTCTGGCTTTTTAGCAGAACTTCACTCTAACAAACAAGGGAACTGTAAATTGGTGCAGGAAAAACTGTAAGCCAGAATTTGTCAGACTCTGGGAACAGGTAAAAAGGCTTCTGGAAGATTTTTTGTGGAATCATTTAGGCTGGAAAAGACCTTTAAGATCATCAAGTCCAACCGCTAACCTAACACTCAAGTCCACCACTAAACCATGTCCCTAAGTACAATACCTGCAATCCTTTTAAAGGGATGGTGACTCAACCACTTCAGCTGGTTCCAATGCTTGCCAACTCTTCATCCAATCTAAACCTCCCCTGGTGCAACTTGAGGCCATTCTCTCTTGTCCTATTGCTTGTTTCTTGGGGGAAGAGACTGCCCCCCACCTGGCTACACCCTCCTTTCAGGCAGTTGTAGAGAGTGTTGAAGTCACTCCTGAGCCTCCTTTTCTCCAGGGCAAGCACCCCCAGCTCACTCTGCCACTCCTCACAGGGCTTATACTCCAGACCTCTCACCAGCTTCATTGCCTTCTCTGGACATTTACCAGCCTCACCTAGACAGAAAGATCTTGTACAACACTTCCGCTTTCTACAGTGATTCTGCTCTCTAATGACCTCTTTTCCTACAGAGGTTTCTTCCTGATCTTTACCCATGTAGCACGACTTGGACAGTCCAGAGTTAAAAGCAAGGTATGCTCCACCTAGGACTCTACTATTTCTAACCAATAATCAAATCAGTTTTTACAAACTAAGCAATATCTGACCTAATTATGTGGCTAGAAGACTGGCAAGAACCACAACAATACAGCAGTGTTTTGAGTGACTCAGTAGCTGAGACCCCTCCTCTCCTTTCCATGTCAGTAACAAGCTGCTGATGGGGCCTGGCAGCACAGCTATTGCAGACCATTTTGTTTCAAGAGGTTTCTTAGCATCTTTTATAATGCCCATGACCAGTGGATATGACTTGAAAGAATTTATTTCTTCATAAAATTGTTCCCAGAGTCAATAATGTTTTGGTTTCATAATCTTTTTCCCCAGAATTTTGTGTGCTCATCTGAAAAGAACAAAACACCAAACTATGACTGAGTTTAAAATTAGCAACTTTTTGTCTTACAGCTATGAAAAAAAAAGGATATTTTTGTTCAGGTGGATTTCCATGGAGGCCCCTAAAATTTAGCAAACACAGAAGTTTTCTACTGAATTTTATGTTACAAAAAAGTGTTTTTAAATTAATCATTTTGGTCATAAGAACTCGGAGTAGGTGTCTATATGGAGGAATGAAATCGATTGTGCTTCCGAAGAGAAACAGTCTAGATCAAAAATGTTTTTGCTTCAGGGTCTTTTCTTGAGGCTCTTAATATAAATGCTGATAGAGCTGTGAACATTGAGAATAAAGGAAATTCTGCCTCTAGATGGTTGTTTAGTAAATCCAAATAGAACTTTGGCATGTAAGATCATTACAGGTTACCATTTCCTTCTCACTGTTTCAGGATACGTCTCTCTGTTTCTCTTGAGGTTACCCCATTGCTAAATATATGTTCTTATAAAGCTTGATTATGGTCTTATTAATGATTTTTGTGTTATTGTTCTTCATCCTGCTTAGGATCAACATTATGAAGCATAGACAGTAATACTTCTAAAAGCAAAGAACAGTAGGAAAGAGCCATGCTTTTAACTCATTTAAAAACCCCAGAAGAGACCTGAAAACTCAATCAATTGTTGGATAAGTAAAAGAGTCTGTTACTCCAATGTTTTAAAACCCATGAGGGTACTCTCAGGGGTATGTGTTCAGCATCACTTTCAATAGTGGCAATATTCAGGTGATTCAGAGGTAAAAGATTCAGATATTTTATCTTAAGTTCAATGAAATTCAGTTTGAAGTTCTGGTTTACTTGAAGAAAAGGTAGAATGGGGACCAACACTTCCAAAACACAAGGTTATTTTTATACAATGCTTTAAATATGAGTATCTATGATTCCATATTGAAATACTACTGCATTTTTGTCCACATTTTGCTTCCTATTTGCATTGAGCTTGAAGAGCTGTTCCAACAGAAATCAAATACTGTGACCAACCCCTTGCCTGGTTTACAGCAGTGGTTTTTACCTTTCATAGGTAAAAAACAGTCCTTACTGGATAGATCATGCTAGGGGAAATTTTCCCTGTGAATAGATATCTTAATCTGATCCTGGAGAGCACAATCCTATATGTTAATGCTAATTTTTCTTTTTAAAGAAACATCATGTTTTATGTTTTTGCTTTTAAAGAGCACTTTCTGGAGAAACATATCTTTGAATATTCCAAATTTATTCATATACTAAAATGGTGGAATAGAATGCAGAGTTTCTTCCCTGTTTTTTAGGGGAAATACCTTAAACTGCTTGTTTCTCCTTCTAATTGACACTGATGGCCCAAAGTATTGATCATTGCTAACATAAGAATATAATCTTTGGCAGTATTTGGAAGTCAAAGCTAGTAATTTTTCTGCAGTGGTGAATAAACTGAAGGAGGAGATTTGTTTCTCTACTCCTCCTCATAGAGGGACACTTCCCTCCTTGTTGGCTGCCAGAAGAACTAGGAATGGGAGGCTTCTCTGAGACTGTCCAAACATTTTATAAAGAGTCACAGCTGATTTTCACAACAAAAGGAAGAGAAGGAGGGAATACAAGCTGAGTGAATTGTCTAGTTTTACAGTTTGCCCTAATCTCCAGGACAAGCACAGTTGAATATCATTTATTTTAAAATGCTTTTGCATTTACTCTGGATTATGATCAGGAAAGGACCTCACTTTCTGGTGAACTTTGTAGAAATGTTTGTACATCAAAGGCACCTTTGGTTAGCTGTGAATTGGCATCTCTGTGGATTTGCATTTGAAGGGCATCAGAGAGAGAAGCAGGTATGATCATCCCTTTAGGACTACAGATACCTTTAAAGAGCATTTAAGATTATAGGCCAAGTACTACCTAACAATGAGAAAATTCCTTGAATTTTACTCTTACTGTATTCTTATCAGTCTCTGGGGTTTAGTTGTGGGTTTTTCCCCCCTGTTTTAATATATAATCCTGCACTATCTCTTGCTACCTGTAATATATTTACATGAATCACTATAGGCACATGATGAAGACTTAGATAAGGAGCAATGTTAGAAATCTGGCAGTATTCATCTATACATAGACTAAAAGAATGAGAAGCTAGCTTTTTCTTCAGATACTCCTATAGAGAATACATTTCCACATTCTCAGGATATTAAAGTACCAATTCTCAAGCACCTTTAGTTATTTTTTAAGGGAGAATGATGTGAAATGCCAAATAAACAGTAGCAAAATAGCCCTTTTTAAACTTTGAAAATGGCTTTATGATTTGTTATTTTATTTTATGAGAGAATAATAAAGTAAATTCCTGAAAAGTAGATAGAAAAACCAATTTAGCTAGAATGTACGCAGTTCTTTTGAAAACACTACAAGCAATTATTTTGTTTACAGTCTTATACAATGCCTTAATGAGGACATTTTCTCCTTTTTGAAAGAAGGAAAGAACAGCATTAATATTTGATTATTTAGAGTGAAGAACATTAAAACTGATGCAGTTAATGCTATAGCTGAATACCCAAAGCCCCTGAAAATCACAGAATTTAAGTAAAGCTGTCATTCAGCTTTTGGCTATTCTCAATACAACTAATGAGATTAAAGGAAAGTGCACTTAACTCCCCATATCCTCTTTTATCACCCTCTTGACTTAAACACTTTTGTTTTCCAGATTTCCAAAAAGTGCACTCAAAGCTTGTAGAGCTTTTACTTTCCATTATACTTGATTTTTTTTCCTAGGGACTAAATAGAAAACCCACCTGAATGTCATACGGCTCTCAGCTGAACACTTAATCACTCTCTCCATATCCATTTAGATGGATCATAAATGCTGCCTATTTTCATGTTACTGCTGGTCCATTAAAATGGGTTTATCTTTTGACTGGTTTAAGTTGATCATCATTTTTGCTTTTATGTATATATCCTTTTTACTTTGAACAGAGTAGCTCTTAAATAGCAATATATTGGTCATGATATAAAAAACTTCAGCTATAAAGTCACAATACTTGGTTTAAATAACATCACTGTGCAGCATTTCAATATTGTTGGGCATCTTTTCTTTAGCTGTATATTCAATAAAGAAAAATATTACTATTTTTTTCTTATATCACTAATTCTTTAAAGGTTCTAATGTACTGTGGTTTAAACAATTCCCAGTTTTAAGTTTCTTTTCAATTTTAAGAGACTTTAGCAAAATATGAAATAGCTGTAAGAGTTTTCTGTAAGATCATTCATCATCACAAAATGTTGTTACTGAAGTTAAAACAGGGTGCTTTAAGTGGGCATCAAGTTCAGATCTTTACTACAAAACAAACAATATCTTAGACTTTATATTGCTTCTAATATGAAGAAAAGTCATTGTCCTGAATGCATTGTGTGCTTACCACGCACACAATGAAGAATTTTATGTCTTCCCATAATAATTGGCATGCATTTCTTTGGGCCTGACTGAAAAAGGGGAAAAAAATATTTCTAAGTCACTCAAAGAAAAGAAAGCTCCACAGGGACTGGACATGAAGAAAAAAATAAAAGCACATTTCCTTTACACAGGATAAAGTTTAGTTGTGCTTCCAGGCATAAGATATCCAGGCAGTGACAAGGTTTAGGAAGACTCTTTTTCGTTGTTTAAATCTGGTCACTACAGCCTGGAGATAAAGAAGGACCTGACAGTGACCACTGTCATCAGCAGGATGTCAAGGAGATATCGTGGTCTTTAAGAAGGCCTGAAAATTATTAAAGCATCTGTGCCGTGCTATAACCAAACCTATTATAACCATGGCATTAAGTCCAGATCAGATTAAAGACCATCCCTTTACTCCAGTTTGGGCTCTCAGTTCAACTCTGTGATCCTGAACAGGAAAGAAATTATTATTTTATTGGTTGGAAACTGGATTCTTTCTCTGGAACACAACCTGGTGGCCATGGGAAACAGTAACTTGAATGTTTGTGTGTGGCATATGCCACTAAGAGATTTGGAATAATTGCTGACTGCTTTCTGAGAGGGGAGACTGTGCTGGATGGGTACAAGGTGGAGAAAAATAGGTGGTCTGATAAATAGGCTAGCAAGGGGTAAATGGAGAAACACAGAGGTGCAAGCCTGGAGAAACAAATTTTTTGATGTTGTTGTTTAAAATATAATGTTTCTGATATTAGAAATATGGTAATATATTAAGTGCTTAATTAATCAGTTTGAAGATTTACAAACCAGAAACGTCATCCCCAACTGTTTGAAAACAAACGTATATTTCATAATCCTATGAATTAAGAATGAAAAAACCCCTCACCAATGCAGATAATATTAGGTGAAGCTACAGTTTATATATTATTTATTTATACATTATTACATTGCAGCATTTTAAATTTAATTCTTTTCTATATTGAGTGTGAATTTCATTTAAACGGGAACAGACTACTGAATGGCATTGAGGAACTCATTTCTATGAAGAAGTCTGGGGTGAAACCACAATGCTGCTATTTCACTCCCAGTGAGCTGCTACTGGCATTTTATCTGATGTGGTGTTGACTGTCTTTTCATATCTTGTGTTATTAAACTGACAATTTAACAAAAATCAGAAAAGCCCATGATTCATAAACTGGTATGCATATTCTAGTATGTGAAGCATTTTTCTGGAAATGTAGGAAATCAGAGATATAAAGCTAAAGTATGCATTTAAAATGAGAAAGGAATAAGTAGAAACATTACTCATTAAATGCATTTTATTAAAAAAGTGTCTCATTATCCTTTTGTGTGACTCATGAAGTCACCATCAACCAGCTTGTAACTTGTAATTATATAGCACTTCTCTGCCAACCTAGGGGTGAAAAATCCATAGCTGGAATTTTATTAACTCTGACTCAAGGGACTGCTAAAGGATATTGGACTTTATGGTCGTGATTTTGAAAATAATGTATCAATTTGCATAATTTAATATCTGGATTTTCAGATGGGGATATTTTCAAGACAACTTTAGAAACAGCAAGGTTCCCACCTGTTGAAAGCGAGTCCCTTTTAAGCCAGTTCAATGATTTCCAATGTCCAAAAGTAAATCTATCATAGAACAATTCAGAAATCCTGGATCAGAAATCTATTGAACAACAGACTTATTTATTTCTTTCTGCCATGAGGTGACATTTTGCTTATAACAAACATGTAGTGTAACTATGGGTATTTTCATTATGCACATGGATGCCTAGTTTTGTTTAAAAGCATGATATATTAACCAAAATAAACATTTTTTGTGTCCTTATTATATTTCAGATGCATTTTCTTCTGTTTACTTGGTTCACAGACTGCAAATGAGAACATCTTTTCTGCTATTTGCTAATTTATATCTTTGTATTCTTATTGCTATTACCAAAGTTTCAGATTCCCTCAGTTAATTTCTTTTTAATACTGACTTAAACCAAGGACCTTTCAATATTAACTGTTACACTTTCTCCAAAATGTGGCTTCTACTCTTCTTTCACAACTCATTCCCTCAAACATCTTCTCTAAATTACTTCCTCTCCCTCCCTAAACCATCCCCCCAAGGAAATCTTTCACATTTCTGTTTCAATATCTGATGACAAGATGAAAAGCAGTATGCAAGGTAAGGATAGAACAGTAATTGATACAAATGTGAAATGACAGTAATGGTCTCCGTCTGAGCCATGGCTGGAGACTTCTGTGTAATGAAAAATATTCCATAGTTAATATTTTTGTCCCTCTAGTAATATTACCTAAGATAACGTTTTAATAGATTTTTGAACAGAAGTCTTAGTTCTGTTGTGCAAAGTTGAAATACGCTATGGAAGACTTTTTTTATCCTTGCAGCATTTCTAGGGATTTCTTTTTCCCAGAAACATGAAAGGGAAAAAATATTGGCAATCTTCATTGTAATGAGTCCATTTCAAGAAGGGGTGAATGGTTTCTTTACTATTCATTTCTAGCCTCTCAAGAGATTTCAGAAGTTTTATTCAAAATTAGAATACTTTTTTCATGAATACGACTTCATGTGTGTATGTAATGGTAACACAGAAAACTAAAAATTACCTTTCCTGAGTCAAGCACTGTGACTGCAATATGAAAAGAAAGATGATGCAACATTAATTGGTTTTGTGGCAAGAAAAAATTGTTCTGGCAAGGTGTGAAAATAACACAGTTTTGCCTTTTACTTTATATATTGTTAGAAGTGGATTTTGTATATTAAAATGTTCTAGTTGTTTGACATACTAATGAACCATGCCAAAATAACGGAGGCTTCTGCCATGCAACTCAGAGATATGAGTCAAAGAAAATCAAATCACACAACAAAAAAACCCCACCATCAGAAATTGTCATCAGTGAAGACGAGAATAGGGAAAACAAATAAGGGAAAGGTGAAATTGTCAAGAGTCTTTCAGGTGACCTGCTACAGTTTGGCTCTCCTCCTCTCCTGACTCTGGGTGTTCCTACTTCTTATGGACCACCCAGGCCAGTTTGGAATGAGCAGCTGTGTTGCACAGCAGCTGAGGATCAAGGCTCTGTTTCCCTACATGTACAGGCCTAATCACTGCTTCCCAGTTCCTCCCTGGAAGACTCTTAATTATACTTTATTTCAGGAGAAGAATGGGATTGCTGCTTCATAAGTGGAAATTTGTTTAAAATGCAACGAAATATCTATTGGTCCAACAATAGTGCGCTAAGCACATTTGTAAATTTGACAGTTTTTCCAAGTGATGTTTCTCAGACTATGCTTTAAAAGTTTAGGTTGGTTTTAAACAGCTAGGATTTCTGTTTTCAGACACTAATAGCTTGGTCAAATTTCAGTGGCTGTTCATTAGATTATATTTCCCCATAACAAAAGGAGATGATCTTGCCAAATTTCAAATTTAAAGTCATGCTTAAATATTTCAAGTAAACCCAAGAATTGTTAACCTCTCCAAAATGAGATCTTGCCTTTCTCTTTTAGACATCCAGAAGAGTTTTCAGTGTTCTCGGTTTCCAAACAGAGACCATGAAAGAAACACAACCTGGGAAACTTCAGCCTAAATGCCTGAAGTTTGGCAGTATGATAAGGAACTGGAGAACAGCATCCTTCAAGGAATGCATTCCTTTCAAGAATTTGGTAAGGTGAAATTACAGATACTGTACCTGCACTGGCTGTTACAGAAAAAGCCACATTCTATAGCTGATTGTATGGAAGGTTTTGCTAATTTCAACATGACCTAAACCCTGCTATATAAGATTAAAGATTTTAAAATGTGTGTTAGGAAGATGCATTGTCATGGAGAAAGATAAGGAAGTCCATTAGCCAACAAAGGAAGCTCTGAAACCACACGTCTCTGTGGTTGGAAAAGCCAAAGCCATTCTTAAAATACACAGCCATGCTCACAGAATCAGAGTGGTTGAGGTGGGACAGGACCTCTGGAGGTCAGCAGGTCCAGCTCCCCTGTTCAAGCAGGGCCAGCTATGCCTGGTTGCTCTGGGACACATCCAAATGTCTTTTGAATTGGTCTTCAATTCGACTTCATGCCAGTGATCACCACCCCCTGGGCCTGGCTGTTCAGCCAGTCATCAATCCACCTCCCTGTCTGCTCATGCAGTCCAAAAATCAACAGCAAGGATGGTGGTGCTGTGTGAGCTCACTGGTGTGCTCCAGCTCCATTGCTCTGCTCGAGTGACTGCTCAAACCCTTTATGGTAAAACAGCCATAAGCACAGCTTAATTTGCCTTTTTTTTCAGAGGTTTATTCTGCTAGAGTGATGTAAATCATAGAACTCATCACTGAACACACCTTTGAAAAAGGAAATGAATTTAAATATGTTCACTCACTCAGGGGAAAGTAGGAAATGCAGGTGGCAGCCAACATAATTAAAAAGCTCTCATGAAGAGATGTACAGGGAGAACAAATGATCCTCCTCCTCCAACAATTCTGGACAGAACAGACAAGAGCAGGCTTTCACTCCAGGGACAAAAATTTCAGGCACTAACTTAGCTATTACAATTATTGTAAATAAAATATTTGCTAAAATGACCTTTTCTTACCCATCTAGAACTAAGCATCAACTATATATATACATACACACATACACATGTTTTGCTAACTGTTGGTTGACAGTCACTCAAGCAAAGTGCTGACATTATAGGTGTTATTGTTTAAAATACTAACAGTGATGAAGAATAGACTGGTATTGGTGTTTAAATTTATATTTTGAACCTCCAAAAGCTTCACCAAGATGTCCACACAGATATGAGTAATTTCAAAAAATCAGTGAGGAAAAATGGAAACAGCACAGTTTTGAACTCTGCAGTAAATGAGGCAAGGTAAGTTCAGAGCACCTTGCTCACAGCTGAGCTTTCCGCATATCTGGGTTTAAGTACTCATCAACTTGATGAGTATACAGAGGATCAAGCTGGAAGGACTTCTAGGAATTAGCAGGTGTCTCTTCCTTCAGGCAAAGCCAGCAATGAAAACCAATCAATAAGAAAATATTTTGAAAACATGTGCCCCCTTGTGCTGTCATATGGTATGAGACTTTGGTTTTTAAACAGCAGTTGAGTAGATCAGCTTACAAATACCCAGCTGAATATCCACTTCAACATTTCTTCATTAGAAGGCAAAAAATGATGGCTGTGAAATGAATGTAGACAAGAATGTATCACAGAGATGGCATGAATTTCACATGGAGAGGTAATTAAATGCTAGACAGGTTGCCTGCTGATGCAGTGGATTGGATTGCAATGTCTGCTCATCAGCCGTTCAGAAAGACACACAGATCTATTACAAACATAGGGTAAGAGTCAGACTGAGGGAGAAGGTGTTACACAGGGTTATCTTGCTGGTAGGTTACACCAAATGACTGTTACTCTTTTAGCTCACAGAAGACAAAAAGCTTTTTGGTGTTCCAGTATCAACTTCACATACAGAATATGAAGTGTCTGTCTCTAACCCTTCAATTGTTGCAACTGAAACAAGGAACCACAGAACAAGTGTTAAAATGCTTGAGCATAATCGACACTGATGAGCTGAAAAATGACAGAAAGGGCATACAGAGAACAACACAACTGAATATATCAAAGTTTTTCACAGATATATATGATATATTTATATTCAACATTTTTTGTTCTTTAGATAGTCTTTCTTATATTGTTTAATCCTCTCTGTGGCTTTTACAGACAAACTCAGATAGAAGAACAGGGATGCTTAATACACAGCAGTCCACCATAAATGAAGCTCTGCTCCTTTACCACAATCAAACCTCTCCGTGTAGGATAGATTGTAGTCTTAGGGAAGATATTTGATTACTGACTACATCCAGTTCATAAACAGAACCCAAATCCATACAGAAATGTGGAAAACTTTGGCTGAATGACTTAAGTGCTGAACACAAATGCATCCATTGCACATAGACTTCAAGGGGTTTTCAAATCAAACCAGAGTCTGCAGCAGTGATGTTCTTCCACTGCCCCAAAAGCAGAAAAGCCTGGGCTTTCACAACAGACATGTTCTAGCAAACAGCCCCACACTGTGGACATTGCATGTACTGGTAAAATCACTTGCAAATTTACTGTACTTGATCTGCCTCAGCTCACCCAGCCACACCAGGGTGCACTGCAGATTAGGCTGTGATTAATTTAACACTTCTTTGCATACTAAATTGGTGTAGGCTACTATAAAGAAGAGGAACTTTTTTAAAAGATGGTAGACTTGGATTTTTTTTTTTTTTTAATTTAGCAGGGGAACATATCAAATGCAGAAATTCTGACAGAAAAGCTGTTGAGGGGCATGTGATCCTGGCAGTCAGCTGGGGAGCAGAACTCAGTAGTGCTCTGCAGCAGGATTAGTGGACATCCCACACTTAGTAACTGAGAACAAATGCTGTGCTGGACCATAAAAATGATTTCCCCTTGACTTGTTGAGCACAAAGATTTTAAGTCTTTTTTTTTTCTGAAAATGAAGGATTTAATAATTTTCCAGGGATTCAGCACACTTGGATACACAGTTCTTTACAAAACATTGATGAATCTTTCTTCCCCTTGAAGGAAGCTGCTTCTGACCTGATTCTGGATCATCTCCTTCCTTTCATTCTATTTTAAGATGGGAAAAAGAGGCCTCTATAGACATTTCTGCTAACATCCCTTTTATTCAGCTGTAGGGTGGAGCTGCTCTGGGCAAAGGGAATGTCCTTGGTAGCCACCCACTGCGCAGCACTGCATCTGGATGCTGGAAAGAAAGGTTGTTTCCTCATTCGCAAGCAACAACCATATGTTCAGGAATGAAGAAATGCACACTCCACCTAATCCCATGAGCTTTCTCTCTCCCCTGTGGCCTATTTAAAGTTATTCTAGCACTCTTTACTGGATGCCAGCTACTAAGCGAATTACCTTCAAACTTCAGGCCCTTCAAGCAAAGTGATCGTAAGCAAAGCTGGGGAAAAACTGAGCATGCATGAACCATTGTTCCTAGTGACTCATGGCATCATTTTCCAGAGTGACTTTACTGGGGAGGTTCCAAGGCTCCTCCCTTTAGAGCAGATGGTAGAAATGTTTTTATTTGGCATTGTTATTGTGTAACACCAGCAATCAAGATTGACAGTTTACAGGAAGCTATAGAGACAAGATCCCTGTCACACAGGTCTCAGGTTTCGTGTGAGAAAATCTCATGCTCTATGGATCTACTTAGGAGGCAGAGAAGGATTTTATTACCAAACTTCCTTCGGCTCCTTGGGGAGCCAAATTGCTTCTCAGTTAATAACTTAGCAAAACAGGTACCTGGCAAACTCGCCAAACAGTAGCAATTCCTCCATAGACTTTTATTTTAAGTAGCTTAAGGGCAAGGGTACCATTGGGAGGTGTCTCTTAATACAATTTATACAGCAGAATTTGCCTTGAGTGGAATAATTAGCTTCTTAGCCAGGATACAGGATGTTCCACGAGAAAACTGTACTAATACCCAAGTGGAAAAGAGTGGGTAAGAAATCCTTCCTTGTAGTCTTAGCTCGAATTATTGCAATTAAAGAAATCAAATTTCAGTCTGCATCACCACAGAGCCAATAACCCATTGCACAGGCCTCCTTATTTTCTAAACAGTACAACCATCACTCAGAACTACATATATTTTTCAGTTGTCTACTTTTTGCATAATGCCATGTGTGGCCCTTTCGTGACTAGTTGTTGGGTTTTTTTTATGTATTAATAAAAAGATCATAGAAACTAGCAACATGAAGTTGCTCTGTGTATTAATATTGTATAAAGTTGATGTGTGCTTTAAAATAGGCTTGGGGATTTTTTTAATTTTTTTTCTTTGTAATTGCAAATCATGTACTTTAGTAGCCATATCAAGGGAAAAGGTCTTGATAACATGCCCTAAAATGGTTAGACTAAACAGGAATTACATTTCGGAAGTTTAATAACAATAGAGGCATCTAGTGGACGTGTTTGAGGACTGCAGCTGTCAGAGAATGCATCAATGCACAGCTGATTTTCTTGCACTACTTCTTCCCAGGTGAAATTTCATTAATTGAATGACAAAAGCCAGTGATGGTTAAGTTTTATTTAAGAAGAGGCAAAACTTAAATTTCATGATATTTATACACTATGAGGCAAACTTGGTTTAGCAGCCAAGCTGAGGGCTTGAAGTAGGGAGTGTCAGTCTTCCGCTCAACAACAAAAGAAATATCCTGTCCCACTCTCTTATCCAGTATTTTAATGGTTAGAGAACTCCATCAGGACATAAGAGAAGTTCAATCTCCTTCTATGCCTGACAGCAAACCTGAACATTTATTACTTCCTATTATTATAGTTTCCATGAAAGGAGAAGACAACTCAGCAGAAATCTGAAAGCATGTCTCTTCTTGAGCCTAAGAAGAAACACAAACTACAGCCAGACTCCAAAGCATACAGAAAGCACAAAGGCCTAGGGCTTGGTGAAATGTCTGGCTGCTTTTTAATTCTCCTTTTCCCTCGGGCTGTAGGGTAAAACACACTATAGAAGCAGCAGTAGGAATATATTCAGAACACATTGCAGAAGTATTCAACTTTTACACACTATGCTGGTTAGAGACTTGGCTCCAGACACCTAGCACAACTTGTTTGTCTGTGACAGCAATAGAGCCTGGTGATAGAGAAGTCATTCCTCCAAAAAACTTCATGGTCTTCCAAGAGCATCTTCATAGCTTTGGTCAATTTGGCTCTACAACATGACTAGAGGAATAAACCTTTAATTTCCAAGGTATGCAAGTGTGGAAGCAGCCAGGAAACTTCAATCAGCTTACTCCTAAGCCTCACAGCGTTTTCAAAATACAACTTTTGAGCATGCTTGTAGTCTAACCATTCATTCCCACGGAAAAACATTAGGTTTAAACAGAGTGTGGATCCTCCAAGTGGGTTTTCAATGTCTAGGCAAATATCACTTAAAATCTAGGTTTAAATGTCAGGCTCATGTTTGCTTATTTTTTTCCTTGAGTGTAGGAATTGATCATAAATCCTATCCTCAAAAATATAAACCATGATTTTATGACTTCCTTTACTAACCACACTATTATTTATTTCCACCTCAATTTTTCTCTATGGGGTGCTGTGATGGATTTTTTTCCCTGAAACTGCATTGTGGGCTCAGTTATGTCATGTTTAATACTTTTGTCCTTTAATTGGTGAATTTGATTGATTGTGGGCTGCAACCCAGGCTTTAAACTCCACAGTGCTGCCCACTGTCTTCTCAGGATCTTTCTGTTTCTATGCCTCACTAACACCGAATTGGTATTTACCAGGGGGCTGGACTCCTAAACCTGGGGTGCCTTTGAGTGGGGGGCATGCAAGGCTGAGTGAGCCCTCACTCCAGTCACGGCTTTCACAGAATTAGGTTGGAAAAAACCCCTCAAGTCCAAATTGTGACTGAACATCCCCTGCCAACTAAAGCATGGCACCAAGTGCCACATCCAGTCTTTTCTAGAACACTTCCAGGGAAGGTGACTCCACCACCTCCCTGAGCAGTCCACTCCAATGTCTGATCACCCTTGCTGTGATGGAATTCATCCCAAGCTCCAACCTCAACCTCCCGTGGTGCAGCTTGTTGCCTGGGAGCAGAGCCCGACCCCCACCTGGCTACACCCTCTTTTCAGGCAGTTGTAGAGAGCTATAAGGTCTCCCCCGAGCCTCCTTTTCTCCAGGCTAAACACCCCCCGCTCCCTCAGCCGCTCCTCACAGGACTTGCGCTCCCAGGCCCTTCACCAGCTCCGCTGCGCTTCTCTTTATTTTAGGCGGGGGCTCTGGCGCCTCATGGCGGCAGGGGCGGCTCCCCGTTCCTTTAGCACCACACAAGACGAGACTCCCGGTGCCGCGGCCCCTCTGCCCCGGGCGTGACGCGGCTCCCGGGCCGGGCGGCCTCCACCCGCCCCTTCCGGGCGCGTCGCTGCCCGGGGCGCTGCCGGCTCCTCCCGCCCAGCCGGGCCGGCCCCGCCTCCCGCTCCGCCCGCGTTCCGCCACCGCTCCGCGGCCTCTCGGCCGGCGCCGGCCCTACTCCTGCTGCCGGTGCTACCATGGCGCGTTCCGCCCCTGGCCGGGCCTGAGCGCCGGGAGCCCGCCCGGCCGCCGACCCTGCCCCGGCCGCCGCTGGCCGATCCCCCGCCGCCTCCTTCCCCGCCGCCCTCGCCGGGCTCCGCCGCTGCTTCCCTCGACCGCGAGGTCCCGGCGGGAGGCGGCGGCGGGCGCCGGCCGGAGCAGGCGGCGGGGAAGATGGCGGGGAACGGCGGCGGCTTCGGCGGCGCCGGCAGCGGGGAGATCATCCAGCTCAACGTGGGCGGCACCAGGTGAGCGGCCGGGCCCGGGGCAGCGAGGGACAGCGCCCAGGGGCCCGCCCGGGGAGGCGCTGCCCGGCCGCGGCGCCGTTCGGCCCGGGAGGGCGGCGATGCCGATCCGCCTGGGACTGCCCGGCGGGGCTCCGAGGGCTCCGCGCTGGTGCTGCCGCCGGGACGGCCGGGACGAGCCCTCACCCAGAGCTGTGCGGGGGCCGAGGTACCCGGAGGCGGACACGGGCCGTGTTGGCAGCTCCGCGTGGTGTCTGCCCGGGATGCCGAGGCAGCCTAGATACGTACTGCTCTACATACACCTTAGAGACTATGGGAATTCTGCTTCTTCAGGCATAGAAGCTTTGCTTTGCCATCACATCCATAGGCTTCTGGTGGACAGTCTGTCTAGCTGCCTCAGAGACTAAGATTTTAAAATCGCTGATGTGATACCGCTGGCATCAACGAGAATAAAGAGCTGTATTGTTTTTAGATGTACTCTGGAAGTGTGGAAGCTGGCAGATGCAGACATTTTGGCAGGCTGAGGCAGAGAATTGTAGGACAGCTGTGGTGAGAATCTGCGTGATAAACAGTGCAAACATTCCTGTCAAAATGCTCGGGCGTGAGATCATTCGGATTACCGTAGCTAGTGGAGGCTGAAGTAATGTGTTTTCCCGAGTAATGTGCACAACGTGGAGCCGGCTATAAGTAGTAGAAACTACTACTGCTATTTTAAGAATTTTCTTGCATTACACAGACCGAGAACTTGATCTGATAACTAAATTGTGTGTTGCAGCCTTTCTTAGACTAGAGTGCCATAGAAATCGATGCAGAATTCCTTTGTTTTAATAAGACGTTAATAACCTGGTTCAACCCAGAGAAACTGCTTGTAACTGGCACAGGCAAAACTCACCTATTACGATACTTTTCAGGATAACTTTGATGTAGGCTTGGACCAGATTTCAAGTTAAGCTGTAAAAGGTTCTTCAGTGAAATCTGTCTCTGAAATTACAGGCCAGCTCATTTTTTAGGATCTTATTACCTGTGGAATCTCAAAGCTCTCTCAGTTTCTTAATTTTGAATAGATCTTCCTTTTTAAATGCCTCTGCAGAGAACAGAGAATTATGTACAGGACACAAATCAGAGAAGAAATACACACCCTCAGAGGGCTTGCATACACAGAGAAGTAGGAAGAACAAGGCAAAGTAGCAAGTGCATGCAATTAATTTCTAGCTGAAGGTCTAGATTCTAGCCAACATTTGGATGTAAGCAGTAGGAAACGCGTGCATAGATATTTCTCCTTTAATAGAGAGACTCTGTACTACAGTACTTCTGTGTGAGACATTTTGGTCTTTTGCAAGCTCACCTTCCCTTGCAGTGCCCGTGTCCTTTGAAAACTACACCCGAGCCATGTCTTTCAGCTTGCAAGGGCACGTGGCTCTTAGCTGGGAGTGGAGTGGATGATCTGCACAGCAAATGGGTGAGAGTGGAGTACTGCACACGTTTCCTCCTCTTCATTAGTTCTTATTACTCTCTCTAGAAACCTGAAGCTCGTAAGTTTTGTTTGTAGAATTGTGTGAGAAGAGGAAATGAGCTCTCCCTTCTGTTTCTCACCCCAGTTATACTTTGAAGCATGTGCTACAGAGACCCCAGCTTTTCTGTGTTCAGACACGAGGTCCCCACTGTTCCCTGGGATGGTCAGGGCTTCTCTTGTGTGTGATGGCTCCGTCACTTCCTGGTCACAACTTCAGTGAAGTCTCTTGCAAGTTAATGTTTGCAGAAATTACTGTAGCAAATTGGGTGAATTCTTTTGACTCTGTATCTCCCTCTGGTTACAAGGTAACTCTGCAAGGACAATAGGCTATGAAAATGGTTGTTTTATAACTGACACTTGGCATGTCTGTTTCCAGTTGCTGGTATTTTCTTTAAAATAACTGTAAGCTGGCACATGCTTAAGAGCATTTCAAGGATGTTGCACTGGGTTTGCCTAGTTTTCCTTATTCGATGCGTGTCTGACCGCTGCATGGAGCTGCAGACACACCTATGCATGTCAGTGTTGCTGGCTAAGCTTCTTTCTGCATCCTGGAAAGGAGGATCCTGTCTGGTTGTTTACATAGATTAATATCTATGTATTAAAAGTTCTAAAGTATATGTTAGTGTGAGCTATTGCTTACTAAACTGGTACCACAGTGCTAAATTATAGGCAAGACATCCTGGGGCTGTCTAAACACACTGATGAAATTGAAAGAAGGTGATGGGGATGCTGCATCAATCCCCATAGTTACAAGCAGTGTCTGGATTAATTCTGGATAAAATTAATGTAATTCATTGTTTTCACATGCTATGATATAGTTAAATGAATCATCCCTTACTCCTAATGTAGACATCTGTAGTGAACTGTATTACTGATAAGAAAAGCTGAGCAAAACTACTTAGAAATATAGTCAAGAAATGTTTTTGTTTTTTTGTTTTTTTTTTTTTCAGAAAAGACTTTGGGCATGCTTGTGCTTAGAACACCGATACAGTAGCTTTACTGTTAAGAACAGATTTGCCATTGTTATGTTTGCAGTGAGCAGATGCACAATCCACGTTTCATGTACTTCCACACAGCCTTTGTGTTTCTGCCTCCCAGGGGGCATAAAGTAATGGGGTTTGTTTACATTTTTTCCCCTTCAAAACTGGAAAGTACTAGCAGTGAATATTAAATAAATTATGACTAAGTAGTTTTATTCCAAAAATATTTTGTAATCCTGTATTAGATGAAAAGTTGTAATGGAATTTTACTTTTGCATATCCTTTCTTGTTTTCCATTAATGAAGAGGTCACCAGAGGTTTCTTAGTCATGGCACTAGTAAGAGGATATGTACAGCCAGAGAGTGATGCAGAGTATGAGCTCATTGTCCAAGCTGCCAGTTCAGTTGTCTTCCTTCATGTTAAATCAAAACCAGAAGTGGTATCAAATAATCCACAGTTATTTATTATGTAAAGTACTGTCTGGCATCATAAGTAATATCATAATTTGTGTTATTTCACAATATGATTCAGAGTAAATTATTTTTTTCTTTCAACTGTTATTGTTATTGCCTGTCCCTCCCCCCCCCCCCCCCCCCACAAGAGGGGCCCAAATAGCAAAATGACAAATAATTCATGTTCCTATAAAATATTTACTTGAAGCTCACTGTAGTCTTTTGCAGTGCATAATGTAACACCCTTTGAGTCCTAAGTAAGAGTGGCAGAGTAGTGTGCAGTTATTGACAAATGTTGGGTACAAATATTGACAACTGTTGATAAATTTATATTTTACTGTTTGGATGTTGTGTGTGTGGAGCAATGTTCGAGTTTTGTGGGCCATTTTTTTTTTTGCAAGCATTAATGTTGAAGTGTGAGAACCAGGAAATGCAGGATGTCTGGGACACTGTGTTACAAACATGTAAAGAATGATACATGCTTAGTCCTGCATGTATCATTCTTTACAGTCCTGCTTCATGCTTAGGGACAGTCTGTGCAGAGTCTGCAACTTCTGACTTTGTGCAGATATTTAAAAGATCTCAACCTTCCCAGACTTATTTTATATTAGCTTTGTAGGACAAATCAAGGAATTTTAGATAAAGCCGGCTTCTTTCCATTTTTGCAGCTGATTCTGAACTTGTAACTTTGTTTTCATAGGTTCAGCACATCAAGACAAACACTGATGTGGATTCCAGACTCATTTTTTTCCAGGTATTTGTAATATAACATCACATTTAACAAAGACAAATTAACAGTCATTAAAAAAATATTTATGTTGTAAGTAGTATCTTTGGGGTTTTTTGAGTTACTGCTCTACTCTGAGTTAACTCCAAGTTTTGAGGGTTTTAACTTGTGATACAAAAGCTGTTGAATTATTGAACATCACTGCCATTAGTACTTCTGCAGGTTTGTATTTTGTTCTGCAGCTTCTGTACCTCTATCACCCCAGTTAATCCTAAACCCACAAAGGAAAACCTAAATGCTGTCCAATTTTGCTTCCTTACATTTAAGTTTTGTATTTTAGACACCTTTCCCAATAAAAGCCTGGCAGCTGACATATGCAGCATTTCCTGCTCCTATTTTACTGAAATGTTCAGATAAATAAATGCCAGGGAAATGTCACCTTCTTTGAGGCATGCAAGGAAGTCTCATGGTATTCCCCAGTTTCTCAACACTAAATATGCTGTCTAAGGAGGTTGTCCTGAAACTTATCCAATACTGGAAAGTCTCAGGTAATTGTCATCCAGAATCAAATGAGAGCTGTTGGTGTTGGTGTCCATCTTACCTGTAAAATGAGATTTTGGTATTGTGTTTTATATGGGTCTGGAGAAAAAGTGCTTTGCATTGATGAGAGAAAAACTGTGAAGTAAAATTGTGTCAAAATAATTCATCCCATTCTTGGCCAGTAAGTCTTTGCAGACTGGGTTGTTTGCTCATCCTTTCTGCTTCAGCAGCTTTTACCAATTTAACCAGATTTTAACAAACTACACAGCTCTCTAAGTGCCTGGGAGAACTTCTTCATCCTTTCAGGCTGGTCCTCATGTCTGTTTTCTTTGGGAATCTGAAGGTCCTCATGATGCAGCTCTCAGCTTTTCCTTAGGTGTGCATGCACTTCTTTGTTCCGGAGAGATACTTCACTCCGCCAGCATTCTGGCTGTTTTGTTTGCTCAGATACACTGTCTTACTAAAATGTAACCACGGAGAGCTAACTGACCCAGAGTGTTCCTAACCTGTGTTTGTGTCAGTACATTCCTGGGGAACATCTAATGAATATTTCCTGTTTTTCAGTTTGCTGAGTGGAAGAATTTCAACACTAAAGGATGAAACTGGTGCTGTGAGTAATGAATGTGCTGTAACTCATTAATTCAATGTTATGCTTTTGGTTAGGTTCTCTCCTAAAGCCTTTTCACTGTGGGTGCTAATGGAATTACACTGCCTGAGTCAGGCTAAACTTTCGTGACAATTAGTGACACCTCTGGCTTTCTTGGTTCTCATCTTTGTTTCAAGCTAAGTGAAACTGGAACAATATACATATTTCTATGCTAATTCTGCATTGTACAGGTAATGCAGAAACAGCAAGTCTACTTTCCTTAAACACAGCAAATGCTAATTGCTGTATTGCAGGGAGGTGTAATTTTCATTAGATAGGCATTGCATGCTTAGTTGAGTAATCCAACATGGAAAAATAGGTTTGTTTTATTTTTGGCAAAACACGTAGCAAAATGGCCATTTCAATCTGTGGGTATGATATTCTTAAATGGGAAACTATAGTTACAGTAATGTTGTTGAGCAATAGTAAGGCACACAAGTACTTTGCTCAAAGTGTAGAGGTAGTTTTGATGGTAATTGAATTTTTAAAAGTCGAAGCCTCTCTTGAGATCTTATTATAGTTACTGCATATTGAACACATGCTAGAAAGTGAAAGCATCCATTGTCCTTTGTGGAGACTACAACCTAAAGAACAGATTTATTAAGTGCCATCTATTTGCAACAGTGTTTGTATACATGTCCTTTAGGAATGTTAAATTAGTGGATAGTAGACTAATGACAACAAAGAAGAGGCTCAAAGACTTTTGAATTTTGTTTGTCTGCTCACTACCTCATCTTCAACTCCTCTTTCCACATTCAGCATAAAATAGCACTTTAGTTGATGGTTGCTCCATAATAGTACTCAAGTACAGAAATTTGTCTTTGCAGATATTTATTGATCGAGATCCAGCAGCATTTGCACCCATTTTAAATTTTCTTCGCACAAAGGAGTTAGACTTACGGTAAGAAGTTTGTTTCAATCAGAAGCATTAGAAGACTTGTTCAGGTGATAAATATTACATCTTACCCATCTAGTTGGGTGCCTGGTGTGTGGCTCAGCTCCCTCATAGATGCTGGGCCATGTCTGGAGTATATATATATCATGGTGGAGGCAGAAAGGGTGGCATTCTCTTTTGTTAGTAGATTCTTGTAATTTAGACCACTTCTTGCAGTGTATTTCTTTATTTTTTCTGTGTCTTTATTTTAAAGAAAGTTAAGTCAAATTAAGATCAACATCCTGAATGCATTTTGGGGTAGTTGTGTAAACTGTTAGGTAGCTTGGTATTTAGATTGTGTAATATCCAGTTGTATGCAAGCATTTATGTTCAAGGTATTGACTCACTTTTTTCTTGTTGGTTTATATTTTGTTTTTTTCTATTTCTGTAGGGGAGTGAGTATTAATGTTCTCAGGCATGAAGCTGAATTCTATGGAATCACTCCTTTAGGTAACTTTTTTTTTTTTCTTAATGTGAGCTCATCTTATATTTATTACTGTAGTAATGGTCCACTGACAAATCCTGGGCAGTTGTGACCCTGAAGACTTTCAAAGTAAAAGTTTTCAAAAACGGAAGGATATTTGAGATAATGTAATGTTTTCAAGGAAGTGAAAGCTGTGGTCATATCTGGGTTTCCTCCTTAGTGAGAAGATTGCTACTATGTGAAGAACTGGAACGCTCATCTTGTGGCAGTGTCCTTTTTCATGGCTACCTACCTCCTCCAGGTATTCTTGGTCCAAAGTTGCTTGCAGTCACTTGCTGCTTTGGTTTGTGGGGATGACTGGCTGAGGTGGTTACCCTGGCTATTAGACTGTTCCAAGAAACCCTTCCTGTGGAAAGCTAAGGACAAATGGTTGGATTGAACATTATTGTGATTTTCATCTCTGCTGTAATAAACAGCATGTTTAGAGTACTGGGCAGGGGGTGCGGTGTGTTAGGACTAAGCAAGATGTATTTGGTTGTAGACTAGAGCAGAGGCTCTCCAAGAGCCTTTCAGTTCAATGTCATCAGCATGAGGTGCTTTCTTCTTTCTGAATGTACAGTTGCCTTGGGTGTCCCATTGCCTAGGTGACAGATCACTACTCATGAACTTTCCTTACCAATATGAGTACCTGTTAGACTTTTTTGATTCTCTGTTGAGATGTGTTCATGTGTTAACCTGAAGTCTAAAGGATGTCTAGCCAATTAGTAACATGCTTTCTGAAGGTAATTCCTTAAATTGTGAATATCAACATAGAGAGTAAAAGCATTTTCTGTTTCAGTGGTACAGTATTGCCTGCTTCTTGTGGTATATAAATTGAATTTTCATCAAAATGCACAAGTGTAAATCCTGTATTTTAAAAGTGAACTGCAAAATGTTATACTGCTAAAATTTAAGAAGGGAGATAAAACATTTTTTTCTTCTGATAGGCATTCCCAGCCGTAAGATAAATAATACTACTGGGCCACCAACTGACATCAGAACGGGTCAGAATGAGGGTGAGATGCATGGAGGTGGTGTCCAGCCTACACTTACTGGTACAGGGGAAGGTACAGTCAGACTAGGTAAGGAGTCTCAGTTTTAAACCAAAGCAAATTGCAAAGATGATTGTCTCTGGGAAATAAGAGCTGTGTGACTGTATCTGGTTTAAATCTGCTGTTCTGTGTTTGGCTGGTTAAAATTGCTGAATACTTAGTTAAACACTACTCCCTATACAGTATTGAAGGCTCACTGCTGCACAGTGAGGCTTGAGATAAAGGCGAATAAAGTACTTTATGCAGTCTTAGCATGGCCCCTTAGACAACTGCCTTATGCTGTACTAAAGCCTTAATAAAAACCAGAGAGGCCATGGTCTCTTTGGTGTTTGTTCAGGGCCTGTTTCCTCTTCTTCCACTTCTTTCTTGCTCCTGGTGCCTCTTTTGCCCTGCAAGAGTCAAATTTTTGGAGTAAAGGTAGTCTTCACAGAAAAACTCTTAGTGAAATAGACCTGAATTCTGTTATTTTCCAGCTTTTGACTTTGCAAGCAAAATGATGCTGTTAAAAGTGTCATATTTCTGTTACAATCTTTTTTTCCTGTATTAGGAAAATCTCAAGGATGTTAAAGGTGAATCTATGTAATATGAAATAACGATATGAATTGCTCATTCTTTTTAATGAGCTGCTCTAGGTTTGGAAGCAGAGAGTACTGGGAAAAATGAGGTAAAAGGTGCAGTCTTCAGGCATTAGTTCTGTAGCAAAGCAAGGCTCTTAGGAGCAATACTGCTAACTAGAATCTTGCTGAAAATGTTTCTTGAGGAACGTAATTACCAAAGTGTCTGTTGCACATCCTAGCAGAGAGCTCTATCCTGTTATAGATGTCTCTGCTCATCTAATACTCGTCACTTGCCTGACTTCAGCTTTGTTGTTTTTAGGATTTCCTGTGGACCCACGGAAAGTCTTAATAGTAGCTGGCCACCACAATTGGATAGTAGCTGCCTATGCCCATTTTGCTGTTTGCTACAGGTATGAATAGAGTTGCTTGTTGGTTTACAGGAATCAAAAAAAAATACAATCATTGGCTAATAGTAAAGCAAAGCAAAAAGTTTACTCTGAAATAGCAGTAGATAAATGCATTCAGTCTAATCCTACGAATATGAGTTGTTGCTTTTTTTTTGGTGAAAATAAACTGCTTGATAGGAATTCAGATTTTGCTGCTTTGATGTCAGTTTTTGATACTGTTGGAAAAGTTGCAAATTGACTCCAGTATAACTGCTTCAAAAGCCTGTTTTAATGCAGGCTTTTGAATGGAAAACTCATTTTAAAGTTTTTCCTGCTGTGGGTTTGAAAACAGTGTGTGAAGCTACAGTATCAAGGAAGCTGAAAACAGTTAATGATTTTTCGCTACATAATTTTGCTACCTTGTCTTCACGTTTTTTTGCTGAGCAGAACTGTTAAGCACTTGTTACTTCACTTGGAAGGCTGAAAAATATCTTCAGTGTCTTGAAAACAAATTGGCTGTTTTTTAAGATCAGGTGAAGATAAGCAATACCTCCATATTACAGAAGCTGTTTTTAGTTCATATCTCTGAGTCTTAATTGGTGGCTGTCTTTTGGATGGAAAGTGATGTTTTAACAAGAACTGTTGCCCAGGCCAGTGCGACACGGCTGTCATGCTGTGCTTCAGAAACAGAGTGGGGGAGAAGAGTGAAATGTGAACATCTTCTTTCTGCTTACTGCCAAGCTAAAGCCACACTTTGCTGCCTTACTCATTCTCTGGAATACTAACTCAAGTTACTAACTTTTTAACTTGAATCACATCTAACTTGCATGCACCACCGCAATTTTTTTCGCTTTAATTGGTATTAAATGTGGATTCTCTTCCTCTGCTTAATGTTTTTGTTTTCAGTTATGCTTTGTATGGTCTGACAGAGAAAGAGGCAATGATTTGCAACTGGTTTTATGCTAATTGTCCCCTTAGGATTTTATCTCTTGACTGTTTTATTTGGCTGCTAGCTCACTTTAAGTGAAAGATTCTGCTTCTTTCAACTTAACAAGACTTGTTGCCATTGAAATTATGTCATTAGTGGTGCTTTTGATGACTCATGTCAGACATGAATGGTTGCTGAGAAGGTACAGGTCAACATGCCAGTTTAAAGTGCTGCTTTTCTTCACAGAGACTCAAGGTAGCAGTCTTGTATTTCTTTTTTTTTCCTTCTAAAACTTGAAGGAGCTCTAGGAACACAATGGTGGAATTTTTCCTCCTCCATTTTTCTACAGCAAAGTACACAAAGTACAGTTCATCCTAAAGATTTTTTTTTTTCTTTTGAAGTATGACAGAAGTTTTAAAAATTTGATCATAAAGTTTGTGAGAATGTCTTGGTTGCATTCAAAGTTTTGCTATTGCAACTGTGCTCTTAGATCTCTTCACTACAACTTCTGAATGTTGTATGGGTAGAGCACAGTGGTGTGGGGTGCTTCAGCTCCAGGCAGGATGCGACACTGAAGTGTAATAATGGCAACACTGCTGAAAAGTACACATATCTTTCTGCTTTTAATTTTAACATCTCTGTAACTTGACTGCAGAGATCTAGTCTGCTTTAGCTCCATTGCAAAGTAATCTAAATTATTGCCTGAATTTAAGTAAGATAAATTGTGCTGACACCATGTATGTCTTTAAAATGCACAGGGAAATGATTCTCTAAAAATAAAGCTTGCATTCAATTCAGTATTATCTGATTGCCTGTATACCATAAACAGAAAATATGTCTGGAGAGCAGAGCTTTATGCTAAAGCATGATTGGATTTCTTGCATGATATGTAAGGAGATTAATAGAGTTTTCTTCTGAAACCTTATGCTGACCTCATTATCTAGTGTTTGTCTAGCCCAGGCTTTTGGCTTTGTCTTATAACTTCTATATCAGATGTGCTTATATGAATAAAAAGCCCAGCACAGGATTCCAGTTGCTGCAAAGTACTGAAATAATATGTAATATCAGACTTCAAAATGGGAAAAAATGCAGCTCTTGTAGACTGTAGTTCTTAACTAGAATTCAAAGTTTTGTGGTTTAGTGTAAGACTGAATCGTCCACACTGGTTAAGGATTAGACTGGGCTGTCTGTTCCTGAGTCTCTGACATCTGCTGTTCTCCCCTTTGCCCTTCCAGAATCAAAGAGTCATCTGGGTGGCAGCAGGTGTTCACCAGTCCTTATCTGGACTGGACCATTGAACGGGTGGCTCTCAATGCCAAGGTGGTTGGAGGACCTCATGGAGACAAGGACAAGATGGTTGCAGTTGCCTCGGAGAGCAGCATTATCTTGTGGAGCATTCAAGATGGTGGTAGTGGCAGTGAGATTGGTAACTATCATTACCTGTTTTGATTTTTCTTTTGTGTGTGTATTTAACTAGAAGGAAGTGTGAAACTTTGTTCTGAAGTATGTGTGATTTGTAGTGTGCAGTATTCACTTTCACAAATTGACAAAACAAGCTATAGTACTGCAACCTGTTAGCATTTTAACTTCCTTCAGTTCTGCACCAGGAATCCTGTCTCAAAATCAAAGAGGTGGAGAATAGAAGAGAATAGAAGAGCACTGTGTTTACTGAAGAGATAGTAACCAATACTTACTGTTCAGTTTGAGGGTTTTGTGTAAAAAAACATTAAGAGTTAAAGTTTTCCCTAGACTTGCATTTGAATCTAGGCTATAGCACAAAGAAACTAATCTTTGGAGGTAGAAACCTACAGATACAAAGTGACTTTGCTCTTTCCTTTCCTTTGTGTTATTAAAGCCAGATTTTTACATCGAGATCATGAAAATACTTCAGTTCTTTGTCAAATGTGGTTCATAAATGGAATTTGGAAGATGAAAATTTCTTGGGTTTACAACTTGGGTGTCAGGGTAGGGAAAAAGCCCACACAATTCCTTTAAGCATACAGGAATTACTGCTTATACACCTTGGTACTGAAGGACACACAATTGTAAGCTTTAAAAACAGCAAGGAGATGTTTCCAGAAGTAAATATTCCCTGGTACTGATCCTATGGCCTGTCTGAGTCATTGCTGTTCAAATATAGGGCAAATTTGGGAGGCACTGAAGGGAACGGTATTTGGAACTTCCTGTAGCCTAATCCCTGGTGTTTGAATAACCACTGCTATGCCAGTAATGTCTCTTTCCTCTGGCAGTGGCTACTGCTAACAAAGTATGACAGCAGTCTGGTTATGTGAGCACTTTTCTCTGAAACAATGGTGAGCTAATTTGTTACTAGATGTATCTCTGTAGCTGAAGCTTTGAGAATTATAGTGGCCATTAATTAAAGTCAAAATGACCAAATTCAAATTTTGACCCATGTGCCTTTAAAGAAGACCTTGACAGATTCTCAGGCAATTTCTACCTATGTTAATGGATGTTGGTTTTTTTTTCCTGCATGAATGTGTGGAAACACTAAGTCATATTTGAAGATGCAGAAAGGCAGAGGTCTTGTATGAGTTGTGTGCTGCTCTTTTACTTGTGACTCATAGAGTTCTTCTACATAACCACAGTCAGCAAAATGGAAAAGGAGATTCCATTGTATTAAAAAAAAGCCAATAAAACGTGTCTAACAGCTGAATATGAAATTATCTCTACTAAATACAGCAAGTAATTATTGTATCTGAGAGGCCTTTTCTTCTCTTATGCTCCCGTTGGCTCATTCTTAAGGGCAGGGAAGAGTTGGTGTGACAGCTGTACTCCTGTAACAGGCATTGCTTTGAGCACTGTGCCATTACATTCCTCCTGCATTTTCTGGTTTCAATTAGCTGCTTGTGTTACCTTGGGATTTGCAGTAAGATACAACAAGCAGCATCTTGGATTTTTTTAAATCAAGTGCAAAGAGACACAAAAAAACATAATTAGACTTTTATTTCAAATAAAAGCTCTTAAATATGTCAGTATCATAAGGTTCTGATAGCTTAGACCATGACTAAAAATGGCAGCAAAACTGAAGCAAGGACTTTTGCTAAACAGGCTGTAGTGCATTCAAGTGACACTGTGAAACAGTAATTGCCACTTGGGGCAGGAGGAGGGGGGAAGCAGAGAGAAAGTGCCTACAGGATGAAATTTCCAGTCAGACATACATTGACCAAAATGTACTGCTGTTCTTTCAGATAATATATCATGTTGATTGTGGTAATACATGGTTTAAAAAAAATGCTTGTGTTTAACAGTTATAACTTGAATGTAGCTGTTTTGTTTCCTTGTAGAGACAAATGCTTGCAGTGCTGCTTTGTGTTAGAGATACAGTACATTGCTGTCATCTTGTGAAAGAAACTACTTGTTCCAAACAGTTGCTGGAGCCTGGCGACACCATCCCCAGCAAATTGTGTGGGCTGGCATCTTTGTGATAGAGCTCTCCCAGAGCGCTTTCTTCCCTTTCAATATTACTTACATGAGACACTGCTGCTGGCTTGCTGCTGTAAGCAGTATTTTACTGAGAGGGACCCTCAGGACAAGAGCCTGTCATTACATATAGTGTTGTCTCCCCTGTGGACAAGTCTCAAGATTGTTGAGCCTAAGCAGGACTGACACTTCAAATTCCTCCAGACCATTCAAACTGTCTTCCTTGATTTCCTTGAACCTCATCCTTCTCTGGAGTAATCAATTCTAGTTGTTTCTGTGGATTTTTTTATTACTGCCTTTTTCATGTGCCCTGTACTGCTGAATCTTATCTGCATCGAATGATTGTACTTTGCCCTGGAAAATGCTTTAGCACCATAATTAAAACAACTTCCTGAGATTCCTTCTTGGGTGTTACAGAGGGCTGATTCTTGTGTGGGAATGACACTCTATTCATTTGAATTTGTCCAAAAGAATGTTAAGGAATTTTCCAGCTGTTGGATACTCCTGTTTTGACAATATATCTGCTGCAGTTAAGGTATATTAGTGAGAAGTAATATAAATATATAGAGTGAGCAGGATGGAAAAGGAAACTCGTGAGTGAAGTCTGACACTTTGGTGTTGTAACATATCCCCAATATTTTTGTAGTTACCAGGCAGAAAAGCAGAGCCTAGAATTATTTACAAACCAAGTTAATTACAGGGCCAGTTTGCTGGACTTTATAGCTGGCAAACTTGGAAATTCCCTCAGACCTTTTGAGTATGCTGTAACTTTTAAATACATGGACAATACGTAGTACAAAATGAAGTGTGCTGTCCAAGTTTGCAATTCAGTTAAAGTTATTCCTGTGGGATCTATGATGGGGCTTGGAAGCTCTAAAGAAAGAATCGATTTTGTGGAAGGCCTCAGATGTTAAGGTCAACTACAACCACAACCATCGATGCCTGTCAGGCTCTGCACTGTTTTGATTTTTATTAAGTGGAATGTTCTTGATGACACATTTCCTTTACTTGAAGGCCAGCATTTGCTAGTAAGTTTTATCTTCCAAATTTGAATAGTATGTGATGGTGAAACTGCTTCCCTATATAACTTCAAGTTTTAATAGCCTGTTAGCCTGTACTCTCTGCTTATGGACTGCAATCAAACTAAAAGATCTGGGGATGGAAAGAAAGAAGGAGGCTTTTGCAGGCTGCTTATTTTTCTGAGTTCAAATATTTCTGCTAAAAGAGAAATTAGAATGTATTCAAGTAGGGTCACATTTGAGTTGTTCAGTCTTTTCCTAAGAATAAGGCTGAAGCCTTGCAGTCATGAAATCCATTTTCAAAATATTTTTGTTTGGCTGGACTTTCAGAAATGGCATCAAGAATATTTTAACAGATAATTGCAAACTAGTATGGCACAAATTTACAAAACTCATGGAATTACTGCTTCTTAAATGACGCTTTGTAGCCACAGCTAAAAAAAACTCCAAACCACAAAACAACAACAGAAATTCCTGCTTGCTGTAATATATTTTTTTTATTTATTTTTAAGCCATTTGAGAACTTGATGGCTGTAGAAAAATGTTTTCATAGTTCATAAGGGCTCTTCTAGCTTCTCTTTCTCCTTTCCAAGTAATAATGGTATTAGCAGAGATGACATCACACTGCCATTTAATAGAACCCAGTTTACTGCCTGCATGGTGCCTCACCTAGCACCCTGCAAACCCAGTTTTGGCTGTTCTTTACTTGCTGCTGGAATAAATGTGATGTGATAATAATGGAGAGATTCCACTGTTGCTGTGTTTTTCTCCTTATTTTAGATAAGCTTCACAGCCTCTTCATTTTTTGCAGGAGTGTTCAGTCTTGGAGTGCCTGTAGATGCTCTCTTCTTCATTGGCAACCAGCTGGTGGCTACAAGCCATACAGGGAAAGTCGGAGTGTGGAACGCTGTGACTCAGCATTGGCAGGTCTGTTCAATGTTCCACATCACTTTTTACAAGCTGGTATGTCTTTGTAGTAAAAAAGAGAATAAAATAATCCAAAAGCATATGGAAAATGCTCATCATTGGGTTTTCAGCCCTGACTTGTGGAGTTTATCACCTGGGTATTGTGCCTGTGAGCAGAATGTTGGCTTGTTTGGTGCTACTACCAAGCATGCTTTTAAAGGCTTTCAGATGAAAAGATGGGGTGTGATTTGGGGTAAAATGTCAAGTACCAATATAGTCAAACTTCCTTATGGATTACTAACTTAGTAAATAATTCACTAGCATCATAGGAAATAAAATTGTGGGGAATGTGTGACAGCAATTTCTGGATGATCTGAAAGAAGAAGAAAACAAGAAGGCAGTCTGGTGTCTGGAGATCTCCAAAGCTGCTTTTCTATGGGAGAGTCTTCTTCAGCAGAAATGCACATGCTTATACTTTAAAGATGCCTGTCTTGTATGTGGATGGTTCTGGCTGCACTAATTTGATTCCTGCTGTCAGAATGCACATTAAATAGAGAGATCCATGGAGTCAGTATGGGTCTGAGAAACAGTCAAGCATCCAAATAACAAAGCTTGTAACACAGCCAGATGTACACCTTTGTGGCACAAAAAAAAATCCCCAAAATGCCTTGCAAATCTCAAGAGGCAGAACTGACCTGAGGTTGCTGCACTGTTTGCTGATTAAGTTCTGATTTGACTCTTAAGTGACAGTATTGGTAACAAATAATACAGATAATAGGTATGGGATAGCACTGCTTCTGCAGCAGACACAGACATGTCAGGATGGCCTTGAATTAAATAAAACTTTAAATAAAGTTCTACTGCTACCTTGCAAAATCTTCTGTTAAGGGACAGCTTAATGCTGTATGGCAAGCTGGTGTTCAACCGTATTTTCTAAAGGAACAAGTCATAAGAAATAAAAACTGATGTCCCATTCATCATCTTTGTTTCTGGAGGAGCCACAGAAATCTTTCTGATCACATGAATAGTTTCTCAGTTTTACTGACTTTACCTTTGGTGAAAGCATTTCTTCTTGAAGAGTAGAAAATCTTTGAGAGGTTTATATGCTGATATATCCTAAAATTTTTTTTGGCTAATTCTTTTTTCAAGAGGATGAGAATAGCTCCTTTTATAAACAAACAAACAAAATCAACTGAACACAAACCTAACAAAAAACACCCACATAAAACCAAACCAACAAACAGAAAGCAAAACAAAGCCATTTCAAGGTACTTCCTGTATCTTGGGCTCTTTTGTTCCTATCTGAAGGAAAGAAGATAACATTTATAATGTGTTTTAGGGGCTTAGAGACCATTCTTAGGCTAGAAGAGAGCAAAGAAAGGGCACGTGTAATCCCTCACCTTGAGTTGTAGACCAGTTAGTAAAATATGACAGGGCTGTTTTCCAGTTTACTTAGTATGGTTTGTGTTAGAAGTGAGAATGGAACGAGAATTTTTACTCCTCATTATCTGCCAGAGGCAGAGATTTCCATAGTTTGGCAGAGGGATACAGAACTTGGGGTAAAAGAAGGCATAGAGAGGTAACATCTAGTTCCTTGATCCAGAAATCTCCTAAGGACTTGTCAGAAGTGGAAGAAGGGAGAGGACAGAAAGGGTGAAATACACTCACTGGCATATGGGGAAAAAAATCCACTTTTGAAGATGTGGTTTAGCTGCAACTCTCAAAGCTCTGTTCCTTCACATGGAGAAGGATCTTCCAGAGCAGTTGTGCTGATTTGTCTGCATGTGTCTGCTGAGCTCCAGGACTTCAGATCCAGTTTGGTAAAGGAATATTCAGTATTTCAGGAATGCCACTGTACCTGCAAGTGTGTGCACAATGGCTTCAGTCCAGTACCAAACTCAAGTGATGTTCAACAAAATATACCAAAAATGTCTGAAAACTGAGGAAGTAGTAACCTAAATTCTTGGTTTGTTTATTTTTTCCTTTCTATTTGCATTAGGTTCAGGATGTTGTTCCTATCACAAGCTATGATACTGCTGGGTCTTTCCTGCTGCTGGGCTGTAACAATGGTTCTATCTACTATATAGGTAAGAAATGGGAGTAGGGTGGTATAAAAAGGAAGTGGTACTGAGCAGCTTTTTTGTTACACTCTTTAGCTGATTTAAGTTGCATCAGAATAACTCTGTCTAATGAGAGTAATAAATGTCTCTTCCCCACAGACATGCAGAAGTTCCCACTTCGAATGAAAGACAATGATCTTCTTGTGACAGAATTGTACCATGATCCCTCCAATGATGCTATAACAGCTCTCAGTGTCTACCTCACACCTAAAACAAGTCAGTATTCTATCATTGTCTCTTCACTGAGAGTCTGTTAGAAATGTGCTTCTCTGTTTTCTAAATGGACTTTTCGTATTGCTGCTTAGCAGGATTAAAGGACGCAAGGTAGCCCTTGACATAAACAAAGAATTTTTCTTCATTTAATCATCTTCAAATGAATGCTGAACGCTAAGCATAGCTGTTTTCCCTTGCGCCTGTAATCTGTAGAAATAGATGCATATACGTACATGTATTCATCTATTAATACTTGTGCCCAATGCATCTTGGCTGGTTTTAAGCCTTTTGCACCAGAGAGGCACTTAGATTATGGATTATGTTTGCTGAAATAGTTTGTGCTGAACTGGGTAAGGGGGAGACACAAACTTGCTGTTGTGTCTGACTTTTTAATCAATATAGTAAGGAAGACTTCCATATGCAGTTGGATGATGCTTAGCTATTGTGTCTGTGCACCCTTTTGTAATTATGGTGCAGCTGTCTTTTAAATTAAAAGAGAAGCAATAGCAACAACAACAACCCAAAGTATAACTCAAAAAAGTCCAGACTGGGACAAAGTGGTTACTTGCAAAATAATATTGATACCACAGTGACATTTTCTAACTGTAGTTCTTTCTATTTTGCTTTGCTTTTCCATTTTCCTTCAAGTAAAGCAGAAAAATAAACGTTATGTGGCACATATAGACCATATCACTGTGAGGAGTGCCAAAATATCTGATTATATGACTTTATCCATTGCTTCTTTCACTTTCAGGAGGGAGGAGAGAATGGGAAAAAAGGCTTTTGTTAAGACAATGTTGAAGCATGTAGTATGGAGCTTGAACAAACCTGGGGTCATTTTAGTGGCAAAATGCCCTCCCTGTTTATGGGAAAATAATGAATAAACAGTATTTAAAAAACATGGCTTTCTTACTATGGAATACCTTGGAAATACTGTTCTGTACTGTCTCCTTCCCTGGCCCCAGTAAGCCAGGCTTCCATTCCTGGGGTAACAACTGTGTTCTTATTTTAGGTGTAAGTGGCAATTGGATTGAGATTGCATATGGCACCAGCTCTGGAGCAGTAAGGGTGATTGTCCAGCACCCTGAGACAGTTGGGTCTGGCCCTCAGCTCTTCCAGACCTTCACAGTTCACCGAAGCCCTGTCACAAAGATCATGCTCTCAGAGAAGCACCTCGTGTCAGGTAATGTGTGCACAGATGTGCATTGGTGGTTCTCACCTCCTCCTGAGCAGTGCAGTATTTGTATGCTGTGCTCTGTAACTTGCATCATTCCCACATGTAATAGAAATGAGTTGGACAGATTTGGGGGCAGGGGAAGGGCTAGATTTGCTTGGATCCTCTTTCTTAAAGTAAGCATTCTTCAAAGTCTTTGGCAGTTGAAAGGCTCAAGTTTTATTTGACCAGATACTAGAACAACTCGCTCTTTCATTTGTGTCTTATTGCAAGGTTGCCATTTGTGGAAATAAAAGGGTTTGTAAACAAATGTAACTCTGTGAAGTTTTATTGTTGTGCATAGGTCCTACAGGACTTGTCTTCTTTTAACAGCCTTTCAGGAGCTTTCCAGGCTGCAGCAAAATGTGCACCATCTCCTCCTGGGCCCTAGGAAAAGCCTTCCTGTGACTTCAAAGGGCTGTCTCTGTTTCTTTTCTCAGCAGTCTCCCAGTGTTTGTTGTGCTATTCTGCTTGTCCTGTCTTACACTTAGGAACGTGTCTTACTTGCAGAGAAGATGCAGTCACTCCTTCCTCTGTAAAAACCTATTTCACCCAGAATCTGGCAGCCAGGCCATGGCAGAGAGAACTGATTTACATCTTGCTGCTATCCCATTATTTTAAAAAAAGGAACAGGAACATGGCATCCAATTATACAACAAATAAACAGCCCAGAGGTCGTCTGTTCATCAGCAAGTTGCTGCTAAACCCTCAGTACCAGGAGAGGGCATATCTGCATGTACAAAACTGAGTCAATTGATGAATTAAATGGAATGGGGCTGTTGTGTGAGGAGGGTTCTGCTGCCAGGCTGCTCTCATGGCATCTTGTCCTAGCATCTGCACTCAGGAGATTGAAGGTGCTGTAGGCTGTTGGTGTAAACCAGACCTTAGTTTTGTGTTGTGCCTGTCTCAGTTTCTTGAATTTCTGAGGGAAGAAACAAAACTAATAGAAAATAGGACATAAGCAAGAACTTGCAAGCTGTTAGAAAATTGCCTGGAGATGCTGTGTGACTTCACATTGACTACATTCTTGATTGCTCAGTCTTGAAAAATTATCACATAGATGATCATTAGAGAAGTTTATCAAAATGCTTTGTCATCCATTGTAAATGCACATCTTTTCCTTTCTAGTGTGTGCTGATAACAACCATGTCCGGACATGGACTGTGACTCGGTTCCGGGGCATGATTTCGACTCAGCCAGGCTCAACACCTCTTGCATCGTTCAAAATCTTATCCCTGGAGGAAGCAGAGAGTCATGGCAGTTACTGTTCTGGAAATGACATTGGTAGGATGTCTCTGGGTTGTGCTGTTCCTGTACCTTCACTAGTCTCATGATGGTTTCACAGACCTTCAGCCCTCTAACATGCAAGTCGATGGGTGTAACCTCTATACACTGCTCTCCCCTTGAAACAGTGGCATGGATCTGTAAAATTCACTTGAAATTATTATTTCGGCTGTAGAGAGCGAGTACACTTAAAGGACTTTCTCTGAATGACAGAAAAAGGGACAAAACTTTGGAACACAGATACCATACCTCTTCCTTGAGCAAACTGATGTAGCATTTCAATTCTGATTTAACTGGAGAATGAGAAAAAGCACAGGAGACTGTATTAAGCAGATGAGCATAGCAAACAGTTGGTCTACTGCAAATTCCAGTTAACTGTTCAGCTGGGGTTAAACAAAGCATGGAAAAAATCTTAAATGACTTTGAAGTTGTGACAAAGTTCACTGAAGCCTTGCAACTTCAGAGGCAAAGACTAGCACATTGCTGTAGCAAGTTACTGAAGGAATGTGTGTTGGTAAATATGGGTAGACAGGCAGTTTAGATTCCTTGGTGGTCTGAGCCTTGCAAATGAACCTTTGATGAATAGGATGCCCTGTGACCACAGGCTGGGGTCAGTACTATTGCAAGAAATCTGATTAACCCTTTAGACATCTGGGAGCCGCAAAATAACAAGTACTTACTGTTATTATACAGACCTAATGCAGGGTTTGTGCTGATAAAGGAATTCCTTCAGGAACACACAGCAAACTTAAGAATGTGTGTCCCGTAGAACAGCAAAAACTGATTTGGATCTGTAGAGACTGCTAACCATTGGATGGCTTTTGCTAGCTACTAGTCATCTTTGGCTCCCTGCTCCTGATACTAAAATTGCAGTGGTCATACTCATATGAGACTGGGTCTTCATAACTGCTTGGGGAAAAAGGTGAGGGAATTGAAACAAACCACCAAGTGATCCTTCCTTTTTCTCCTCTAGGACCCTTTGGTGAACGTGACGATCAACAGGTGTTTATCCAAAAAGTTGTTCCCATTACGAATAAGCTGTTTGTAAGGCTGTCTTCAACTGGGAAAAGGTACATCCATGTTGAGGATTTTAAGTGGGAAAGGACTAGGCCTGTTCAGATGCTGATGTCTCCCTTCTCCATGCTGAGTGCATGCAGCTGCACTTAACAGTCTTCTACTGTGCTTGGCAGCTCTAGTGAACCCTTGTTTGTGTGCCAGTAACAGAACTGTTACTTAACGATTATTATAACCTCAAAGCTAAAAGGCTTTTTGAGAAGTGTGATATCAGAGATTCACTTCATGATGGCTCACCCTGGTGAGCTCACAAAGCAAACATTTCTGTGCCTCTACAGAATATGTCACTCTCAACCACAGTACCATGCTAGCATTAAATATTGAAACTAACAAAGTTGTTGGTGGCAGGGATTATGCTGCTCACAAAAGGGTTTCTCTCTTCCTTTGCACTTGGCTTGGAAGATATTAGAACCTTTAAAGTGGAGGTACTGTTTTCTAGCTCCTCTATTCAGTTATTATCTTAGGCTTGACTTCATAATATTCTACTAGATAGCTGCCAACATAGTAAAAAATGTTGTAAAATCCACAGCTGCTTTTCTTCCTGTTAGGCTAAGAAGATGATAAGAGATCAGAAAAGACTGTGCATCTTAGTTCTATGCTGCTTCATTTTTGCATCTCTTGCCTAGTAACTTTGATTCTGGATGAAAACATTAATGCCTCAACACTATGACTTATTTTGGCACTGCTTGAGTGAAAATTTCACCACAAAGGGCCAGTAAAATAAACTACCCAGAGCATGAGCAGCTTAGTTGTGGGAGTCCTTTTCTTCTCCTCACTTCCCATAAACTTCTGAAATAAAGCAGAAAAAAGCAATAGAGATCTGCCATGACAAGTGAAATTGCAGTTGTAATATGAGAGAAGTTATCTTTATAGATAACATTGGATATATTATCTTTGGATTTTTTTGCATATCTTTTATGTGGATAAATGTGCTGTTTCTGCAGGTTAAGTTTCCTAGACTGTCTAGCATATGAAGGGGCTGGTTTCTGTTATTCTGGTGAGAGCCTTAGCTTTCTAATCATTGCAAATAGAAAATGGACATAGAACATGTGGGAGCTGTCTAATAAACAAGCAGTAAGAGTGCAGATGGCCTGGGGGTGGGAAGGGATTGTCTGCAGCTGAGCAGTGTGCCAGGCATGCAGGGGAAGGAAAAGGTCTTTTTCTGATGGCAGGTTTAGTGCTTTCTCAGAAAATTCAACCAGTACTGACTTCAGTGGCCAAACTCTGCCAGGTGCAATTGTTCAGGTAATTTGGGGTTCTCTTCCTGTAGGATCTGTGAGATCCAGGCAGTTGACTGCACTACCATCTCATCATTTACTGTGCGAGAATGTGAAGGATCCAGTAGGATGGGCTCCCGGCCACGCCGCTACCTCTTCACTGGACATTCCAATGGCAGCATCCAGATGTGGGACCTGACCACAGCTATGGACATGGTTAATAAGAGTGAAGACAAAGGTAAGTTGTATTATGCCAGAACTGTGGTGTGGTTCTTTTTCATGTCCTCAGATGTGCCTGACTGCATTAAATAGACTTGGCCTCTAAGAGTTCTCTCTCTTGTAGATGTTGGTGGCCCCACAGAGGAAGAGCTGCTCAAGCTGCTTGACCAGTGTGACTTGAGTACATCTCGCTGTGCCACACCCAACATCAGTCCTGCCACCTCAGTTGTTCAGCCAAACCGGCTTCGGGAATCTAATTCCAGGTAAGTCTCCAAGGGTGGCACCGGCTGCAGACACCAAAGGATTTACTTTTCAGGGAGGCAAAGGGGTTTGGTGAATTGAAGGCTGTAGCTGAGCCCCTGAATTCATGCCCTAAGTGGCTAGAATTACACACACATACTCCTTGATTTGTACTGGTTTGTATGTGTGCAGACTGAAGTATCCTCTGAGAATCTGAAGTGATCTAGAAGCCTTTGTGTGGTGGCTGTGATGAGGGTATTGCTATTGTAGTGGGAATTGCAGTGGTAGGTGGGAGCAATGGTGTGCAGAAGAACTGGCTGCTATTCTCAGCTTAACATCTGCTCTTCTTGTGTTTTCTGAAGCCTCCAGTTGCAGCACCATGAAACAATCCATGAAACTGCTACGTATGGTTCTGTGCGGCCATACAGAGAAAGCCCCCTCTTGGCAAGAGCAAGGCGGACAGAGAGCTTTCACAGCTACCGGGACTTCCAGGCTTTTAACTTATCCAGCAAAAGCCCAACAGAAAAGGCAGCTGCTGCAAATGGGAATTCAAGCCAGACAGAGGCCAGGAAGGGAACAGCTGAGGGCAGTGCAGCTGAGAGGAAGGCAGTCCCATCAGCAGCACTTGAAGTGCGAGGCACAGGTGTGACAGATGCAGGTGGGTGTTGCAGTGCAGAGGTTCACCGCCTGCCAGAGAATTCTCTGGATCTCAAAAGAAGAGGACCAGAAGAAGAGAATGAAACCAAAGCAGAAAGCAAAAAGAAAATGGGATTTGAAGGAGCTGGTTTCCTGGGAAGGAAGAAAGTGCCTCTCCTGGCCTCTGCACCAGTCCTTGCTGAAGGTGGGCCTGAATTACCTGGTGCAGCTTCTCCATCACCTACAAAGACAGCTGCTTCACCACGACACCGGAAGAATGACTCATCCTGCCAAGACTACGGCTTGTGAAGATGTGTCTGGTGGCAAAATCAAGGTGCAGGTGCCCTCTGGCTGGTAGCAGGCATAATGTTTCATGTTGTGGGTTGTTTCTTGAATGGGATTTTGTTCTGATACCAAAATAAAACTTGTAAAGTTATGAGAAAGTACCTAGCTGCTGCCCAAGCTTTGAAGGGTTGTCCACATCAGTGTGTGGCTTTATGTAATGCTCCAAAATGTAGTACGGTACTTGGTCCAAAATGTTGTCGTGCATCTTGCGTAAATGTGGTCAGGCATGTGATATGTTGTGATTATTTTTGTTTTGGGGAAAGGGACAGTGCTAAAGGAAGACTTGGTTGCTGAGCAGAGGATGCCCCTTAGATGCAGTCGCACATTTCTCTACAGAGCTGCTGCTGTCTTGGGTGGATTTTGCCTAATTCACAGAGCTGCCTCTGTAGTTTTATTTTATGAATGGGATCCTTGCTCTGTATGCTGCTGTCTGATATCAGAAATGTTTTGTGCAGGTTAAGGAGGAAGCTATCCAAAATAGCATATGATTTTGCCTCTTAGTCCAAATAAATTGCCAGAGGAGTGTTGCTTGTACTTTCTGAAAATATGTGGTATCAGATGATGGATTTTGCTGATTGTGACTGAGAGAATGCATAAAAATACGCTTGGCAGAATACACAGAACTGGCAGTCTCTTGAGGTATTCCTTGTCACTTTCTGTGGAAAAAGGACAGAGATGAATATGGGAGTAGGTTTACTGTCATGGTGTAATAATTCTCAATTACAAGTGCCTTGACATGGTATTTCATACCTGTGTCACACTGGCTGCTTGCTGTTTGCACCTAGTTTACTGTGGATGGTGAACAAGTTTTATTGCCTGTGGATTAGTAATACATAAGCAGAAAGGAAGGATGTGACAGCAAGTGAAAAAGCGTGCTTGGAGTTCAGCATTTATTAATGACCTGTTTTGTTGGGTTTTTTAACTTGAGCCAAGAGGGTGGGAAGAGGGAGTGAGAGAACACAAAGGCTAGAACAACTTCATAAGAATTCCTCCAGTGCTGTTTATTCACTTGTGCATGAACACAATTTTGTGGTGGAGCTCTGTCAGGCCAAGAGAAAACATAGATATCCTGCCATGCAGGTCCCTTTTAGCCACATGCTGTTTTTTGGACATGTAAAAGACTTTTCCTTAGCAAAAATGGTGCTCCCCTCCCTCCCCTGCCCCTACAACCCTCAGTTGGGAAAGCTGGATGAGAGACAAAGATAAGAGCCTCTACCTTCACAGTCTTTTACTACTGAGGGATTTTCAAACTGTTCTCTTACCCTTCTGAGGTGTCAGTGCTAGCACACAGTTTTTAATATACAGTGAAAGGGATGTTGAAAAAAAGGCCAACTTACCCCCACCCTTACATCCCCTCCCAAAAAAGAGTTTTATCTATTAACTCCAGGGCATGGGATGGGGAAACGGCAGCACAATCCCTGCAAAGGCCATGCAGGCTGCTTTTGGCAAGTTACCCACTTCCATTTTCTGGAAAAGCTGGTTTTGTTCTTCAGAGGTGGGTGTCAGTGAATGTGGTGTGCTCTTTGGTGACTGTGCTGAAGCCTTTGATGACATTGACAAGATCTTCCTCATCTACATACTGTAAGGAAGGGAAAAAAGAAGCATGTCAGCCAAAGCTGTACCAGACTAAAGGTGATTCCTTCATTTCTCTTTCCTCCTACCCACTAAAAATGGTTCTTAAATAGATAAATAAGTGCATTTCTAATATCTTCCCTTTCCTCCCAGGATGAGATAAGAACATAAAGCACTCAAACACCTGAATCCAAGCCAATTAGATTTTCACAGTAAGCAGTAAGTTAAAAAAATACAATCAATTCCTTCAATTACTCTATATATCTGACAAATGCTCAATAATATAGTGTTTGTTACAGTGTACTGGGGAACTTGGAACCATGAAAAGAAAAAGAATATGTTTACATTTTTGTTTTGTGTAACAACCACATCACACATGATTTAGTAAAGGTTTTGTTCTTCAGCCTTCCATGGGAGTGTCTGCGCTTCCCCCTTGCACTCCTGCATTAGGCCAGAGAAATTTGGAAGTGGGAGAGAAAGAAACTGTTTCCATAGAATAAAGAGGGCACTAGCAGTGTTACTGCAGGTTTGTGTCCTGGGCCACTACAACCATTCACTATATTGATTTGCAGGCTGGACAAAGGTGTGAACCAAGCTTTGAAACCACCATTCCTAAGCTACTGACCTGACTCAAAAGCATTGCAGGAGGTTTGTTTGCAAGACAGTAGCTGAGCAACATAGGAACAGAGACTTGGGTTGAGGGCAATGTAAAGCAATGTACAGAGGATGGACAGAAGAGTTGCTGATTTGATAAAGCAGCTGAGCTCATGCTGTCAGGGTTGTCTGCCACCACAAGGAAATGGAAGTTTTTGTTTTCCTGCTTCTGCCACTCCTGAAACTCATTGGAGTATTTTTAAACTCATATAGGGGAGTTGCAGGCTAAACTAAGTCATGGTGTCAGCCCAAGATAAATGGCTAGAACAAGAGCTTCCTCTCAGCAGCAGGAAGCTGTTTTTTTGGCTAATGAGATCATAGAGAGGTACACCCTGGGCGAGTTGTTAGTCCCCAAGAAATTAAATCACAAGGATGTGATTGCTTGAGAAAATGGCAAGGCTGACTCATGACACCACTGAATTGGGAAATCCATGAGCTGCAGAGTGCAGGCTGAAGGTTAACCTGTACCTATAGGGGTTTTGCCTAGACTTACCACTACCTTTTTACTTAAGCCTTATCAGCTTCCTTGGTCCTGCTGTTGGGTTCTAAGTAGGTTTGGCAGTGGTGGAACCAACACCCTGACACTGTGATAAGCCTGTATGTTCCAGCCTTCCAGCTGTTTGGTGTACTGAAGGTGAAAGTCTGAGGAAGCTACTTGGATTTATGTGTCAGACTACCCTCCAGTTCTTTTGCATTTTGGACAAGATCCACTCACTAACCTGCACGCTTAACTTTGTTACTACCTCACAGGCCCTTCACCCCCATTCTGGGTCCTTTTTAGGAACCTTAATTTTCATCTTTTTCAGGAAGCAAACTTGTGTCTTACTGACACCTGAACCCCTTCTCATGCGTTTGGTGAGGCTAGGGTGGAAGTTAAAAAGCCTATTTCCTGGTGACAAAGAGGAAGGGAAGTCATCACTGTCCTTGGCTTGAAAATCATAATGTCTTGTATCTGTGTGTTCAAATGCCTGTTGATGACACTCTCTAGTCCTGTCCTATATTAAAAGAGAAAAGCTTTGCCTGCTCCCCAACCTTGTTCTGGTCCCATGTGAGCAGAGTTTGAGTTAATTTGTCACACATGCCAGGAGATCTGACCATTCACATAATCCCAAATTGTGACTGGGCAGAGGACAGAGAGCAGATCTCATCAGCAACTGAGTCCCAGTTAATACAACAGGAGTCACTAGACACAAGCTCCTGCCTCTGGCACTAAATGTGTAAAGGATGCCAAGACATCCCACCTCAGACATGTACGTTTGCTGAAATGTATGGAAAAAAAGGCCCACCAGAAAGAAGGGAATTCTTCAAGGTGCATGTCCTTGGTAGACCATGGAGTTAATAGTTCAATGGCAACCATAAAGAGATCCCTTGCATGGATCCCTTGCATCCTGTAAGAGCAGTGTGTGATCACTTGCAACTCCAGAAGAGCGCAGTACACTTGCAGAATTTTGAGGCTCTAACTTCTGACCATGTCCTCCTAGGCCTTTTGGCTGTATTTCCAGGAACTTACAACCTTTAGACCTTTTTCATGATTCCAACAGAACAGACAAATCTCTAGCGGGTGATGCACAGCAGCACCCCAGAGGAGCAGGAGCCCTTACCAAACCACGGCCCGTTGTGCGATGGTTGTGAATGATGGCATCCCAAGGTGATTCATCAAAAGTCTTCTTGTCATAGAGGTTGAGCAGCTGGCTGACACTGCGATGGAGAGAGGCGGGGGAATACGTGCGGCTCAGCTGGCTCTGGCTCAGCCTCCTCCCCCCAGCTGCCATACCGAAACTGCGGTTACTAGTGGGAGAACCAGCCCCTGGGATTTTTGTATCTGCTAGTCCCTGTGAGAAAGACACAAAGTAATAAATAAAAAAAAATAAGGGGCATGGTTTTAAATACTTTGGCTGAACAGAAACAAAGCAGGAGTGGAAGAGAACAGAGAAAACCATGCCTTAAAAATCATGCGCAGTTATAAACAGAAGAAAAAAACCCCAGACCTTTCCCCACTGTAGAACAATCATATCATTAAAAACAAACAAAAAACCCACCAGTGCTAAACCAGGATTTTCCCCAAGTTTTTTCTTTTCTTCTTCCTTTTTTTTTTTTGAAGTACCAAAAAGCAGAAGTCCAAAGATTTTTGATTACCAGAATGATAGCCCAGACTTGCACAGCAAGAGGATGCTTGCAGACCTTTTCATGACCAGGGGAAAAATCATTCACCCACCAGGAGAAACATGCAGTGTCAGATGCCTTTGTGCATGCTTGGGTCATCTGACACATCACACGTCTGGTCACTCTGCAAGCTGAGGACTCTACCTCAAAGTGCATTGTGTATCTTTTCAGAGTGACGCTGCTTGATGAGTCGGATGTGTCAGCAATAGTCTCAAACTGAGATTAAAGAGGGAGGAAAAGCATTAGGGCAGGGCAAGGTGCAGTGTAGGTGTACCTGACAGAGGGTGTGAATTAGCTGCAGCACCGTGAGGGAGAGCAGTGTAGCAGGGTGAGGGGGAGTAGGGGAACTGGCAAAGACCAGGCACTATTTAATTTTTAAGTGGTCAAGTACTGTGTGGGCAGCCAGCATTCCTTGCCACGACCTCACTAACTATTGTAAAACAAGCCATTTTGCCACTCCGTAGTAGCTCTGTCCTAACTTCTCAGATCAGTCCTTCAACTGCTGCACTAAAGCATCTTCCTTTCTATTAAGTTTGGGAGCTTCTAGAAAAAGAAAAAAAACAACAACAACAAAAAGAAAATAAAAGAAAGGGCAGGAACATGAAAGGAAATTGTGCAGGCATGCCAACAGCAAAGACATTTTAAAGTCAAGAGGAATAACACAAGATGACAGACTGTAGAGGAAAAGGAATCAAAACCATAGACCAAAAAAAGTTTCTTATGCTCTTAGCCTTTGCCAGGAGAAGGGGCACACTGGAAATCCCATTGTTTCCAAGAGCTTCTTGGTTGAGGCACAGATGCAGTGTCTTGGCACCGAGACAAGAAGGAACAGAATGCGTGAAGGATGCAGGAGTCACTAGGCTGCTTGATGGCGCTCACAGGAAAAAGAAGCTGAGAAGTGACAAGAAGAATCATCTCACAGCCTGTGCCTGGGAAGAAGCATGGAAATGGAAGGCATGGCTGCTCCCATTCTCAATCCCGTAACAATTGCCATATTCCTTTTGTTTTGCTTTTTCAAGGGGTAGGATAGCATTACTACTCTGCTACATGATGGAATGTATTTTTATGCATTCTTTTTCAGAGTTGTAACTTCTCATGATAAAAAGCCTTCCTCTTTATCACTCCCCAGCAGCCCTCCTCCCACTGCTCTGTTGGTCCCACCGTGGATCTAGGTGCTCAAACACATTCATTTTGTGAAGTTCCCTAGCTTTTTCCCTGATTACTCTCACTCTACTCCAAACCTTCGTGGCATGCAGCTCGTCCTAGAGAAGTCCAGCTGGGTGGTAGATGGATACTGGCAAGAAATAAAGCCTCTCCCTAAGTCTTGTTCTTTGTAGCCATATCTCCTGGATACCTGACAAAGACTGTCAGATTGATCCTGGTTAGCCATCCACAGCAGGCAGCTGGGAGCACATGAAAAGTTCCTCTGAAAAGCACATTTTATCACCTACCTATCACAGCATGCCAAAGCCTTCTCAGCTCTATTGCAGATGTCAGCTAACATGAGGTGACAGCAATGGCTTTGCATTTTCTGTGCCTCCAGATCCCAAGTTTGTCTTAGGCATCAGAAGCATTTCAGGGCCTGCAGACCAGGTGCCCCAGGGCTCTGTTTGGACTAAGCACCTGTAACCTTGCTCTCTGTGCTCACGTAGATATGGCCCATATGGGACCAGACAGTCCTTTCCCTACACTGAACAGCCTCCATTTGGTAACCTACTGTGCTACAAAATGTGGGAAGGAGGAAGAAAAAGTCTGTGTGTGTATTTGACAGGGCAGATAGAAGTATAACATCATGGATACACAATATTGCATTTTTCCGAACGTACCGGATGGGTTTCACCTGACGAATACACACTCATTGGTGATGTTCTTTTCTGGAGTGGAACTAAAGGAGGCCTGTCTCGTGCATAGGGCTGCTTGTGGACCTTCCTCTGAAGAATTAAGGAGAGAAGAATAGCCAAGAGGATCAAACCTAGAACCACCATCAGCACTGCAAACCACAACTCGTTGTAGAATTTTACATGTTTGGATTCTGCTTTGTCCTTCTCTCCAGGTGTTGTCAAGATGAGACCTGTAAAAAGAGATATTAGGGGAGAAAGGGACAGTTATTTCAAGAAGCATTTAACAATATGCCATCCCTTTCCTTGCTAATAAATTAGGCAGAAATTTAAGTAATTTTGTCGTCATGTGCTTATTTGCACTTATGTTCAAGGTGGCATAATGGTTCAATATGCTAGCGGGCTGCAATAAAAAACTTACTACCCTCAAGAGACCCTGCTTAAAGCTCTGGCATTGCTGCTTAGGCTGGAAATCACCACTGCATCAGCAGCTCTTCCGAAAGGAGGTAGTCGTGGTGGAATGTGAGGAAAAAAGGGTTCTCCAAGTAACCTTGAAGAGTGGAAATTACTACGGTAATTTCAGAGTGGTACAGACAGAGGACATTCTCTCCAGAACAACTGTGCAGTTACAGGCCTGTGCAGTTAACTAAAAAGAGGAAGGAAGGCTTTAATACATTAATACAAAAGCAAGCGACATGAAATATTTTACTATTCCTTTCCCCCACCTGCTAGAAAACAAAACAGTCACTTGGTTGGCTTTGCTCATACACAACACAAGTGTAAGAAATCTCAGTGACAGGATTTCCTGGTTATTTGCAATCCTACATGTATAACCAAACCTGGCCAAGGAATTTCCAACACCTTTGCTTGCAAGCCTCCTCTACAAGTTGCCTATGATGGCATTCAAGTTTTCTACAGACTCTGGGTAAAAGCAGCAATCAAAACAAAACAAAGGGGCAGAATGTGGAAAGTGGTGGATGTAGAGCAACTTGAAACATTTTGTAATGCCTTTGAGGCAGCCTTGCCTGAAATTCTACAGGATAATGGAGTGAAAAAATGAAAAGGGATATAAGGGAAATGCAGAGTAAAGAGTAATTGCAAATATATGGCAGATGTATTTTAAAAAGCTGAACAAGTGCTACACAAAAAATAACAATTAAACCAGTTAATTCAGTTAGAAGCAGTTAAAAAATAGCTTCAATTCACAGAAAATCAAGAGTTAAAAAGCCTCTAACCTTTTACTGTTAGGCATTTACTACTCAATGGACAAGAGGATGTCACCACCCCAAACTCCCTCACTTCCACCAAAGAGACAGAAGCCTTGTGGACAGAAGGGAAATGGCAGGTGTTATAAACTGGGTTCTGACAACATCTAGTATGACATTCTCACAAGCTGGCTAGGGGAACATGTCCCAGGTGAATCTGCTGGTTGATCATAGGAAAGGAGCAGGTGGATGTCCCTTGCTGGAGTGGGTGGGATGCAGGAAGGAGAGAGGATGTGTATTTTCACTGTCAAACTGAGGGGGAGTGGAGGACAGGATTGAAATTCAAGATGATCCGAATTTTGAAATTCAATCTGGAAGTGACCAGATTCTATTTAGCAGGAAAAAGTACAACATTTTGGAGCAATAAACTTAGGTAAAAATAAAATAAAAAATGTTACATATCTGAGGAGAGGATCTGAGGCTAATCATGAGAACTGTGCCACTCCTAGAAGTGTTCAAGGCCAGGCAGAGTGGGGCTTTGAGCAACCTGCTCTAGTGGAAGTTGTCCTGCATGGCAGGGGGTTGGAAGTAGATATCTTTAAAGTCCCTTCCAACCCAACCATTTTATGATTCTATGATGGTTGGACTCAATGATCTCATAGGTCCTTTCCAACTTAAGGACTCAACAATTCTGTGATGTAAAGAAACAGAAATCCACACATGGCAAAAAAAGCACTTTACCCACATACCTCATACAGAAGGCACTAAGGAAGCCCCTGGTACTGCAGAGAGATGCTATCCTGCCTGGCATGCACTACATATCAAATTTCAAGCACAAACACATCAAATGAACAGGTGCTAGGTAATTTCTTCATGTATTTACCAACTCCCTCTCCAGCGTTGTACTTGATGACTGGTGTCATGGCACTCCCTTCATCGGTGATGCAGGTCACTTGAAACAAAAAGGCTGAGCAAAAAAAATTAGAAAATACAATCAGCAGCAGAAATAAAAATTCTTTAGGTGCTGCTTTTTCACCATTATTTACCAACAAACAGCCAGGTCTGAAAAAACAAGGCAGGAATAACACATAACCCATCATAACCCACCTGAGTCCCAGACCAGAGCTTCACAATTCTTTACACATTGGTATTGAACTTCTAAATTATGAACCATGGCAGATCATAAGCAATCATCACTGTGATGTTGCTAAAAAATATTCTTCCTCTTCCAATGTAACTGGCAACTTTCAATTTTTTCATCACTTTCCCCTAAATCCCTCATACTTCATTCATGGCTAAAACAAACATATTAAGAACATTTGAATAAAAACAAGTAAAAAGAAGTATTAGCACCATTGTAATCAGGAAGATATAAAATAAATTACAAAATTCTTTGACATAAAAAAAATTCCATTGTCATAAAAACAGAAAACATTTTTCTTGCTTCTTTTTCTTTTCCTTTTTTTCCCCCGATGATAGTTTCCTTTTATTTTAAAGACTGCAAATTTCTAAAATGAAACTGCATTTCAAAACATGGCTAGTTTCAAGAGCTACTGACTTAATTTGATTCAAATGAAAATTCAAGCTCCAGTCTTTCCTGAAACTGAAGATTTTTATACATTTCCCTGACTGTAGCCCTAAAGGATGGAATTGCAACACAGCTCTAGGACTTGGGAAAGCTTGACCCTCACTGTGAATCAAAACAGTCTCACCCAGTCAGGTATAATGTTTAAGAGGAAGCTTAGCTCCATGGATTTTTTTTTCAAGGATTTGCTTAGATACATTTTGGCATGCCTGCATGCTCCTTTGGTCTTAGGTTGGGTTTACAGTGGAGAATTTTTTTTCTGAAGTTCAGCACACAGTACTATTAATTCAGCTCAATAGATACCCCCAGAGAGGAAGCTGCAGGAAACTGACTTTTGTCAGATGTCCTTGGCAAGTAGAGCTCGGTGTCGAAGCCGCTGTAGATGCGCTGCCCGCTCTCCGTCAGCGCGTACTCTTTGAGGCGCCCGTTCAGCACGAAGGTGCGGCTCCAGTCAATGTGGATGGTGGATAAATTGCTGACCACCGAGAAGGGAGCCATGTACCGAGGGGCTGCAAAGCAAAGAAAAAGAGCTCATTTCTAGCCAGTAGGCTAGAGGTGATTCAGTGACTGAGTTACACAGCAAAGAGAGTCTCTGTGTGATACAAGCTCTCTGCCACATGCACTCCCTCTCTCATATCCATGTGTATGATTAGGGAAAATACAAGGGGAAAAGAAAAAGCTGCTGTAGCATGCCAGCCTCTGCACTGAGAAAGTGGAAATGCATCTTGAAAACAAATATTGAACTCCCTCCCTTTGCCTTTGTGTATGTGGTACAGAGACTAAAACTGTAAGTTCCAGCTTAAGGCAGAGGACAGGGAGACACAAGAGGTTGTGCAAGCCTGACTGCAGCAGGCTGGACTATGGGAACTGCTATGAAGAGGGTTCTTTTGGAAGCCCCAAGAAATTGCCAAGATCATCTTTAACACATGCGCATACACAAAAACATGGAGCTTCAGAAAAGCAAGAACAGATGGCAGGCAGACAGAAAAGAAAGCCAGAACTCACTTCAGGGAGGAAAAGTTCATCAGTTGGGCTCAACAGCTTGCTGACAAAAAACTTCATTTAAGTTTGAGGTGGTCCTTTCTTGAGGTCTTGCCATTAAGCCATCTGCCCCGTATTTGCTGGTTTGTTCATAAGAAAGCTGCTTGTCAGCTGCACTTTGTGGCTAATTGCCCACTGTCACTAAAGCAAGCCTTCGAGGCAAGAGGAAGCAGTGAGAGGGACTCAAGGAAGGAGGCAGTAAGAGGGAAACCTGGTGTGAAGAGGTCAGCAAGGCAAGAAAAGCAAGACTGAAAGTAGAGGATGTTGGACCTAGTGGGTGGGGGATTAAAAATTGCTTTTAAATCATGTTGTTCAATGTGTCTCACCAGTTCCTTACGAATTTTCTCCATTTAAAAGTTCATAATCATGTTCCAGCCTTTTAACTTGCAATTTAATTAAACACGGCTTTGGACATAAGGGATCTTTCTTTCATTTGTTTGTTTTTTGGTTGTTTGTTTGTTTTTCTGTATTTTTTTTCTTTGTTTTTGGTGCGGTTTTCTTTTTTCAGTGGTAGCTTTAAGACAATCTGGGCCTATTACACCTGAAATTTTCAGCTAAGGATTTATCAGATTACAGATTTTGAGTAATTACTTGGCAGAAGTACCAAATGATGCAAAAGGGATTTTTAGAAAGGTGATTCTGAAATCCTGACATGAGATAAAAAGGGAACATCGTCTTTGCCCTGACCTGACAGACTGAGATGAAACGCCCATCTCATCTGTTATGGAATGACTCTGGCTACAGCACTATAGATCTTTTTAATAAAAGCTGATGTTAGACTACTACAAATTCAGTTTTGATGGCAAAATCTATTCTGCCTGTAGGCATAGGTCCTGCATGTTTAATTTCCATGCATACCAGCACATGGCCTTAAAGCACCGCCTGTGGTGGTTGGACAGCAACAAATTCTTACTTCAGTGTTCACAAGCATCCGGTCATTCAGATGACATCCAAGGAAAACTTTTATGAGTCCTAGCAGAAGTGTGGCACAAATGAGGACTGTAAGATTGTTCCTGAAAACAATCCCCAGGTCTCTTTCAAGATCTCCACTTTTCCAAGGCATTATTTATGGCAGTATATTTATTACTACACATCACCCTTCTGGTAATACTTGAACATTTTATGTTCTGCAGCTTTGCTGCCCATTTTCAGTAAAATAAAAGGTTTCCAGGCTCCCAGGATAGAGGATGTGACATCAGATGATGAGCAAAGAAATATTTTTGAAGGAATGAGCAGTTAAGCCCCAGAGCAGAATTTCAATGAATGTGCAGCAGAGATGCAGTGACCAGGGACATGGAAGAAGAGATGTCTGGGGATGTCCTCTTTCCCAGAGGTGGGGAAGTCATTTGGCTCTGCACAGCCCCAGGCCTCAGCAGCAGGTATTGCTGGCCAGTGAACCATTTCTCATACTCACGCTCCTTTTCCGTGGTGAATCCGATCCATTCGGAGGCGCTACTGCCGACAGAGTTGTAGGACACGACTCGCAGGTTGTACGTTGTGTAGGGCTCCAGGTTGGACACGTTGGCACTCTGTCCTTTCCCCGTGTATTTCACCTCAGTCGGGCCAGGACTGCAAGCCTTCACTGCTGGCTGTAGGTTCACAGGACATGCCATGTACACGTGGAGCTCATAGCTGAGAACAAAGTTGAGATTTTGGTTAATGAAGGGCCTTAAATAACATAAAAGCCAACACTACATTCCATCCTAATTGCTGTCTGGCTACCAGAGAAGAAAATAGACCTGATCCCAATATTTCTCTTGGAGATTTTGGTCCTGTCAGATAACTGAGCAATAGTGGTGGGAAGTCCCACATTGAAACTGTTGGTGCCTGTTACCTTGCTGCTCACTTCTGCAAGTCAGGATTTTTGCCTAAGTAACTTGAGATTGCATCTCTCTCTTCACTGCCAGTTGAACTCACACCTATTTGAATACACAACCCACAGCTGTCAGACAATCACCTCCACTCACAACAGCTCATCCTTTTCACCTTCATCCTCCCCAGTATCCTGCTCAGGAGAAAAGCAATCACTGTGTGTAAACACTTCCCAGATAGTGTTCAGGCCACAGGGAATGTCATCACCAACACACCACGGAAGGAAGACGACTGCCACAAATGTCCAGTGCTCTTAGTCATGCAATTCCAGGTCAAATTGTTCTAGCACCACCTCCAGCCAAGGTGTGCAGGTTCAGCTGGGCAGCTCCTACCTGGTGACAATGCCGTTGGGGGACTGAGGCGCACTCCACTGGAAAGAGGCGTTCCTGGAGGTCACCGTGCGGATCTGCGGTGGAGGCTGCTCTGAGGGCGGAGCTGGCTGTGTGGTGAACTCAGCCATGGGTCCTCTGCTGCAACAGTTGAAACAGGTGCAGGCCTCCACGCCAATGGAGTATGTGGTGAAAGGTTTTAGCCCATGGATTGTCTGCTGGGTGGCAGTCCCTTCTGACAGCTGTAAAATTAAGAGGAAACTTGTCACAGCTGCAAGCACCACAAGTACTAAATAAGAGTTATGGAGCTGAATTACCCCAGAAGAAGATGGGCAGAAGATTCTGCATGTCCTTTAAGTCTGACACTAATGCAGCTGTTGTGTAATGGAAACTTTGTGCTTTTCTCCCATTATGAAGTTAAAAGACACTCTCCAAAGGAAAAGACCATGCCATCAGTGGCCTCAAGACATCTTTAGCTGAGCTGTGACCAATGGATGTCAACTGCAAATGTCTCAGCAACAGAGAAGCTGAAAACCATTAAAGAAAGACTCTGGGTAAGTGGTACTAAAGCAGAAAAGAAATTAATGTGGAAAATAGCTCCATGATAAACGTGCCAGCAAATAATCATGCATATCTCACAAGCTTCCTCAATGTAGATGCAGGAAACAGTGCTGGGCAGCTTGACATCAATGTGTCTGGTGGGTCAAGTCACTCCCAGACAGGATAATGTGCTCTCTGATAGGTACTTCTGAGTCAAGAGCCAACATGCTGCTGCATTCAAACAGACATTCTGCTGGGTGAGCCTCTTAGGAAACTTTCCTGATCTCAGCAAGAGAGACCAGGCAGTTCTGACAAAGGAAGCCGTGCCCTGTTCTGAAACTGCTCACAGGAACTGCCACTTCACCTTTTTGCTGTAGTCATTTGTTGGTATAGCTTTTTTGAAGCCAAAGAAATAAAAACATGTAGAAAACACCAACAAGGGGCAACATCTGCTCTCATTTGGCAGCATGTGATTTAGCAGAGTTCAGCAAAAAATAAGAAGGAGAGAATCAAGCTAGCAAAGGGAAGCACTTGGTATTTCTTGGTGCCAGCACCAGAGCCGAGCCAGCAGCATGGCAGGTGTGAGGGAATGGAAATGGAAGGCCATGCAGGCACCAATGGGACAAACTGGCTGAAACAGACACAGACACAGCCAAGTGCACTGGAAGGAATAAATGGGTAATGTGAAATCAGTAGACAGCTTAAGCTCATGGGCAGGACAGTGCATTGCAGAGCAGCTAACAGTGGGAGGCCAGGAGAAGAAGGCAGTCTGTGATCAACAGCAGCAGCTTGTAAGAACAAAGTTGTTAAAGCTAGAAAATACAAGTGGAAATGGAAGTACAGAAAAAGTGCTGACAATACTCACCACCACATCAGTCCCTCTGGTATCATTAGAAAACAGCCTGTAGATACTGACCACCCCGTTAGGCTTAAGAGGGGGGCTGATGCTCACCACAGCCACAGTGGATGCCACCATGTTGAAGAGGGGAGCTCCCAGGCCCTCGGGAGGGGCAGGGCCTGTCCGGCAGCGGGACCAGCTGCTTGGCGTCCGGCCCACGGAATTTACTGACCACACCTTTGGCATGAATACAAAGAAACTGTTAGCAAAGGACTCAAGCCTACAAAACATCTGCTTTTAGCCAGAGGGGCCACTGCAGCTCTGCTGATGCTGGGTAAAACACAGCGCAATGGCGCCCCTGGAAAATGTCCCTTGACGACCCTCACTACCTGTGTTGGCCCAGTGACTTTCTAGCAGGAGTGGAGTATTTCCCACAGCCACACTTAAGGAAAAGAAACTAAAGTCCTGTCTCAGGCAGTGGTGCTTCTGTGTCTTCTTCATACCTGATCCCCACACTCTGAATTTCTACCACTGTCTGTGTCATACCATGCCAAGAGGACTCCTGGAGGAGCTGCGATCAAGGACAATGTTTTCAAAGACGTCTGAACAAAAATACTCGTATCTGGTCCTGACAATTTCTCCCTTCTGCACACTTTCTTCATGTATGCAGGCAGCCCCTATGAATTCAGCCTGGCCTTGAGTGACACTTAAAAGTTGCATTCACCTTGACTGAATCACACGAGCCAAACTCTAGTTACTCTTTAGAATCAGTGAGTTTTACAGGAACGTCCCTCTCTTAAAAATATTAATATATCAGTTATTTGGCAACATTTTCAGTAACTCGTAATATAAATAAGACCCACGGAAGTGCACAGTTAATTCAGCATCTCTCATTTATTTTCACAACAACATTTGCTTTATTGCATGAGCACAAAGGCAATGACTTCAGTTCCAAGATTTCAAAAATTAGCAGCTTGAATTAGGCCTGATTAAAACCCACATGTCTCTATGAACTATGCCTACTGATTTTGTCAGCTACCCAAAACCAGAGTGATCTGCAGACTACATAAAACTCAGCACTTATTAAACACACTCTCCAACAAATCTGCATGAAAATTAAATTTTGCTTTCATCAAGGACTGAATAAACATATGGAAGGATGTATAATCTTATTTATCAAAAAGCATTTGTATAATTAAACACGAATATCATAAAAGGTTGCCTTAGGTCATCATTTGCATGAGTAAGTAATTTGTAGAACGTCAGGTACAATAGACAGAATAGATGGATGCGTGAGCATATAGGGTTAAATTAGACTCAATATTAGCCAACCACATAGTGATCAATCAGAATGATAGATCTAAATGGCAATACAAGAGGACTGTCTGAGTGATTTTTAGTATAAGTATTCCTTAGTAAGCTTTCATGTCGAGCAGTTCTAACTACAGTAAAACACATTCTTATTTGATCTGCTTTGGGCACTGGTCCTGGGGAAGGGAATGGTGGGACTATGTCTTGAAAAAAAACAAGAGGTTTAGAAGTAAGAGGTCTTCACAATTGACCCTGAATCCTTCCAGCTTGTGATAATAATTTCCAACAACATAGGACACTTCACAAGGAGCCCAGGGAAGGAAAATGGATAAAAAGACCACCATTGGCTTTGAAGGCTTTGGTTATGCCTATTATAAACCCAAAGATCCTGCCTGATTGCATCAGTAACACACAGAACCATCCTAAGTACAGATGATGCCCTGCAATAAAAAGCTCAGCCAAAGCACTTTCATTGCAGTGGAATCAGTAATACATCTCTGTTGTGATCTATTCATAAAGTAAAACTCTGTTCACTGCAGTAGGTCAAACCCTGTATCTCAGTTCAGTTCCAGCTGCTACAAAGATTTACCCAGTCATTCATTTCAAGGGACATATTTCTTTGTGGAAAGAATAGGCTACATATGGAAAGAGCCGCTCTGAGTGTGGCACTGGCTCAGCACTTGCATGGGGTCAGATGCTCCAGTTATATCCAGGCTGTGGCCTTAATGAGCACGGAGCGTAACAGTGCCGGACCTGACCTGCTGAGCAAGCTGCCCATAGCTGAAGTGAAGGTGATGAGCTAGGAACAGAGCCTTCCTGTGTAGCACAGGAATTCAGCTTCAGAATAGGATTGCCAAGGAATTTTGGAGGAGAGAGGGATGCAACTCACTTGGGAAGAAAACACTTCACCAAGGGCTGGATGGAGAGAACTCCATCAATCCCCCACCTATAGTACATGCCTACACCTTGTCTTTCAAGAAGAAGCCTTAATTCACATAATCACAGAATAAGCTGAGCTGGAGGGGACCCTCAAGGATCATTGAGTCCAACTCCTGGCCCCACACAGGACCACTCCCAAGAGTCACACCATATACCCAAGAGTGTCTTCCAAATGCTTCTTGAACTCTGTCAGGCTTGGTGCTGTGATCACTTCCCCTAGTTCCTGTTACTAGGAAAGGGCCAGGAGCCAGAAAAGGTCACTGTCACAGAACCGAGTGAGGATTTCTTCCCCATCCCAAGCAGTGTGTGGTCCTCTCGTGCCACAGAACAGGGAGATTTATAGCAGAGATGAGTCCTTCTGACTCTAGGACACTCTGTTCCCCATTACCTCATTTGCTCTTATATTTTGTGCAGGGCTGATGTGCATTTCAGAGGAAGTGAAAGAGCAAAACAGAAGGTCTGAAATTCCTGAGTGTTTCTACTGTCAGAGCACCCAGTCATCCCTGGGAAAAAACAGAGAGAAAGAAGGATAATGACAGTGGGGAGGCCACCATTTGTCCCAGTGCCGATTTCCGCTCCCACAGCTGCATCCAGAACTTCATTACTGGGTACAGCAGCTTTGTATTGCCTAAACAGAGATGAAGACACATCCTGCCCTGAAAACTGGGGACAAAATAATGGGAACACGATGTGCATATGAGTGTGGTTGCTTTGAGCCTGGGAATGGGCTTTTGGAGAAGCATTGCTGACTTCCCTCCTCCGCACCATTGCAGTGCCCTGTATCAAACACCACAGTTACACGCTGGAAGCCCAGCTGAGGAAGAGATGCCCTAATCTCTTGTGTGAGCAGGGGGGTGACAGTGACATGCAGATACTCCTTATCTGGCTCCTGATGCACTTTCATCTCCTCTCTTAGGTGAGAACAATGTGGCAAGGCCTCTTGTACTTGAGCACCCTTCCAAGCACCCTCCTGAGCTGATGGTGCTGTCCTCACGCACTGCAGTTTATTGTCACCCCATTGCCAGGTCTGGGGTCATTAGTGGGGCCTGGGCTTCTGATAAAAACCCGGTAACAACAATCCCAATCCAGTGCAGCCTGGAGAAGAGGAGATTGAGGAGACACCATGGCCTGCAACTTCCTCGTGAGGGGCAGTGAAGGGGCAGGCACCAATCTCTGCTCTCTGGTGACCAGTGACAGGACCTGAGGGAACAAAGTGGTGTCAGGGGAGCTTTAGGTCAGCTATCAGGAAAAGGTTCTTCAGCCAGAGGGTGGTTGGGCACTGAAACAGGTTCCCCAGGAAAGTGGTCACAGCACCAAGCCCAGCACCTCCCTACAGAGGTCAAGAGGAAGTTGATGTCCAAACCGTGCTGCCACATGCCCAGCTCTCTGGGAAAAAAAAAGGCCGAGGTCAAGGTCACATTTGTGGCATGCTCTGAGTGTGCCTTCTAGACAGACACCAGCTACTCAGCCCTGCCAAGACATGTGTCCAGCAGAAACCCCCTTGGTGTCTGTGAGTCTGTAACGCCAGCTTCTGAGACAGCTGTGACAGCTAAACAGGACTTCTGAGGATCTGAGTTCCAGATTTACACTGACCTAAGCTGGAGTCCCTTAACTCCATTTGCTTCTGCTCAACCATCTGTAAAAGGATGGATGGTTATAAAAATATTTCCCTGTGAGAATTGCTGTCCAAGTAAATCCTGGTCAGTGTTTGGAAACCTGGGGAAGTAAATCCCTAGAACTGACTGCAGATGGAAATGCTGGTGTTTAGCCACTTCTTTGCAGGAAAAAATGGGACAACGTGGCAACAGAAACCACAATGAGCAGTGTCTTTAAAATCAGAGGTCAAGCCTTCTCAAACAGTCATCACTAAACAGTCATGGATGGAAGCTGTTGCCTGGTTAGCCTAGTTAAACTGAAATTTAATGATTTAGACTTTTGTAAAAAGCTTTTTGGGGTCACAAAAAATCTTTAGAAATTGTGGTATAATCAGCATCAAAAATATTTAATTGCATTCATATAGAAATACAAAGGGCCTAATAGGCAGCAGTATTACCTTCCTACAATTATGAAAGACAATACAGGAACACAGGGCAAACAAGAAGCAATCACGTCTTAGGGACACATTGAATGACAAAACACAGATAGCAGAAAGCCAAGGAAAGTTTCTTATATCTTGACTTTCTGAATATTCTGCCTTAGCAGAATAGCATTAAGTCTGACATCATGGTGCATGGCTCAACATGCTGCCAAAAAATGTCTTGTTGTTAATGGCTGCACTGTCCCAAAAAAACCAGGAGAGGGCACTGAAATCTGCTACCAAGGGTTACTAATTAATGTTTTATCAATCTGCTGGCCCCTGGCTCAGACTGCACTTTGAAATGAAGCCAGAGAGAGAAGAGAGGGGAGAACACTCTCTGGAGAGTGTATATTCAGAGGACTGAAGAATTCCAGTTACAGGTAACTAAACTTCGTTTTTTCCATCATAAATTGAGCCTTCACAGATCTCTGCTCCTGCAAGAAACCTGTGATCAGTCACTCAAAATGATCACAGGACAATCTCAAGGTTCATGGGCATAGCAAAAGGGGGCAAAACCCATGAGAAGTGGAAAGTTCTGAGGAGAGTCACCTTACCACAGTGAGCCTGTTCAGGCTTAGTGGAGTTAACAACTTCTGCCATAGGGGCAAAAACAAGGGCACCAAATTCACCTTGGGCATTGATACAGAAAAATCACGTTGCTGTAGATGCTGACAGTGGAAGAAGGCCATGAGATGATTTCCATCCCTGAACCTCAGATTCATCCACTGCAACACTCTTGAAACACCATATCCATAGTGAGGAAGCTTTGTTTTGAACTCAAACTCCTCCAAAGGGGACCCTCAGGCAGTGAACAGTCTGTGGAGAATTTGAAACTCTCATTGGTGAGATCTTGCCAGGCAGAAGGGTGTTGGGGGCAGCTCATCTCAGTGAAGGCAGCAGTCCTGAGCTGCTCCTGACTTCCCAGGTCAGGAAGAGCTGGAATACTCTGCATGGCACAGAGGCCAGACACTTCTCACCCCTCCTGCTTGCAAGAGAGCAAGCCAAAGAGCTGATTACCAACCAGCAGTGGCTTCTGGCTCCTTCCATGTCCAACAGGCACTGTGCCTTGTGCTGCTTCACACTGCACTTAGTCTGCAGTCCATCACAGGTGCCTCTGCACCGAGTTCCTGCAGGCACTCAGAAAAAAGCCTTTTACCTTAGAAAAAGTCTCATTAGTAAGTCACTGCCTCTCCTTGGCTTTGAGCACTGCTCAGAGCTGCAGGGCACTTACGTAGGGCTGTACATTCTGGGGAACCACAAGGTCAGACCAAGCCAGCCCTTTTTACAAATGCACGTGATTCTACTTTTGTGTGCAAGAGTCAGGTACAACTTGGATCTCTGCGCTTATTGTAAGCAAAGACTCCACACACCTGTGACTGCTTTTGGTCTTTCCAAAAAGGATTCATTGCTTGGCACATGCCAAGAGAGACAAACGGTAGCAGAGAGTGGTTTGTACCACTCCTCTCTTTCTAAAGCTGTTTCATGAAGACCTCAAAGACCCAGCACTACTTTTAGACTTTGCTTTGGATTTCTTGACTCAGATTTGTTCAGTTTCTAACCCAACACTTACATAAATGTAAAGTTTTCACAGTGTAATTATTTTCCAAGATAGCAAGATAATTTAGGGTCATATAAGATCTGACATCAGTAAACGCAGAAATACAGCCCCGAATTTTTTATTATGTTCAAACAGTAATCTTCAAGAAAATGAAAAAGACCACAATCTTGGCTAGTTGAAAGTAGAGAAAACTAAGGGACCTCCCTTTCACCATCAATTGCAGCATCCTTCACAAGTCTTTGCAAACTGACTGTCATATTGGCTGGCTAATTTGGAGTTACTGATGTGATGCCAGCAGAGCTCAGAGCACAGAGCTTGTCTACCAAAATCTAGCATTCAGCACTAGGATAATGTATTTACATGTGGGCACTTCAGTGTTAGGAGGGAATTAGCAAAGCAGAAAATTTAAAAAGTGGGTGCAGTTTATGGTGAATAGTGCAAAGGCAAGGGAAAGGAAGTATCACATCCATTCATGAGCAGGGGTACAGGAAGGTAGTAATCAAATGTGTGCTTCTGACTACCCCTTCTCAGATCCATACTTCTCCCTCTTCAGCATTGTTAGTCTCCTTATGGAGGTCATAAACATATAACGGAATAGATTTCAGGTCCAGACTTCTAGCACTGTGATAATTAGAGCCTCTTAACATTGCTATTTATCTCCACTGCTCAAATGCTAATAATAAAACTACTACACCCATTCTGGAAAAGGGAAAGACAATAGGCAAAAACTTTGGGACTTAAACTAAATTACCAAATTTTAAAGGAAGCTCATTCCATATAACATAGTATAATGCCAGTAATTAATGAGAGATGTAAAAAGGTTTAACTCTAAAAGATAGAAAATTAAATAATTTGTTTCCTATGGGTATATAATGAGATAGTTACCAAGTTCCCATGAGAGAGATAAGCAGATATTAAAAGGTCTTTCCAATACCTGTAATGGCTAAGGGCAACAGCTAATTCAATAGATTCGATCAAAATCACCACTTCTTTCTTGGCTTCTGATTTATTACTTTGGCTGTAGTTAGTCATCACTCATTTTAGTTTGCTTTTCAGCAGTCATAAATTATGCCTCATAAATAAAAAGATACAATCAAGGAAATCATATCAAGCCATCTACAGCCCTGGAGTATATTTTCCCCTGGTACTCACACTAATGTCTTTTTAAAGGATTGCCTGGAATGCTTTTGAATATGTCAGAATCACAATTTACTAAGAAGGGTCTTGTAAGAGTGGTGCTGTAAGAGTCTCACTAGTAAATCTGGACACCAAGAAATCCAGTCTAATATCTGTATTTAATTTAATGAAAAAAACCCACAAGGTTTTGTTGCATCAACACACTTGAATTTAAGATTGTGTTGACAAGAGAAACATACTGCCTGAGGTGGGGCTTAATGAGCAAAATTACGTGGTTTCAAATGGCCCTTTTCCCTTCTACAAGGGAAAGGAAGTATCTCATTCTGCAAAAGGATATTTAGGGTACTTTTCAGAAGCTGAGGTCAAGCTTGGTAGTCTAATGCAGATGTGGTATGAGAAACTCTAGTTGGAAGCAGGAATCTTGTAAGAAAAAACAATCTCACAAACAAAGTAACAAGCAGGGAATGGCAAAAAGAACTACATTTTTTTAATGCCAGTTTTTACCCCATTTTCAACTACAGAAGTCATGACCTGTTTGTCAGTAACTAATCAGCACAAACTGGAGCTCAGCCAACAATCTGATAGGCAGGCTGGTAAACCAAGTGTTCTTCCTGGCACTGGAAAGTGACCATTAGGGCTAAAATATTCTACATCCCATGCAGTTGGTCCTTCCTTAATCCTCATGGCTTTGCACTCATTTTTTTTTTTCTCTCTATCTCTCCAAAGTCAGAATATTATTTGTTTTCTCTTTGAGAGGACCTAACACGTATTTTTCCCTTGTGTGTCTCAGGGGTATTTCCTAGATCCTTCACTGGGCTGCATTAACAGGAGGGTGAGAAAGACTCCACACACAGGAGGGATGCTGTGCCTCCAACACTGGTCAGAGGCAGACAGCTCCAGCACTGCAGACCTTGTCCTGGTGCATTGAATAGTCCTCTTGGAGAATAAACCTCTGCAGGGAGCCATAAACCTTTCTGAAAAGGGACAATTGTAATTTTCAGTCTTTTACATATTCTGTGCTTGCCAAATAGAAATAAAGATGTGTCCTAAACCAGGAAGACATTACGCCATTAATCTAAAGAAGCAGTTTTAAGAACACAATTAAGTGCAATTGTGGAGGAGTGATACTGCATTTGCATGGAAATCACACCATACTGTGACAGCTCTGCTGGGCTCTAAATGCCACAAGTCTCTGCTCAGAGGGGCCTTCCCTTAGCTGAGAAAAACAGATTTGACTCTACAGGCTGCTATATGGGAACACTGCACACCACTTTCAGTGATTCCTGAGGAGGGACTACACACTCTGCTTCAGAAATACTCCAGGAATCAAAGGATTGCACTTGCAAACTCGTTAGACCTCATGAGTGATAATGTTTGTTTAAGTGTTTTCAGGGGGTGTTTTCAGGAGGTGACATAATAGCACATGGTTAATAGAGTTGGGGATATCAGGCAGAATTCCAGTAAATACCTAAAACATGCTCTAGAAAATGCAAATATCTACATGTACAACTAGACCAACAGAAGGAATTTCAAAGATCCAAGTGTTTTGGAGTATGGAACAGTGGGCACTGTGTGCCACTTAAAAACCCACTGAAACCTAGCAGGTGCTAATAGGCTCATGCAGAACTGGCCCCTAAAGTATAAATGTGTTTCCTTGAAGAACAGTGACCTAAGCATTTTAGGGGCAAAGTCCCTTTTGTCAGAATGAGCTTCTGAACTCACTTCATCATTTCTGAAAGTGCAGCTTTTGCACCTGGTTTTGTAAAACCTAATATTCAGCTGAAGTTTCCAGGAAAACAAACAAATTTAAAAACAACAAAACAAACCAACAAAACTCAGTGAAAAAAAGTCCCCAAAATGCCAGATTCAAAAGTCCTGATTTCAGGTCCAAAGAAGCTATTAGAGCATTGAACTAAATCTCAGTATCTCCAAAAATGCTGGAGAGAGTCCCATCACAGCACTTTGATTTTATCTGCATTCTGCTGGAGGAAATTCAGTTGCATTTAAAGTTTTATGTCCAGCAAACAAGCCTCAAATGCAGAGACAGGAGAATCAATATCCAGTTTAAGTGAAATATAAATCTGGGTTTCATCAGCATAATAGCAAAAGCCAAGCCCTGTACTTATGAATAACTTGTCTCACAGACAAGATATAAATTGTCAACAATGGAGAAGCTCAGAATACATCCCAAAGGACTGCTGCAAGTGACTTAAGCAGAAGACAAACACATGCATTGAAAAATCTCTCATGGTGAAATAAATGGCCACTGGTGAAAAAAACCAAAAATGATTTAGAGTTCCAATCAAAAGCTCAGCCTGGTTATGGAGCAGAACCAAGATAAAAAGCTAAGTCTTGAATACAGCACAGTAAAGCATAGGAATCTGATCAAGAGGTTTTGGTTTTTTTTATCTGTCAGTGATAAGTCATTAAAAATGTTGGCTGAAGAAAGTCTCTGTGGTATCAACTTCCCAAAAACCAGCTTCTGACTGAGATAATTAAAAGTTAGTCCAGCTGAGAACATTGCACAGCCAATATCTATGTCCACCTTGGAGAGTTTTTCTTCATCTAAGAAAGATTCCTTAGAAGTATGATTTGGGCCTGTTACCAGTGCTTGCTGTCTACCCAGCCCCGTCTGCATTTGAATTCACATTCCTCGAAGATCCTGCCTAAAGCAGCAAGGAAATATGGTCTAACAATAGTTCTGCTGACACAGGCTGTACAATCTCCATCCTTGCATCTGCAAGGATGGAGAACTTGATCCAAAACTCAGCTGGACAAAGCCCTGAGAGCCTGGTCTATCTGGACCTGCCTCAAGCAGGGAGTTAGGCTAGATGCCTTCTGGATATCCCTTCCAAACTGCCTGCCTCCATGAGACACATGTGCCTACAGCAGCTGGATAGACTTGCGTCATAAAGTAAGTTTTTAGGTTTAATTCTTCATGGCTTCTCACTTAAAAGGAGAAAGCAACAGCAGTGGAGCAGAGCTACCGAAGAACCTGATCTATACAGTGTGCTCTCATCAAACTTGCAGATGACACCAAACTGCAGGGAGCAGTTGACATTCTGAAGGGTAGGTCTGCCAGTCAGAAGAGCATAGAAAATGGGAATTTCAGCAGGACAGATGCAAAGTCCTGCTCCTGGGGAGGAATAACTTCTTGTGGCATCACAGGGTCAGCATTACTGACCAACTAGGGAACACCTCTGCTTGAAAAGATTCAGTAGATAGAAAGCTGAACACGAGCTAGCAGGGTAATCTGGCAGCAAAGATGGCCAGCATCCTGAGCTGTGTAATCAGAGCACAGCCAGACAATTAAAGGAAGTGATTTCCTGCCTTTATTTAGTATCTATTTTGTTTTGGCCCCCAAATTCCAGAAAGCTATTGATAAATTGGAGTGAGTTCAGTGGAAGGCCACCAAGGTAATCAGGGGGTTGGAAAGTGCCTGTAAGGAGAAGCTGTGGGACTTGGGCTTGTTCAGCTTGGGGAAGAGATGGCTTTGGAGGGACTTGATTGCAGTCCCTCAGCACCTTTCTACAGGCTAACGAGAGGGTGGGGCCTGTTTCTTTGCTATGGTATATCATGGGAGGGGACAAGACAAAACAGGTGTAAGTTCAAACAAAAAAGGGTCAGATCGAGCGTAACAAAAAAACTTTTTCGCAATGAGGACAGTCAGGAAGTAGAGCAGACTGTCTGTAAAGTTACATATCCTCCCCAAAGGTTTTCAAGATGCAACTGGATAAAGCCCTGCAAAACCTCATCTGACCTCTTTACTGACCCTGCTTTGGGCAGAAAGTTGGGCTGGATGGCCTCCTGAGAGCCCTTCCAACCTGAATTACTTTCTGATCCTATAAAGCAAATGAGCCTGTAAAAGAAAGATTGTTCCACCTTGCTCAAGAGGCGGAATGCACCGTTTCAGGTATATGTTAAACAAAATGAGAAGTAACACCAACCATCAACAGCAAATCCACTTTTGAACTAACAAAAAACAGTCCTTGTCATTCTCCCGACTAATTTAAAGAGAAAACAACTCCAGTCCCTCCTGATGTAAACTGCTCTAAGATCTAAAAGTAATCTAAGATCTAAATTAAAAATTAATTCATAATAGATTGGGGAGGATGGAAAAAAAAGAAAAAATAATGAAAAAAAGCTGCCCTTTAGGAACTAGAATTTCCCAGAACAGGTACTTGCAGAGTCTCTGGAGGGCACAAAAACATTTAACATATAAGATACACAGGCACCTACTACTAAGCTAAACAAATGCTGAATTAATAAAGTGCTTGTATGAAGTTATTTTCAGCTTCCCAAGTCTTTAAAACATGTTCACAATAATCATTCAGGTTTCACAATGCTATTAACATTAGAATTGAGATGTGTACGCTCGTTGTAAGTGTAAAGTTAGGTTCTCAAAGTGTACTGAGATCATCATCAGAGCTGCTAAACAGCTTTGATTCCCACCTGATATTCGTACTCTCTATAAGGCAGCAACTTGTCGTCTTTGAAGGAGGTTGAAGAACCATTGTAAACGAGTGAGAGGTCTAAATTTATGTGGGCTTCAGTTGTCCGCCTCCTGTAAAGTTCGTAGTATAAAATCTTCCCGTTCGGCTGCTTGGGACCGGCCCACAGGATGGAGGCAGTGGACTGGAAGCCGCCGGCTGTTTGTATTTCAATGAGAGGGGCCGGCTGCGCTGCCGGCGGTGCCTCCAGCGTCTGTGCCCATGCCCACTCACTGGAGGCACAGCCCAGCTCCGTGCAGGCCTGGAGCTGCACTTCGTACCTTCGGGAACACAAAGCAGAAGCAAGGTGATTAAAACGCTGCAGATACAAACATAAACCGTGCATGACATCTGGCGGATTTCTTAATTTCTCCCGGTCTTTGGAATTTTTAATAAGAACACAATTAGTATGAACGCACAGGTTATGTGCAGTGCTTTGTGTAGCAAACAATGTCTTCTAGATTTTTATTTGGGTATGGTTTGCTTTTTTTCAGAGTTAACATCTGCAGGAGTCAAGTGATCAAAATAATTTTGATTTCAATGAAATAAATCAGAATGATGATTCATTGTAAGAGATGATTTGGATGACATTTGTGAGCTGTAGAGCTCCACTCTATTACTCTCTTTGGATTTAGATTAGTTATATGTAAATAGTAGACAAACTTATCAACCATGTAACACACACAAATTATGCCTACACAAATATATAAGGAAAGGTCAGGTAAATAATCAAGAATTAGTGGGGAAAATACTACTTCAGTATCAAGTGTGCCTCTGTAGCACAGTCTGGTACCCTTTCTTAAGTTTTAGCTTGTACTTAATCACAAGTCACTTGTTTCCAACTCGAGGGTTCAAACATGTTCCATTAATTTCAGCTCAGCTACACTGTGAATGGGCCAGATAACAAGACTTTGGTCTCCTCACCCTGAATTTTGTCAACTGAAGCCCTATTTATTCTCAACAGCAGACACCATGGGAAAGGTATGCCAGTACAAGATTGTATGTTTTGGAGCCTATAGCAGAATGCTGAATTACCCCTTCTATTAATTACAATCTAAGTCAACACTATGCACTATGCACTTCATCAAGATGATATAAAGTTGTTGTTACTATAAATCTAAAACAAAAAAATCCCTATTTTATTATTTGCTTTTTAGCAAACAACCCCTGGGTCTGACTATCTGTCTAAGGAAGATGGCTGAGCTGTTTGCAAGCCCACTGCACCACTCCACAGCATTTATTCAGCACGTGAGCTCTTCCAGACTTACCTGCTGTAGGGCTGTAGCTGTGCCACTATGTATGACCGTCTCAGAAAGGAAACATGAGATGCATCAAAATCAAAAGTCTTCTTTCCTGTTTCCCCTGGCTTGTGGATCGAGACCGTGTAGTTTCTAATGTCACCATTTACTTTGATAGGAGGATCCCAGGCCACCAAAATCTCACTGGAAGACCATGCCTGCAGCCTAGGAGGCAACATCCCAGATGGAGCAGAGGGGTTGGTTTTTATCTGAGCTGAGGGGCTGGTGACGCTGCCCTGGCTGTTATTTGCTGTGACAGTATAGCTGTACTCCATGCCTGGCATTAGGGTGAAATCAAGATACCGAGTTTCCAGACCAGAGTAAACAAGGACACCATCCCTCCTGAGGTCGTAGCTTGTGATTTTGCCATTGGGCTTATCTGGGAGTTTCCATGTGATTTCAATTGACTCTGAGCCCATGACCAGCAGCCTGGGAGCTTCCATATTTAATGGTGGAGCCTCCATGGTCATCACAGACTGGGATGTGCTGGAGGTGCAGCCCCCAGCAGTACAGGCGACCAATGCAAAATTGTACTGCGTGTAAGGCTGCAGGTTAGAAACCAACATTTGCAAACTGTTGCCAGGATAATACTCCTCATTGCCTAATTTCAATATGTACTTGGTGATATCTCCATTTTGTATTTGGGGAGGTGCCCAGGATGCACTGATCTGAGTGGCACTGACAGCCCGCAGAGATGGGGGATCCACCAAGGCAGGAGCTGCTTCCAGTGTGCGTATTGCAGCTGGCTCACTGGTAGAGCAGCCCCCCATGGTACAGGCAACCACTGCATAGCTGTACACCGTGTAGGGCAGCAAGTCCTCATCCACATAGCTGAGAGTGGCAGCGTCAAAGCTGAAAGGATAGAGAACATCATTCTTCAGCAGCCTGTACGACTGGAGAATGCCATTGGGCTGTGCTGGGGGCGTCCAGGATATGAGCACTTTATGGGGGTTGGCTGACACCACGGATAACCTGGGGACAGCAAGGCTTTTTGGGGCAGTTTGACTAGTCTTTGTCACTGTCCAGGAGCTGTCAGTGTAGCCTGCTGCGTTCCAGGTGCGTATTTTATATTCATACCTCGTCCATGGCCGTAAACCTTTATCATTATAGGCGAATGTATTACTTTCAGTGTTATATTCTGTGAAAACAATTTTCTCATCTTCTGTTGTTGCTCCGTGCCCTGCAACATTCCCTTCTGTGCGTCTGTGAATAACTTCATAGCGAATTATTTTTCCATTCGGATTAATTGGCTGCAACCAGCTCAGTTCAACATTGGTGGCATTCACTGCCTGGATTACAGGTGCCATCTGGGACACTGGGGGAGCTTCATCTGTCCAGACTGGCTGGGGTGGAGAGCGAGTGCAGCCTGCTGCATTGCACGCCTCCAGCACGAGGCTGTACAGGGTGTACGGCTCGAGGCGCCGGAAGAGGAACTGGCGAGACAAACCACTGTACTCCAGGTGGTCATCGCTGAAGACATTGTAGGTCTGGGGAATTAGGAAAGAAAAAGAGAGAAGGGCAGGCAGGCAGGCAAGAAGGAAGGAAGGGAGGGAGGAAGGGAGGGAGGGAGGAAGGGAGGGAGGAAGGAAGGGAGGAAGGGAGGAAGGGAGGGAGGGAGGGAGGAAGGGAGGAAGGAAGGAAGGAAGGAAGGAAGGAAGGAAGGAAGGAAGGAAGGATAAAAGGAAAACAAAACAAAACAGTTTTTGTCAATAACCCATAGATGAGACCATTAATCTCTGCAATTGGGTAAGGACTACTGACCAGTGATTCAGAAACGTATTCTTACTAGTAACAATCAGCACACAAACAGATCATTGATACAACAGGAATGTTTTGATCCAATTTTCATGATTTTTTTCATTTTGAATGCACTAATAAATCACTGAGTGACAATTTTCATTATATTTGATTGTTATCAAGTTTCATTTCAAGGCTCTCACAGGCCAGCAGAAAGCTTCTCACAGACTGGCTCTGAAGAATATCACTTAAGGAAGAAAACCTCCAAATAAACTCATCTAGTTGCAAATCTTGCATGTAAAGGTTTATACTGAGTGGATACCATTGAGTTAAAAGAAGTCTCAAATTTCAGAACAAGATTCTATTAAACCCAAGTTTTCTAGAAACACATTTTGGTCATGTCCAATTTTACGATGAATAAGATTCTGAGCTTACATGTGCAGTTTTCTATGCATTAAATGAACAATTTGGTTCAGTGTAAATGAAAATTTACAGTCACAGAGTAGCACAAGAATGTTAATATTCATTTTAATATAATGACAAGCACAGAGAACTCACAGAGTGTCTTGTGCTTATATAGGACTTCCATCTTATTTTAAAGTATTATGCATTTGATGGAGCCTTTTCCAGCAAAAAATGTTTTAATTTGGTATTCAGCATTTCCCTTCTCTTTTTTAATTAAGTGAACTGTCAAGGTGAAGATTACCTTAATCACACCATTGGGTTGGGAGGGCTCTGACCATTTTAGCAGCAGAGCCCTGCCATTTTCTTTCTTTTCCACAGTGAAGTTGCTCAGGCCACTGGGTGAAGCTTCCAAAGTGCGCACAGATGTCCAGGGGCTTGAAACCTGCCCGGCGTTGTTTACAGCTACGACATGAATATGATATGTTGTGAAAGGTTTCAATCCAAATAAATGAGCCTGATGCTTTGTTCCCTGAAGCAAGAATACAGATGTTTGAGTTAGTTAAAAAAGTAATCAGCATCTGTGGTTTATGTCACTTGGAAAATGAGGCCTCAGCTCTGGGTCACTTCTGACTGCATTGCAGAATACTCCATCTGGCTACCAGGATTTTTTTTTTGGTGGTTTTTCATGATTGAGCCTCAAAAAAAAATTCTTAGGCTTTAAAAAAATTATCTAACATTACGGTGGAGCCTTTTGGGGCTAATTCCTTGGGAATAGTCTGAATCTCAGATAGGACACAACTTACACTTCATTCAGCGGGTGTCTGAGCTTGCTCAGTGAGGATGAGACCACCTGGAATTCGATTCAAGCATGTAAAAATGACTGGTAAATGAGTGATACCTGCCTCTACAGAAATCTTACACATCTCGTATGTACATGTGACATTTCATAGGCATGCTGTCCTGGTCTAGCTACTCAGGCCACTGTAATCTGGATAAACAATTTGTGAAATCCATTGGGCTCAGCCAGGGCTGCAAGGACCAGGGCTGACCTGCTGGCACACCAGAGCACAGCCCAGCAGAGGGGTATGGTGGAGATGCAGGCTCATGGACCTCAGCTGTGGCCAGGAGGGGCCACTGGCATCCCAGCTTACCCCAAACAGCATCTGACACAGAGCTGACACTGCTCGGGCAAGGAGAGCCTGAGTACAAAATCTGATCTAGGCAGGAAGGCAAAACACCATGGAATTATTTTGAACAGTCACAAAAGGCACAGTGACCAACAAAGAACAGGAATAACACATGCCAGTAGGAGACTGTGCAGATGTGTCTGGTCAGGAGCAAAGAAAAAACGAGTTCAGCTGATCACTGATATATTTAATGTAATTTTTAGCTGTTCTTTGGCATGAATTATATAGACCACAAGAAAGGGAGTACAGGAATTCAGTTGCCTTCATGTGATAGAACGAGCTGAAGTCAATTTCCCTGTGTCAGTAAGTCGTATTAAGTTGTTAAATGCTAACATTTCCAATTGTTTAATATTTAAACATTTGTTAAGCTATCAGACTCAGAAACAAATTTTAAAGAAATATTAATTTCTTTTTTTAAATATTAAAAGTTAGATCATAAATATTTAAATAGTTATTTCCTCAAAACAATGAGTTAGTCTTTTAGATAAATATAGCACAGCATTTGAATGACCATTATGAATATTAAATCTGAAGATGCCACAAGTACAGATTATAAACATACTTTTCTGATAAATGATTCCTTTTTTCTGTTAAACAGGGCAAACACTAGCAAGATTAATAATGCAAAAAAGTATAATTCTTTGTTAGGAATTCCCAGTCATCACTGCCAAAAAAGCATAAGCTGAAATGCAAATAGCAATCACCTCCAACAGATTATATATAAAAAAGCTCTGGCTGCTGTGGGACATTTAGAGATATCTTTTGTCACAAGAAACATGGAAAGCATGTGGGCTATAAAGCAAAAACATATGTATATTGTCAATAGCAGCACCTGTTCAATTACAGTTTATTTCAGCATGGAGAATTTCGTTCAGCCCCTAGATGGCAATACTATCAAACACTTTTTGTAACATGAGTACTTAATGATTAACAACGTGCGTTCAGTCATCCAACATACTCAAGGCAGCCATTAAAAAAATAACAAACCTGATTTCATTATAGATTCTTTTAATAAACATTTATGGCTTAGATCCTTGAAAGTGGAAGAGTTTAAACTGCCATAGCCAAAAATCCTATACAGCCAACTGCAAAATTATGAACTGCAGGCTAAAGAACCACATTTAAATCGAGGTTCATGCTTAGCATAAAAATCTGGCATCAGAAATTATGTTGGCACAAAACATGATTAAAATTAGCTTTACAATTGGATGTAGTCTGTATTAATAGTTTTTACGAGGACAGTTATCTATTAGGTTTTCAAAACAGAACTTTTAAAAGCCTAAAATTTACATTCTGTGGTTCGGGGGTGGGGATGGGAGGAAGGGAGCACACAGCATTAAATTACTGCCCCTGAACTGCTACACAGAGGCTCTCTGAAGGTACAAACACATTATTAAAAACATCAGACAAAAAGCAATGGCCCTGCTTTTTAATGAGCTGCATCATCGGGAGGGTTTTTGTGACAGCAATGCTACAAAACACTAGATTTCTCTTTTTAAGCAGAAAACTGGCATATTTTTCATCACCCTCTACCATTTTCCCACTAAACCCCAAGATTTAATTATTTACAATCCTCACTACACTTTGAAATGAAACAAGGATGGAGGGATTTCCTTGCCTGCAGTTCATCATGTTCTCTGGAGACTGCTAAACCATTCCTTCCAGAGATGACTTTTATCCCTGGCTCCTACAGATACTTCTTGAAGAGCAAACGGTTTACATGTATTTTTGTTTTGTTTGGTTTTGAAGTAAGCTCAGGGGATGTACTCCCAGAATACAGAGCCACGGTTTTCCCCCTGTGCTGCTGCCATTGCCAGTCGCGAATTTGCTCAGCTCAAAGGCTGATGCTGAAAAGAGGATGGATGGCAGACTCGGTGATTCATTTTAAGAATCACTTTATGTGCTCCCATGACATTTTCAGCCTAGAAATACTGTCCTGCTGGAATGGTCAAATATAAATTGCAAAATACACCTTGCAGTGATAGCACTGTAACTTTGGCTTCAGTGGGCAACGACACCGTCTTAAACAGGCGCAGGAACAAAATCATTGTCTGGAATATTCTCCCAGTCTTCCTCTGCAAAGCCATAAACTCATGTATTCCATGTTTGCACATGCTAACAGCCCAGATTTCATTCACCATTAAAAGAAAACCAACAAAATAAAATTTTAATGTGAACATTAAGATGTTCGTAGAGTGGCTAACCATGAAATCCAATGGACTACAAGCCCATGCCCTCCTTTCTCTGTCTCCAGCTGTGAAGCATTCTCATTCCATCAGTCATTAAATTAAGAATATTCCAGCAGACATTTAAGTGTGTACAGTCTTACATTCCTCCTCTATGGCCCTTTCATTCTTTCCATGTAAACACCACAGAAATGGACACCTGAGGGAGGAGGGAGGTTGTGACAAGCCACTGTCACCTGACCACACCCTGTAGCCCAGAGCCCAGCCTTTGACATGGCCCTTGCTTTTGGCAGCCTGGTCTCCTCCCCTGGTGCAGCTCTGGCAGCACCACCACTACTCCAGGCAGGACCTTTGGTTTTGCTATGTAAAGTGCCTCATGTGCTGCCAGTGGCAGCACAAGCTGTTAACAGCAACAAATACACTCCTCCAGTAATTCCACTCTTCTCACTGTAAATTACGATAAAATTTATTTAAAATAAAACCTTGTTTTAACACATTTTTCAAAACATAAAAGAGAGAACATGAATCATGAATAATGCATCCGTCAAGATTTGCTTCAGATTGCCTTTTTTGTTTGTTTATTTTTTAATTCATGAACACAGAAGTCACTTAAAGTCTGGAAACAAATTAGCATAGTCTTTCATGCCGTTCAAAGGCAGTGGCATCCATAATGCAAGGTGCCTGCCTTCCTCACAACCTCTTGGTCCTCCTCCCAGGCATGGGCAAGGCTGTGCAGCCTTCAAGGGTCTGATGATTTTACACTGCCTACTGTGATTGCTTTTGACTACTTGAAGTGCCCCTAAGGTGGCAACAGGGTCAAGAGGTCTTTGTAGGTTGAAAATGATCAAAAATTAGCATTGATCTGTAGCTGTCAATAATACTCTGCACGGGTGGACTCCCTGCACAAATGTTTAAACTGCATACAACTACACAACCTAGTCATCTTTGAATCTATCGATCTGATGAAGCAGCACTTTCCAGGGGTGTCACTCTGGGCTTTTCCTCTTCTTTCAAGGCAGGCCAGCTTACCCAGCTGCCTAGGTCTCAGGGCATGAGTTCAAACTGTGACAGACACATCAGAAGATCTCTGAACCACTGAAGAGCTGCCCAACAGGCAGCTTGAGTATCTGTCCCTTCTTCAGGGGTAATCATCAAAGCTCAGCAAGTCATCACCAGTCATGTTAAGGTTAGGCTCTGGTTTCTTCTCTCTCCCTATCTTCTCTTTGTACCATAATCTCCACTTGGCAGGTATCTTTTATAGCTGAATAAAAAGCTCATTCTTTCTGTGAGCCTCTAACTAAACCCAGTGGCATCAGACACTACCACACTGCTAAGTGTAGTACTGGCACAAGGATCCAAACTGGCTCTTTCATAACCCATGGACATAAATGATGGGAAGGCAGTTCAGTAGAACATCCCCTTGTCTAGAGCCTGAGATGAGGAACTCTCCCTGGACAAGGGAGGAGAAAGCTCCTGACAGCCAGAACATCAATCCAACCATCCTCTGATTAAAATTTTCAAGTTCTCTATCAAGGATGTCGAACAGATTCCTCCACACATGACAGAAGTGAGGGGGAATGCTTGGGAGTTCATAAAGACACTCAGTTTATCCTCACCTTTGTCATTATCCTCTTATCTGGCTCCCTGTCTAACCCAGACTCCTTGCCATTTTCTGCACAGGACTGGGAGCACTTCTACCTTGACTCTGATAACTTTAATTTCCCAGACTATTCTTAGTCCCTGCCTTCACTCCAAACATAGCACTGAGCTCCTATTCACATGCAAACTCTAACTTGTCCTTTGGGCTGCCTTCCTTCTCAAGCTTATATCATGCACACTGTGTCTTTTCCATTTAAAAAAATCTACTCTATTCCTAAAGCCTTATGCTCAGATTCACAAGGATATAACTTATGGATACACAGGTAATCTATGAGTCTATTCCTGTAGCAGTACAGACTGGAATATAAATTATTCCCATGGCAGTACTGAAAAATCTCAAAGGTTAGTCAAACAGAAACCAACATGTTATTCATTTAACCAGAAATTATCTTGCCTACAGGTAACTAGAACTTCCATTTTTATAAGAAATTGATGTTGTACTAGTTATTTTCATCCCAATTAGTACAAAAAAAATTTAGAGTTTTCATTACATTTTAAAAGTAAGTTTCACTCTTCAAATTTTAAAAACTTTGCATTTCATTTTAGAATTTTTAAATTGCCTTTCAACACCTATTTTAAATTTTAAATAATTATTTGATATGACCCTACAAGCTTTCAATAGCAGCAAAATGTACCACATGGGTAATAATTTTTATGGCAAATGAAAACCCAAAGGAATTATAAAATGAAATTAGACAAATATTTAAATAAAATTTTTAAGTTCTTAAATCCAGATAGTCCCTTATTAAACCTGAAAAATTTTTCAAAACATTTTTGCCCAGGGAATGTTCATCCAAATTGTCTTTTTCTGAGATGAAAGGACACCCTTCCTTTCCCAGCCCTGAGAAGGATCGATGCAGTCTTGTCTTTTACAGTGGCTAGGAAATGACATTCAAAAATTCATTGTATTTGAGCCTGCTTTTCTATAAATAAATTTAGGAAATTTTAGTTTAAAAATGTATTAGAATAAATTCAGCCCACAAAGCAAAGCACATAAAATGGCTTCTTATTAAAACATAAACATCGATTACACAATCATAAAATTTTCTTTCCTTGAGATTCCTGGCAAAATGCTTTCTTTTTTTTCAACTATAAGAATGCTCTTGTAATTTTTTTTTAAGACAAATGGTAGTTTTGCCATCAACACCAGAGAACACAATTTTTCTGTCCTCTGTGACCCTATGCTCTCATCATTTCCTAACAGCACCATGGTAGCAGCATTTTTAATAAAAGCCCTAATCTGCACACCCTGTGTCACTTACCACAGAACTGAATCATTTCCTATGCCAACTGTCCTACATGGGCTTGTGGACTGTACTAGGAAGAAACCTTTAAAAACAGCAGTAATCTAAATTCCAAATATTCTGCAAATAACAACAATTAATACCTGATATAAAAATACTACCTTGCAATTCATTTTCCTCCTTCCTGGCAGGGCATGTAAGGAACTGTGAATTGCATGTAGCTGAATCTGTCTCGTGGAGTTGCTGCCTATTTTCACAGCAGACAGTTTTCTTTCCTGGCACACCTGGGACCTGCTGCAGTCTCACCAGGCATCTGAATCCCCAGCTTTGACTTGAAAGCAAAGCAACACAAAGAAAACTAGGATGCATTGCACATTAAAATGAAATCAAATAAAATCAAGTTGGCCTTTGGGTAGCAGTACACTTTTAAAACACCAATGATGTTATACTTTTGATGGTAAAACCTTAAAGAAACTTCTTTGGGCAAATTTAACATTGCAATTTCAGTGAGATTTATCCTCTTCTCTTTCCCTTCTGCTCTGTTTTTTTTTTTTTTTTTTTTCTTTTCTCTTATTTTCTCCTTTCTTTCACAATTAGTTCTTTAAAATTCATCAAACATCACTGAATGGCACCTTCTCAAGAATGTATTTCCATCTGTATTTGTCTAATTTCTACTAAGAAATATTGAAACCCAAAAAAAGATTTCTTTTTCTGCATGACTAAAATAAATCAAATAAACCAAAATATCAATGACATGACATTCCACTATAGGCACCATCTAGAGGACGATGTCAACATGTTTTCCTAACATTAATATTTTATCTTTAACAACACTCACAAGACCTACTGTATAATAAACCATAGCTTTGCACCTTATTTCCCCCCCCCCCCCCCATATTTTTCCACTTTAAACCATGTTTATTATTCCTCACAGTGAGAAAGTGAGGTAGAAGGAAAGAAGCAGCTCTTTTTATAACCCAGACAGATGATGGGACAGTATCCCATAAACTCTGGGTTTAGTCAGTTCAAAGCTGACATCACCACTCATGCCAAATGGTACCTTTTGCTTTCAATAATCATGTTGAATATGAACAACTAGACTACGTTTCTCTTGAAAATAGGACAGGCTACATCTGAAGGAAAAAAATTAGTACTATTTGAGACAAAATAGAGCATAGCATAAAATACTTAAATCACAACAAAAAAACAATTATGTGTCACTCTTAGAAAAATGTGCATATCTTGTATGTCCTGGTCTTTTGCTGAGTGGGATGTGCTTTGTGGAGAGCTGCTGGGAGTCACAGAGGAGAGAGCAGCTACATCAGAAAAGACTTCACGGTATGAAAAATGCAGCACGATATTAAAGCAATGTCAAACCCTACAGAACTGAGCTGGGAGATTTGTGTGCCATTCCAAACTCACACACCATATAATGTGGAATCTGCATAAACTCATCAAGGTAGTGCAGAACTTGCCGTTTGTTGAATCTGCCTTGGTCACAAGGGGAATAGGAATGAAGCATCTTTCAGGTGGAGCTTTATAATATGGGATAGAAACACGTCTTCAGGGAAGGTAAAAAGCTTGGAAAGTCAAGCACACAAAGTCTGGTTGGAGTTTGTGTCTCTTCATTACAACTGGTGCACTCATCCAGCTGAACTCCAGGATTACGTTCAACACTACATGTGTTTCACACATGTAGTGCTCTTGATGAGCAACAACTTTCCATCCACTACTTGTTACCATTTAGGAGTGGAGTTGAGTTTCTCGCATGGATTTATTCCATAGTGTCTGTAGAGACAGAAAAACCACTCCTGCTGTCAAACAGCAGCTTGAGCCTAAGGGCTCAAACCTGCAAATGGTAGGGGGCACATCCTTAATATGGAGCATTAGGGGGTTAATGTTATATTTTTTCCTAATGCCATAAACTGTATTTTCCATTGGATATTTTGGCTGATGGCCAGAATCAGAACAAACAAAATCTGGACTGAGACTAATCAGTCTTCTTAGTCTCAAATATTTTTTTCCCCTAATAATGTCCAGAGTGGTAGGAACTATAAGCCAATGTAATGAAACCATGAATGTTTTTGTTATCCATAAAAATGGGTAATTTATGTCCATGAACTTCTCAACTCAAGGTATCTTATGGCCCTCAGTTTTACTTTGTTGCAGAAAGAATGCACTTTTGTCATGATGAAATATTTTGGCTTTTGGTTTCATTTGAAGTTTTGTTTTCCAAGAACTCACATTGCCTCTATTACATTTGTGACTTCAAATATGTGTGCCATGAGACGCCTTCTTCATCTCCTTCCAAACAACATCATGTATGATAATGTGAAGAAAAGTAGCTCTGAACACTGTAAAACCTTTCCCATCTGATCTTAAAATGACCTGGGTGCAGTATCTCAAAATTCCTATTTTCTGTAAAATTTGAAAAAGACAGTTTGGCTGTAGTTTTGGTAAATGCAAAACAGAAAGACTCCTTGGTTTTCCCCTACAAAAGCAGTTATTTTCAAATTTTGCCTTTGCACAGCTCAACAGCCCTAACAGGGAAAGAGAAAGGGAAAGAGAAAAAAAAGTTTGAAGAAAATCTTTACGGGGACTTGTACAAGGACAATCTGAATCTTAACACAAATTGCAGGTGAACTCCCACATCAGTTTCCTTGAAAATACCACTGAATGTCAGTTGTGCTCCATAAAATTAGGACTTTGCAGTTATATATGACTTTTCATCATAGGATCTCACACCATGTTACAAAGATTAATTAATTAAGTCTCAGGATATCCCCCCGTGTTCCTGTGTGCAGCTTCAGGAAACTCTAGTTATTGGTTTAGATCCCATTTTACACAGGTACAATAGATGTGTCACATTATTGTTAAATGCAAGCTTAGTTTATTTTCTTTTCTCAGTCATTCTGAGTCCTTGTCTCTCTCACCCAACACATGCAAAAAAAAAAAAGAAGAGCAGCTCTAACTGCTGCTAAGTAGAGGAAGATAGCACAGCCTCCAGGCAATTCACAGCTTTAAATCCCTGCTTTCTGCCAACACAATGGAAAATAAAAGCAGCATTTTAAAGGAGACTAAAAGGTTTTTACTTCCTATTTTTTATTCCTTTTTCTCTTTCCTGTACTGAACAGTCCTAGCTTTTCATTCAAACTTTGCCTGCTCTGTATGTAATCACTTCTGAGAGACATTAAGAGGTAAGCATAAACAACTTACTTGGAGCTACATTATTAAGGCCAAAGTTTAGTGTGAGTATGTGGCTGAACTTCAAACGCCACCTTTAAAATGAACTGGGTATTTTAAAAAAAACAATGGGCCAAAAAGTACAAACCCCTATCTCTTAAAAGGTTTTTTTAACCAGGTTTTCCATTCCTTTCCTCCTTTCATCCATACTTTACACTTCCTACATGAAGATACCTCCTGTCCAAGCAGAGACTGGCTGAAAGTAAAGTATGCAGGTAGCCATTTGGGAAAGATGCAGTCCAATCATGCCAGTATAAGCCAGGTAAAAGAGATTTGCTCTTCACCTTTTTGTAAAGAGCAGGCACCATTAGAAGAAGGCCACAAGCACACAGTGTTTATGCAGGGAGGGATGCCTTCTCTCTTTTCTGTGCCTGGAGGGAAGTTTAACCTATTTTCTGAATATTAGCAGGGGATATTGATCAGACACATATTTAGGTGAACACTTCAGACACGTATTCCTCAGCAGAGCACAGCTTCCCATCAAAACACTGACAGGTTGAGCAGAGATCTGACACTTTCCTTCCAGATCTTTATGGAATGTTCCCCCAGTTTTGGAGTAGGGGATTGCTACAGGGGATCCCTGCCCCTTCTGGTTGTATGAACTAGTGGAGAACCTCAATGAGTAGAATAAAAAGTCTCCATGTCCCATGATGGTGAAAAGGAACACAAATCTTGTTTTCCCATTGCAGCTGCTATGGACTGCCCTGCTGATGAAAACAACGAGGTCCGAGAAGAACAAGTTCTGTATTTCTCTGTCCCTTAGCAGCAGTGTCTTGCCATATGAAGGCTCAGAATCAACTCCCCACTGAGGAAAGACTTGAAAAGAAGACAAAAAAAAAGAGTGGTAACAGAGTTTGATAGAGAAAGTGGAAGAGAATCTGCCTTCAGGTTTAAAGCCTTGAAACCAAGTAAACCTAAATGAACGTGGATAGATGAACATCCAGATCCTCCTTGAACCACATGGCTAAAATTCCCTCCACTTTAAGCTTACAAGGTGCACTGTTGGGGAGAAACTCACTGTTGGGGAGAAACTCACCCTGACACAGCATATGAAGCTGTGCCTGCAGACTGCCCATTCCCATTTCCTATGCTGTCAGGTGAACACTGATTCCATATCATACACAGAAAAGCAGACAGCTATGTCTGCTGCAGTGGGAACAAGGAAAGCAACTGGCTAAGCTTCACTTTGAAACATTAATGCATTAATAAAACAGTCTTTCATCATGTCCTTTCATGGGGCCACTCAGTCCCTCCCAGTGTGGGCTGGGCTTCTCAGTGCAAAGCTTCTGCTGAAAGAGAAGAGTCTGGGCTGCTTGTGGCTTTCACCAGCAAGATGAAGTAGTTAGGGAAGAGATGAAGTATGTAAATACTGAAATATCACTTGAAAACTGAAGTATAACAAATATAGTTTGGATTCTGTATTTTCCTTGGATATTTAAGTAACTTGGGGAATTAAAATAGCTCACAAAAGCTTAGTAAAGAACATATTGTGCTGATTTCTGAATTGAAAATGTCTTTACAGCACATTATCGACTTCAGTATATTAAGTTGTAAATCCACTAGTTTCACTGTCTCATCTATTGATTAGCTGCATGTATGCATGTTATAAATGAGCAATCCAAAGAGAAATTACTACAATTTAGTCATTTTGGGACAGACTTGCAAATGTATTTAAGTGCCGAAATATGAAGATAGGCACTATGGGAAAGAGTCACAATGTTCTCCTACATTCTGACCCAAACTTTGTGTAGCTACTGTCCTCAGTTCCTCCCTACACTCTGCGCAGAGGGAAGGAGGTCTCTCCAAAGGGAAAGTCTGATGTTTATGTTTAACTTCTGTTTTGAATGGCCTGTCAGAGAAGCCTCACTCTCTCTCAAGACAGATTAGACAGACTAGCCTACAGGTGCCATCCAAAGTAAGTTTATAGAATTCACAGCTGTGATTTTTTTCTTAAATTCACTTAACTTAAATAGAAATAAAGCCAGTGACGTTTTCAATCAGCACACAGCACCAGACCATACAGGTCTACTCTTCCTTGCCTCTTAAAATGAAACAGAAAACAATTCATAGCTTCAAAAATTGAACTGCAGCAGTTTCAAAAGACTTTGAAATCAATGTAAGCTTCCATTTGCCTTTTCAAGGATGCTGGATCAGGGTCTTCATAAGCAGAACAAAACTACATGGTGAATGTAGAGGGCACCCAACCAGAACAGGGGTTTGCTTTAGTTAATCTGAAGCAAATATCTGTTTAGTTAATACTGAAGCAAACACCATCCTGATTTCCATGGACAGGCCAGCATGTTGGAGATGATCTTCAGTCTGAGATCATGTTACTCAAATGTGGTTTAAAATTTCCATTAATACCCTCAGACCAAATATCTACAGGGGTTTGCTAACAAAGCAATTCAAGGTGTTGCGATGCTTCCATGTGGGACCAGAAAGAGAAAAACTGCAGTATGATAAAGAGCTGTTGCAAATTTTTGTCTCAGAAATGTTGTTTTTTTAAAAGCCCCAAGTTCTCAACTCTGTTTGTCCTCAAAAGCAATACTGTATTTGACATCAGGGCTACTAGAGCTCAAACTATTGTGTTACCTGGTGGAAAAAGGTGATGTTTTCTTTCCCATTTACTCTCAAGGTCTCTATTCAGTCTTTTTAGGCCTGGACTCTCCAGTAACATTAAGCACAGCACTTAAATGTGTCACTGTCTTAAGCTACAACTACATTATAAATCTCATGATCTATTGGTACATCAGGGGTCTAGCATTTCTAGCACAGACTAGTATTAGAGAAAATCTAAATTATCATCTGTCTTGAACCCCTGAAGAGAAAACAATAAAAAATAATTTTATTATACCATAATGACAAGAATAATACTTCATCTGGGAGAAGATGTCTTCTGACTTCTCATTAATTCTTTTTTAAAGCCTGTTGAAATATAAGAGCTCTGCAAAGTTTCATTCATTTTGTTTGTG